>JBAMNC010000944.1:0-1200000 GCA_037902135.1 Cetoscarus ocellatus | reverse complement strand
ATCAAGCTAATTAGGACAACCACTGACTTCATTTTGTTTTAATGACAACCTGCTTAAATACTATCCTGCATGTACTGTAATTCTCAAATGTGTTTTTTTTGTGTGTGTGTAACATTCTCTCCTTTCTATGTTTATATATGTCCTTATTGTTGTCAAGGAATTAATCCAAAAGAAACTAACAAAAAACAAAGAGCTGGACCCAATTGCAGATACAAAAGAAAAAGGCTTTATTTTAAGCAAACCAGGAATCCAAATCCAAAAAATCAAAACTCAGTCCAAAACAGAAACTACCTTAAAACTCTGGAGAACATGAGGGAGCACTGGAGACATGGTGTCGAGGAAGACGAATGACCCAACAAAGAGCACAGGGAAAGCAGAGACTAAATACAACAGGGGAACACCAAGCACAGGTGAAACAATCACACAGGTGGAGGGAATCATCATCATTAGAGACACAGAAGGGAGGCAGGAAAACACCACGAGGAACAAAGGGGTTTCAGAATAAAACAGGAAACACGAGACAAGAGAAACAGGACACCAAAACAGGTAACTTAACTAAGATCAAAAACAGAGGCAAGACAGTAAAACAGGGAACACCAGGAGGTCTAAGAGGGGAACAAAATAGAAAACAACAAAAGTCAGATCCTGACAATTGTATTATTATTGTTATTGTTATTATTACTATTATTTATGTATGTATGTATGTATTTTTTTACTTTATGGGGTGGGGATCCTGTTCTGAGTGGTCCTGTATGTCTGTGTTCTGTTGTGGAAAAAAGAAAAAGCTCAATAAACAAAGATAAAAAAAAAAGAACTAGTAGTAACACAAAATTGTCTACTGGTAGACCCAAAACATCTACTAGTGGTACTGGTGAACTAGTGCTTCACTAGTAAAGTCTACTCACGCACTAGTTGAAGAAAATTGAGTATATGTACTCAAAATTTGAGTACTTGTAGAGCTGAGGTACAGTTGATATCACTGATATCAATTTTAAGCCCAAACGGCTTTCCATACACAAGAGGAATTGTACTGTTCACACAGCGGCCAAACAGATACAACTCCCAGAGAACAAGGACAACCTCATCAGACAGAGCGTCCTGCATTATTCTGCTGCTCTGACAGGGCACAATGACTCTGAAGAACATGAGGGAGTGAAAAGAGGGAAGAACAGGCTGTGATTCATTTGGTGTTGCATTTCTGTGAGCTCTGTGCTTTTCCAAGGAAACACAGATGCATTACCACCAAGAGGAAGTCGAAACATTTGAAGGGAGTATTTCAATGGAAACTCATTGATGTGAATAAAGCCAAAGCAAAGCCAGATTTTTATACATGTGATGATGTAGATGCTAAGAAAAATACATTTTTAGACACATTTTTGGAAATTTATAGTCTGGAATTTTGGGAACTTGCTGCTGTGGGTGATGTGATAGCTGTCAACACTGTTCTCTCCCCTTCCCCTCACTCTGTTTCTCTTTCATTCAGTAAACAACTTGCTTATGCATCTAAGCTGCCGTGGGTACCATTATGACTGTCAAACTTAATTTGACATATTCTTAAATAAATATGAATATGACATAAAACAAAAACATGGACACTTCTTAAATGTGTAGCAGGAAAACAGAGTCCACGTGTTTGTAAAGGTATAAACAAATTTGTTTACACCAAAGTGAGATGTGCTCTAAAAAAAAACCACAAAAAAGACATTAATAGCTCAACATGATATTATGAAGTGTGAGTAAAAGTTATCAGGAAGCAAGTAAAATGTTTGATGCTAAAGAAATGTCAGGTAGAGTTGCTCAGCAAAAATTCAGCAAAATATTTGACAGTGTAAGTTTAACATTATCCTGTAGAAAAACACTGAATAACAACACTAGCAACAATAATAATAATAATGCTAATCGTAATAATAAATAAATAAATAGATTTGAGCAGCATGGTAGCACAGCTGCTGGTGCATGTGCCTCACAGCAAAACGGTTGCTAGTTCAATCCCTGTGCTGGTCAGGGCCCTTCTGTGTGGAGTTTGCATGTTCTCCCCGTGCATGCATAGGTTCTCTTTGGGCACTCGGGCTTCCTTTCACAGACCAAAAATATGCTCATTAGATTGATGGGTGACTTTTAGAAACTCAGAACCATCAGTGAGTAAATGTGAGAGCAAATGGATGTGAATGGGTAGATGTGAACTGCGGTGTAAAACTGCTTTGAGTAGCCAAAAGACTAGAAAAGTGCTGTATAAGCTCAAGTCCATTTTAGGTTTGAGTGTGAGTGTGAAGGGTTGTCTGTCTCTCTATGTGGCCCTGTGATTTGCTGGTGACTGATTCAGAGTGTACCCCACCTCTTTCCCAATGTTGGCTTGGATAGGGGACCCACGACAATGAAAGGGATAAGCAATATAGATAATGGATGGATGGATAAATAGAAGTGCTCCATCAACACAAAACTTTGCCAAGGCATTTCCAATATTGTAACAAATGTGGAAAACTGCCCTCTAATGTGGAAAGCTGCTTTAAAGTCTCAGAGAATAGACTTTAAAGCAGCTCTGCTTGTGTACAAGTCTCTTCACGGCCTAGCACCAAAGTACATCTCAGACATATTAGTGCCATATGAACCATCTTGGACTCTGAGGACCTCAGGGACCGGCCTCCTGCTGGTGCCCAGAGTTAGGACTAAACATGGGGAATCAGGTTTCCAGTTTTATGCAGCTAAAATCTGGAATAGTCTTTCTGAAAATGTGAGATAGGCCTCTACACTGAAAATGTTCAAATCTAGGCTCAAAGCAGCTCTATTTAACTGTGCATCTTACTGAAAGGATCTTATCTGCACTCTTCTCGTACTTTTAAAGTTCATTTTATAATGATTATTTTTGTTTCTATTTTGTATTGTGATTTTAATGCATTTTTCTTGTTCTGTAAAGCACTTTGAATTACCTTGTGTACGAATTGTGCTCTACAATTAAACTTTCCTTGCCTTGCCTTGCCTCTCTCCCCCTGTTAAGAAATCCTTTTAAAACAGTCCTTGATCTGCATCCAGACTCAGATCACCACAAAAATCAAATCAGTTGTCTTGTGCAATCAATATTCTATCAATATTCAATATTCTCTGAAAATATCGCCCAATTTCTTTGAGAGTATATTGAGTTATTAGCAGGAAGTGGAAAACTGCCCAATCTCGAAATCCTGACAAAACCTCAAAAAATTCCTTGATCTACATCTGTACTCCTATCAGATTTAATCAAAATCTTTTCATAACTTTGTGAGTTATTTCACTGACAGACAAACACCTGATTTACTGATAATATGGCTAATCAATAAAATTCGCGAATTGCACACACTGTTTTCTTGATTTTAGTTTCTAAATACATAAATGCAACTAAATATAGTATGATTGTAACAGTAATGTCAAGTTAAAGTAACAAAAAATATCATGACCCATTAGAGATCAATCAGGATGAGTGGTAAACCCTACAGCTAATTTACTCAAAGATTTAATGTCATGTTTATGATGTAGCGTCAACAAATATAGTTACCTTTACATTAGGTTCAAATGTGTTTTGTAGCTTTCAGCAGATTGTTTTAGGAAGAAATTAGCAACTAGGAGTGTCCAGAGAGCACGACCCTGCACCAAGGCATTTCTGACACAATCTGCCATATTAGCTCTGCCAAGGAGGTGATGTTTTTGCCGGCATATGTTTGTTTGTTTATTTGTGTGTTAGCAAGATTACGCAAAAACTACCAGATGGATTTTGCTGAAAATTTCAGGAGATGTTGGTAATGGCCCAGAATAGAAGTGATAAGATTTTTGTGGAGATATGTATATTTTTCTGGATGAAAAAAAATCCTAAAATTTAAAAAAATATCCCATAAGTTAACATGTGGTGGAATTTTAAAAACAATATCGCTGCCATTTCTCAACAGATTCACTTCCAATTTCATAGGATAGTATGGGGTCCATGTCTCTATCATCAATGTAAATTTCATCTGGATTATATCTAGGTTTATGTCACAATTAAGCATTGAACTTTATAATGGGAAATCTCATTGACGACATCAAAAAATTTGTAAGAAATCAAAGTATTAAATGATGTTCCCACAACTTGATGTGTTCATACTGGATAATAACCTCCATGTATGTGCTGAGTTTGGTCTGGATCCTGGCACTATTCTGGATCAGGTAATCCAGAATTGTATCTTTTACTGGGGTTGTGGAAAAGCCATTGCCAGAACTGAGCTGCTTGGCGGAGATCTGCACTCTCTGAGTGCTTTTCTAGTTACCCAATGTTGTCAAATCCTTTCCAAAAAATCCTGTATTCAGATTCTGAACACCACTAAAATCAAATCACTACTTCCTTGTTCCAAGACCAACATTCTCTGAAAATGTCATCCAAATTCTTTAAGAGCTTTTTGAGTTATTAGCAAAAATGTGGAAAGCTGCCCTATGTCGAAATCCTAGGAATTACTGGGTTTGCATCTGTATTCAGATCACCACCAAAATCAAATCACTTCTTCTTTGAACCATGACCAACATTCACTGAAAATTTCATCCAAATCTGTTCATAACTTTTTGAGTTATTTTGCAACATGGGCAAAAACCTGACCTTCTTGGTGGTGGTAAAAATGTCTTGTTTTTTAGAAAAGGTTGTAGATCCCTGATCTAAGGTATGACCGAGTTTACTGCCAACCAACGGCTGCAAGTTACAGCAGACAAAGTCCCAACAGATGCTTTAACCAGCAGAGTTCTCCTGAATGCTTTATAGTCTCTTTTATTAAGTCTGGCATCTAATCTACTTCATATTTTTGAAGCATACTTAGTTTACAGCATTCACAGCTCTGTAATCACAAACTCATGAGAGACAGAATAAAGAAAGACGTGAAGCTTGGTTGAGGTTCATCACCCATGACACAGACACAGTTAACCAGAGTGACCCTTTCTTTAGGTTATGTCCTAATGAAATGCTTGTTTACTGACTTTTGAGACATATGAGCTGTTTTTTTATGGCACATAATGCAATAAAGATGACAATAAAGCGGCAGACAACAGAACTATTTACCGTTTTCAGATCAGACTCTCACAACAAGGATGCAATCAAATAGTAAAGTCAATGCACTGATAATGACTATCAGTGGAAGTGTTGTCCTCATGACGATAACAGTTTGTTCTGAATAAACTAGTCAACCATTGATGATGGCTCCCTGACCCCGTCAGGTGAGGTGAAAGTGTAAACGTGGAGCAGTTTTAAGGCTTTTGAATCAAGAAGGTTCACTCACCTCATGATCAGGCCTACGAGTGTCTCTGGAGTTTTTAATTTCCCCTCTCTCTGTCAAACAACATACATGCACATCAGGACTGTAAATATGCCACTGACTTTATAGTATATACTTTTTTTACACTTTTTAAAATTTTTTTATTTCTATTCTTTGCATTACTGTATTTGATTTGTAATTACCTTATCTTTCAGTATTTCTCTTGTATCCTGCAGCTGCTGTATATTTTGGAATTTCCCCCTGTGGGACTAATAAAGGATATCTTATCTTATCTTATCTTATCTTGTCTTTGTAACTTTACAAAGTGAAGATAATTTGCACCAAGATGAGCTGAAAAATGACAAAATCCACTGTATTGTTGGTTTTGAATGTGCTTTTTTGTGTGTGAGTGGATTCTCTCAGTGACTCATGCCCATGTGGTGCTCTTGCAGAGTGACGTGGTTCGGGGCCAGAGTCAATATTGTTCTTGAAGCCTCGATCTTCAAAGATCTCCACTCAGGAGCAAACGGCAGCGAGGGGTTCAAAGTTTTCAAGTTCAAGCCAACGTAATCGATTGTAACAACACCAGCAGAATGACCATGCATGTATGGAAACTTAAAAAGCAAGCACAAACAATATGTTAAATTATATGATATAGATGTTATAAAGGTCATAAGAGTTATTCGTCTTTTTATTAAATAATCACGCCATTGCCTTATCCCAGGAAAAGATATAGGTCATGGGATGTAAATGTTTAATCAGCAGAACACTGTAGACTTGTAGTTATCAGTGTTTTATTGACCAGTTTTCGATCAGCTTCAACCTTATATATTCATCATAATCTCCCTAATGATTTCCTCCTTTTATTGTCATTGATTTAACTTTGCTCGGAGCTTCCTTAATTCTTCATGGCATAGACTCAACAACGTGCTGGAAACATTACTCAGAGGTTTTGTCCCATATTGATATGAAAGCCTCACGCAGTTGCTGTGAGTTTGTCCATGATGAGAATCTCCTGTCTCTTTTTGTAAACTATATTTTTTATTGAAGTTTTTGTTGTTTTTTTATATAAAAAAACAGAACAATAGAAAACAAACAAGTCATCAGGGGTTGTAAAAAACAGTCTAATTTTCTATAAGGGTAAGTCAGGGTTGTTTTCTCCAGTGTCTGAGTATTGTTATTATTTTACTTTTTATTTTTTTTAAGGTTATTTTTTTGGCATTTTGTGCCTTTATTGATAGGGGAGAGACAGACAGTGGGTAGGCTTGTGAAAAGGGGTGAGCTCTGCAAATCAGACCACAGGCTAGACTCAAACCTGGGTCAGCAGAAGCATATATATGAGTCGTCCTTGGTTGCTTACCACTCTGCCGATCCAGCACCCAGTATTGTTATTATTAGTCCACCAGATCTTCCAGATGAATGAGTATCCGGAGTATGCAGACTAATTATTATTCTTGAGTTAGTCACCGAAAACACAAAAGGCACAAACCAAAATTACATTTGTAGTTATACAAATGAAAATATATGCCAACTGAATCTCCTGTCTCTTAAAGGGTTAGTTCAGGTTTTTGAAGTGGGGTTGTTCGAGGCCCATGGCGCAAGCAAACATGAGAGTCACTAAAGGAACTTGTGAGCTTTGTCCCTGGGAGGAGATATTCAGGGGCTGATGCTAGCCGGTACATAGCAGTAAATGGTGCCACTGAAAGCCTCTTAATTAACCCACTTACAGGTTAAAGCTACTCAAAAAACGATGTTGACTTGACAATACGTGACAGTAAGATTCTTTGCAGCATTTAACTTTTCCTCCACAAAGCCCCTCAGTTTGGAGCCATCGTTTGTTGGAACATACGGGTCATGTGTATTTATAAAAACAAACTCAAGACATACCTTTTTAGTCTGGCTTTAAGCTGAGTATATTTATTATTGTCTGAAAGTCTATTCGCTGAGCGCTGGAATTTCCATGATGTCCTTGAACGGCTCATCATGTAAACCTATTCACTCAGTGCTCATATTTTCGGTATGCGCTTGAACGCCCCATCATGTGAACTGCTCATGTACAGCACATGCTGACATCTGTTAATTTTGTTCATGCTCAGGATGATGGAAGCAGACACAGAGAACTCTCCTTCTTAGTTTTGTGTGCATTTATGGACACTAAGTAAGTTCATTGGTACTGTTTCATATAACTGTGCATGCATGTTATGCATTTACTGTTTATTATGTTTACTGTACCGTTTACACCTTTAATTCATTTATAGGTACAATAATGCCATTGTTTTACAGACTCATTATGTTTTGCCTTTTTCTGTTTCTGTTTAGACCACACATATACATACGTCTGTACCTGCTACTGAATGAATAAAGCTGATTAAAGGATTCTCTGGCAGGAATCTTTCCTTAGTGTTCACCGCCCTAATTGAACCCTGTCCATATTCTACAATTGTTATGATTTCGTCTTATGTATTTATGTATTTTAATCCTCTTAATCTGTTGTATTTCTTTATATCAGTTCAGATTAAATGTTTTTAAATTTTATTCTCTGTTTATCAATTTTCATTTCATTATCCTACTTTTTATTTATCTTTTTTTTATTGTTATTCTTTTATTTTCATTTTTTATGTCTGTTTTATGTAGAGCACTTTGTGCTACAATATTTTGTATGAAAAGTGCTATAGAATAAAGTTTGTTTGATTGATGGATGTATCTCTCCACCATCAGCTGGGGAAGACAACAGAGGAAAAATCAGAGGAAACAACAAACACTTACTTCGCTAAACTGAGTGGTTTTGTCTCTATTAACAACTACGTGCTGTTAGTTATGGGTACGAGGGGATATCTTTATGAACCGGAGTCCACAGAGGAAGAACTTTAACAGATGGAGTCACAGGTAGAAAGAGGGATGGAGGACAGAGGAGCAGGTAAGGTCACAGGTTACCTGGTGGTGCAGATGCATGAAATGTGAACCCATGTCCTCAAACTCAGAGGTTCATTGCTGTCACAAGTGGGACTTAGTAACACAGCTTCTCCTAGATCTGGCTACAGTCTGCAACACTCTGACCTGATCAGAATCAAAAGTACTTTATTAATCTCCAAGGGGAAATTCGGTTGTTTCAGTTGCTCTTATACACAGTGCACAATAGGATATCAAAGACTTTGAAATAGATAAGGGCATTAAAAATTAAGTAAGCAGCTTGCAACATGCAAAGTCTTTAATCTAATATCAACTTCCTTATGAGGGAAAAAATAAAATAAGTAAAATCTAAAGAGAGGAGCTGATGACAGAAGGATATGTAGAGCCCTTCATCAAATCACAAAATAGTTCTAAACACAGAGGCTTTGTCAAAGAAAAGTTACATGCTGTAAGTAATCTTTCTGTATTATTTTGTCTGGCTAACAGTTTTTTGAGTAGTTTTAACCTGTAAGTGGGTTAATTATGAGGCTTTCAGTGGCACCGTGTACTGCTATGTACCAGCAACAACCCCCCCCACACAAATTCCTCTATTGACTCTGATATTTACCAGTGCCATGGGCCTCGAGCAACAAAAGGACTGTCAATAGGACTTCACTACTGAACAAGACTGAACACTGGCAGCGGACACTCTTACTTGTAATAAATAAGGCTTATTCAAAATGTAAATAGTTTTCAGATTGAGGAATTACATAACTTGTTTAATTGGATATTGGGGTGTCTTTGTTTTGTCTTTTGTTTCTAGTTTGTTTGTCCATTGTATTACTGACACAGTATTAGACTTTTGCCCTTTTGACCAATCAGCTCTGTATGTCCTTGTCACTGTCTTCATTGTATAAATGAACAAAAACTCAACTAGCCCTTTAAAAATATGTTATTAATACTTTAATAAGGTGTTCTAACAATAACAGAAGATTACTGGTTTAGGAGTGATGATCATGCTGTATGGACCTAAAGATTGTGTTTCTGTCTTGACCCCAGGTCAGTGTTTTTTGGGACGTCAGGAGGTCCAGCAGAAAGAGGAAACTGTGTTTATACTTCAGATCAAGCCTCACGCTGCGCCCTCCTCAGATAGAGATGAATGGTCCTTCTATGTTTAGGTTTAAGTTCCTCTCCAAGAATTGAACTCACGGTCAAACAAATGCTGAAGGACTCTTGTTTTCGGAAATGCACATTGTTACTGAGTCAGAGGATGAAGTTTGGATAAACAAACCGAGACTGACCTGACATACAACTGTGAATGTGTTTGGACTCCTGGAGCCACGCTGAGCGGGAGACATGAGGCGGTGAAACACATCCATTATGATTTTCCTCCAGTTCTGATGCCTTTGCTCATAAACAACTAGTATGTAGTAGGGTCAGTGGTGGACAAAGTGCTCAACTCCATTACTTGGGTGAAAGTATAGATACTCATGGTCAAATATTACTCCATACAAGTTGAAAGTTGTTCAGTCAAATTTAAGTTAAGTTAAAGTACTGGAGTACCTGCTTTTGAAAATACGTAAGTATTAAAAGTACATTTTTGTTTTAACATCAACAGATTATGGTAATGTCACAATGAATTTACAGAACCTAATGACTGAAACAACCTACTGAATGCATATGCCTGCTCATAGAACCTACAGAATAAAAAGCTTGAAAAATTTGCTACGAAGCCTATAGAAATGTCTTTTGTAACACGACTGAATCAACAAAATGCAACTATTGCTGTTTTCATTTTTTGTTTAACACCCCCAACCCCTCGAAACAGCATAGCAGCGTTCTGACACAGCTCTGGCAATATGTGTGTAAATACATTACCTCGACATGCTTTCTCAGTTTGGATGGCATGTTTTTGTAGGCGGTGATGAAGTTTTTGCACGACAAACAGAACAAACATTTAAAACGATAAGAATCATTCTTCATTTGGACACTCTCAAACATGGACTTCAGATATGGCCATGGTTGCTCTGGAGTGGAATCGTGGTCTGTATCTGCCGTAGCCATCATTAATGTCAAGACGACCCGTTACCTGAGCAACGTTAGGCTCAATGTTTACCTGCCCTGGTTACAGGAGAGCGTTTTCAGGATTTAATGGAGCCACGGTACACCATTCCAGGCCACATTGTAAAACTGTACAACACTACAAGGGCAAACACTGAGAAAATTTTAAAAGATAAGACTCTGCTCCTTACTGCCGACAGGAGGGCCATAATAACCAAATATCTTCAGTTATTTGCGTGTATGCTCAAAAACCGTCTGAGTTTGATTTTGGGGAAAAGTGACAGTCTTAATATGTAGCCCTTTGCAGCGCAAGGCAGTGCAGCAGCATAATACAATGTAGAGAAGTAAAATGCAGTAGTACTATGATACTGTCTTATTTTTATCTTTTTTCTGATAAATGTCATTTTTAAATAATCTCAACCCGCACTGCACCAAATAAAACTGAAGTACAACGCACTGCAGCAAAATCCAAACCAATCCAACCTGGAGCACACTGCACGACTGCACTGCACTCCAAACTTCACCAAACTGCACTTTGCTAAACCAAGTTAAATCACATTGTTACATCCAGCAATGCAGCGCGGCACACCAATATGTACTTCACCACATCATACTGTAATGAACCACACCACACCAGATTGGACAACCCCTCCCTGTAGTGCAGTGCAGTGCAGCACATTGGACTGCAACTCAATGCAGTGCAACACAAAACATCGCAATATTTTAATTATTTAGAGTTAGAATTCTTTATTGTCACTCAAATTATACGCCACATGTGCACACATGCATGCAATTTCATTGCAAAATGGCTCAGATAGCAGCACTTAAGGCACAAGTACTTAGAATTAAATAAATGTTTAAAAACAAAAAAAGTATTTTAAAAAAATCAGAAGGTATAAAAACAGATAGTAAACATGTAAAAGTGATAAATGTATAAAACTCAAAGAGTAACCAGAGAAAAATGCTGGAGTGATTAGAACAGGAATGAGAACAACTGGATTATTGCACTGAAATTTTCCAAAATTATTGCAGAATACCACTGGATTATTGGATGAAATTAAATTATTGCACTTAGCTTGAAGATTCTACAAGTTGCAACATGCGTGTTTTTTTTGTTGTGTTTTTTTTTTTTTTTTTTTTACTGAATTTTTTATGCTCTTATCTATTTTAATGTCTTTGATATTCCTGTTGCTGTACAGTGTATAAGAGCAACTGAAACAACCGAATTGTCCCTTGGGGTTTAATAAAATATTTCTGATTCTAATTCTGAACTCAACAAGACACAACATGATGCAAAACTATAAAACAAGGCACAAAACAACAGTATGTTACATACAGGGAAAGAAAGCACAAGGCAACGCAACAGAACACAATGCAGTGCAACCCAGCTCTAAGCAACACAATGCCATGCTGCACAACGCAGTGCAACAAGATGCAAGGAAATACAGTAAAATACATTGCAGCACAATGTTGTGCAAGTCAACAGTGCAACACAATCCAGTGCAGTGGAGTGCAGCACAGTTCCATGCAGTATAACGCAACATGGCATTGTAGCCTAATGCAGCGCAACAAAATGTACCGGGCTGATAGTGTTGTGTTGTGTTTCGTTTTATTGTCCTGTCCCATGCTTTCCTATGATGTCCTGTTGCATTTAGATGTGCAGTGTAATGTATGCAGGTGTTCTAGGGACATTTATAGTTATTTATTATCAAACAGTTTGTGTTTATAAAAGTGTCCTATAAAGTAACTGATATTGTTTTTCACTTTAAGTGTCACATTTGTTATCGTATCTGTGGTTTAACTTAGCTGTGACATTATAATGACAACACAATCGTGCAAATAACTGAACCAAAGGGAGGACAAAAAACAGGAAGTGCTGCTGTGGGACAATGCTGGCACCGCCGTGAGACTCTATGTCAACGCTGGACGACAGAACTGCTGAAGAGACATGCAGAAAAAAGAGAAAATACTCAAAGTGTTGCCAGGGTCAGAACACAATGAGGTGAAAATGATATAAGTAGATCCAAATTCATCATCGAGTATTCAGTTACACCAACGCTCCCAACAGGGGAAACAGGAAGTAGTCATCTGGCTGAAAGAAGCCGGAAAAATCATTTGTAATAACAATGTTCAACTTCTTCTAATTCATGGAGCTAAAAAACAGGGAAACATCACCTCAGCAGCTCTAACCAATCTTTAATCGACACCAGTGACTGAATGTTTAACTCTTTATGTACTCATTGACTCCTATGTTTAGAGGGGGTAAAGTAACTAATTACATTTTTACTGTATCTGATGATTTTGTCCTTTTCTTTCCTTTAAATTAACATTCAAGCAACATTAGTTCTTTAACCTAAGAATATTTTGGCCCAGTATTGCTCTTCAGTTTATTTACCACAGCATCAGCTACAGAGTGAAGCCTCTGAGATATATCTACATCTAATTTGTTCATCGTGAGGTCAAAGGGGAACCAACCAGGACTTCTTAAAGTATCAACTTTGGTCATGTGACCCGAAGATGTTTAACCTTGTCCCTTCATCTCACCACTTCGTCCAGGTGTCAAAGTGTATGTTTTTGTACGGTGGCCAACGAGGGCAAATAGCCTACAGCGGCTTGATACAGTTCAGTAAGAGGAAAACAGCTGCAAGAGCAGAAACACAGCAGAACCAAGAACAACAGAAGAGCTCCAGGTCTGGAGAGGGCTTCTCCTAAATTTGAAGCGCTCATGTATTTGAACCTTTACAGTAAATGCTCCGTGCTGACGAGGGAGATGACAGACAGATGGCGTGACTTTATCATGTTCCTGTTATCATGTCACGATCAAAAGAGTGAAATAAAGGAGTCTTGTTTTAATGTTGGCTCTAAAATACCTCATCTTCCAACATGAATGAACAGAATGTGTAATAACATATCAAATAAAGGTGGATGAATGCATGGTAGGGTTTATTTTGAGCACTTTGGGCAGATATTAAAATGACATAAGATCATTTTCTTTCATTTGTACGTTATGAAACTATTATCATTGTAAAGAGGACCTCCAGGACTGTATGTGCGAGCAGTATGACGTACTTTTAGAGTGTTCTTTTTTGAGTAATAGTTTTGTGTACTTTGAAAATATATTACTTGAAAAGAAGATAGAATATCATTATGCATTCTGTTCATTCATGTTGGAAGATGAGGCATTTTAGAGCCAACATTAAAACAAGACTCCTTTATTTCACACTTTTGACGGTAAAAGAAAACAGGAACATGACAAAGACCCACACACAGCCTGTTGATGACTTGTTTCTGCTCTTGCAGGTGTCTTCCTCTTATTGAACTGCATTGAGCTGTTATTGGCTGTCTGCCCTCGTCAGCCACCATAGTTATGCCTCATAGGAAGAAAATCCTTGAGAGTATTTAGAGATATTAGCCGGATCCCAAGTCTATGAAATAGAGGCCAGGGTCTTTAACATCAGTCTTGTCGTCTTTCTTAGTCCCTCCTACCAGAGACTCGTGGGAGAGACACAGGAAATGAAGAAGAGGACTGAAGACAGAGGACAAACCAATTTAACACTAGAGGGTGATTTCCTCCACATTCCCGGTCCCAAGGCAGTCACCTAATAGGTAGCTTTATTTTTAAATAAATGATGATGATGATAATAACAAATACAATGCCTGGACCAAAAAAAGTCGCCACCAAAAAAAAGGTCACACACTCTAATATTTTGTTGGACCGCCTTTTGCTTTGACAACAGCATGCATTCGCTGTAGTATAGTTTTGATAAGCTTCTGCAATGTCACAAGATTTGTTTCCATCCAGTGCTGCATTAATTTTTCACCAAGATCTTGTATTGATGATGGGAGAGTCTGACCACTGCACAAAGCCTTCTCCAGCACATCCCAAAGATTCTCAATGGGGTTAAGGTCTGGACTGTGTGGTGGCCAATCCATGGGTTGAAAATATGGCTCGTGCTCCCTGAACCACTCTTTCACAATTTGAGCCTGATGAATCCTGGCATTGTCATCTTGGAATATCCCCGGGCCATTAGGGAAGAAAAAATCCATTGATGGAATAACCTGGTCATTCTGTACATTCAGGTGGTCAGCTGACCTCATTCATTGGGCACATAATGTTGCTGAACCTAGACCTGACCAACTGCACCAGCCCCAGATCATAGCACTGCCCCCACAGGTTTGTACAGTAGGCACTAGGCATGATGGGTGCATCACTTCACCTGCCTCTCTTCTTACCCTGATGCGCCCATCAGTCTGGAACAGGGTAAATCTGGACTCATCAGACCACATGACCTTCTTCCAGTCCTCCAGAGTCCAATCTTTATGCTTCCTCGCAAACTGAAGCATTTTTTTCCGGTTAGCCTTACTGTTTAGTGGTTTCCTTAAGGCTACAGAGCTGTTCAGTCCCAATCCCTTGAGTTCCTTTCACATTGTGTGTGGAAATGCTCTTACTTTCACTATTAAACATACCCCTGAGTTCTACTGTTGTTTTTCTTCGATTTGATTTGGTCAAACGTTTAAGTGATCGCTGATCACGATCATTCAGAATTTTTTTCAGACGACATTTCTTCCTCGAAGACGATGGTTCTCCACTATCCTTCCAGTTTTTAATAATGGGTTGGACTGTTCTTAACCCAATTTTAGTAGTTTCTGCAGTCTCCTTAGATATTTTCTCTGCTTGATGCATGCCAATGATTTGACCCTTCTTAAACAGACTAACATCTTTTCCACGACCACAGGATGTGTCTTTTGACATTCTTGTTTAAGAAATGAGAAGCTACTCATTGCATCATCTGGGGTTAAATAACTTGTTGCCAGCTGAAAGATGATCACCCATTCATTCATTATCCAATAGGAGGCTTGTACCTATTTGCTTAGTTAAGTCCAGATGGCAACTTTTTTTTGCCAGGCAGTGTACTTTTTAATTATTATTTCTTTTTCAGTCTGTCTTTCTTTATTTCTCTTTTCTTTCTGTATCTTTCTCTTTCTTTTCTTTCTATCACTTTATTTCCCTTCAATTATGTCTTTCTTTATCTCTCTTTTCCTCTTTCTTTTTTCCACTCTTACTTCCTCTTCGTCTTTCTTTTCCATTCTATCTGTCTTCCTTTTTCTCTGTCTCTTCTTTCCTCTCTTTTTTCTTCCTTTTTTCTTATGGTTCGCACAGACCATGAGAAGTCTTTGCCTCAGAAGGAGGGATCAAAATGATGTAAACTTTTGCTTTTTTCCAATCATGTTTTGTTTCATGTGTGTGCAAACTGCAACATTTAACATTAGATTTATTGATTAGCACAAATGTTCTCGAAATTTAGGTCCCAGTTTCTCATGAAGGCGGAGGTGACTGGTCCTGAGGCAGACCGGTTGAGGACCATTGCTGCTACAGAAGGTCTGTTAGTGTGAAGTGGTTTCAGACTTTAGTGCCCTCTGATGGACTCAAACTGTAAATACAAAAATGCAGACGTCATCAACACCACTGCGCTGGCTTTATGGCCAATATGAAACATGAATAAATATATTAATTTAAACATCCATCTTAAACTTTGATTATCAGCCGAGGACATTGCTGTCAGTGATTTGTGGATCACAAAACATGAAGACAAGCAGCAGCATCAGATGTCTATCAGTAATTTCCTCATATTCTTAAAATGTCACACTGATTTATTTCCATTTTGTTTGTTGTTCACGTGAAACCAGCAGCAGCAGAAAGCCCCGTGACTCTGTACGTGCCGACGTTAACGCGGTTTATGCTTTCATCACGTAGCTCCGCCCCCAAACTGCCAAAGATCTCAAGATGAGCAAGAGCTCTCACTCTGAGATCAGATTAAGAGCATGACGATCCCTCTCTCTCAGAGCCTATGATGGCTCCCAGAATCTCTGTTAACTTGAGAATATTATTAATAAGAAGTTTGGTATAGTTTAACATATATACTTTATAATTGTCTGACGTGGGTAGGTTTTATTATTAAAGAATACAAGAAAACAATTTAGTTTAGTTAGTCTTACCCTGAAGGTCAGTTAGAATGAAGAGACATTTAAAGTACTAAGAATAGATTTTATGGGTGCAAAGATGCTTGTTTAAGGAAAAAATATTTTCTTTCTAAAATGCAAAATATTAGCTCACCTGTACTTACACTTGACAGCAGGGATGGGCAAATAGTAGAAGTCCACTAGTCAGTTAAATATATATATAAAAAATAATGCACTTGAAGAAATCCTGACAAAATCAGCCACAATAACATCATACATTGTAATAATTCCATGAAAAAAATGTATAATTGGCTGTAGTATTTTCTATTATTCTTCATTTTACTCTTTCAACTGTTATGTATACAGCTTCTCCTTTTTGAGGTCAAGCAAAATTAGTTGTTTGTTTGCTTTATTTTGTTGCTGCTTGACTCAGTCTTAAGGTTTAAATTCAGGTCAAATTGAAAAAAGAAAATACTCTATGAAAGAGGTTCCTCAAGGTTTAGTTTTAGGATTATTATTTTTCCTGTCTATATCGAATAAGAAAGTTCAGTCCATACATTATCTAGCATGTTATAGTCTGCACTGGGATCAGACCAGCAACCTTCTTGCTGTGAGGCACCTGCATTGCGCCACCATGCCACCCTCTCATTTTATGCAGTTGTTAATATAAAAATAGAAATGTATAACAAATGTACTTTAATAACCAGAATGTGTTGTAGCTTCGATCAAAAAGCAGCTTAAACTGGCTTTGACTCCGTGTTCAGCTCATCCTGTTTTTCAATTGAATGTACAGGTTTATTATTTCAGATATTTCATGGCTCTTTTTTAAATTTTAAGTAAGTTTGACTGTCAGATTGGAACAATTTGGACTTTTAAAGATGAGAATAAATTTAAGAATACAAAGGAATTTAAGATAAGGTGCTCCTGCAACAATCTGGGGCAGGAAAATTTGTCTTATGTTGATGGTTTCTGATCTTTTTAGACACAGAATGGTGATATTAGAGGAAGATTGTACAGGTTTTAGATGCTTTGGTTGATGACTTTCTGCTCTGTGACTCTGACTCAGTTTTTTTTCCTGTTGATTGGTGATTATTGGTTGATTGTAATTTGGAAACATGCTGCTGCTCATCTTGCCATCTCAGAACACTCTTGTCAATTAGACTCTTTAACTTAATTGTTTTTTTCTGGTTTAAAACGTTCTGATGAATCAACACTGAGTAAGGGCCAAATGGGAAAGAGAGCTGAATGTGGAGAACAGATGTGGTTTAGATAGATAGTTAGATACTTTATTGATCCATTCGGATATCCAGCATCAGTAGTCGTGGTAAAAATCAGTCCAGGTCCTGTTCCACTGCCTTTGTTCAGGGTGTTGTTCAATCTGATGGGAACAAAGGATCTCCTGAACCTCTCAGTCCTGCAATGAGATGAATCTCCCACTGCTGCTGCTTTTCTGTCCCTCCAGGATGTTGTGGAGAGCCTGGTTACTGTTGTTCATGACAGCCTGCAGATACCTCTCTCCACCACAGTCCCTAGTGAGTCCAAACTCCTGCCAAGCACAGAGCCAGCCTTCTTCACCACCATGTCCAGCCTCCTGGTGTTCTGTCAGTCCTGCTGCCCCTCCAGCAGACTGTAGCATAGACCAGAACACTGGAGACCACTGACTGACAGAACATCTGCAGCATTTCACTGCGGAAATCCAAGGCCAGAGTTTCTGGTGATCCAGAATTGTGTCTTATACAGGGGTTGTGGAAAAGCCACTGCTGGAACTGAGCTACTTGGTGGAGGTCTGCGCTGTCAGAGTGCTTTTCTAGTGTTACTCGAGCAATGCCTTTTACGGACTGTTTGATATGTTATGGCAGTCATTTAATGGATGGATGTTTACTGTAAAAATGAAAATAAAATGTGAAAAAAAAAGAAAAAAAAATCTGAATTACAACCAGTCAAAGGTGGACTAGTTTGATCTCTTAAAGCAAAAATAATAAGAAGCAGAAGTTTAACTGAAAGAATTAAACTTTTAACAGAGATAATGAACTTTACTGCCTAATTTCAGCACTGTTGACCTTTGGTAACAGACTGTAGCTCTCGCCTAAAGGCACTACTGAACTTGTTTACACATCAGCCCAGAGCTAAAAAGAAGCCAAAAGTTAAGAGACCAAATAAAAGCTGGACAGTGACATGGGAAGGACCACATTCTCCTTGCTTAAAGTAATTATTAAGGTGGTTAAGTTAAATATTTTTTATCCCAGTGAGGACAAACTTCTTTATCTGTTTTTAGTTGTTATTTTTTTAAGTATTTATTGTTATTTTTATGTCTTTAAAGGCTCAGCCAGGGACAGGCATCATTATAAATGCTGGAGTGTGTGGCAATGCTCTCTTGCTTCATACTGTTCCTGCTCAAATAATATTAAATAAATAAATTTGCACTCCACGCTCTGAAGTCAGCAGCCCCAACAGGAAACCGGTGGAGTTGACACTCCAGGACCGCCTGTACAGTCATGTCCTATTTGATGTTATATGTATGAAAATAAGGACACAAATAATAGTTTAAGACAAAAACAAACACTAAATACGGCTTTATTCTGTGATTAAATGACATAGTTACAAAAAACCCCTTTTGAGTTAATTTCTGTGTGTTCTGCATGTGGGTTTCAGAGAGTAAATATGGAGCTAAAACCAGGCCAAAAGTATAGTAATTTGAAAAAAAGAAAAGATTGAAAAAATAATTTTTGAAACCGAAAGTTTAAGGTTTGTTCTTGAATTTTTTAAAAGTAAAAACATATTGTTGAATTAAAAATAAGTGTCAGACAACTTTTTTCAGTTTAAACATACTTTTAATTCAGCTCTGTAACTATTTTGATCAAATAATTTATTTTCATTTTTTACTCTGAAATATATTTTAACATGTGATGTGTCATTTTTTTCAGTTGCAGAATTAATATTTTCAGGTTCAAATCTTAACTTTTTGGTTTCAGATTTCTTCTTTTCACCTTCAGATCTTTATTTCACTTTAAGATATTGCTTTTTCAGTTTCAAACTTTTGGCCGTGTTCTGGCGTGCGGGGTGTGGTATTATTTTTCTATTAGTTTACTATTTTAGCTTTTGAAAATGTTTTGAATTTATTGAATCTCCTCTTATCTTATTCAGCCACCTTCCATTTTGAAGGTAGTTGTAGTTAGTTGTTTTTAAACAGTATTTATTTATTTATTTTTTTTATATATATTCTCTTGCTTCATACTATCCCATTACAAATAAACACTAAATAAATAAAAGTAGGATGTTCCCTAAGGAGAAGCAATTTTCATTAATTTTCACAGTAAAATATTTTGCCCAACCATCCATTCCGTAAAATATACATGTTTTAGTTTTAGAAGATATTGTTGTGCCTTGTTCTTCTCTACAACTAAATCTTCTTAGTGCCTTTGCGCATTTTCCAAAGCACAGCGCATGCGTGAGAGCCACGGGGCTACAGTTGCAGACCCGGAAGTGGTGATGGAATCCCCCTGTGGAGTGATCCATCTGTTCAGTGCGAACGATCTCAGTCAGTGGATCATAAGCAGCAGCTTCTGCCCTCGAAGGACGTTCACCTCGTAAAAGGTCGGCCGAGGACGTCAGTTAATACCGAAAATATTAACCTGAAGACCGTAGCATCCTCTCAGGAGACGGAGGAGAGAGGCAGAAGGTAAGATGTTCTGATGTTTGTGTCTTCATGAGAGCCCAGACGGTGGACCAGAGGAGCCCTTCCTCACTGATGGATTTGTGTTGGATACTGGTCAAGATTTTTGTCACAAACAAACATGATTTTATTCATTTTATTACCTGTGCACTGAACGAACTTAACACTTTTTCCGTTGGTAACAGCGTGTTAGATAAGTGAGCTGACGTAAAAGAGGGAAATGGAGAAACGGACGAGGCTCGAGATTCCGGAAAAACGATGAAGAAACACAGAAAATGCGCAGAAAAACTCCAAAATGTTGGGTTTATTTGTAATAAATATTATCAAGATAAGTTAAGCAACGTGGGAGAAAGAAATCAACGTCGATAATTCATTTTGTTACACCCCAAAATGACTGTTAATGATGTAAACTACTCCATAAACCTTTGAGCCTAATTGACCACACATATACTTGTGCACTCTGGCTTCCTCCCAAAAACCAAAATCATGCTCATTAGGTTGACTGGTGACTCCAACTTGCCCTTAGGTGTGAGAGTGAACGGTTGTTTGTCTCTCTATGTGGCCCTGTGATTGGTTGGTGACCAGTTCAGGGTGTACCCCGCATCTCACCCAATGTCTGCTGGGATAGGTTCCAGCCCGTGACCTCAAAGGGAGAAGCAGTATAGATAATGGATGGATGGATGGATGGATGGATGGATATTGTGCATCAAACTGAATACAAACTCATTATCACGCATTAGTCATTCACTTCTTTTCCTCTGAAATCATCATGAAGAATTACTGATGCAGCAGTTTTGTCTTACCTTTTCTATCACGTGTAAATATCATGATGCATCTTTAAAATCCGTCATAACCAGACGTCTGCATTTGTCCGTGTGTTACCGTAAAGAGGGACACTACTTCTGAGTAAATGATTCATCAGATTTTTGGCAAACATCTTGTGTCTCACAGTCAACGCACATACAGGGGTCGCAGTGACAAGATGTCCAGTCTTTAAAAGGGACAAAGTCCTCTTCACAAAAACAGGAGGGGGTAAAGTCCTGGTGTTTACGTTGGAGCTGACAAGTTTCATACCTCAGGATAAAGAGCTTTTGTGAGTGAAGAATATTTCCCTTCAGGAGTCATGCAGCTACATTTTTCACAATCAGTTTTTGTTTGAAAAACATGTAAAATAAAAAAGTTCTGAAGATTTAAAACGTTTCAACTCAAACAGCTCACGGTCTGTTTTAAGTTTAGACTCATACTGGATTTTCCTTATCTAAAAAATCAATATCACTTACATTGACACCATATGTACACATTTTTTAGCAGGAGCACAAAGTTTCCTCTATAGCTGAATTGACCACTTCTTGTTGTGACAATCTTTTGTATTTAAAACAAATAAATGATACTGGATTGATTTTTCATTCAATCAATCAATCTTTATTTTTATAGCGCCAGTTCAGAACAAGTGTTATCTCAAGACACTTTACAACAGAGCAGGCTGAGGCCAAACTCCTCATTTTATAGATAAACATGTATACAAATATATAAAAATATTTGTATATACTCATACATACATCCAGAGATGTATCCATCCAGGCAGAGACAAAGGGACTAAAAATAAGAATTTATGATAGCGACAAACTCATGGTTCCCAGATCATAAATCTCGTCTCATAACATATGTCTCTGCTGAATATAGATTCAATCAATCTTTATATGTATAGTGCCGTATTTGTCTTTGTTGAATATAAATTTATTAAAGGTAAGCCCATTGAGATGTGGCCTCTCATTTTTAAAGGGATTGTTCAGTTTTTTTGAAGTGGGGTTGTTTGAGGTCCATATGGCCACAAAGTACATTAGATGCAGTAGAAAGTTCTCTCCTCTCCCTCAGTAAGTCACAATTTGTAAAAGTTTGTGACGCAGAACCAGCCACAAACAGGGTAGTATTGTAACAAATACAAAGGGTGTTTTCTCCGCCTACAAGAACTCCCATCAAAAAAAAATACCACAATTTAAGAGTAGGCTACCTAGAAGTTTTTTTGAGTGCATTAACTTTTCGGAAAAATAAAGTTTATCTCGAACTAACCGACTCACGTCACGTATTGACGTATGACTGAACCATGTTTGGAAGTTGGTTTGGTAGCTGGGGAGGTGCCAGCTGACTTCCTGGGCACTGCCGAAGTGCCCTTGAGCAAGGCACTTAACCCAAAAACTGCTGGGAAGAGCGAGTGTGTAGCATGTTTCATGGACAGAGTGTGAAGATTTGAATTTCTACATGAGGTATTCATTAAGTACTTCTTCGTTACGCTTCCTCTTCCTCATTACTGCACCACCTAGCTGTGTGCCCAAGAATGGGTGGCATCACAAAATATTGTGATATACTGTATACCGACCACAGCTTTCCTTCTTGTACATAATCAGCTCTGACAGTTGATTTTTATCATTTTTAACCGCCATGTATAAGAGGTGTGCAACTAGTAAGCTCTTGCGTATGAGTCTGTGTGATTTAATTGTTCCATGTCAATAATGTAAAACTGTTGTTTATAATAAAAAATGAACTGATTTTTAACACAAGTATGTGTGGTCAATTAGGCTCAAAAGTTTATGGAGTAATTTACATCATTAACAGTCATTTTGGGGTGTAACAAAATGACTTATAGACGTTGATTTCTTTCTCCCACGTTGCTTAACTTATCTTGATAATATTTATTACTAATAAACCCAACATTTTGGAGTTTTTCTGCACATTTTCTGTGTTTCTTCATCGTTTTTCCAGAATCTCGAGCCTTGTCCGTTTCTGTCACTATGACACACAATAACTGTTGCAGGGATCATGCTTTATGTATAAAGAAATTGATATGGTGGGATTCAAATGCAATTAAATTAAAACAAAAGTCGTGAAGTGTCACCTTGTCTATACTATCATGTCATATAATGTATCGTCACCCATGTATTGTGATGCCAGATTCTTGTCAATGCACACCCTTAATCGTGACCTGAAAAGTGTGATGGAAACTAAAATTGTTTATTGATTTATTTCCTAAACTATCTACAATAAAAGTCAGTCTGATGTCAACAATCTTAACCAGAACTGACCTTGGTGCATGCACTTTAAAGGCACAAGCTTGTCACAGATTCAGCGGTGTTACAGTTAAAGGCGTGACTGTGTTACCTGGAGCAGTCAGCTGATGTCTTTCTGCTTTTAGTCTCTCCTTTTCAGCAGGAGAACCAGTTGGATTGAGTTCAATCTGACATGTTGTTTCTTGCCTCCTGAGCAGGGAGTCAACAGAATGGGGAGGAACCAGCCAGCTCAATGACGGAGGACAGCACACAGCAGACATAAACCTCCCTGACTTGAAAGGATGAGCTCTCCTGACGCTGCAATGGACCCTGAAGCAGCCCCAGCAACTCCAGAGGATGTGGAGTCACAGCTGATGTACAGGGTCGAGCGTCCGGTCTACGATGAGGGTTTCATCAGGAAAGAGGTTCTCCATCGCAGGAACAACACCACGACCCTCCGACAGAGGCTCAGGCAGCAATTCAGGTGTGCTCAGTCATTTTGTTTGTTTATTGCTTGATGATTTATATGAGGGGCAAGTTTTAAACACTGTTGTGGGAGTTTTTACAAAAATCAAACAGTTATTGTATAAAATAGGCTCCTTTAAATGCATTATGTGAGAGAGTGGAAGTGCACGGCTTTTCAGATTAAGAAGCAGAAATTAGGGTTGGGATGTATGGAATAAAAATCATATCTCAGTATTTTTAGTAGCAGTTGATCATGATCACATGATCATGTGTATCTTTGTATTTTCTCTCCAAGGAACAAAACATGTGTTTTGTCTCAAAATCAGAGTTTTAACTTTAATATCATTACAACTCCTCACTAGGAGGGAGGAGTAACAGGAATATAGAGGATGGGAAGGAACAGTACCCAGTAGCCATATTTTATTTACATCTATATTTTTATTTATATCTGCAAATTGTTTTTACTTTTTACTTTTGATACCCTGTGTCTTTTTACCCTGTGTACTGCTATACAATGCTGTTGCTAGAATCTTAATTTCCCTGAGGGAGTCTTACCAAGAGATTTATAAAATTCTATCTAATCTAATCTAATCTAATCTAATTTAAATGAAATCGAATGATATCCATACATGTTTGATTCTAAAGCAACAGGTTCACAAGTTTTAGACTTGAGATGCCCGATGTTGGATTTTTGCGGATATCCAAGATGCCAATATATTAAAAATGTATTTTTGCCAATACCAATATGCGAGGCCGACGCAGGGGCAAGAGGGGGCACTGCCCTCTCAAATAAATGTTTTGCCCCCTCAAATAGAAATTTTATAAGTTGAGAAAACACATTTCAATATACCTACAAAAGTAATGTATGATAAGTTGACAGAAGTAACTGCAGTAGCGGAAAAATCAGCCGAAAAACAGACAAGATACAATATCTGCTTCCTCTCATTTCTCTGTCCCTCCGCTGTATCTTCACAGGCTGCAGGCCCGCCCCAACATACGCACACACAAAGCACTCAGTAATCATCCAATCAGCTGTCAGTAAGCAAATGAGCTCACACTCAGCCTTCCTGGTGTCAATTTTCAGCACGGAGCGGTAAGACTCTGAAGAAACAGCGAAGCTCAGCCAAATTCCTCTTAGTGACCGTCAGATAATTGATAAATAATAATTAACAACAACAATAACAAATAAAACAAAATTAACGTTAAATCTGTATTTGTTCAGTCCTTTCTCCTGTTAAGGGGGGCGTTTCTCAGTCACACAGGTACAGAGATGAGTGTCAACGTACACTGCCTGTTACAGACTGAGGACAGATGACCTGTGTCTGACAGACCCCAACTGTAGTAAAGCTGAGCTGTAAAGTAAAAAAAAAAAAAAAAAAAAAAAAAAAAAAAAAAAAAAAAGCCAAAAAAAGTAAAGAAAAAAGTCATAAAATGTTCTGCCCTATATGTTGTTTTTTTATTATTTACCTTCAGTTTTGTAAATACTGACTTTAGTGTGTGAAGTCTTATTCTAGGTTCACATTTATTACCTCCGCCAAGGAGGTTATGTTTTTGCCAGTGTTGGTTAGTTTGCTTGTTTGTCTGTTTGTGTTTAAGATAACTTGAAAAGTTATGGACGGATTTGGATGAAATTTTCAGGGAATGTGTGGAATGGGATAAGGAACAAATGATTAGATTTTGGGACTGATCCGGATCACCATCCGGATCCAGGAATTTTTTAAAGGATTCTTTAACATTGCGAGATAGGACCATTTTCGGCATTCGTGCAGATAACTCCACAAAAAAAATCTACCTTGGCAGAGGTTTGCGCTCTCCGAGTGCTTTCTAGCTGGAGAATAAGAACATCCAGTTCAGGTGAATGTTATGTTGTTGGTTGTAAAAATCTTGACATTTTATTTTGTTTTACATTTTTATTTTTCAGTCCCCCAGTCACCTTATTGTGGTCAGGGGGGGTTGCGTGCTGCAGCTAAAGCTATACCAGCAGGAGCTTAGTCTTCAGGCAGGACACCCAAGTTGGACAGGTCTGAAGGTAGAGGCCTGACAGTGCAATCCACTTCCAGGTTGGGGTTTGACCGATAGCTAACAACCCAATTCCAGGAAGAAAACACTGTTACTAAAAGCACAGAAATAAAGTGCTCAAGCATGATGTGCACGCGCTATGCATGATGCCCCCTTCACATTTCTGACTGCCCCCTCATATGTGCCTGCCTAGAACCGGCCCTGATATATAGTAATCACTGAAAGTGTTTTTAATTTTTATTTATATTATTTATTTAACCTTTATTTAACCAGGTAATTCCCACTGTGATCAGGATCTAATTTACAATGGTGACCTGGCCAAGAGGTCAGCAGCACACGTCATGATAATAAAAATATAATTCATTTTAAAAACTAAAGACAACATTAAAAACAATATTATTGGCTTTCTTTTGTAAGTATATGTAAATCGCTGATGGAGGGGGGGCGCCATATACAAAACCCAAAACCAGTGAAGTTGGCAAGTTGTGTAAATCGTAAATAAAAACAGAATACAATGATTTGCAAATCCCTTTCAACCTATATTCAATTGAATACACAGCAAAGACAAGATACTTAACGTTCGAACTGGTAAACTGTGTTATTTTTTGCAAATATTAGCTCATTTTGAATTTGATGCCTGCAACATGTTTCAAAAAAGCTGGCACAAGTGGCAAAAAAGACTGAGAAAGTTGAGGAATGCTCATCAAACACTTATTTGGAACATCCCACAGGTGAACAGGCTAATTGAGAACAGGTGGGTGCCATGATTGGGTATAAAAGCAGCTTCCCTGAAATGGTCAGTCATTCACAAACAAGGATGGGGCGAGGGTCACCACTTTGTGAACAAATGCGTGAGCAAATTGTCAAACAGTTTAAGAACAACATTTCTCAACAAGCTATTGCAAGGAATTTAGGGATTTCATCATCTACGGTCCGTAATATCATCAAAAGTTTCAGAGAATCTGGAGAAATTACTGCACGTAAGCGGCAAGGCCAAAAACCAACGTTGAATCCCCGTGACCTTCGATCCCTCAGGCGGTACTGCATCAAAAACCAGCATCACTGTGTAAAGGATATCACCACATGGGCTCAGGAAGACTTCAGAAAACCACTGTCAGTAACTACAGTTCGTCGCTACATCTGTAAGTGCAAGTTAAAACTCTACTATGCAAAGCGAATGCCATTTATCAACAACACCCAGAAACGCCACCGGCTTCGCTGGGCCCGAGCTCATCTAAGATGGACTGATGCAAAGTGGAAAAGTGTTCTGTGGTCTGACGAGTCCACATTTCAAATTGTTTTTGGAAAGTGTGGTTGTCTTGTCCTCCGGACCAAAGAGGAAAAGAACCAGCCGGACTGTTATAGGCGCAAAGTTCAAAAGCCAGCATCTGTGATGGTATGGGGGTGTATTAGTGCCCAAGGCATGGGTAACTTATACATCTGTGAAGGCACCATTAATGCTGAAAGGTACATACAGGTTTTGGAGCAACATATGTTGCCATCCAAGCAACGTCTTTTTCATGGACGCCCCTGCTTATTTCAGCAAGACAATGCCAAGCCACATTCTGCACGTGTTACAACAGCGTGGCTTCGTAGTAAAAGAGTGCGGGTACTAGACTGGCCTGCCTGTAGTCCAGACCTGTCCCCCATTGAAAATGTGTGGCGCATTATGAAGCGTAAAATACAACAACGGAGACCCTGGACTGTTGAACAACTTAAGCTGTACATCAAGCAAGAATGGGAAAGAATTCCACCTGAAAAGCTTCAAAAATTGGTCTCCTCAGTTCCCAAACGTTTACTGAGTGTTGTTAAAAGGAAAGGCGATGTAACACAGTGGTAAAAATGCCCCTGTGCCAACTTTTTTGCAATGTGTTGCTGCCATTAAATTCTAAGTTGATGATTATTTGCAAAAGAAAATAAAGTTTCTCAGTTCGAACATTAAATATCTTGTCTGTGCAGTGTATTCAATTGAATATAAGTTGAAAAGGATTTGCAAATCGTTGTATTCTGTTTTTATTTACGATTTACACAACGCGCCAACTTCACTGGTTTTGGGTTTTGTAATATCTCGCCCAGGGTGCCACATTGGGTAGGGCTCTGCTGTACATGTATAATGAACAAAGTTTTAGGTGTAAAATCTTAAGGGTTTCTGAATTATGGGCCTTTAAGAAAGGGCTGTTACGCCTATTTTGTACACTCACGAATGCCTTTGTTCCTGAGTAGTCACTTTTGGATACCAATATCTCTGAAACAAGCAAAGATTTCTGTCTGGAATTCACTTTCCCGGGTAATTTGCTTTTGAAGATCAGCTGAAAAAGGACACGTCACTCCAACATCAGGTGACACTTCTGACAAAGATGGAAGATGTCCGTCGAAACATGTAAAGGTATGAACTAAAAACCCTTAATGTCTGTTATTCAAGAAAGTACAAGCAACTTGCTTTTACTTTTGCTTCAAGAACTAAAGATTCAAGAATTATTGATCCAAGCGAGTAAATTAGTGTGAGAAAATATCTGTGAATGCGGCTGATCTAACTCTCCAGGCTGTCAAACAATAACTGTACTTTATTTTCTGGTGTATTTTGTTTTGTGCTCATAAAACAGACAAAAAGCTGTAAAAGCCATCATCACTGCAGCATTTTTATTGCCCTGTCGTCGCCCTATGCCAACATGACGGATCATTTTTGTGGTCCATTTCCTGGACACTCAACACTCCCGTGTTACTCACTCTCTTTATTCAACAGGAAGGCATTTGCTCATCAATATCTGCTGATAGTTTTTTTATGGATCATGTGCAAGTCAAAAGTGTGAAAACCGCGAAACTATGACAACATTTTGATATTTTAGAAGCTCCATGAGGCGCTCAGCCAAGTTTTATTCTATAACGGCCTCTCAGGGGTCTTCAATTTTTTTTAAGTGTGAATCTCAGGACTTTTGGTCAATGCTGCATGGTACCAGAGATTTTAGCTTTTATTGGATAGTGATTTATTGGAAAGTTTGTGGAAATCACTGGGCATCTTCCATCCCTTTGCAACCCTAACCGGACCACAACAAAGCTCGACTGTCATTCAGCCATTTAACATCCATATTGATCCCATATTTGAGTAACATTTGGTGTCCCCGTCTGATTGTTTACTTTGTGTTGTGGAGGTGTTACAGAGCACGGCATGTCAGGTGAAACAAAAATGAAGACACATGAACATTCCAGAGGAACAAGGGACTTATTAAGATTAATTTTGGGGGGTTTCATGCCTTTATCTGACAGAGGGAGGGGCAGTGGACTTGCAGGAAAGGGCACAAGCTGAATTTAATGTCAGTGACATGACTCGAGGCATGTTGTGCTTCTACAAATTTACTCGGTTTCAGTGTTGAATATTTACAACAGAATTCAGTGCCATTTTACCTCTAGAGAGTAAGTAGGGCTGGGCAGTGTATCTATTAAATTGATTAATTCAAATTATTTTCTGCAGAAGATTTAAAAAGAAAAAATTGAGATTTTTTTTTCTTGACTTACTCCAATCTTAAGTTGCTGCAATGTTTGAAAGTATAAATATTGAAAATTAACAGTTTTTATGATGGTCAGCCCTGTCAGCTTTTGCAAAAGCACTCACATAGGCTTGTATTTGTTTTTTAAAAGAGATTAAATATTGATCAGAGTTTCATGTTGATATACTGTGAAAATACCTCAGCCTTCAGTGTTTATGTAAACAAAGCTGCCTATGTCTGAACTACATAATCAACATTTTATGACATGCACTTTAGCCATGGTCATCCAACCAATTGCTTTTGGAAGTCCAGAGATCAGATCATAAACCCAGAGGAGCTTGAGTCTTTATGGTGGCTGCTCCCAGGCTTTTGAACTCGCTCCCTCTCCTTATAAGGTCTGACCCTCATCACTCTCAACTCACTGCTGGATACCTTCCTCTTCTCAATGACCTTCATATCAAACTTACCCCAAACATTTCTGTTTCTGACATCTTTTAGTTTGTTTATTATTAAATTTGATTTTATGGTTCTAGTTTTTTCTCCTCTGCCCTCAACTGTCTTTGCATCCTTGTCCCATTTTAGGTTTGTTTTATGACTTATGATGGTGCTCATTTGTCTCTTTTCAGGTTGTACATCACCTTGGCCAACATATATTGGTTTTAAATGTGCTTTTTGACTTTGAGTTTGATCAACAGCTCAGCAAGATAAGCTTTTTATGGTTGAAACGCAGGGCTTCTCATGGAGAAGCAACTCTAGACATTGTCAAAATTGCTCAATAACATAGGCTTTAAGTGATGCAGTGGCAAACCATGAGCGGTTTAATGGATAATTAAGTAGTTATTCCGCTTTTTTCATCCTTTTTGTTCCCTAAAGATCGTATTTAGCCTCAAATCAGGTTTATACATTGTTTTTTGATGACTGCTCGAGTATGTTTACAATCATTAATATTTATAAACAGTAGTTTATGGCATGGGTATCTGGAAAATCTCATCAACTCCCATCCCTAACCATAATCTGGTTTTCCTAAACAATAGGGATGTAATCTCTCTCTGTCTAAAATGCCCTTTTAAGATCCCTTCCCCCGGTGGGCCCAGACCACTCTGATTGGATTATGGTCTACTCTATGATTATTGGTCAGTTGAGCACTTTTGGCAACATGTTGTCAACAACTCTGAATTCCTTGTAACCTCTATGCCCTACAATAAGCTTGCTTCCCCGAGCCAATGAGCTTTAACTGACAACAAGCTATGGTAGGAGTTCACACTGGTAGGTCTATTTGGATGATGCCATTCCTGATGCCACAGACTTCCTGTCTTGGTCATATTGCACAAAGGAGACATGTCAAACACACTAAAGGGCACATTAAACAAAATAAAAAGCATAGTATGGGCCCTTTAAAAAATCACTATGTATGTTGTGGGAGTAGAAATGCTGAAATACCTTTTTTCTCTACATCATGTCACATTTGTCAGAGGCTTGAAGCGTTTATCTATACTCCTGACTGACTATCTGTGATCAGAAATCACTTTCAATTCACCGGCATCCCAAAAATTTCTTTTACCAAATGTTTAGCACAGTTTTCTTTAAGATGTTTGTTTAACTCACCCCAACTGTTTATGTTTGTAGCACTTTTCATAAATAAAGAAAACAGTCCAACCCCAACATAAAAAACAAAGACACAAACAATAAAAAGGCAAATCATTTAAAAAAAAAAAAACCAGCATCAGAAATACTTTATTGATCCCCAAGGGGAAATTAGGTTGTTTCAGTTGCTCTTATACACAATATAGCAGTAGGAAATATCAAACAAAGACATTAAAATAGATAGGAGCATAACATTTAAATAAAATAAAGTAAAATGAAAATAAATTGAAATGAAAAATTAAGTAGGCAGGTTGCAACATGCAGAATAAAAAAATGATATCTATTTATATTACAGATTAAAACCTGATTCCTTTTTCTGTCTTTTAGGTGTTCATCAGAGAAAACCAAAGCAGCTCTTCTGAGTTTCCTCCCAATTCTAACATGGCTGCCATCATATCCAGTCAAGCAGTACCTGTTCTCAGATGTGGTCTCAGGTCTAAGCACAGGAGTCGTGCAGCTCCCACAAGGTCAGTGAATAATTAAATAGTTGAAGTTCATGTCTATAGCAGAGCAACACAGATTTAAAACAACATACAAGCTGTATCACCCATGTTTTTAAGCCTTCAAATGTCACATTTTCATGTTTTTAAAGCCAGTAATGTTGTGTAACTGAATGCAAACAAAGCTATCTTCAGGGTTAACCCTCTGAAAGTTCAGCAGCAGTCTGATGGACTGCTTCCAGCTTCTCACTGTGTTTTTTTCATATCCCTGCACCGTTGGCATTGTGTTGTTATCACTTTGCTCCTGGGTCTGCTCTGTTTATTTACCTTCCCCCCCTCCTCCATCTTCTCTCCACATGCTCTGCCCCACAGGTCTGGCCTATGCTATGCTAGCAGCTGTGCCTCCAGTTTATGGTCTGTACTCCTCGTTCTACCCAGTCCTGCTCTACACCTTCTTTGGCACATCCAGACACATCTCCATAGGTGAGGGATTAAACTTCAGGCTTCCTGTAGAGGTTTTACTTAGTGGGTCATAAATCTTCTCCCTCAGGCTACGGTTGGATTCAAGGTCCACCACCCCACCCCCACCCCAATTTAAATCAGACCTTTCTTGTTTTTAAAGGATGCCCTTGTTTTGTCATTTAAAATATCTTTAGATGCAAGATATTTAAACAAGCTTATGCGTTGCAGTCTGTTTGGTGGATCCCAGGGCAGCCAGGGCTCTGCTCCTATGTTGCTTTGCCTTCCTACACTTGTCACTTTTTATCGCCAACTTAGGAAATACCTCCTGATTCCAACAGACTTTTTTCAGCTGGATTGTTCCACAAGTAGGCATTTGCTTGTCTTAAGTGTCTGTTCTCTCCTTTAAGGCTTACCAAAGTCACCATGGCTTATATGTTTCCTTTTGATATGAACTTCATAGAACCCAAATCCAACAATTCTGAACTATTGTTTTAAATTCTCCATCTGTAACTTCCTACAATGCAAAGCCTCTCTCCTTACACAATTTGCACAACCTCGATTGTGCAGCTTTGACTCAAGTGAACAATAAAGGCTTTTAAAAGCTGCCATGCGTGAGTTCAGGTGGCTAAGATAAGACTCAACATTAGCTGCAAGAGGTTCAGCCGAGAGTCAGCCGAGAGTGGAGCGCAATAAAAATTCCTCACAATGACACAGGATGACCCAGTGATTGGTTCTGGACCAGCTCTTAGTGTAACAGTAGCCTGCCATGACATTTCTCACACAAAAGATAAACATTAACTAACTTGTCCTGATGCGTCATTGTGGTGTGATATTTAATGTAAGAGCATTCTTGCTATGTGCTTGTCCTTGATGCTAATATGCATCTAGAATCTTGAAAACAAAGCAAACACAGTTAAATGATATAAAGTCAATTATTTTAGTCTGATCAGAAATCAAAACCCCAGAACAGAGATGCAGCAGTTTTTTTAATTTATAAATTTTTATTTCAGAGGGGATGGTGCGAGTTCATGTCCATCACCAGACAGCAAAGTAAACAAGCCAGATAATAGTCATTGCCCAGTTTCCATCTGTTGTCCCTGTTGGTGTTCCCTAAAGAGGAAAAACTAAAAGCTAGAAACAGCTAAAGACACAGTCATCAACATTACATTTAAAGGAAGAGCAAAACCAACATAACTTAGACGTAGCATAACCTAACTGAAACATAACATACATGTTATTGCACATTCTCTTTGGTATATTTCACATTTTCTAGGCATATTGCATGTAACTATATCGCACCACATGGATATACATAGCTATATATGTACAGGGATTAAAGTGCCCCAAGGTGGCGGAGCCCTCTGGAGCTGAGCTCCGCCACCTCGGGGCTGAGCTCCGCCACCTTAGTCAAAGTTCTCCGGGTTTTCTAAGATGCAGATTGTACTTTGATTTCTTTTCAGAAAAGTTTTGTCAGAGTGTGATTTGAGGCAGTGGTGTAGTCTACATAATACGCAGGTATACGCCATATACCCACCAGAAACCGCCCCGAAATACTGTATAACCACTACAAAACGTGCAAAGATACGTATAGCATTGTTGTGTGACTTTAATTTTCACTTTAACTCAGTGTCTGTGTGTGCGTTCCTCTGTGTGCCGGTGAGCATAAAGACGCAGGTAGACGCGATTTGCACCAAATTATAAACGCAACATGTTATATTGTTGTGTTATTTTTTTGCGCTTTGCTCAATCAGGTCACAATATGCAAGATTTGTTTGTGGTCATACTGAGTAATTATTGGAGGCTTTGTTTTGTTGATATTCCACGTGACTGCAGTTTCTGGTTATTTTGAGTAAATCTGGTGGTCAACCATGTGTGTCTTGTGGACACGCTGAACAAGCAGCGTCACCATGTCATGGCCACTCCTTAGACTGGGGACAATACAAAGCCGGTGCAAACCGTGCATTGTGTCCTGTCAACAAGATGCCACAGATGCCAGCAGTCATGAGGGAACGTGCCATTGGCATGCTGCAGACTGGAATGTCACTTCGGACGGTTGCGGGACGTCTAGGTGTCCACTATTCGACGATTAGTCGTTTACAAAGCCGTTTCCATGAGTTTGGCAGCACAGCTAGCCGGCCGCATGCACGTAGGCCACGTGTCACCACCAGGGACCAAGACCGTCACATCCGCCTTCTGCACCTGCTTGATCGTCTGCGACCTGCCACACGCACAGCTGATGAAGTGGTTGGTTTGTACAACAGGCGGATTTCTTCTCAGACAGTGAGAAACCGACTTAGGGAGCAGAACCTCCGTGCACGGCGTCCTCACCAGGGTCTGGACCTGACGGCCGAGAGGCGACGTAACAGGCTTCAGTGGGCCAGAACACACTCTAGATGGACCTTTGCTCAGTGGAGAAATGTTCTGTTCACTGATGAATCCCGATTCCAGCTGTACCGGGCAGACGGAAGACAACATGTGTGGCGACGTGCTGGCGAACGATTTGCTGATGCCAATGTGGTACCCAGAGTGGCACATGGTGAAGGAGGTGTCATGGTGTGGGGCGGCATTACTCACGGCCATAGGACGCAACTGTATGTTATTGAAGGCAGGCTGAATGCCAAAAGATACCGAGATGAGATCCTGGAGCCCATAGTCTTGCCTTTTGTCCGAAGGCATCGTCTCGTCTTCCAGCAGGACAATGCACGCCCCCACGTGGCCAGCATCTGTAATGATTTCCTGGACAATGAAAACGTCGAAGTTCTTCCGTGGCCAGCGTATTCACCCGACATGTCGCCCATCGAGCACATCTGGGATGTTCTGGACAGACGTGTATGTCACCGAGTACCAGTGCCATCTACGGTCCAGGAGCTGCGTACAGCTGTTGTAGACGAGTGGGAGAACATTCCCCAGGCCACAATAAACAATTTCATGAACTCACTGAGACGAAGATGTGTGGCACTACGTGATGCAAACGGGGGACATACCAAATATTGACTGATGTGAAAATTGGGGTTCAACCCCAGGTGTAATCGGACGCCATTTTGAACATGTTGCCGGGTGCATTGTTTGCATATTTTCTTTGTTATGGGTCAGAAATTGATCACTGTTTGTTGCTGTAAATATTGATATCTATGCCAGAAAAAGAAGTTATAAATTTCCTTGAAAACATGCCATGTTGCATTTATAATTTTGTTCAGTTTAGATTGCTGCATTGTCACATCATCAGCATTGTTAAGTTTGTCTAAATTTGAAATATATTTCTCCTTGTGTAGCCTATGTAGTTAGTTTTACTTTCCGTGTTTCCCCTGCCTTAGTTGATCTCCTCATGTGTTTCACCTGTCTTGTTTCACTCACCTGTGTGTCTTTGTAGGTTTGGTTTTCACTTATGTCCTTGTCCGAGTCTCTGTGTTTGCTGTGTGTGCATTTTGTCTGTTAATCCGGCCTGTATTTTTGTATTTTTCTGTTGAGAATAAGGCCGATACAGTTTTTTGCAACCATTTACGTCAGTTTTCCTGCCGTGCCGCAACACTGCATGTTAGGGCTCCCCTATCTGTCAAATCCCACTTTACCACTATATATATATATATATATATATATATATATATATATATATATATATATATATATATGTATATATATATATATATATATATATATATATATATATATATATATATATATGTATATACATATTTATATACACTGTATAATGGAAAAAATAGATCTACCACCCAAGTGCCATCATGATAGAAGTGGAAAAAAAAACATGAATAAATTGATATATTTCTAGATATGCAGGAATTCATAGTGTAGCTATTCCTTCATGGCTAATGTGTACAGCCTGGTTATATTTTAGCCACTTCTTCAGATGGACTTTAAAGAGCAGTTTGATGATGCAGAGTTGCTGCACACTTTATGATCTCTTTGGTCTTGAAGGTGAATATCTGGGCTGCTGTTCAAGTGCAGGGCAGCAGGACTGTCATTTCTCTCAGAGGAACACATTTCTACACTCACACAGTAAAAGTACACTTAGCCTACCCTGAATATAGACCTTTTTATTCAGATGAATTAAATTCAAAAAAATGTATTTGTCACCAAGGGGGCAATTCAGAGGCACATAGAGCAGGAGCATGACAAAAAGACAGTGCAGAGTATGTGTAGAAAGTTTTAAAAAATATAAGTACTTTAAAATAGAAAAATATTTACTCAATATATTCAAAGTAAACAGAAGTCTGCCAGTCTGACTGGTTTGCTTTGTAAAAATGATATCTCAAGAATGTTGGGAAGAATTTTCTTCAAACTTTGCACAAATGTCTACTTAAAATCAAGAGAGATCTTTAGAATTGTAAAAAAAAAAAAAAGAAAATGGGATAAGTCTACAATTCGATTTGAGGCTGAACTGTTTATTTTTTTTTAGGTCAAAAGTCACAAAAAGAACTCCTTCTAGACCAGTGGTTTTCAAACTTTTTTTCCTCAGGGCACAGCTAATATCAAGACAATGTCTCAGGGCACACTATATTCAAAATTAAGCAAAATAACTGCTTTAATATGTATTGCAATATCTTATGGGTCTGTTTAAGTACACTATATTGCCAAAAGTATTCGCTCACCTGCCTTGACTCGCATATGAACTTAAGTGACGTCCCATTCCTAATCCATAGGGTTCAATATGATGTCGGTCCACCCTTTACATTTATAACAGCTTCAACTCTTCCGGGAAGGCTGTCCACAAGGTTTAGAAGTGTGTTTATGGGAATTTTTGACCATTCTTTCAGAAGTGCATTTGTGAGGTCACACAATGATGTTGGACGAGAAGGCCTAGCTCTCAGTCTCCGCTATAATTCATCCCAAAGGTGTTCTATCGGGTTGAGGTCAGGACTCTGTGCAGGCCAGTCAAGTTCATCCACACCAGACTCTGTCAGCCATGTCTTTATGGACCTTGCTTTGTGCACTGGTGCACAGTCATGTTGGAAGAGGAAGGGGCCAGCTCCAAACTGTTCCCACCAAGTTGGGAGCATGGAATTGTCCAAAATGTCTTGGTATGCTGAAGCATTCAGAGTTCCTTTCACTGGAACTAAGGGGCCAAGCCCAGCTCCTGAAAAACAACCCCACACCATTATCCCCCCTCCACCAAACTTCACACAATGCAGTCCGACTAGTATCGTTCTCCTGGCAACCGCCAAACCCAGACTCATCCATCAGATTGCCAGATGGAGAAGCACGATTCGTCACTCCAGAGAACGCGTCTCCACTGCTCTGGTGTCCAGTGGCGGCGTGCTTTACACCACTGCATCCGATGCTTTGCATTGCACTTGGTGATGTATGGCTTGGATGCAGCTGCTCGGCCATGGAAACCCATCCCATGAAGCTCTCTGCGCACTGTTTTTGAGCCAATCTGAAGGCCACATGAAGTTTAGAGATCTGTAGCGATTGACTCTGCAGAAAGTTGGTGACCTCTTTGCACTATGCGCCTCAGCATCCGCTGACCCTGCTCCGTCAGTTTACATGGCCTACCACTTCATGGCTGAGTTGCTGTCGTTCACAAACACTTCCACGTTCCTATAATACAGCTGACAGTTGACTGTGGAATATTTAGGAGTGAGGAAATTTCACGACTGGATTTGTTGCACAGGTGGCATCCTATCACAGTTCCACGCTGGAATTCACTGAGCTCCTGAGAGCGACCCATTCTTTCACAAATGTTTGTAAAAGCAGTCTGCATGCCTAGGTGCTTGATTTTATACACCTATGGCCATGGAAGTGATTGGAACACCTGATTCTGATTATTTGGATGGGTGAGCGAATATTTTTGGCAATATAGTGTATATTCAAATATCTAATCAAATCCAATAGAAAATGGCATCACTTTTGACTTTTGGATTAACTATTCTATAAAAAAATTAATTAATTAGAAAACCTGGTAAAAATTCAAAATTTCAGCATCACACATTAAAACTTGACATTCACGTTTTTATAAAACCAGAAAGTCTTCAAAATCTTACAAAGAAAAACCTTATAATATTCTCCACCTTCTAGTCCTGATGACTGCAAAAGCAGGTGTTCCTTTAAAGGTTTTAAGATTGTGAAAAGTTACAGAATTTGCAGCTTAATGCATAAATTAATACCTTTTAAAAAGAGTATTTGGTAGTAGTAACGTTTGGTTGGAAAAAATTCCCAAGGCACACCAGAGTGCAGCATTTGAGAATCTCTGCTCCAGAGCAGTGGTCACCAGCTGGCAGAAGAAGACAGATCTACCACCCTTGATTAAAAAAAAGCAATATATGGTCACTTGGTGGCATGGTTGTGCACTAGGTAGTGCACGTGCCTCACAGCAAAAAGGTTGCAGGCTTGATTCCCTGGTCGGTAAGGGCCTTTCTGTGTGGAATTTGCATGTTCTCCCTGTGCATGCGTGGGTTCTCTTCAGGCAATCCAGCTTCCTCCCACAGACCAAGAACATGCTCAGTAGGTTAATTGGTGACTGCCCTTTGGCATGGGTGTGAGAGTGAATGGTCGTCTGTCTCTCTGTGTGGCTGTAATTGGCTTCGCCCAATGTCAGCTGGGATAGGCTCCAGCCCCTCGTGACCCTGAAAGGGATAAGCATTATAGATGATGGATGGATGGTAAACTTTCACTGGATAGTTTTTAATTTTACCCATGCCAGTAGATGCAATCTCAAATCAATCAAAAACCCTTTAAGGAAAAACAGTCAAATTTGCGTTCAACAACTTGTGCAGCCTATTACTGATTAAAACTCACAAAGTTTTCAGACAGTGCAAGTCTGCCTGTGGGACACTTTTTTCAACATTCTAACCATCTTGCCTGTTCAAAAAAGAAACATGATGAAATGGTTGGACCAGAATTTTCTCGCAAAGCAGCTGGATTCACCAGATCCATACATTTGAGGACTATAACACATTAAGACCTCATGCATTTCCTGGTCAAGATCTAGAGTAGAGGTCACCATTCTACCTGTTGGTGACCCCTTTTCTAGACCCATATCTGTACTCTCTTTCTGGTAGACCTATAACCTCTGGGTGGTAGTTCTAGTTCCCATTCCAGTGTCATGTTTTAATAGGTGCCCTGACCAGAATTACGGGTGGTCTTTAGAGAAGTCTTTGGCCTTTTCAGACTCAGGGTTGCTTTCTAAAGTTAGTGCCAAGAACTCTTTGATGGCTTCAAACCACCATCTGTATCTGTCCAACACACCAGGGCGGGGGTCTGCTATATTAACTGGCCAAAGCTCCTCAAATTACACCGGGTAAGAGGTGTATATTGGGGGGTTTATGCTTCTAAATCAACTCTGACTGACAAAGGTAAACCTCAAGGTAGACAAAAACAATCATTATTTAGTGAATTAGAAAAAAGACTCTGCTCACTGTGAGGGGCTCTCTTCAGCTATAGTTGGCAAGAGCAGCAGGATTGTAAAACATCTCTGACCCTCTCTGACCTTCCCGCTCCCTCAGCTGACTTCTCTCTTTCCAAGAGCGAGGTCTAAGTCTTCTCAGGTGTCAGCTCTAACCTTTAAGTTCATCTGACCACTGGACACCATGGACTAAAACTGTTTAACCTTTTTTAAAACCAAAGATTTAGTGAGCAATTAAACTCACTTCAAATTAAACCGAGTTTGAGAAAAGGTTCCGGGGAATGGATCTCTGGACTTTTGGCAGAGAAGGAGCTGGAATAACTGGGCTGCTGTTCAAGTGCCGGGCGAGATGGCCTTTTCAGTCAGAGCGACACTCTGTTTAACATTTAGGTGATCTAAATTTACGGTGGACATCATAAATCTGCACAGGACCAGAGCTAGACAGTTAAACTTTTACAGTTCACCCATCACAAGTTAGGGATGTAATGACGAAAATGGACAGCTTGGTATAATTTTACACTTTTTTTAATTCTTTATTTTTCAGTTCTGAAAGGCAAACATCAGGCCACATCATATACATGGAAAAGTAACCAAGTTTTCTCTGTAATTCAGTCTTTTCTTTTTCTTAGTTGAGTATAACAAACTAAGTGCAACATGGGAGAGGTAAAGTGTGCACATAAAAACAATCAAAGATACACCATAAATAGTCTCAAGAGGCAGAAAGGCCCACTGTTTAACAAAAACATCTTTTTGCAGACGTAAGCAAAAGGTAATTCTTTCCATAGCATAATTATCATTTACAATTTTAACTTACTCCTGTATTGTGGAGGGTTCAGGAAGCAACCACCGTCTAGTAATAGCTTTTTTACAGGCAGAGGTCAATATGTCAAAAATGTTTATATTTTACACATTTTATATAGAAAACTTTCTCCAGTTCTTGAACTAAAATGATTTCTTACATTTGGGCTCTCTGATCTTTTCATGCCTCATGCAGAATAATTTTGGGTCGTCCATCAGTCCTGACCACTCTTGTAAATGCAACATCGTATTAACACATTGAGGGATTTTTCTAAGCCTTTGCACTAATATCCTCTTTGACACAAGAACGAACTGATAAAGTTTTATAGGCCAAAGGTCAGGGTCATTTTGGCCAACGTTCATCCCATTGACTGTAAAGAGGATTTAAAGAAACCATGTGACGTCAGCCATTTGATAATCACAGGAGCCTCTGGAATATTGCAAATGTGTTGTAATGGACGCCATACTGCACGTCATCATAACCTAACTTCAGATCAACCTTCTCACAGATGTAGAGGCTGTGTTGAGGTGGGAATTAGAGCCGTCTGAACTGCTTTGGTACATGACACAGCCAACGTGTCTTTCCGCCAGAAGTGTACAATACAGTTTAATTCCTAAAAAAACTGCATCCCAGATAAAGATTGGCTAAATGTACAGATGTTTAAGACATGAGCAAATCTGACAGGATTATTCTAGCTCACTTTATGTCCTTGTTTTTCAACATGTGAGTTTTTACAGAGGCATAAATTTTAAATTGTGTCAGTGGCGCAGCTGGATAGTGCGCTTGGTCAGTGATCGGGAGGTTGCAGGTTCAAGCCCAGCTCCGGGCAACACATGGCGATGTGTCCTTTGGCAAGACACTTAATCCCAAGTTGCTCCCACTTCTGCGTCAGTGGCGTGTAAATGGGCATGAAAGGTCGTGAAAGTGTTACCTGATAATGATGGATAACTAACATAGAAGCTCTGAACCATCAGTGAGTGAATGTGAGAGCGAATGGGTGTGAATGGGTAAGTGTGACCTGCGGTGTAAAGCAGCTTTGAGTAGTCAAAAGGCTAGAAACGCGCTATATAAGCTCAAGTCCATTTACCATTTACAGCTTGAAACAGCAGAGTGAATGGGGCTAATACTTACTTTAACATCAAGGAATCAAAGAACCAATCCATCCATTACCTATACTGCTTATCCCTTTTGGGATCATGGGGGCTGGAGCCTATCCTAGCTAACATTAGGCGAGATGCGGGGTACACTCTGAACCGGTTGCTTGCCAATCACAGGGCCACACAGAGAGACAGACAACCATTCATGCTCACACTCATACCTAAGGACAATTTGGAGTCAACAGTTAACTTTATGAGCATGTTTTTGTTCTGTGGGAGGAAGCCGGAGTGCCTGGAGAGAACCCACACATGCACAGGGAGAACATGTAAACTCCACACAGACCGACACAGGGATTGTACCAGCAACCCTCTTGCTTTGAGGCACTGCTACCCCAAAGATAGTAATGAAAAAGAAACATGTTAATGCATCCATGATATTTTGTTGAATGATTTATTTGGTGCCAAAATGTTTATGCAACTTTGAATTCCCTCATTCCTTGTGTTTATATTTTTAAATTTTTAGGGACCTTTGCAGTAATAAGTCTGATGATTGGAGGAGTGGCAGTGAGGGAGGCTCCAGACTCCATGTTCCTGGTCATGCCTGCAAATGCATCAAACTCATCCGCCATCTTGGACGTGGAAGCTCGAGATGCAAGGAGGGTGCAGGTGGCTGTCATGCTCACAACGATGGTGGGACTCATCCAGGTCAGCCTCAAAAACATTTTAATGCAATGAAACAGCCACTGGAATGTTCTCATGCACTGAAAATCAGTGTTTATCCAAAGCAGCAGGATCACTGTTTTATCAACACTAAGATTTCATGTTTTTATAAGAAACAAAACCCATCACCACAGCTCTTCTTCTTTGATTCTTATTTTCTTTCCCCCTTTTTTCAGTTTGTCTTAGGTCTCCTCAGGTTTGGGTTTGTGGCGATCTACCTCACAGAGCCCCTGGTGCGAGGGTTCACTACCGCTGCAGCCGTGCACGTTGTTGTCTCTCAGTTAAAGTACCTGCTGGGGGTGAAAACGCAGCGCTTTAGTGGGCCCTTATCTGTTGTTTATGTAAGTTTAGGCTAATTATGTGATGTTGAAGCTTCTTGAATTTCAGATAATGGAATATTGTTTCTATAATATCTATTTCTGTCAATAGAGGACTCCCATTGCATTATTTATTGTATACAGGTATATTGTATTTTGTTAAGATCCTAAGACTCCTTTTAGTGTGTATATGTTGTTTGTATCTATCTATCTATCTATCTATCTATCTATCTATCTATCTAGCTATCTGTATATCTATCTGTATATCTATCTATCTATCTATCTATCTTTGTGTTTATCTGCATATCTTGTGGTAAATCTATAAAATTAATATTGTTCATGGATGCTCTGCTGTGTCTCTCTTCCTCCAGAGCGTGAAAGCTGTACTTAGTGACATAACCAGCACCAATGTCACCACACTCATCCTGGGCCTGGCATGCCTCATATTCCTATACATCATCAAAGACGTGAACGAGCGCTTCAAGAAGAAAATGCCCATTCCTATTCCTGGAGAGATCATCGTGGTCATCGTGTCAACCAGCGTCTCCTTTGGTCTCTCTTTATCAGACAACTACAAAGTGGACGTGGTGGGAAAGATACCAACAGGGTATATTTGTTTAATTTTATAGGAGAGTTCCTTTAAGAGGCAGCATTTTCATTTTACTGTAAAACTTTCAGATATAATGTTAAATATTATTTAAACTTAAATGTGAAGCAGCATGTTGCTTCCTTTTCACTTGTAACACGTTATCACATGTACTTTCAGGCTTCTCCCTCCTGCTGCTCCAATTTTGTCCTTGTTGCCCACCCTGATCACAGACTCCTTCGCTGTAGCAATCGTTGGATTCTCTATGGGCATCTCACTCGCAAAGATCTTTGCCCTGAAACACAGCTACAGTGTGGATGGAAACCAGGTCAGTCAATAAATCTGAAGAGCTGTAATGTGTTCTTAAAGGGATACGCCAACTTTTTTTCTCTTTTCATGTCTTGCCTCACTCCCGAGTCCATGACAAGCAGGTAGACGCCTTTCTTTTGACTGTGCGTGCAGTAACAAGGATGAGACGGCAAAGCTTGCCCACTGCTAATGAGCTTAGCTCAAACACTGGGAGAAGTAGCTTCAACTTAAATGTCACAAAACTTTCCAAAAAAAGTCATTTTTACCTCAAAACAAATTTAACTGTTTAGTTTCTTTTACTGGTTGATCAACTGCTGCTGTGCTCATGAATAAGCTGAATCCAGGTAACCACGATGCAGGTACATGTAACCTGCATCGTGGCCTGGTGACAACCTGTAATTAGAACTCTAACCTGCTTTAAATGTCATGAATAAGAATCTGTAAAATGAAAAATACTAACTTGCAAAACCACTTATATTTTAATAATAAGGTGACCTTGTTTGAGAAAGAATTCTGTTGATTTATGTTTGGAAATATCTGCTTTTGTGCAATGAGCTGCATAGATATATGATATATCTGCAGCTGCCAATAATCTTTATTGACCTACAGCGTGTGTACTTGATAACATCCCTGATCTGCTTTGACCTTCAGAGAGGTTTGCTCTGTAAACATCTGCCACCTTCCACCCACAAAAACTGAATCTCTTGAGGTGGTTTCAAAAACCTGTTCCGTTGACATCATTATTTTAAAATGTCTTGTTTTATTTTCAGGAGCTGATTGCCCTTGGTCTGTGCAACTTCATCAGCTCTTTCTTCCAAACGTTCGCCGTCACGTGCTCCATGTCCAGGAGTTTGGTGCAGGAGAGCACAGGAGGAAAAACTCAGGTAACACATAAACAGATTTACACTTGCTGCTGTAAAACCGCAACAAGGGTTAGCGATGATCCCGACACAGTTATCGATATGTGTTCAGATTGCAGGGCTGCTAGCGTCCATAGTGGTGCTGCTGGTGGTCGTTGCCATTGGTTTTGTCTTCCAGCCACTCCCACAGGTTGGTGAACTTCTGATAATATTGCAATGCCTGACTTTTCTTATGATATTGGTGAATATCAAATGAATAAAGACCTTTTCTAATACCACTTTATATCTTATAACTGTAATTAGAGGCAAAAATTGTTAAAAAAAAATCTGTAAAAAATGATAAAATAATGAATAATAAGAAAAGAAGAAAATTCCTCTTAATCAGCATCAATAATCCAGAGGAAGTAATTCTGCTCTCCTCACTCACTACACGCTGCAAAAGTGCTCACTTACATTTCTGGATGTCACTGTTTGTGCAGTGAGGTGATGCCCCTGTTTTGTTTTCTTTTGCTCATTTATTGATCTTTTATATCTTTACTATCCATATTATCATCATCAGCACCATTAATATATTTACTTCTACAGTATATTATTGTTATTATGTTCTTACGTTCATTTCTTTATTATTATTGAGGCTGAAGCACGCAAAGAGGTTATGTGACCAATTTTGTATGAATCTGATTTAATCAGAAGCTCCAGCCAGACCCCATTCTATAAAGAGAGAATATCCAGATATAGGATGAGTTGATCAACCTGGTATAATCATCTAATTTACATTAAACTTCTTCATTTTAAATATTTTTATTTCTTGTTTTGTTATTATTATTTATTTATCTATTTTATTGTATTTATTTATTCTATTTTATTTTATTCCTTTCCATTTCTCAGTGGGTTTGGAATTACGTGATGGTGTTGTCTATTTGTTTCCATTTTTTTATCCAAGAGATCAATCACAATATAAATGATGTCATTTTACCTCAATCAATTGTTGTGTTTTGGGTCTAGCTACATCCTGTTATCAACTAACTTATTAAAGTATGTAATAATTTATTTTAACTCAACATCATTTTTTGCAGTATTCTACCTTGTTTTGGATGTGTTTCCTCTCTGTTTCTTTGTTTCTTTGTTAATCATCTACCTGGCCGGTCACCTGGTGTTATTATTTTAGATGGTCACACACACAAGTGTTACAAACGCTGATGAAAGCCTCGGGCTGAAGGGCGTCCATTTTGTTGCTGCTACATAAACTTTAATAAAAGTCAAAGACGTCATTGTGAGTGCTGATGCTTTTGTCATTTGCGATGCCACTGTCAACACACCGCAAGTCAGGACGTAAAGACAAACTTTTATGGACCAGGTGACACTGCTGCCTCTTGTTTCTGCTCCCAATCGGCTGTAAAAGGCACCAAAGCTAACTGGATCATTTTAATAAAATGTTGAAGGCACTTTGCAAATATATATCCAGTCCAGTAGTTAAAACATGGAGCTGGGTTAGCATCTGTGACAGAGGGCGGAGCATCGACATAAACAATTAGCAATTCTTGAATCTGATTCTTAAAATTCAAGGACGTAAAATGTCTGAAAAGTCTCATTTCAGCTGTAAGAGGTAAAAAAACTTTGGCAGCATTTTGTCAGCAGGAATGTCTGATGTCTGATGTCTTTATATCTGGTTGTTAGCATTCTACCATGTCGTTTTTTTGTGATAATTGTGTGTATTTTGATGTTCAAGTTGATAATTTTAGTGTGGTCTTGCACAAGCATTCTCAGACTGCCAATGGAAGAGAGTAGAAATAGTAATGCAACCTTAAGGGTAATCTGGCTTCAAGATAAAAACATTAAAGGAGTGTTTAATGAAAAAGACAACGAACTGAGGTAAAATAGATGCTTTAAAACTGGACTTAGAGCCGATCCATTCCTAACAAAACCTGACAATACCCAGCTGTGCTCTGCAAAGATGGTGTCATTAATTTTCATTGTTTGGGTTTTGAAATTGCCTTAAAAATATTTAATTTGATATTGAAAGTATGCGGCTACATTGAATAGGCTGTTTAAGCTGCATTCACACACACTGATGTTTTTGCCAACTTTTGCTGACCCTTACGGAAATGTCAAGCTGAGTCAGGACACACAGAACTAAGCTAACAGCAGTTGTGCAACGCTGATGTTCGTTGAGTGCATCAACAAATTCCACCCATGCTTAAAGATCCTCAAGGTTTGATCCAGCAGGCTTGTAGAGTTGACCCCCACTTACCTTTGCTGCCCTCAGTTACAGCTTTGTTTAGCTTTGTTGTTGAACGTTGGGGCCTACCCACCCAAACGTCCAGAATCTGTCTACATTTAGTCAGGTGGCCATCAAGAAACATCATACTGTACGTGTTTTAGATACATCAACCTGTGTTGAACACAGTAAACTTGACCCTGGGACGTACTTTCACCAAACTTTTGATGATTTCTCCATGTTGCTCACCTTCTATACATTGATGTGTGAATGCTGCATGAGAGTGTAACCACTTTGACACAATCAGAAAGCATCATCCTGTTTCTCTGAGTTGTGGTTCGGTTTGTAACTGAGATTCTCTTTTTTTGATATTTTCAGGACTCTTCAGTCATATCAAAAGTAGAAAATTCTGGATATTGTTTTGTTTAAACAGCTGGTATGAAAAAGAAAATATTGAACATTCGGTGGGCCCTATGATTTGAAGTCTTTTTTATGTCCCTGTTTGTTGGCTTGTTGCCATGTCGATGGATCTCCTGCTCTGTCTCCAGACTGCTCTGGCTGCCATCATCATGGTGAACCTGTTGGGGATGTTCAAACAGTTCAGAGATATTGCCAATCTATGGAGGACTAGCAAGATCGAACTGGTGAGTCCGTCAAATAAAACTGTCATTAATGTTACTGTATTGTGTTTTTTATCTATACTCTGGGGTCTTTCTTTCTTCACTGGACGTGTCTAAGAAGTGGAAGAGAGCTCACTGCTGTGGAAAAGTCCATTTGTAGCACTTGATGCACAACAAACTTCCTCAAATTTTTTAAGATATCCATGGATATCATTTTAACAAAGGAGCACAGAAGACATGTTTTCCATAATTTACTGTTTCAAATGAATTTCACAGTGCTTTTTCCACAAATATTTGCATGTGTTCCTCTTTATTTGCATAGTTGCTATTACTTCAGGAACTATTTTTTACCCAGGAGTAAGGATGCACAGTGTTGGATTACTGCAGATATGCCGATACTACTGGTCGCATCCCAGGTTGATTACTGCAACTCACCTCTTTTTGGTCTCCCTCAAAAATCCCTCCATAAATATATGGAGTACTGACTTCAAGATTTTGCTCCTCACCTTCAAGGCCATCCACAGCCTCGCTCCTCTGAATCTCTCTGAGCTTTTACACATGTCAAGTCAAGTCAAAGTTTATTTGTAGAGCACGTTCAACCTTGGTTGACCAAAGTGCTGTACAAGGGCACAATATAATCATGCATACACTTCATAATATTAAAAGCAGTAACGATAATAAAAACAGTAATTGAATAAAAATGAACACAATGTTAAAACAAATATATAAAAATAGAAATAAAATAAGAAGAATAAAAACAATAAAAGAAGAGTAAAAGAGAAGATAGGGAATAAAAGATACACACCCGCTGTGCTTCCCACCTCTGGAGCTCACTCCCACCAGACATTTGGAGGGTTGACTCTCTCTCAGTCTTATAATCCTGTTATAATCCAGCCTTATAAACCCAAACTAGCATTTTCCGTCTGATTGTTTTCAAATCTGAACCATTTATTTTATCTTTGATAATTTATTTATTGATCGTCTTCTTATCTTGATATGCATTTTGATTTTAACTTTATTCTGTAAGGTGACTGTATTATTATTTTTGTTATTATTTCTGAGGTCATTGCTGATAGATATTTTTTGTCCAGAGCACAAAGTCTCTGCTTCACTAATATCAACCCTCTTCTTATTGTGACAGTCTTTGTATTAAAACAGGTATAAAGCCAAAAAAACATTTTATTATATAATAAATGATGATTTTGATCATAAAAGTGGACATTCAGTAATGATGGGGTAAACTGTATGGTAAATTTGAACATTCTGCAAACATTTCAGCCAGTACAAGGAATATATGCCCATTATGTTCAACCAAAATATTGTCTGTGAGTATCAGCAAAAATGTTCATATCTGCTGATACGTTATTTAACTTTTAAGGCAGATATCTGCTGATTCTGATATTATTTTGATAATTTCGCACATCCCAATCAAGGAGGCTTGAAAACTATCTTTACGAAATCAGAAATCAGTCTGTAAACATGAATATTTTTAAAAAACTGCAGAACACCAGTACTTAATACACAAAATTCATCTGACAAATCTCAGTATTCGGTGTCATGGATCTGACACTGAAGAACAAAATGGTGTCCATCTACAAAAATCTGTTCCTTGAACTTTTTGTTAGCAACGACACCAGGTTTATGAGGTAAATATCTCACCGCTGTAATTTATTATGCAATTCAGCTCAGGAAACCTCCCCTCACAGCTGAGGGTCATTGAGTCACTGAAGGGCAGCTTGTTTCCTGCTGCTGTAAAATCACAATAAATGGAGAAAATGTTCTTTAATGGTGAATTTTGTTATTTTAATGCTCAGTTAAATGTTTAAGGGAACCAACTGGAAAGAAAAAAGAAATGATTTTAGTTTTACACCTTCTTCCTTTTAGCTGATAAAATCATTCTAACCAAAAGGAAGTTGCAAATCCAGATCCTCTGTCACGTGTCAGTGAGAATCTCAGTGTAACTAAACAAAGGAGCATTGTTTTTTACTCTCTGGTGGGGTGAGGAGAAGGGATATTTTCCATTTGTTTATTCCTACTTCACGTTCATTACTTCCTTTTTCCCTCTCAGGCCATCTGGCTTGTGGCCTTTTTAGCGTCCGTGCTGCTGGGTCTGGATTACGGCCTCCTGGTGGCCATCGCATTTGCCATCCTGACGGTCATCTACAGAACTCAGAGGTACAGAGAGAGACAGCAGCGTTTCCCTTGATTTCCCAGTGTATGTTATAAAAGTGTAAAGCTGTTTTTTCTTGTGTTTCAGCCCTAAAAGCGGTGTCCTGGGTCATATCCCCGGCTCAGGCCTGTACTGTGAAGTAGATGAGTATGAAGAGGTGAAACCACAAACCTTTAATCCAAACTGAAACGTTCTCAGGAGGTCTTTAGTCCGAGCTCTAAACGTCTCTGATCTCTGTTTTTGTTCCCAGGCGGCTGAATATGAGGGGATTAAGATTTTCCACTCCAACTCTTCAATCTACTTTGCAAACAGCGACCTTTATGTTAACAGTTTAAAAGAGAAGGTAATCACACCTAGAATGTGTATGTGATTTGATTTGTGTCTAAAAAAATGCACCAATTATTACGTAATCCAGATCAAATTAAATCAAACAACTTGATTTATCCTCTAGAAACAATTCTTTTGGAGGGAGCCAACAAGCCTGTGAGAAACTCTGTCAATGTCACGACTGGTAGTTTTATTGTCTCTGACATATTCCTGGTAGTAAATGTACATACTTGTGGCCTTGGTAGACTAAAAAGAAATTATTTTCTAGTTTAAATAAAGTTGTCTACTTTCGAATCAGAACTAAGACCTAAAACAACAATTTATCAATTTTGATACATGCAACTCTGAAATTTCTTGGAAAAACCTGGTCAGCCCATGTGGAAAACCTGATTTGCTTATTCACACATGGCCCCTCAAAGCAAGAAGGTCTCCACTTTATATGTCAATCAGTGAAGTGGTGGGGGAAGGGAAAAATACAAGGGTAGGGATGGGCAATGCAGCCAACCAGCCAGTTTATGATATCAAAAAAGTGTATGTACATATTGAAATCCTGACAAAGTCTTCATGGCAACATTTTGGATAGCAAACTTTCACTGAAAATGAAGCCAAGTTTAACTGTAACTTTCTGTAAAACTCCTCCAATGCATTTAACATGAAAATAGAAATTTCTGTAAAATATACTTCAGCCCAATTCATAATGCTGTTTCAAGGCGTAGTATTTACCCCTCTGTGATGTTTCACCTCCACTGAGATGGAATGGGGGGACGAGTTTCCCCCTCTTTGCTCCGTCTCCAGAGGCAGTAACGGAGGTGTGATACTGGAGAGAAGGAGGCATGCAGTTTAAGCGGGAGACAGGAGTGCAACGAGTGAGCGTCTCTGCCTCTGTATGCGGGGGCACTCGACATGTTGCAGCATTGACACAGATATTATGGCCTCTCAGCATTAATGTGAATGTCTCCAGGTGTAAATATATCGGAACCTCATTGTAGCACTTTTGCATGAAGGCACCGTGACTTTGGCTTAAGAAACCAGTAAATACTTGGTGACTTTAATCAGGAAGAAGCTGAAAATGGCTTGAATTCAGTGTTTAGCTCATTATATTACATATATTTACTTATTTGAGCCATTATACACATGTATAAATCTTGATGAGTTGTTTCTTATTACAGCTATGTTAAATATTGTCAGTAGATGGCACCCTTGCTCAATGTGTTGTTTTGTCATAGGTGACGCTTCATGCGGATGTGACGTCATCCTGTTCTGTGTGCGTCTTGTTTTTCATGGAGAGCGGAGCAGGCTGCCATGAAACCTACGGTTCTGTTTCGTATGAGAAAATCAAGATGAAACTTGATGTAATGGTTTCAATAAACACGCCAAAGGCATAAAGGTGAAGACCGAGTCAAGCTTGGCTTTTTCTCCATACACCAGATGACAGCTGCACACCTCGAAAAACCCTTTACAAGCTACAGTATATATACCCCTCAAAAAGAGTTTGGAAATATTTTTTCGGTTGATCTTGCCAGTCATTTTTCAACACCTTAGCAAAAGCACCTGAACCTTTAGTCAGTATCTAGCAGTGAACCAAAGGTGTCGCTTATTGTAAACTTACAGCAGTTGTGCGTCAATACCCAACCTTTAATAAATAACCCGGGCCGGCAGAAGTATGTATATGGGTCATGCCTGGTTGCTTACCACTCCACCAAACCAGCACCCCCTTTTGAAAGTTTTTAGGGGGCGCTGTTGGAGTAATCCAAAGAAAACCTGTAAGAAAACTACTAAATATCACATTTGGCATGGTTTTATATTCCATAAATTATATTATATTCCAAAATTTTAATTCTTTTTGAGAACGTTCAGGCCCCAGAAGTCCAACCAAAGTGATTAAATCTTCCTTTAAAATTAAAACAAATGGGGTCCAACGTACTCATGGATGTCATACCCACATAAAAACACATTTCTCTTGGTGAGGTTAACATTTTGAGCAATTTTTGAAAGAACAATAAAAAGTAGTACAGTTTCCTTCCTTTCCATCAGATTTATTCAACACCACAAACTGTTTCTCTGACAATTATTTTTTTTTTGTTGATTGTGTTTTACAGACTGGAGTAAACCCTGTGCTTTTACAAGCTGCCAAAAAAGCCCAAAAGAAGCAACAAGAGAAGGCAAACTCGAGCAACGGCTCTCCTCTGAAGATTTGTGCAAAGGTGGGTGCTGTTCTCCTGTAGTGTGAACACGGTGTTCTCCGTCAGCCCTGTTGATGGTGTAAATATGCGGCCAGCTGCATGTGTCAGCTGTGACGTTCTTTACTGAAGTCCCGGTGGGACTGAAAAACTTGTTCCCATGAATCATGGGAACATGTTGATGGGGTGTGGCTGAGTTACTGACAGACAAAAAAAAGATGAATGTATATGGATGACTGAAAACAGAAACTTTAACACTATTGAAACTAAATATGACTTCAACTTGAAGCTAGAAATGTGTGCAAATACAATCAATAGGTTGTTTTTAAAAAGGACAATGGAGCTCACTTTTTATTCTAAACCACCCAGAATGCCCTGCAGCTCATCCATCTGTCAAAGGTTGTCAGATAATGAATGAGCAGCCTACAAATAAAAGAACCAACACTGCAATAATAATGTAAGTTTTACTCTTGGTACTGAAATAATTAAATAGCAGCTTAAAGGGATAGTTCAGTTTTTTTGAAGTGGAGTTGTTTGAGCTCCATATGGCCACTAAGTACATTAGATGCAGTAGAAAGTTCTCTCCTCTCCCTCAGTACGCCACAATTTGTAAAAGTTTGTGATGCAGAACCAGCCGCAAGCATGGAGGTATTGTACCAAATAGTGCTGATGATTCAAAGGCGGATGGAATTTGTTGCTGAGATGGCAAAGAGTCACGTAAGTTACAGACGGAGGGGACAGGCGCGATGTTATGCCATGGACACGTAACGCAGACATCTTCCGTAAATTAGTGGGTTGACCTGGGTATGATGTTCCCACTGGAGCCAATCGGAGGCGAGCCGATAAAAACCCGTGTCGCTTGCAGGGTTCAAACAGGATTTTTGGCTGCTCTGAAAGGGGTATTAGATGCAGTAGAAAGTTCTCTCCTCTCCCTCAGTAAGCCACAGTTTGTAAAAGTTTGTGACACAGAGCCAGCTGCAAACAAGGATGTATTGTACCAAATACAAAGGGTATTTTCTCCGCCTACAAGAACTCCCATCAAAAAATAATACCACAGTTTAAGAGTACACTACTTATATATTTTTTGAGTGCATTAACTTCTCGGAAAACTAATAATAATTAAAAAAAAATAACCGACTCGCGTCACATATTCTTCGTATTCCACGTATTCCTAGTTCCAGATAAACTTTATTTTTCTGAAAAGTTAATGCACAAAGTACGAAGTACAGAAAACAGCTGACCAACGTGTCCACGGCTTACATGCTCCTATCCATTGTTTACATGGTCGTGTTTCGTTGCGCTGATGATGTCATCAATGTGATGACATCATCTTCACGCACCAGAGGAAAAAAAACAGCCACGCAGCTCGTCTGCTGCCGATTAGACCTGGGTCTGCTGGCAGTGGGAAAGGAGTCACTTTCCGATTGTTAGCGGGTTAACCCGCGTTGAAAAAACCCGTGTTTACCCACTAATTTTAGTGTGAAAGTGGTATAATGTAATTAGTGGCCATATGGAGCTCATAAAACCCCACTTCAAAAAAACTGAACTATCCCTTTAAGAGCGAGTTAGAAAGTCTGATGAATGATATTATATACTGCTCCCTTTAACATCAAGACATCATGGCAGCTGTAGGAGAAAACTTGTTAAAACTTAAGCCTACTTTGAAGCTATCTCAGGTGAAGCAACACTAACCTTGCACAGCAGCTGGATCTGCCTGATTCAGTGTCTATAATCAGGCAGATCCATCTTGCCAAGCTCCAATCTACAATGACTGTGAGTGGCTCACTTGTTCACTTGTTGTAGCTCCTGCCTACAGCACCATCTGATAAATACGATTGACAGGGCAATCATCCAATCACCTGCTAGATATGCTTCTGAAAGGTTCTGCCCTCCCCAAACATTTTCTATGGGCTCTTTCCCAGATTTACTAGTGAAAATTGTTGTCAGTAAGATCTTAGGTCTAAATGAGGCTTCATATGAACTTTGGCCAGTGTTAATTTTGTTGACTAATTATTTTCGTCATTAGTTTTCGTAAACAACCTTTTTTCCCCCTGACGAAAACTATACTATAACAAAACAAAAACAAGTTTACTTTGACAAAAACTAAAACTAAATTAAAGCTGCAAGCAGCATTGGACGGGTCCTCGCTCGCAGGTCCCTCATGCCCGTTTGACCTCCAATTTGAGGGTTTCATCCATTTTTATCACTTTTTGAACTGCTGAAAATTAGACTGAGGTGTGTGCCTGCAGCTCTGTCAGGAGCCTCAGTCTTTATAATGGGTGTGTATTACACATTCCATTCAGTGAGTCACATGACCAGCTGCTGCCAATCAGTGAGTAAATGACATCATCTGCTGCCCTCATTACATTCAAACTGCAGCAGAGCAGCAGAGCAGCAGAACAACCAAAACTCCAGAAACATGTCCTCACCATTGCCACAATTTTGACCAAATGTCTCTACAAGTTGTATGTGTGAACTGGAAATTTTGTCCGTCCATCCGTGTATTTTTTAAAGATGTAGGACTTTTACTTTTTTTTCTAGGGGCCTTTGTTGTACAAGTTGTCCGGAGCTGTATTTTCATTCCCCATTCAATTGAATGGGAGGAGCTGGGAGGGCTTCTTTCAGGTTCACCAACTTTGAGGGCTTGTCATTCGAAAACCGTTTGAGAAACAACAAAATCCTGAATAACTTTTGATCATCAATACCTCCTCTGTCATCTGTCCGGGTTTCAAGCTGATACCATTTACGGCCTCAGAGGAGATAATTTTTGCGTGTGGCATATATTTCCCTTGAAATTTTATTTTGAAAGGCAAATTGCCGGCTTCCTGTTTGAGATAGGTCAGGGGTGTCAGCGCGTGATTTGTGGGTCTCGATGAGACGAACGTTTAGGTGTTGGTTTGATCTCTCTATGACATTCCTGCTGGCCGTGAGGGCCGTTTTAGTGTGCCTAAGTGGCGCTAGAGAGCTCATTTTGGCATGTTATGGGTTAATTTTTAGATTTTATCAAATTTTTCGCCGGTTCTGAGGTGTGTGCCAATTTTGGGGACTTTTTGAGCATGTTTAGGGGGTCAAATTAAGGTTTAAAGAGCTGGTTGAATAATAAAGAAGAAAGAAAGAAACGATACAAAAACAATAGGGTCCTTGCCCGAGAGAGGTCCTTTCCCTTTGGGCGAGGACCCTAATTAACTGACCTTTTCATCAACAGATGAAAACTAGACTAAAATGTTTGACAGAGACTGAATCTAATCAGACCTAATTTTCATCATGTAGAAAGTAGAGACAAGTTAGGACTACATCCAATCACAGCTACTTTGGTTTTGTGGAAATGTTGGATGAGTTAAGAGGGACATCCAATCACAACTGCCTTAGCTTCATGGTGGCAGGATCCAAGTGTAAAACATGACTTCAGAAATTCAAGGAAACATAAAAAATCCCTTACACTTTACAATTCATATTTTAGTCGACTAAATTTACAGTAGATTTCATCGACTAAAATGTTGTGAAATTTCGTCAACTTAAACTAGGCTAAAATTAAAACAATTTAGATGACTAAATTATGACTAAAACTAAAATATGTTTTAGGCAAAAGACTAAAACTAAAACTAAATTAAAAAGTGCTGTCAAAATTAACACTGGCTGGTGCAACCCAGAGCTGGCGTCATGGCAACCAAAGACTAAAATTTAAAAGGTCATTCTGTTCATCACTTTGCTTCGTCCTTTTTGTAACAAACTGAGACTTCTTTTCACTCGGACTGCAGGTAAAATATTGAAGAGGAAGCCTTCAATCACGTGGTTTGTTTAAATTCTTTACTGAAGTACATGTCTTTGTTCCCAGTACAAGGAGTCGGGGGTCACTCATGAGGTTTTATCCCAGAACCTCGTGGAGGACGAGCAGAGAAACGGTCAGCTTGGAGACCGACACAGCGATTCAGAGTTAGAGGACGCCGCCTTCCTCAAACCTCTGAGCAGCGTCCACTCCATCATCCTAGACTGGACGTCTGTGAGCTTCATCGACTCTGTGGGAGCTAAAGCCATCAAACAGGTTCATTATCTGTCATATTTAAATAGTATTTACAGCAAATTCAAATGTTCACCCTCATGTTTAATCTGAAATGATTGACTTTCTGTCTCTGCAGGTCATAAAGGAATATGCTGCTGTGGATGTTAAAGTCTTCATTGCCGGCTGCAGCAGTAAGTTTCTTTCTCCTGTTTGTCTGAAGAACTTCAAGTCAGGGACAAACTGTGACTTCAGTTATTCAAATTATAAATATGAAAACAGTTTATGGCCTTGTCCACATTCAGTTTCTCCTGTTTAACATGCAGCCTAACCTGAAACCTTTGTTTATTTAAGAGGAACATCACTTAGTGCCAGGAACTTTTAGCCTCAGGGAGTTATTTTAAGGGAACAAAAGGTTGTCTGAGGAAGCTGTTGTTTGTTGGTCTTTGTTATAATTAGGGACATTTGCAAAACAGCACATGCAAATCAATGACTGCTCTGTTCACAAATCACAATATTACTTAATTAAATAGACCTATTTCTTTGTGATTAACATTTTTTCATTATTGCATCAATACAGTAAAACAGTAACACCTCTGCAATGTAGCAAACTTGAATAATCTGAACTCTGATCTGATTGTTGTTTTTTAATTTATTTTTAATTTGCTGACATGTTTAGCTATAGATTTATTTTTTTGTGTTTTATTTGCAAACATTGAACAAGACAAAGGAGTAATGTGCAATATGAACAGCAGAAAGAAATAACAAGAAATTTGAAGTGCAGGAAAAGATAAGACAAGAGACAAAAACAAAACGAAACAAATGAAAAAAAAAAAAAGACTGATAGTAATAAGACAAAAAGGGAAATCAGGACAAATAATAAAACACAAATGAGATAGGAATCAGGGGAATCAGTCACAAGTGTTCATATGACAAAGAATATTGTTGCTTGAATGTATGGGCGAATAAAATTTGTGTGGTTTAAGGGTAAAACCTTATGTGGAATAATATAAATAAACAAATGAATGAACAAAAAAAACAACTAAACAAAAAAAACAAAACTAAACTAAAACTAACTAATAAACAATTGGGGAAAAATGAAAATATAACAAAAAAAACAAAATAGCAAGAATGCTGATGTTTTTAAGACATTAAATGTAGGGCTCTGAGAAGAGGAGGGGTCCAGGATGCTTCAAAATAATGAGTTTGGTCTTGGAAAGCGGCCAAGAGCTTTTCCATTGATATATATTCTGTAAGGATATTAACCAGTTTGATGTGCTGAGTTTGTTTTCCAGTTCCTAAGTATGGTCTCTTTGGCAGTGGTTATGGCTTTCAGTATTGGTCTGGTATTGTTTGGTGCTGGGTTAATTACTGTGAGGTCTCCAAGTAAACAGAGTGAGTGATCTGATTGTTTCTGTTTAACCTTTTAGGAACCCTTCTGTCTGAGATGGACACCCTGCAGTTTTTCACCAATACTGTGACCCCAGAGATGGTGTTCCCCACCGTCCATGACACCGTGCTGCGATGTCTACACTCGAAGCCCCGCCCCAGCTGCTCCAAACAATGAAACGCCGACTGCCATAGAAGCCTGACTGAAGGGCAAATCCTAAAGTTCCCCTTCTCTGCTGTTGGAGCGATGACCTCCTGGATCACCCGGCATCAGAGTGGAGATGAACAGAGCAATCATTCATATTGAATAGAGGAGTGTTTGTAACTTAAAGTGCCACTAAGGCAGTTCATGGAAGCTCTTAGTTCTGAGCTTCACGCTGACATTCCTGCAGCTTTAGCCCTCTGCCACCTCTTAGATTGTTTAAGGGTGTGTTTTAAAGGTTTTTCACTATGTTGAGAGAATTCTGCGTAAAAATAGGAAGAGATATGAATTCAGTTTGTGGACGCTGACCAGGAGCTGCCTCGTTATTATGCTGTTAAAAGAATTTTAATGGTTACTGAGAACTTGTGTGGGGCTGGGCAATATGGACCAAAACATGTATGCTAATATTTATTTAGCCGGATTGCAGTTAACGATATATATAGTTTATTATATTTCCTTGAAAAAACAGGGATTGATCGCAACATTAACAGATATTTAAACTTTTTTTAGGTCAAATAAAGCAAAACTGAACCTGTTTTTAGCTATGGCAAAAAGTCTAGACACCCAATAAAGTGCTTTTTGTTTTTTTTTAATGATCAAAAACTGGAAACAATCACCTTCATAGTGTCTAATGGTGTGTTTCATTTGATCTTGGAGGTCAGATTGTCCAACTGGGATCACCTACTTTAGTCGGGATTTCTACTCGGGAGTTTCCCAATTCCCTCACTCATTCATTTACTACACAGCTTATCCGTTTTGGAGGCTGGAGCCTATCCCAGCTGTCATTGGGCGAGAAGCAGGGTACACCCTGAACCAGTCACCAAGCAATCATAGGGCCACATAGAGAGACAGACAATTCACACACTCATATCTAAGGGCAATTTAGAGTCACCAGTTAACCTAATGAGTATGTTTTTGGTCTGTGGGAGGAAGCTGGAGAGAACCCACACATGCACAGGAAGAACATGCACACTTCACACAGAAAGGCCCTGTCTGACCCGGGGATTGAACAAGAAACCTTCTTGCTGTGAGGCACGTGTTAAACAGAACACACCTTAAGCTGGGTTTAAGTGTCCATATTCTTTGTTGAGTTTTAAAAGCCCTTTCGTTTTTCGTGTCCCCTCTGTGTGATAGAGTACTTCTACACTCAAGACAAAATGTCTGCAGCATCAGGTTTCTCCCTCTTGCTCTCTTTAATGGGCCATAAGCTCCCTGAAATGATCCAATCCTTCAGTCCCCCTTGAATAGACCTACCAGTGTGACCTCATAAAACTGTGGATCTGCTCCTTACAGTATAAATGATCATCACAGCAGGGCTTCATACTCCCACTCTTGTTTCATCCAGTTTGAAGACACAAGCTCACAATTTACACCTTATCCAGCTTTTATTCAGACCTGTTGACTCTCCTGAAGTTTCTCCTATATGCACTCCAGAGCATAGAAGTGCTCCCAAGTAAACTGTTGTCATATTTGCTGCTAAAAATCGCCCATTTCTCCGGTTTGGTTTGGTTTGGCTCTTTCTCTTGATGAAGGCTGGAGATTGTGGCAGGCTCGCATTTTGCTGGCAGGACTTGTAGACTGTGCCAAGTACCAAAAGGTTCCAAAGAAAAGTGGCTCATGGATAACTGAGTTGCCAGGAAATCAAGTATTGTAACTTTTTGTCCATCTAAAACTTCTGAAATCACGATGCTTTGGCCCCAAGTGCAGTAACATACAACTTTGGCTTGTGTGCCAACTATTTCTGGCAAATTCAGACTAGTTTAGAAATTCCAAACTCTCTTTAAGGCAGGATACAAGGGATGCCTTTATTTTTTGAAAATTAAGAAAAATTTATGATCCAATCTGGAGCTTAAGGACCTAAATTTTTGTTTCTGTGGTACCATAGACGGGTTTACATCTTTTAATATTTTACTTATAAAATAAATATTCCTGAAATAAGAGAAAAGTTATTTTGCAGTAACTTTTAGACCTGTCATCTATTTTAACTTTTATCAACAAACTACATTAATGCAAATACTCTCCTACCCTCTCTAATTTTAACATAAATCAGTAAACACTCAATACTTGTTTTATTGCCCAGCCCTGCTTGTGTGCTGATAATGTTTGAGTGTTATTTTGTGTCACTATGTATTTAAACCAGCAGAAGCACTATCGTTGTTGTTATAGAATATTTGCACTGCTGTACAAGTGCAACACTTGTTTATTATCCATGCTGCCGGTGGAATCGTGAAAAAGTAGAGTGTTTTCTGACTTTGTGAAAAGGTTTTGCTGTTACTCTGACACAGGATGCCTTCAAACAGTTATGTTGTGGTTATTTAAGAAATCACAGAGACTCTAATCTGGAATAAACTTTATTTTCATGTGAACAATGACAACAAAAACTTTTTTTTTACGTAGTATGATGGTAAAAATCCAGACAGGTTTTCTCTCTCACAAGGTCTAGTTGTAGGTCATGTATCTCGGGGTGGCGCTGAACTTGGCGTAGGACTTGATGACCTTGTTGACGGCCTCCAGGAAGTCCTTCTCCGTGGCGATCTTCCTGCGAGCTCTGATGGCAAACATGCCGGCCTCTGTGCACACGCTGCGGATCTCGGCGCCTTGAGAGGAAACGCACAGTGTCATTGTCAACATGTTTTCTGGGCCGACAGGAGGTGGAGTACAGAGGTTAGGTAATTTCTGGAGCTTTATCAGTGTGTTTGGGATTCTTGGTAGATGGATGAGATTCCTCTGAGGACTTTAATGACAGGACAGTGAAAACACCCACGAATGAACACATTAAATGTTGAGCCAAGACAGTGTGGTCCTCAAACAGAATGTTCCTTTGAGTCGACTTGATTTTACGTTTATTCATGATGTTTTGTTTTAAAGTATTTGACTTAAAGGCAGGGTGTTGGGTCTTTTGTTGAAAGCTAGAGGTACTGGTCCCCCTTGAGGTGATATCACCGGGTGCAAGGCTCATATTTACTGAAGTGACAATAAGGCTATTACTAAGATATTTAATATCTTTAGATAAGAACAAGTATTTCTGGGTCTTTATGTTGGAATTCTTGATGGAAAAATTTTTATTTATGTTAATTTCAGGCAGCACTGTTTGACTTTTTCATGTCAGTCCTTGAAGGGATCAGCTTTGCTTGAATACAAATGGGAAGCATCAAGCATAAACAGATTAAGAACTGTGTAAGGCAGGGAAGAAGTGGGGATGCACGACATTGGACTTTTTAGCAGATTTCTGATATGCCAATATTTCCATTATCACTGATACTGATATTTTTCGCCAAGAGCACAAAGTGAAAATTGATAATGTACTTGTTGCTTGTCTACATGTGTGAGGAACAAATGCAAAACAAGAAAAACATCAAATCTTGGAAAAAAAAAAATGAAACTCTTGATTATTTTTATGCATCCTTGCAGTGATGAGGTGAAACATCCTGGAACATATGTGTATTTTGCCGATATTACTGCCAATATATCCTGCTATGAATATGAAAAAAAAATTCAACATGAGCAGATACCGACTAAACTTTTTAGGCCAATATCTACTTATACTGATAATATCATGCATCCCTACTCACTGAGTTCACAGCCTCCCAGTCAGTTTGGAACATAAAAATATATTAACAAGGAAACATGACGACAAATGCCAGGAAAAAAATAATGTCTCTAAGATAACAGAGCCGTAATGGGCTGTCATTGTTTCTGCACCACTGTTTCATGCATTTTTAAGGGACAATAAACTTGAATAACCTGTAAAAACTGTTACACGCATCAAAAAAGTAGCCTGAATTCAGTGTTAAGCTTATTAAATAAAGCATTACTACTTCCATTTGAGCCAAGAAATGAAAATCTTGGTGTAATACCTTCTTATCAAAGCTTTTTTTCTCTTGTTAAATTTTAGGTAACTATAATTGTAAATGACGTCATTCTACAGTTGCCACAACTTGCCCCCCTCTGGCTAAACAAAACTTTCATTTCAGATTTAAGGTAACTAATGGCCCTTTTCCATTAGCCCTACTCTACTTTGCTCGGCTTTCCCCGACTCTACCCGGCTCTACTCTACTCACATTGTGCTACATTTCCACCAGCCCGGTCCCCTGCCCAGCAGGGGCGGGGTCGCCATGAAACAGCTGGGCGACACTGTGTTCATGCCATTTTGAGTGCGACACAACAACCAAAACAATGGAGGACTTAGAGGCAATCGGTCTGTGGCTTTTTGTTAAAAAGAGGAAAGCAGAAGAAAGGCTGCAGGGTGGCGAGAAGAAATACCCTTGAGAAGTACAGGAGAGTTTTGGAAGCTATACAACAGTTTGAAGCCGAGGACGAGAGCAATCGGGCTGCAAAGAAAAGACGTATGAGGGTAAGCTAATGGAAGCTACCGCTAGCCTGTTAGCTAGCTCGTAATGATAAAGTCCTGTGTTTAACATTGTGATGGCAGCAAGTTATTGCCATAAAGTAACAAAGCGTATGTACTGCAGTCCTGTTTTGGGCATCGCGCTCATGACTCATCGGTGACGACATTCTCTGACCAATCAGTAGCCGGCAGTCGGTCGACGTCACCTTTTAGTGTCGACTCAGCTCGCTTAGAACCAAAGCAGAGTAGGAACTTAAACTGGTTTGCTTTAGGAGGTACTGTGCTGGTGGAAATGCAACGCAAACCGGGAAGAGCCGAGTAGAGTAGAGTAGAGTAGAGTAGGGCCAAGGCGGGCTGGTGGAAAAGGGCCATAAATATCGCCCTGACGTGAGAGAATACTGCTGTGATTTTGTTGAGGCAGCCTTGAGCCTCTGGCCACCAACGTGATGCTACAGTGCACCCCTGTGGCCAAATATCAGAGCTTCACTTTTGGAAATATGACAAAATGCAAATATGTCACTTTAATTTAAATTTAAGGGGAAATATAGTTAAAAGTAACCCCTGCCCCTGTACCGTTTCCCTGCTACAGTGACTGTCTCAGCAGGTCATTTGGTGCCCAAGCACATTAATCACAAGTAAATTATTCCAAAACAGCTCCAATAAGGGGACTCGAGGTGTAGGACTTTGATTGAATGTGCAAGCGTATGTAACCAGACCCTTCATGTAAACCACGCTAAGTCTTACCGGTGCTGTTGGGGCAGAGCCGAGCCAGCAGCTCAAAACGAATGTCTCTCTCCACGCTCATGGAGCGGGCGTGGATCTTAAAGATGTGCGTGCGCCCCTGAAACACAAAATAAACTGATGAGAACTACTTAAATCCTCAAAGCAAAGGGCATCATTTAAAATCTGATTCAGGAAATACAAGCTGTGTCAGAAGAGTTCCAGGACTGGTATCACAAAAGATTTATTACTTCCGCCAAGGAGGTTATGTTTTTGCCGGCGTTTATCTGTCTGTCTGTTTGTGTTCAAAATAACTTGGAAAGTTCTGAATGGATTTGGATGAAATTTTCAGGAATTGTCGGAAATTGGGATATGGAAGAACTGATTAAATTTTGGGGGTGATCCGGATCACCGTCTGGATCCAGGAATTTTTTAAAGGATTCTTTCACATTGCCAGATAGGACCATTTTCGCCAAAGTGGACTGAAGCTGCTTGGTGGAGGTCTGCACTCTCTGAGTGCTTTTCTAGTTTAGAATCCAAACTACAAGTTCGAAGTAATCCCCCTGGAGTCTAATGCACTTTCCCATCCTTCTCTGCCACGCTTTAATGCACTCCTGGAAGGATTCTTCTTGGATCCTCCGCGGCTCTGTTGTCACAGCCTTTTTGATGTCGTCCACGTCTTCAAAAAGGGTCCCCTTGATGACCCCCTTGATCTTGGGGAAGAGGAAAAAAATCACCCGGAGCCAGGTCGGGTGAGTAGGGGCATTGTGAGCAGGCGCGTTGTCATGGTGAAGCAGCCACGACTTGTCCTGCCACAACTCTTGCCTCTTCTCGCACACTGAACAAAGCACACGCCGCAGTATCTCTTTGTAGATCCTCTGGCCTTGTAGCAAGAACTCGCAGTGGACGAAAATCTAAAATCTTTTGTGACACCAGTCTTGGAACTTTTCTGACACACCTCGTACAAAGATAGGAGGTCTGTCTGCAGGTTATGGTCACTCACCTCCAGGTCTGGCAGGCTGAACTCAATCTTCCTGTCCAGACGTCCAGGTCTCATCAGAGCTGGGTCCAGAGTGTCCGGTCTGTTAGTTGCCATCAGGACTTTGATGTTTCCTCGAGGGTCGAAGCCGTCCAGCTGGTTGATGAGCTCCAGCATGGTCCTCTGGACTTCATTGTCTCCTCCAGCACCGTCATCAAATCGAGCACCTGACAGGGTCAGAGACAGTTCTGCTGTTGAAGATGAATTCTAGTTCACAGACCACTTTTCTGATCCAATTGTTCTTTTTAGAGCTTCTTTTGAATTAACTCTGTTTACCTCCGCCAAGGAGGAGGAGAAGTATGTTTGTTAGCAAGATTATGCAAAAACTACTGGATGGATTTTGCTGAAATTTTCAGGAGATGTTGGTAATGGCCCAACTTAGAAATGATGAGATTTTAGTAGTGATCCTAATTTGTCTGGATGCAAAATAATCCCAAAATTTCAAAAAATCCTATGTGTTAACATTGGGTGGAATTTGAAAAAAATCATGTCCCTGCCATTTTTAATGGATTCACTTCCAATTTTACAGGATAATATGGGGTCCATGTCTCTATCTTAAAAGGTAAATTTCATCTGGATTCAATCCAGATTGACGTCACAAAAAAACATTGAACTTTATAATGGGAAATCCCATTGACAACATTCAATAATTCATATAAAATCAAAATATACAGTGATGTTCCCAAAACTTGTGTTCATACAGGATAATAACCTCCATGTATTTGCTCAGTTTTAAAATAAAGACCTTAATGTAAGTGTAAAATACGGTCTTGCTACCAAAAACAACAGTTAACTCTGTAAAGCCTTTAATCCAAACTGACAAGACTGAAAGATTTACAGGCCTAAAAATAGTCATCTATCAGCGTCAGCTAACACATCCGTGTTCTTTAAAGGGAACCCTGGCTGTGAAGACAAATAGTCATAAATATGCTTTAATGTTTGTCTAATACTAGAATGTGTTGTTTAAAAAGCACGAAGAATTGTTATTTCTCTAAAAATCGCATTTTTTCCTAACCTACGGACGCAGCCATTGTTTTACTCGCGCAATGCATGCTGGGTTGATGATGTTATAGGGCTGCACTGTGCCGAGCCGCTACGTTTACTCACTGGCTATCAGGAGTGAGAATACCATAATAATGCCACATTGTGCTACTTTTGGGTGCAATTTTCAGTCAAAGGGAAACAAGGGGAGTGATGTAAGTCTACACAGCTTCACAAGTGACAAGAAGAGAAGAAAGGAGTGGGAAATCGTTTGTGGACATACACAACTTCTAAAGGACCCACAGCTATGTTCTCGCCACTTCTCTCCAGATGCATTTGATGCGTTTAGCTGAGCCAAGCTGCTGAAAGAGCTCACAGGCGCTGCTAGTTACATAGACTAAAGCCAAATGCCTTGCCTACAGTTTTCTCACACAAACAGACAAAACGCCCTCGGGAGATGATGTGTAAGGGTTGCACTGTGCCGAGCATGAAGACATGCTTGAGGAAATGCCATAGGCAGGAGACACTTGGTGTTCTTCTGCGAGGATGTCAACAACTCGCTCCTACAGATGTAGCTGATGGCGAACCATCGAGCATGACCACGATCACAGAGGAAGCTGACGGGTCTGTAGACTTACGGACTGCTGTGTTGACTGATTCATCTGCAGGAGTGAATTACTGACATCCTTGCAGGAGAACATCCATCGTCTCCTGCCTATGGTGTTTCCTCTAGCGGACTTCCCTCGTTTCCCGAGGGTGTTTTGTCTGTTTGTGTGAGAAAACTGTAGGCAAGGCATTGGGCTTTAGTCTATGTAACTAGCAGCACCTGTGAGTTCTTTCAGCAGCTTGGCTCGGCTAAATGCATCAAATGCATCTGGAGAGAAGTGGCGAGAACATAGCTGCACGTCCTTTAGAAGTTGTGTACGCCCACAAGCGATTTCCCACTCCTTTCTTCTCTTCTTGTTACTTGTGAAGCTGTGTAGACTTACATCACTCCCCTTGTTTCCCTTTGACTGAAAATTGCACCCAAAAGTAGCACAATGTGGCATTATTATGGTATTCTCGCTCCTGATAGCCAGTGAGTAAACATAGCAGCTTGGCACAGTGCAGCCCTATACCGTCATCAACCCAGCATGCATTGCGCGAGTAAAACAATGGCTGCGTCCGTAGGTTAGAATATGTGTTATAAAATGCGATTTTTAAAGAAATAACAATTCTTTGTGCTTTTTAAACAACACATTCTAGTATTAGATAAACAATAAAGCATATTTATGACTATTTGTCTTCACAGCCGGGGTTCCTTTTAATACCCGTTTACTGAGGCAGCAGTGGGAGAAACTTTGGGTTAAGTGTCTTGCTCAAAGACACAAGGACATGTGACAGCCAGAGCAGGGCTTGAACCCTCTGCCTTTTGTTTGATGGCTGATCAAATTTCCAGACTAAGCCACTAACGCCCCATAATCCAGTCTGGTTGAGCCCAAAGCAGGGTGTGAGCAGGCCAGTGGGGGACTGAAGAGGGTGTTCTTTGAACCAGTGCTTGTAAACTAGATGCACCCTTAAATCTTCCAGATAGAAATGGTTGTAGTTTTTTGAAAAGGTAGTGGTCTAACAAAAGCTTTACCTCCAATGGCATCAATTTCATCAAAGAAGATCAGACAGGCCTTCTTGGTCCTCGCCATCTCAAACAGCTCACGCACCATCCTGGCTCCCTGCAATCAGAGAACGATCCAGAATGAGTGTTTTTCTTCCTCATCATCTAAAACTGCTGTTAGTCTTTTCCTGCTGTGGTCCTCACCTCTCCCACATACTTCTGCACCAGCTCAGAGCCAATGACTCTGATGAAGCAGGCGTCTGTTCTGTTGGCCACAGCTCGGGCACACAGAGTCTTCCCTGTACCGGGCGGCCCGAACAGCAGGACACCTTTAGGGGGCTCGATACCCAGATTGACAAACCTCTCAGGCTGGAGAAGAAAAGACAAACAGGATGATCAGTCAGGATAACAGAGCCTTGTGTTTTATCATGTTAGCTGCATTACTACTATACTACTACTACTCTACTTACTAGGGTAGTCAAAATTATCGATACTCAAACGCCGTATCAGGGTAACAAATCTAATTTGCCATGGTATCGATACTACCTCAGACAAGTGTTTGTAGATTTTTGCTATTGTTAATTTTAGATTTTTGGATTATTTGCACTAAATTAAAAATAAAAAAATCTGAGACAACCTTAAAATATTGTAGAATGGTGTTATATATAGGTTATTTATTTTGCACTTATTTGCACTAAGTAAAAACAATGTGAATGTCTTGTTTTTTATCCCCATTTTCTGATTATTTAACTAGCATCTGTGGTTCTGTTAAGAAAGCATGTTCCATGTTGAGATTGGAAAAGTGTTTTTGAGATTTTCATGTAGATAAAAAAAAATGTTATGCCTTTTTAAGTATTTGTCATTTTAGCAGTATTGAAAATGATATCAAGTATCGCATATTTTTCTGGGTATTGATATCAAGTTTGAAATTTTAGTATCATGACAACCCTACTACTTATTACTCTAGACAAACTGCTGGACGATGCCAGTCACCCTCTGCACACCAACAGCAACCAGAGGAGCCTGTTTAGCCCAAGACTGCTCCTTCCCTAGTGCAGGACTAGGGATGTAACGGTATGAAAATTTTATATCACAGTTATTGTGACCAAAATTATCACGGTTATCATTATTATCGCGGTATTGTTGCAGTGTGTTCAAAATGTTCAAAAAGTACTTTTGCACACACTTGACATCATTGAACCCCTTTAATATTACAATTATAACAGGTCTTTTTGTCTTTTTTGTCAATAAATGTGTCAGGAAATGTCCTTTTAGTAAATAGTTTCACCCTTTTTTCACAAGAAATAAAAGTAAACAATTCTGGCAAGTATTTCTCATTGTTATGTTATAAATGCTTAAACTGTGTGTAATTACAAGAAAAGAAAAAAAACAGATTTGAACTTTCAACAGGATTCTCTTCATAAGCAATTGTATATGAATATGTTTAAAGTTTCTGAGATGACCAAAAATAAACTTAACCTATTTTACATACACTCGAACATTTTTGTTTGCCTACAGCATTAGTGTCCATGTTACAGCTCGTTATATTAGGCCATGTCCAGGCGTTTGTTTACTGACAATAGTCCCTGAGGCAATTCCTGTCCAGTTAGCCCCCTTCCGTGACTCTCCTCTGGTCTCCCCTCTCCCTGACAGATCTCCTCCACATTTCCTCCTCCAATATTTCCAAATTACGATTGATGAAATCCATAAAACACCAACTATGATGGAAAAAGATGATCTATTCCCAAAACACGGCCAATAGATGGCAAAAAATCGCCAAGAACACACTCCAGATTGATACTAATGCTATTATTTACAACATTTATACATTATTTACACTGAAAATACTGATAAACCACCTACAATTCGCTCAGGTATGACTCACTGAATCTTCTCACTCTCCCCGGCTCAGTCAGCTCACTTACTCAAGGAGTTACAGTAGTTTTAATCACGCATGTCTTTTTCTTCCGCCGGCAACAGCTTCATGTTGTAGACAGGGTGACCGTCTTCAATCAGTTTCCTCTCGGCATCCTTGTAAGTCCAAACTTTGAGCAGACGTCAGACTCTGTCCCTTTTTAGGGGAAAATCTCTGTTAAACTGCCTGTGCAGGCACCAACCGCTGCGGCCAGACTTTCACTTTCAGAGGCCAAACATTGCAAACTGCGCACGCGCGCCTCCGTCTGTGAGGGACCGCGGCTGCTTTACCGAGGAGCAGAGATATAGTTCTGGCTTTTCCAGGCAGTGAGCAGCATCACCGTGAGTTATTGACAGTGTGGTAATCAAACACGGTTTACCGATAATCAAAACAGGACACGGTAATACTAACCGTCTGAAATTTTACCGCGGTTTACCATTTTACCAGTAACCGTTACATCCCTATGCAGGACCAACAGACTGAGAAACTCTTTTGTCCCTCAGGCCATCAGACTGTACAACTCCTCACTCAGGGGGAGGAGGAGTAACAGGAAGACAGAGGACAGGAAGGAGCAGTAGCTATGTTTTTATTTACATTTTCTTTATTTATATATCTTTATATCTGCTATATAATGCTGCTGCTGGAACCTTAATTTCCCAGAGGGGGTCTTTCCAAGGGATTAATAAAGCTCTATCTAATCTAATCTTAAATTAAAGCCCGAGCATAGGTACAGATCATTTAGAGAGGTGCATGTTAGTGACGCTGACGTTAACTGGTACTCACGTGAAGCAGGGGGGTCTCTACCACCTCTCTGAGCTTTTCAATCTGCTCCTTACACCCACCAACATCACTGTAGGTCACATCAGGCTTTTCCTCCACCTACAACACCAACACATGACAGGTTATTTAAACATTCAGTGCCCAGTCGTGCAAGACTTCCACAGACTGCCTTCAAGATGACTGAATGGGCAGTTCACAAGGCTTCATACCTGCATCATGGTGACAGTGGGGTCAATCTTTGGAGGCAGAGGAATATGGATCTGATACTTGTTTCTGTCAACACTACAAGAAGAGAAGAGACGATATACCGAGCCACTTCTTTCACCATGTATTGGACATTAATGTGACTTTTAAATTGATTTCAGATGTTAGATCAACACTTTGGTCTCACCCGACTCTCATGCCCTCCTCGATGTCAGTGGGAGCCACCTGGTCGCTCAGATCCACCACAAACTTGGCAAACTGTTTGACATTGATGATGTATTTAGGGTCCTCCGAGTCTGCGTTTATTATTTTCGTGCATCTGTGCGAAGAAATACGAATATTAGACACTACAAACTGGATGTAATGGACAGTTTTGCACACATAATCACTGTAAGAAGCCTAAATTCATTTGTGTTGATTTGGATGTAGAGGGTAATTTAAATTCATGTTTTCTACATTATGTATGTTTTAGGAAACTCTATTTGAAGATGGGTAAGTGTTGCTGTAAGTGGTATGGGGGCTCTCGAGGAAATGTGCAGGTGTGATCAATGTTGGAAGGCTTAATGGGAGCTGTGTGGCCGCAGAAAACATTCAGCCAGCCAGGAGTGGAGCCTCCCAGACACTCTCTGTTATTTTCCTTTTTTATTTTTGTGTGGATGATTTTTTTTTTTTTTGCTTTAAGTAAATGATTGAACTGACCATCGCATGCAGTGGAGTTTTTTTCTGTTTTGCGAATAACCAGATGGAGGGCATAGCATCAAGCTCATGGCTTCGTTTAGGATTAAATAATCACCATTGATGTTGTGAAAAGTGTAAAAAAATGCTGCTTTACCTTGCGACCTGCAGAGGTTGTTCACTCTGCAGAGTCTGTTTGTCAGCAGCCAGATCCCAGAGAGCGGGAGGAGCCAGACCGGTGTCTGACTCTTTAATGCCTGTGAGAGTAAACAACACAACAAGAACTTAGAGAAGCCATTTATGCTATCTGACAGGCTACCTGGATAATTATAGTAATGAAAACACATTTCTTAGTGCCAGCTATCACACAACATAACTAGAAAGCACTCAGAGAGCACAAACCTTCTCCAAGGTAGCTCACACATTGCTGCTACATCTATAAGAAATAGTTCCATGATAAAGTTACCATCATAATATGAGTCATTGACTCTGAACCCACACCTAGCACTCAGAGTCATGTTGGTGTCATTATTAGTTAGACAGTTATTGAGCAAAAACAATCATTCACTAATGGCAGTTATCTGGATCACCACCAAAATCGAATCATTTTTAAGTTGGGCCATTACCAACATCTCAAAATTCAGCAAAATCCGTCCAGTACTTTTTGTATAATTTTGCTAACACACAAACAAACAAACATATGCCGGCAAAAACGCAACATCCTTGACGGAGATAACTGTCCACCCAGGGTGTTTGTTTCCACTCACCTGTCAGCTCATTGATCTTTTTGAGGAGCTGCTGGATGTCGTCTTCCACCTGTTTGATCTGTCTGGAGTACGTGCTTTGACCCTGAGAGAAAAAAAGAGGCATGAGTTCATAACAATCTTGAATCGACTCGTGTTGCAAATTTGAGGCCCAATCAGGCTGTTGAAACCAGATCATGATTTAAGATTAAAGTAGGTAAACTAAAACATAAGCCCCCGCCCCAGTTAACCAGGGCATGCCTCAAGGCTCTGTTCTTGGACCTCTCCTCTTCACCATTTACATGCTTCCCCTTGGACAGATTATTCACAAACACAGTCTCAGCTTTCACTCCTATGCAGACGACACCCAACTCTACCTCAGCACAAACCATCTACCCAGCTCCCTCCCCACTCCCTGGTAAACTGCCTCCATGACATCAAAGCCTGTATAACTCTAACCAACTCAAACTCAACAGCAATAAAACAGAGCTCATGGCTGTGGCCCCCAAAGCACTGCTGCAGAAGGTTGGAGATCTCATGCTCGATGTGGACGGGACATCCATCTGTCCATCCTCCAAGATCCGAAACCTGGGCGTCATCCTGGACTCCACCCTCTCCTTTCAGTCACACATAAAATCTGTCACCAAATCTGCCTTTTACCACCTCAGGAACATCTCCAGACTCTGACCATCACTCCCTGATTCTGTGGCTGAAACACAAATCCATGCCTTCATAACCTCTCTCCTGGACTTTTGTAATGGAGTCCTGTCTGGAGTACCCAGCAAAACTCTGGACAGGCTTCAGTACGTGCAAAACTCTGCAGCTAGAGCCTCACCCGCTCGAGACCCTGGCAACACATCACTCCGACCCTCATCCGCCTCCACTGGCTTCCTATAAAGTACCGCATCAGCTATAAAATCCTCCTCCTCATATATAAATCTCTCCATGCCCTGGCTCCTCAGTACCTTTCTGCTCTCCTCCATCCATACACACCATCCCGCAACCTTCGGTCTTCAGACACAGGTCTACTTTCCATACCCCAAACCAAACTCCGAAGCTATGGAGACAGAGCCTTCAGTGCTGCAGCCCCCACCCTCTGGAACACTCTCCCTGCAGACATCCGTTGCGCTCCATCTCTGGACATTTTCAAAAAACGTCTCAAGCACCACTTGTTCACCACAGCGTACAGTCTTCATTAAACCACCCCTCACATCTTAAAGATGTGCAGGAATGAGTCTAACTGTCCTTAACAGAAAAAATACAATGCAGTTTACTTTCAGAACTCACCAGATGAAATAGAAAAAATCATCCGGAAGATGCCTGTATGGGAGAGCTTTGTTCATTTGGGGTCCACTCTTTGGTTGTTTATCAGCACATATCCTTCTTTTAGGAACGCTCTCTGACCTCTCTTTCTGGCATCCTGTACCAGTGGCCATAACTTGGAGCGAGCCTCTGTCCTCCTTCGAGAAATCTTCTTTAAAGTGAATGTGCTTCTCCTTACAGACCCTGGCATCTCTGGACCTCCTCCAAACTTCATCCCGGACCGCTCGTCACAAACTGTATAATAATTGACCTCGGAGTGTTGTTTGAGGTGACAGCATTGCCTTTCTTACCCAGACGATGCACCGTGTCGACAGTCTCCTGAAGACGTTCCACAGATATGGGCACCACTCTTGTCAAAATCCTGATGACGATTTCTTTGGTGTCTTCACCCTCTTTTTCCGGCAGACCATTTAACCTCAAATTCCATCTTCTTTTATATCTGGCTTGCTCAGCAACAGCTTCCTTGAGCCGCCTGTTGTCCTCTTGGAGCCCGGTTACTTTCTTCTGCAGCCCATCAATGTTTTGCTTGTTTTCCTAATAGCTTCTGTGTTGGCCTCGATTCTTGTCTTGAACTTTTTCAGAAGTTCAGTCTGTTGATCCATTTTTACTGTCAGTGTTTGCACTGCATGTAGAATTGCCTCAAACACGCTGTCATCTGGACGGTTTTGGTCACTTTTCTTTTGTTTTTTGGGGTAAGGAGATTTCACTGGAGTATGTGCCAAGTTAATTTTCCGTCCCTTAGGAATTTGTTCATCAATCTCGATGTCAGCTACATCTTCATCATCGCACGCTTCATGAAGAGCGGCCAGGTCATAGTCGTGGTCATCCATTGTAGCTTGCTCTCTTAAACTTGGTATAAACTTCTTTTGATAGCAATAAAGTTCGAAGTTTACCTTAATTTTCTCCAGAGACTTCATGAAAAGTTTTCCCCTGGTTTGTTCTGTGCTGCAAACAGCATAGAGTCACTTTCAAGGACGAAAGATAAACTATTTCCATCGGAGCCTGCAAAGTGCATCTGCTCATTCCGCCATCTTTGATCCTCCAAGCATCACACATGTTACTCGGTAGACGGCCGAAGCTGTTGTTGTTCATGGTATGCGCGTGCAGCCTTCATGTGAAAGAGTACTGCGCATGCGTAGACGCCAGCGTTTCCCCTGGGTGGCGATGCGTTTTGAAAACTCTCCACCTTGGACCCTGGTTTCAAAAGTTTGCGGATTCAAGCACTCCAGGCACTGGTCTCATGTAAACAGGAGGCTAAAACGCAATCAAAACTCTTTGGATATGGCAAAAACGGAGTCGTGTAAACAGGTCCTTAGACATTTATGGATTTAAGATTGGATATTTAATGAAATTATCTTAGCATGTTCAGTTATAGATGCACTGCTACTGCTGTCTCTTAAATGTCTATAATGATTTACAAATTTGTAAAGCATTGTAAATTGTGATTTTTACTGTGCTCTGTTTTCTTTTTTTTATAATTCACTTTTTATTGCCTTTTAGAACATTAACAACAATACAAAGGTTATAAATAATACAGATCAAAACTAAATAGTACACTAAAATAAAAAGTAAGAATATATGACAGTCATTAAACCATAAATACACATAAAAAAAGAAAAATAGTAAATCAGTAGAAACATTATCAACAATATCCACTTCTTCTTAACCACTGAGTACTGTATTTATAAAAGAGCCCCATATTGTCCTGAATACATTTTGTCTATTGTTCAATTTAAAAACTAATTTCTTTTAATTAGCAATTTTGATAATTTCTGCCAGTCATTCATTAAATGAGACGACAGATTTTGCTTTCTAGTGTCTAAGGATAAACAACAACCTCTGGAAAGGGCCAGTCTACACCACATAGTCCGTTGAGTCGATAACATTTTTTTTTTTTTTCATATTTATTTTTATAAATCCACCCCATTCTGCTAATGTGCAAAGTGCGGGGCTCTGAACCAAATTTGTTCTGAGTTTTTTGTTGAAGACTAAAATTATGTTCTCCCATAGAATCTGTTTAATTTGCACCCCTGTGGGTTTTTATGGGTATTATCTTATTCTATGTTTGTTTTTATTAAAAGTATGTGATGTCCTGTTTTATCTAGACTATGAGTCTGTAATAAGTTTGATTTGATGTCTTCAAATCAGCATCGTTATAGGTTAGTTTGATTATTGATGAATAATTTCGTCTCTAATTCAAATATACAGATAATACGGGAATATAATAACACTAATGTTAGTCTAATAATACATAATACTTACATATGTTTTGAGCAGAGCGATGTCTCCTTCATCCAGAGCTGAGGGAGAAAAACATGAATGAGTTCGCAGAATGACGCCGTCATAGGGCCGCTAACACTGATCAGCATCTACGCACATATATTAACTTGATAACAAATATCTGTTTAATGAGACAACTACTCTGGCATCACTTCAATGTTGGGATGTCCAAAATAACACGGAGGTACGTGAACAGCAGTTTGTTAAACGGTCAGAGTTAACAGCAGCTAAACTGTTAGCATCTTCCGTCCCTTTCTATCGGGACTATTTTAATAATTTATTAAATATTTAAGGACGTAAGGGTTACCTCTGATGGGCGAGTCATCCTTATCCTCTTCCTTCGTCTTCCTCTGATCGTCTCCTAAATAATCCGGCATGCTATAAACTAGAATTTAGCTGTTTCTCACAAAAACCACAAGCTGCTTCCACAGCCAGACTGAACCATTACACAGCAGTTTGAAGCTTCCGGTGACGGCAGCGGCTCGCCGGAATACTGTTTTGAGGACAGACTTAAGAGAAGAAATAGTTCAAACACCTTAACTACGCCTTAAACATAATTTAGAAAACAAACTGTATGTCAATATTTTATGATAAAAATTCTGCTGCTATTTCCTTCAAGGGGGGAAAGACCGTGTTGAATCAAGCGGAACCAACTACTACACGGAGCGGTTATCGGCGTGACACCGGTGCTCGTTTCGGATTGGCACTTCTTGTAAAGGGAGGCCCATGTGGTGTGTGAATGAGCGGGCCACAAACTTCAGCATTTTAGTCAGCTTCTTCTGATAATTCGGGCTCCTGGATGTTCGTACAGTCGGAACTTTAAAGATGTTGTTAGAAGCGCTGGACGGACAGGAAACGGCTGTTTGTACGACAGCTGCCGGTAAGGCTGAAGGAGGCTAAAGCTAAGCTAACAGTGTTACAAATATAGACTGGTGCTGCTGTCGTTAGCATGGCTTTAAAAAGGGAAAGTAGGCGAAACTGGATTGTTGCATAAGGTCTCTTCGAGCTACAAGGGGGCCCTTTAATTATTTAAAAGCTGAACTATATATATGGGTCTGTTTTTGTGTTACATAATGGAGTAATAAAGCTAAGCTGCTGCCAATTCATGGGTTCACTTGCTGCAGTGATTTCTGACAGACTCTGACATTAGCTTAACATTTAATCACTGATGTTTAACATAAGAATTTGTTGATATTTTAGCGGCTTTCAGCTGGACAGTTTCTGCAGCTTGTTAAATAATAAGTAGACACCTGTTGTACCTTCACACATCTTCCACAGGTTACCATCAGACTAGAATATAACTGGACCCTTTCCTTGTCAAAAGCTCTTCAGGACTGGACGACTTGTGCCAACAGTCATTACTCAGTGTTTTCCAGCTGAATTTCTGTACCCATCATGCATCACAATACTTAATTTGCTGTAAAGAGTGGGGATGGAAATCAAAAAACAGTTCCTTTTGAGGAGATCAATGACAACTTATTTAAGGGATTGATATCATTACTTTTTGCCTGTCAGTTCCCTCCACTTGCAAATCAAAGATGTCCTGCCCTCACCAGAGGCTGTCAGCAGAAATCTAACAAAGATGTCAAAAATCATGTCAGATGAGGGGCAGATTCTGTCAAAGCTGAGGCTTAATTTTCCACAAAATTACTCATACAGCACAACATTTAGTAGGTGGATTGTGTTTGACATTGTTGCCACTGAAAACCCCTGCACACCAACATTTATCCACACAGAAAAACATCAGGAACCGATAAGGGAATGGTTAAAGAATTGTATCAATAAGCAGAATCATGGTAAAGTCCTGTCACTTCCAATCCTTAGTAAAAAAGTTTCAAATGTTTATCTCTAGAGATGTATGATATTGGACTTTTTTTTGTCAGTCTTTGCCATAAAGATATTTACAAATTAATTCCAGCAGACATTGAAACCAATATGTCAGAGCTATGTATTAAATGAGTTTCAATTCTATTACAGTTACTACCACCCACAATTATGAAAACTGAATAACTATCCATCATCTATGCCACCTATCCCTTTTGGGGTCATGGGGGGGGGGGGGCTGGAGAGAACCCATGCATGCTTAGGGTTACACAGAGAAGGGCCCTGACCAACACAGAGTTTGAATCATCAAACTTCTCGCTGTGAGGCACGTGCACTACCTGCTGCACTCACCAGACAAATATTTCAGTATTTGTATTGGAAATAATGAGTGAGAAATACAGCAGATATATCAACTGTTAATACTGCCAGAAATTTTAATATCTACTTATGCTGATAATCTCCCTTTTAAGCTGTTCTCTGCCACACTGATTGTACTGATGATATTGTGCACCATTAGTTGTCAGTATGGGTCGGCACGGTGGCGCAGCAGGCAGTGCTCGTACTTCATCGTATGGAGGTTGCTGGTTTGATCCCCATGTTGGTCAGGATCCTTTCTGTGTGGGGTTAACATGTTCTTCCCATGTATGCGTGAGTTATTTTTGGCACTCCAGCTTCCTCCCACAGACCAAAAACATGCTCATTAGGTTGATTGGGGACTCCAAATTACCCTTAGGTATGAGTGTGAGCATAAATGGTTGTTTGTCTCTCTGTGTGTCCCTGTGATTGGCTGGCAACTGATTCAGGGTGTGCCTTACCTCTTGTCCAGTGTCAGCTGGGATAGGCTCCAGCTCAATAAAATTGATGCCCATTTGCTACCATAGTATCACAAATTTACACTTGATGTTGAGTATTTTCTGCTTTTGAATATCAAAAACTATCAAAAAAGTTCCTCAAAACATTAGCAACATTACTGAATATTGAAGCTGTGAAAAATATCAAATACGTTAATATTTGTATTAATCGCAGGTTTTAAAGAAATGAAATCTGACCTCTGCTCACATCACCCTCATCATTGCTGTTGTGTAGACGGACATTAAATAGGCAGAAAAATCTATTTAAGAAAAACTTTTTAAATTAAATTTTGATATATGGGACCGGCGACCCAACAACTACCTCAGGCTTTGGGGTAGTTGTTTATTGAGTTGTTTATTAAAACAAACAAAAATAAACTCCATCCTTAAAAAACAAACTCGTCTGTGTCCTTCCTGCAGCTTCTGTGAAGGTTCAGGTGGAGCCTGTGGGTCGTTGGTTTGAGGCCTTCGTGAGGAGGAGGAACAGGAGCACGTCTGCCTCCTTTCAGGAGCTGGAGGAGGAGGAGGAATCCTCAGAGGAAGAGGAGGATGAAGAGTTTCAGCTGGAGGAGTACCCCATACTCCGAACCCTTGACCCCAAAGACTGGAAGGTACTGATTTTTTTTACAAGAATGTGTCACAGGTGGAGAATTGTCTTTCTGGCCCAATTTATGATGCTGTTTCAACTGTAATATTTACACCCCGTGGAGACAGAATGGGGGGAACGAGTGATCCCCTCTTTGTTCCACCTCCAGAGGTAGTAAAGGGTGTGATATTAAGGAGAGGGAGGCATGCTGACTTCGCAAGAGACAGAAGTGCTGTGAGTAAGCATCTCTGCCTTTATGTGGATGTGGGGACATGCGCAGTGTCACGTACATCCAGGCTGTATTGCAGTGTGAATCGGCACAGATGTTACAGCCTTGCAGACTGTCTCGAGGTGTAAATATAACAGAGCCTTGTTGCTGCACTTTTGCGCAGGCTCTGTGAATTGGGCTTCTATCAGTCAAAACTGATGTGCTACAGAGGGAGAAAGTCATTGGAAATAATGTCAACCTGCTGTATGGTTGAGATTGGGACGGGCAACCTACAGAAGTTTTTTTCTAACAACATTTATTGTGGGGGTCTCATTGTGTTGATAATCCACACAATCAGAAATATGCATTTTTTAAAAATATATATCTATTTATTCATTTATTTGTACACATTTTGGAATCTAAACACCAGTAGTTCATCAACTGTGATTACTGATCATCCAACCCCTGCAGCATTAAAACCAATATTGTCCTTCAATATGCTTTTAGTTCCTGTCCACACGGACATGAAAACAGTCTCTGTAAAGACAGCATTGTTTTGAGAAATGTGTCCGTCCACATGAAAACGCTGTAGTACATATGTCAGGCCTGTAGGTGGAGCTGTTACGCTGCTGCAGACAAACACCAAAATCAGAGAAAAAGACATGGAGCGTGTGCATACATCATGAGACGTGAACAAACTCTGGCATCTGCTGTTCTCCATGTCACCTTGATGCTCATGATGGTCGTAGAGGAGCAGAAGATTTTACTGTTAAAGCCAAAACAAGCTCAGAAGCTTCTGCAGGATGAACAGGACACTGTGCTCTGCCACTGTCTCTGTTATTGTCAGGATTTTCACATGGGGTGTAAAGGAGGGGAGGGGTTATGACATTTTTGTTTCTGAAAATATCTGTTTTTGTTGTATACATGAAAATGCAACGCTGGCGTTTTCAGATTTTTCACTCTGGGACCAGTTTTCAGAAATGTGCATTTTCAGGCACATGAAACGCCCTATCTGTGTGTACAGTTTAAAAACTTGTGCTGATGTGCCTGAATTCATCTCTGGCCAGATGTCATATCTGCAGTTGTTAATATTATCCAGCAGATGGCGCAATTTACCCGTTTTAGTCGCCTGTGCAAAAACACAACATTGTCAAGACTATGAATGGTATTGCTCCAAAATCCATCATCCTTCTATGCATTACCTCTGCAGCCTATCCCTTTTGGGGTCGTGATGGGGCTGGAGCCTATCCCAGCCGACACTGGGCCAGAAGCAGAGCACACCCTGAACTGGTCACCATCCAATCACAGGACCACATAGAGAGACAGACAACAATTTACACACCTACCCACAACAGAGTCATCAGTTAACCTAATGAGCATGTTTTAGGTCTGTGGGAGGAAGCCCAGTGCCCAGAGAGAATCTATGCAAGCACAGGGAGACCATGCAAACTCTGCACAGAAAGGCCCTGACCCAAATCAATTAGATGATAAACGCTGATGTGTCCCAGACAGTGATAATACAAAAAATATATGTTGCATTTTGTACCTTGAAAAACTAAATAATTTTGATATTTGTTCATGTGTAAAAAATCTGGGTAACCCAGGATCAATGTTATGGAAAAGGAACAGTATATTTTTATTCATGAGTTAGACTGAGCTTTGTGAAAATATTTGATTCAATGAAAGTAGGAAAAAAATGCATAATGATTTGATTGCACTTGCCAACCCTTGGATGTAATATTTTTAGTGTAACTTCTTTGAACTGGACTTTAGGGTAAAAAAACTATTTTAAATTGTAAAACCATAAAAAACCTGTTTGCCTTAAGTCTGATAACTTAGATGTTTAACAGACAGCTGTTAAATCTGCAAAAGTCAATAGTCTCTCCCTTATTGTTTGTGTTTCAGAATCAGGATCACTATGCTGTCCTCGGTCTGGCACACATGAGGTACAAAGCCACACAGAAACAAATCAAAGCTGCCCGTGAGTATTGCCCTTCATCGTGCTCTTATTCATCAGGTTAATCCTTAGTTTAATTAACTTACTTCAGTCTGTTGTCTGTTTTAATCAGACAAAGCAATCGTGCTGAAGCATCATCCAGACAAGAGGAAAGCTGCAGGGGAGCAGATCGTAGAGGGAGATAATGACTACTTCACCTGCATAACTAAAGGTACAGAATGTCTTTATATTCTCTTTAGCAGTAACATTGGCTACGTTTATATGCAGTCAATATTCGGGGTAAGATCAATATTCCGGTTTCTGAAACATTCGGAATAACCCAGTTTACATGCGTGAGCAAACAGGGTTATTCCTCTATGAATAGTATCCCGAACAAAACAGCGACGCACAGAGAACGTCATCACGCACGGAGAACGTCATGACGCAATGCGCGTCATTTCCGCTTCTTCTTCCTGTATCCAATAGCAACAAGAACAACAGCAGCAGCACGGCAGATAATGAACGGCCCGGAGCAGGTAACAGTCGGCACAGTGTGCCATGTTACAACAAGTACTTCCTGTACTCAAAAGACCAAGATTCCTTGTGAAAGGGACATGCGCAGAACACAACTTAATGTTCCTTTCGATTAGGATATCCCGATCGGCATATACATGACCAGATATTCGGGTTAGAAAAGGAGTAACCCAGGGTGACATTTGGATTTGTTAAAAACCGGAATATGAGCATATTCCAGTTTTTTAAAAGGTTTTTTGGTGTTTACATGGCTGCACGCAACCGGATTATGGCTAATATTCCGGTTATGAAAGGTTTAATGACTGCATGTAAACGTAGCCATTGTCCTGTTCAACAGGGTCCACACATGAGGATTTTCTAAATCTGAAGAGATTTTTTTATCTGTTAGAGACCCTGCACGTGAAGATAAAAATCAGGCATTGAACAGTTTTGATCATTCTGTGTATGGTGTCCTCTGATAATCTCAGCACAAAACACACATAACCATTCTGTTCCACCACCGATCTAGAATCTAGCCTCCAAGATGAGAGTCTCATGTGATCAAACATTATCTAAAAAAACAAAGAAGAAGAAACAGCAACAACCGGAAAACACAACACGCAACATGGAAGGGGACATACGAGAAGAGGGAATGATGATGATCTTGGGATTGAAAAATCCTGAACTGAAAAAAAGAAAAGACTGTGGAAAAATCCTGGAGACAGTGTGAACACGTGAGCTGGTCCTCCATTTCTGAGGTCCACCCAACTTTATTTTTTATGTGTCATGACTGGGAGTTGTCGGCTTTCCCCACACACGAAGAGTTTGGTCGTAAATATTGAAAAAGTTTAATATTTACAAATGTCGGCCCCGACCCGTTTCAGAGCCAATTATTGGGACAAATTCACTCTTAACACCCCTCAGACCACAGGATAATCTTATAGGATGATCTTATAAAACAGAAGATAATCTAGTGTTTGCCGTCCTTGGTCGGGACTAAAACGAGAGTTATGAATGTAACTACGGTTCTATGAATCCTGAATGACCGTCAGAGGGCGGTGCTGAAAGCACTGAATGTTCCCTTTGCGCATGCGCAGTTCGAGTATGCATACCAACAATGTCACCTGTGACCCCTGGATGACCCGAGAAAGGCAATAAGTTCCAGTGTCACCAGAGGTTTGTTTCCTACAGAATCTTCTCTCGTGACCACGATGATTCTGATTGACAGAACGCTCTGGCGGTCATTTGGGATTCGTAGAACCGTAGTTACATTCGTAACTCTCATTCTATTTCATCCCTGCTGACCGCCAGAGGGCGGTGCTGAAAGCACTGAATGGCTTGTCCCAGCTTAGTCACGAGGAATCCCAGATACCAACCTCAATGAGAGGCCTCTGAAGACTGAAGGACCACACCTAGTGGATGGGGAGTGGCGACATTCACATTATAGAATATGGAAAACGTGCCAGGCGACGTCGAAGAGGCAGCAGCACATATTTCCTCCAGGGGGACTCCCTTCAGGGCAGCCCAAGATGTGGACACACTCCTGGTAGAGTGAGAGCGTACACCTGTTGGTAGGGGGTGGTCTGACGCCTGATAAGAGTGCCGAATGACATCCAAGATCCAGTGGGACAGGCGCTGCTTGGAGAGAGCAGAGCCCTTGTTTGGGCCCCCGTAACAAACAAAAAGCTGTACAGACCTACGAATGCCTGCAGTAGCAGCAATATAACGTCTCAGAGCTCTCACTGGGCACAAGAGTTCTGGTCTGTTTCCACCATCACCTGATGGAGGTTCATATCATGCAAGCCTTATAGGCTGATTTAAAATGTGAATTTAACAGCACTTTCGGAATAAAAGCAACGTTTGGCCACAATGTGACGCCCATACCATCAGGGTGCCACTTCAGGCATGATAGGCTGATTGACAATGCGTGCAGCTCACTGACACGCTTGGCCGAGGTAATGGCCAGCAAGACCGCAGTCTTACGCGATACCCACTGTGGCTCTGCTCTGTCCAGAGGCTCAAAGGGAGGCTGACACAAGCCATCCAACACTAAGTGCAGGTCCCATGCCGGGGCACGTGGAGCTCTAGGGGGGTGAAGCCTCAGAGCCCCTTTAAGAAATAAAGACACCAGGTTGTGGCTCCCCACTGTGCCATTGTTGACTCTTACATGTCGGGCTGATATTGCTGCCACATACACCTTCAGAGTGGATGGAGTTCGACCTTCATCCAAGAGCGACTGCAGAATCTCCAGAACCGTGGGAAGTGGGCAAAGCACTGGTCCTCCCCACAGTTGCCGCACCACTTTACAAACAATCTCCACCTATTGTCATATTGTAGTTGAGTGGATGGCGCCCTGGCATTCAGAATGGTCCGCCTGACAGGTTCCACACAGCTGCTCAGCAGCGGATCGGACCTTTCAGGAGCCAAACATATAAGTGGAGGCGGTGAGGATTGGGATGCCAAACCTGACCACTTTGTTGGGATAACAGATCTTTCCTGTTTGGGAGACACCACGATTCGCTGCAACTGAGCTTGCGTAGTAGGGGGAACCATGTTTCGAGCCGGCCAGAAGGGGGCCACCAGCAACAGCCTGTGGCCCTCCTGAAGGACTCTCTGAAGTGTTGGCCAAATCAGAGGAAGCGGTGGAAAGGCATAAAGGAGGCCCTCTGGCCAAGGGCGCGCCAGCGCATCTTGCCCGGGGGAGCTGATGGTTTCCCTCAGGGAAAACCAAAGGGGACAGTGGGTCGATTCCTCTGAGGCAAAGAGATAGACCCCTGCCCTGCCGAAAAGACCCCAGATTGTGTGCACCACCTCTGGGTGGAGGCGCCACTTCTCTGGTGGAGGATTCTGACGGGAGAGGGAGTCTGCAAGATGGTTCAGAGTCCCTGGTAGATACATGGCCCGCAGACTGGCTAGACGGGGGGCAGCCCACCTGAGAAGGCGCTGAGACACCTGTAGGAGCCGTGCTGACTTGGTGCCTCCCTGGTGGTCTATGTGGAAAACAGTTGAGGTGTTGTCTGACCGTACCAGCACGTGCTGTCCCCTGAGGTGTGGTAAAAAATGCTGGAGAGCCAGGTGCACTGCACGGAGTTCCAGCACATTGATGTGATCGGTGCTGTCTTGCACAGGCCACAGTCCCCGAACTGTCCTGTGTTGCCAGACAGCCCCCCACCCCAAAAGGCTGGCATCTGTAGTGACAGTTTCGCGGCGGTCTGGGGCCACACCCAATGGAACGCCTCTTGACAGGAAAGCCTTGTCTCTCCAGGGGGCCAAGGCAACGAGACACTGCCGTGACACTCTTAGCTTCCGGTGTCGATGCCACTTGGAGTCTAAATGGAAGCTGTTCAGCCACCTCTGCAGGGGACGCAACGACAGCAGACCCAGCGGGACCACAGCTGTCATGGATGTCAGTTTGCCCAAAAGCTGCAGGAAATTGACATATGGCAATAGTCTGCTCCCCTGGAAGAGTGTGAGGAGACGAAGAATGTCGGCCACCCGGTGAGAGGATGGCTGAGCCCTCATGGCTGAGGTGTCCAAGGTCTCCCCAATAAAGGGTGTCCTTTGGGAGGGGTTCAGACAAGACTTCTGGAAATTGACCCTGAGGCCCAATCGGGCCAGATGGACAGGAAGCCTGGTGGTATCCTGGGCCACCTGGGCTTGTGATGGTGCACAGAGTAGCCAGTCGTCTAGATACGGCAACACTTTCATGCCGCTTGACTGTAGGGGTGCAAGAGCCGCTTTCATGCATTGAGAGAAGACCCTCGGGGAGAGGGAGAGCCCGAAAGGGAGAACTCGGAACTGCCAGTGGCGGCCTTTGTAGGCAAAACGGAGAAACCGCCTGTGTTGAGGTGCTATGGAAATGTGGAAGAAGGCATCTGCCGGATCGACAGACGTGAACCATTCCCCCCTGGGCGACAGTTCATACGACATCTGCCATAGTCAGCATATGGAATGGTAATACCTTCAAATACTGATTGAGTCCCCTCAGGTCCAGTATCGGGCGATATCCACTAGTCTTTATCAGCACGAGGAAATATATTGAATAGAAGCCTCTTGGGTGTGCTAGAGGTTCTACAGCCTTGATCGCCTTCTTGGCCAGGAGGGCAGACAGCTCCTGATCCAGGGCCAAGGCCTTTGACGGGTTGCTGATGACCGTTGCTTTGGCCCGGCTGGAGACAGAGGGCCGGCGTCGGAACTGGAGCCTTGTACCCATGGGTCAAGGTTGAGACCACCCAGGGGTCCGAAGCAATAGCAGCCCAGTAACTGAGCTGCTGGTGGGAAAAGTAACCGACGACCGGCCCACCGGCCTCAGTCTCTGGCCCTCCGGCCCCTAGGGGCCCCGGAGGGACAGGGGGAAGGACCCGCAGCTCGGGGTTGACTGGGTGGCAAGCGGGCAGGGGCGCGAAAGTCCCTGGCTGATCTATGTGAGGGTCGCCAGGGACCATAACTCCCCATGGGATGAACATGTGGTGGAGGGCAAGAAACAGCAGAGGGGCCCCTAGGGGGTGCCATGCTCCTACTAAGGAGCATGGCACCCCCTGGTCATGAGCGCAAAAGCTTGTAAAGCTGCGTCGCTAAAGCTCACAGCATAAGGGTCTACGCTGTTATCCTGCAAAGTAGCAGAGAGCGGGAACATAAGATGGGCCAAGGAGTTTTCAATACGCCCAGCCCGTGCACCAGCATTATAGGTTCTTGTGAGAAGATCATCTGTTACTCGACATTGCGGTCATGGGCATCTCACAGCTGGCCGGAGAGACTCCTCCGGGAACACAATTAGAGATGCTATGGCTGGCTCCACATCAGGCATCCGCTCCAGGCCGGCTCCAGCTGCATTATGCATGGATGCCAGAGTCCGGCCATCCGCTGAAAGCCGGGAGAGAGCCCCAGTATCTCTCCAGCAAGCATGTAGTTCTCTCAAATAGTCCCCTGAAGGGGGAATAGAGAAAGCAGACGAGGGCCGCCTGCGCCGGAAGAAGGCACTCTCAGGAGCAGAGTGAGTCTGCTGTGGCACATCCAGCTGCAGACGCCCCAAAGCTGTGCGCATGATAGTCTACATCGAGCTATCCATTGTCTCGCTCTCATTGTCCGCCACCCCACAGGGCTTAAAAGGCAGGACAGAGCACAAACAGTTGAAGAAAGGAAAGGAAACGGGACGAAATGCTGCCGTCACGGTACAAACAAACTGAGGTATCCTAGTGATTCTCGGGGGAAGAGAGCGCGAACGCTGTCTACACCGACAAAATCACAACTTAAACACACTGGCATTAATCATGCCATTCACTTAATAAATGATTAAACTGCTTCAATATCCTTACCTTATGTCAGGTGAGGTCAGAGAGCCTTTAGATCACACTGGTCTCAAACACAGCGGCGTTAAACAAACCTCCAAACAAAATAGAAGAAAAGGGACCGCCGTCGCAGCCTTTGGAGGGCGAGTCTTCGCTGCTCCGGCCAACACGGTCACAAGGCTCCGAGCGATGGTGAATCCGTATAGGCAATTCCTTTTTTTTTCAGTGTTGCTGTGTCCAGCGGTGTGCGACCAGCATGCGAGAAGAAAATGAGAAACGAACCTCTGGCGACACCGGAACTTATTGCCTTTCTCGGGTCATCCAGGGGTCACAGGTGACATTGTTGGTATGCATACTCGACCTGCGCATGCACGAAGGGAACATTCAGTGCTTTCAGCACCGCCCTCTGGCGGTCAGCAGGGATGAAATAGAACAGCTTGATAATCTTTATGTGTGTAGCCCACTTTAGATTCTCACTTTTCCCTGCATGTCCTTGTTTAACCTTCAGCAATGGAGATCCTGTCCGACCCCATAAAGAGGAGAGCCTTTGACAGTGTAGACCCCACCTTCGACAATGCCGTGCCTTCAAAAGGGGAAGGCAAAGAGAACTTCTTTGAGGTCTTTGCTGTAGTTTTTGACAGAAACGCCCGGTGGTCTTCCAAAAAACACGTCCCCAAACTGGGAACCATGGAGTCTTCTTTTGAAGAAGTCGATCATTTTTACTCCTTCTGGTGCGTCCAAGAGTTTCTTTAATTTTTTAAATATTTCTTGGGATTAGATTATGGGATGGAACTTAAACTTTTACTTTTTTCTTTCACAGGTACAACTTTGATTCATGGAGGGAATTCTCATATCTGGATGAGGAGGAAAAAGAAAAAGCTGAATGGTACTCATAATAATTTTGTGATTTTACATTCATAATGTGACAGTTTGAATTTTCTGACAGGCATGTTTGAGCTTTTTAAAAAAATCCCTTCAGTGGATTCACGTTACGGGCCTTGTGTCTTCATGTTAAATATTAGTCCTTTGCTCCTGAATTACATGTCAAGGATTGTTTTCACACTTAGGTCATTCAGGAGTGTTGATCCAGTATTAGTGGGCATTCACTGCTCGGCAGATCACAGCAATCAATCCCTGTTTCAGTACAAACAACTGCCAAGCTCACTTGAAAGAGGTGGATTCGGCTCGTTTCCAATCATCCCTGTGGAGGTTAATTTGCAGTGAGGACACAGTCAACTCAGGAATGATACAAACAGGATGACGAGTTAACTCATAACACAGCTGTAGTAGTATAAGCAGCAGCATAATAATAATAATAATAACTGCATTTCAGCGACCAAGTAACCAGGCTGTACTTAATAATAATGTTCTGATCCCACAGAGTCACTTTCTGTGCTCAGGAACTACATACAAGAAAATATCAACATGTTAACATCACTCGGCGTCTCTACAGCAGATCATCACAGGACTCAACAACATGGACTGATTATACTAGTTAGTTCACAGAATTTAGTTCAGCTCATTAAAGCAGGAGAATTTATCCTTTTTAAAGCTGCTCTCTACTTTTCCCCGGTGTAACATTAAAAACTCCTTGTCTTCAGGCAGAGTGTGTTTACACTTTTACTGTAAAGCATGTTAGATATTAATATGCTCATTTTGTAGAAGAATTTTAACCCTTTTGTTTATTATTTGTTTATTATTTGTTTATTATTACCCTTATTCAGTTTGCGAGTCAAAGCAGCTGTTTTATTTCTTCTTGCATTTTTTGCTTCTTTTTTCTTCTTTTCTAACTCAGTCTTCTTTTTGATTTCAGAATGAACAGGTAAGGAATCAGTGGCATTGCTATCCTCATTGGAAACTGAAGTCCTTTGTTCCACTTGATAAACTCAAAAATCCTTTTCTCTCAAAATTATAGCTCAATATTCCAAAACTGTTTCTTCTTAAAACATTAAACAAGATTCCTTTCCAAATTTCTTCGTACACATACCGATTGCTCCAGATTGACATGGATTCACTTTGGGCCTTCAGATAATCATGAGTGGCAGCTGCATTAGAACTCACACTACCTTTGTTCCAGTTAAATCCAAAGTCATCCAATGCTCTTTTCATCCGAGATCATCCATCCAAGACAGCTTTTTGACTAAAATGTAGAAGCATTTTAACCCTTTTGTTTGTTTGCTCCCACTGGTGACTGAGTAAGATCAAATTTTGACGCATGTACACAATGATGAGGAGTAGAGGTAGATCCAGTCGGTCCCTTTGACCATTTATTGCAGGTAATGGTTTACAGCCAAAAACTGTGTTTACAAATAAAAACAAAAATATCTAAATCAAATAGTCTTTGTATGGCCAAGCACACAGCTCACAGTACGTGTTCAAAAAGCTGTAGGCCTTCCTCAGCCACCCCCAGAAGCTGTGGCTGCTTGTTCTTAGGGAAGGCCTTCCCCCTTGGGCTCCTCCTTCAGCCTCTCAGATAGCCCTCGGGTCACCAGCTCCCCTCTCTCTCTCTCTCTCACTCCCACATACTGATCAGAAAAGAAAGAATGTATTAAAATCAACATAAAGCTCACTTTGGCTCCTACACATTTGTTTAATCTAACATAGGACATTTAATCAAGACAGTTTCTAATATATTATCGGTTTTGTGGGTAGCTTTCTACCCATGATGCACAGCGTGACTAGAAGTCAAAGTGTTCTGGCTGTGATGTAATGATGTACGGACAGCTCTAGTCTGTGTGCGAGTCAGCCTGGGCAAGCCCTGCTGTGTGAAGATGAAGCAGTCTAAATGAAATATTCAATCAATCAATCTTTATTTGTATACCGCCAGTTCATAACAAGTGTTATCTCAAGGCACTTTGCAATAGAGCAGGCTGAAGTCATACTCTTCATTGTATAGATACACATATATGCAGATATACAAATACAGATAATAAATATATTTGTATCCAGGCAGAGACAAAGAGACTAAAAATAAGAATTTATGATAGAGACAAACCCATGGATGCCCATCTGTCCTCATCACATTTGTCTCTGCTGAATATAGTCAATCAATCATTCCTTATTTGTACAGCACCATATTTGTTGAATACAAATATATTAAAGGGGCAGTTCAGATTTTTTAAAGTGGGGTTGTGTGAGCTCCATATGGCCACTAAGTACATTACATGCAGTAGAAAGTTCTCTCCTCTCCCTCAGTAAGCCAAAATTTGTAAAAATTTGTGACGCAGAACCAGCCGCAAACAGGGAAGTATTGTACCAAATACAAAGGGTATTTTCTCTGCCTACAGGAACTCCCATCAAAAAATAATACCACAGTTTAAGAGTAGGCTACCTAGATGTCACGTATTCCTCCGTGCAGCGCTGCTGCGAGTTTCAGATCAACTTTATTTTTTATTTAAAAAAAAATAAAAAGATAAACTGTATTTTTCTGCAAAGTTAATGCACTCAAGAACATTTTTAGGTAGCGTACTCTTAAACTGTGGTATTATTTTTTGATGGGAGTTCTTGTAGGCGGAGAAAATACCCTTTGTGTTTGGTACAATACTGCCCTGTTTGCGGCTGGTTCTGCGTCACAAACTTTTACAAATTGTGGCTTACTGAGGGAGAGGAGAGAACTTTCTACTGCATCTTAATGTACTTAGTGGCCATATGGAGCTCATACAACCCCACTTCAAAATACTGAACTATCCCTTTGAAGGTAACCCCTTGAGATGTGTCATCTCATTTTCAAGAGGGTCCTCATGTCTCTGTGGCTGTAAAGATAGTTACCATGGATGTATAATCAATAACAACTTTATAATTTCAATGATTTTTTTCAGCTGAATCAGAACAAAGGAACTGAGTCCTAGCTGCAAAAACCACCTAATATGACCATTTTGTTCCAGTTGTTCCTTTGAAATCGCCTTTAGTTGTGAATCCGTCGAAGTGTTTGGTCTTGTCCTGAGACCCATGAGCAACTAAAGAGCCTGAGACTCTTCTTCACATGTTTGAACTTTCTCTCACAGTCGAGATGAAAGGAGATGGATCGAGAAGCAGAATCGAGCCTCCAGAGCTCAGAGGAAAAAGGAGGAGATGAACAGAATACGAACACTAGTCGGTACAGACTTTCACACACTCTCCGACATCAGTGACACAGACTTTAGCATAAGATCTAAATATACTGAAGCTGTTTGATGCCTTTGGTTAAGATGTCATTTTCTCTCTGCAGATACGGCGTACAGCTGCGACCCTAGAATAAAGAAATTCAAAGAAGAAGAAAAAGCGAGAAAAGAGTCAGAGAAAAAAGCCAAAGCTGACGCCAAGAAGAGAGAGCAGGAGGAGAGGGAGAGGGTGAGTCTCACATTAATCATACTGCCAATGGACGACATGCCTCCTTTTAAAGATGACTGAGAAAAGCTGGAAATGAAGCAAATGTCTGATCAGGGACATTTTATTTGAACACTTGAGTAAGTGACATCTGGACATGTCTCAGAGCATTCACACCAGTCAAACAAACTGAAGCACGGTTTGGATTAGGCCTGTGCCTAACCCTTTAACTCCCAGATAAACTGTTTGGTGTAGACCAAACTGAGTAAGTGTATATTATTCATAAATGCATTGTCCTTCAAAAGTCTGATTAGGGCCATTTCTGTTATATTGGGGTTATATGTAATGCTAAAAAGACATGATTATATCTTTTTTTAAAGCTAAGAGGCTTTTCAGTCTCCCTCTGTCCAACAAAACATTCAGAGATAAGCAGACTTATTCAGTAAAGTATCATAGGATTTACTCAACTAAATAATGTAACTTACAAATTAAAACAAGTTTGAAGAGGTACGATTAAAAAATATGCTCTACCAAACAGCTGAGCTTGGTGTTTATGGTAAATAACTTATGATGCTTTTAGTGTCATTAAGCTGATTAAAGATCAGAAAAATGAGAATATTGATGCACTCTAATCAAAGTAATTAATTTAGCTTATAAGTAAACCTTACTGTTCTAAATAATTGGTCAAGATAAACAAAAACAGCTTAAGGGGAGTGTACATAAAGTCCAAGAAGTTAAAAAGTGGTGTTTATTTCTGAAAATAGGACATTTTCTTGAATTTTTGAACTCTTTTGAACATAACCATGTTGTAACTTCTTTATGTATTAATTCCCAGTTCAACTTTTTGGTAGTGGTCAATAAATTAAAATATTTGGAGCGTGAAAAAAAGAAAAAAATTTAAACTGATGCTATTAGTGCTCCATGTTGACAAAAACAAAAACAAAGGAAAAAAATATGCTTGTTTTCTTGGCATAGGAGTTAAAGGACTTAACATATCAATAAGGCAATGTGTTGTTACTTTGTCCATGGATAGATTTGATGTTACAGAAGCAATGTGGCCCCAAATGCAGTGACAGAAGCTGTAAAATACAGTTTAAAATGCAGTTGAAGCCAGTCTACATGACATAGCTCATGGTTCAAACTTCTAAGACCTCTAAAGACCCCCACAAAAAAAAAAGTTGTTGGGAATGCTCGTAGAAGTTGTAGTCAGTGTCATCAATTTACGGGTATCAGAATATGTATGGTATTCAGACCTCTGTGTCAGAATACTAACTGAGGTTGCTGGAAATATTTGGCCCAGATATCCTCAGTCAAACAGAACTTTTTTTTTGTGGAAAAAAAGACCCCAAGCATGAAAACAAACAGAAGTTGTGGCATTTTAAAACAGCAAATCAATTTGCAATTGTTTTTGGTATTTTTGGTATCCTAACAAAAACTGATAAAAATTGCAGTGATTTTGTTGTAAAGTATTTTTTACAAAACATGCCAAGCAAAATATAATTTTTTTGCCTCCAGTCTGGGCCTGAGCCATCCCAGACTGAAAGTTTGGATTGGCTGATGTTCGATGGAAATTTGCTCTGTTTTAATAAAAGTAAGCCCTGCAAATGTTTGCACTGACACCTTTAGGCTTGTTTTGTTCATTAATGTTAATGAAAATAATGCAGCTTTCAGTGTCAATGTATGTCCAGCCATAGTTAGAGCTCAGTAAAGATATTTAAGCAGACAACGTTCTGTCCCGGTAAGCACCAGGAAAACTTTCTGCTGGTTGCTGTTGGACCAGCAAACAATTTAACGAGCCACAATATTCGATATATTATGATTAAAGATGGACTAACATATTTACATCATAAATTAACAGTTTCAGTCAGATTAAGCTCATAGTGTGATTTATTTGTCCTCAGGCCCGTCAGGCGGAGCTGGAGGCGGCTCGTTTGGCAAAGGAGAAAGAGGAGGAGGAGGCCAAACAGGCAGCGCAGCAGGCTAAGAAAGAGAAGGAGATCCAGAAGAAGGCGATCAAGAAGGAGAGGCAGAAACTCAGGACCACGTGCAAGGTTCAGTCTCTCTGAAAAAAACCTCAGTGTTTTTGAGGAGCTGTGCAGGCGCTCAGGGCTCCTTACTGTCGTTTTCTCTTGCTCTGCAGAACTGGAATTACTTTGCTGACAATGAAGCTGACAGCGTGAAAATGATGGAGGAGGTGGAGAAGCTCTGTGATCGACTTGAGCTGACCAGGTACAAATAATGGCAACAATAATAGTAACACAGATTTAATCAGTACAATTTGGACTGTTGTATCTCATTTAAAAACACACTTTTATACCTTATTGCTCTCTTCTCGTTGATCTTTAATGACCTTCTCAATTTAATTTTGTTATTTGAATACAAGAAGTCCTTAAATGACATCTCTAATGAATTTTGTCTGTTTTTTCAGTCTGCAGTCCCTGAATGAAGTCCTGTCCTCGGCGTCAAAGGAAGACAGCAAGACAGCCGTGGAGAAACAAGTAATTAGACTTTGTTTTTGTTATTCGTCTTCTGAAACACCACACAAGTATTCAGAGTTAAATAAACTTATTTTGTATTTTGATTCTAAACATTGAGGCTAAAAAAATGTTTTAATGTCGAGGACATTTTGTTCATGATGGTCTGTGTGATGATCAGATTTCAATTTCCCCTGACAAAATCCAGTACATGCACTACTTTGCTTTTTTAATATTTTATTTCTGAGTTGGTGTGCACTCTTATTTCGGTAAAATATGTGTTATTATTATTATTATTATTATTATTATTATTATTATTTTGTACTTTGTTTTGATTATTATTTCATCATCATATACAATGATAATGCCCATTTTTGTCTTTTTGCTCTCTTAACAAGAGAACACAAGATTAATAAATGAAAGTAAACAACACGAGGGTCTACAAGCCAACAAAAATGAAATACATTTTAGAAAAGAAATACAAACAAATAACACAAAGTAATAAATTAGTAAATAAGGATATAATAATAATTTTTTTTCTTTAATTATCTGGAATTGATGTTTTTCTCTGGTAGTTTTATCTGTATTTACTCTGAAAGTGAGGTTTGTAAATAAGCTTACATTGAGTTTCCACCTCTCCTGAACGTGGGACTTAATCTAAGTTACTTTTGTATTTTAAATCTCCCTTAAATGTGTGCAACTAAATAAAATAAAAAATACAAAAATGAACATTCAGTAAATACACAAAACAAAAAAACATATAACAATACACTATACCTTGCTTCATTATTATTATTTTTTATTTCAAGAAGAGTTGGAAGATATTATTTCAAGTACCAGTAAACTTATAGCATTACAATACAAATTCAACACTTATACATTCATTTTATTAGAGTATATATTATGTCATTATCCAATGTTTATCTGTGTATGAAGAAATACAAAATTTTAACTCATAATTGATATTTTCATTTATCAGAAAGGTAAATAATGAATTCAAAATAAAGAGCATTTGATGCACATTTAGAATAAGATGTTCCTTAAACATCATGCACTCTTCATGAAAATTCTCTCTTCAGCTACAACAGCTTTGGCATCTTTTAATTACTTATTTATTTATTTATTTAACCAGATAAGTCCCATTGAGATCAGATTCTCATTCTCATTCTCATTCCAGGCGACCTGGCCAAGAGGTCAGCAGCACACATCATAATAAATAAAATTTCAATAAAAGATTAAGGCAATAAATTACAAACAAGAAGTATGGTGTGTGTCAGGCACGTGCAGAGGGAGGGGCAGAGGGTGCTGGGGCACCTGCCCCTTTGCCCCTTGATGCCCAAATTGCCCTTTTGTCAAATTGATATTTTCAATTTTTATTTATTTATTTTTTTTGTAAGTGTGTGTGAGAAAGTCTGTCTGTGTAGCCCAAAAATAATATAAAATAAAATAAAAATAATTTAGATTTAGCTTGATCATGATCCACGACCTGCCCTGACCTGACGTGCCCTGACCATTTAGCTAAGCGCGGCGCTAGCTGTAATTGCCGCTGCCGAGTGCTGACCGACGGAAGAATCAGCTGGTCCAGTGAGCAGGTTTGGCAGCAGTATCGTTTGTGCACGGTGTATTCTTGCAAGATGACCGAAGTGAAGTGAGCAATAAGCATCCTCTAGTCTTTCTCGTGTAGTGTGTGTGTGCAGAGTCAGACGAGTGGGTGAGTTGAGTAAAGTAAGTTATTGAGAACAGCACCACCCCTCCCACGATGCATCGGGGCCCCATTTTGCGCAAGGGGATGCATTCTCCGCTGTACGATGCAGCCACGATCTGCTCTGTGGACTACAGGCCTGATATTTTCCATTTAAAGTGTGGCTGTTACCGTTGTTGTCTGTCAGTAATGCCATTTTGCAGTGCAGCTGATTAGGGTTGCCACCCGTCCTGTAAAATACGGAATGGTCCTGAATTTCACACTTAAACATTGCGTCCCGTTTTGAATCAATACGGGACGTGGTTTGTCCCGTATTTCCGATTTGGCTTGAACGCAGCACCATTCCGCCCAAAGTCAACACCCACTAGCTCCCGCCTACTCATAGCGGCACTTGGTTTGGTTGGTTGATTTTCGGCATGGGGAAATCCATGCTCATCATTGCTCATCATTGATGGGGTGAGAGAAAGTCATGGGAAATCAGAGGCAAACATGTCTATGTCTGCGTCTGAGGCTGCATCTGGTACTTTGCACCGTGCCCCATTGAAACGGAAACGGATGCAGAAATACAGATGTGAGTGGGAAAGTAGGCTACAAATGACTGGCTTGACAGCGTCAGTGAAAATGATTATATAGGAACGGATGCTCTGTGGAACTTATGAGAAGTGAGCTCTTGTTCACTCTCAACTTTGAGCAGTCCTGTTCAGAGTTTTACTGCAGTGTTTTGAAAGACTAACAGCTACTCAATGTTTCAAGAAGTGACAAGAAGAACACATGGGAAAAAAAAGTAGCAGATTTAGTAAGAGAGAATGCTGTTGACTCTTTGGCATGGACTACTGCTCCACACATGAAAGAAAAGAAAACCTTTTTGGTAAATATCACTTTGTAAAACAGAGATATAGGCAGAAGGATAGTTTTATAGTTTTAGTTTTTGTTATTTGCACACCAAAAATTTGTTTGGGGGTTCTTTCATTTGTGGTGAAACAGGAAAAAGAAATAATATAAAATTATTGACATGAAAAGTCAGGTGTGCTCAAGTTGCAACGCCATCCTGAGATGAGATTATTTTCTAGAATTATTCCTACTTTCTGAAAGTAGTTGTGTTCTCCTGCACCACATATTTTTTGAAAGTGTCAAAGTGGCATCTGTTAAAGTGTAATTTAATAAATTGATGCTAAGTAAATAAGTAATTTTAAGTAAAGTTTTAAGTTAACGAGCTTGTATTTACTTAAGTTGTTATTTAATTGTTGTATCTGCTTAGTTTTACGTTTGCAGATATTTTCTGAAAAACTGTGAAATAAGTACTTAAAAATTTAACTAGTATGGTATTAAAATAATGTCTAACTATGATTTACCACAACTGATGCTCCACCCCACTATCAGGCCATTGGCGGTTGGGCCCTTGCAGTGTGGCATACCCGCTGCCAGGGGTGTCCTTTATTTTTCTGCTTGAAAGGTGGCAACCCTACAGCCAATGCACGTAAATATTTGATCTAAATGCCTCCTGAATCGCTCGGCGTCTTTTGGCACACACTTTTCCGTGTGCCGGAGAGCATAAAGACGCAGACAGACACGCATCGCAGGGACAGTGAGGGATCATCAGTTACTTTGTGTGATTTTATAATTCATACGGTGTATTGATAGCTCATGTGCACAGTTAAAGTGAACACAGACTTAAAAATGACGAGTCAGCCTTGATGAATCTAAGCTAAACATTCTTCATCAGTCCAGTCCAGCTCTGACCCTCTGTTTCACTCACTCACTGTTTTCTAAATGATAAATTCATCCTGAGGTATCCTGCATCACTTATTGTCCATGATAAAAAAACTCTCTTTGAAGGATCAAGCTTCAAATACAGTCTACTAGTGCAGCGGTTCTCAACCTGCGGGTGGAGGCCCAGAAGTGGGTCGCAGAGCTGTTTTCAGTGGATGGTGAATAAATCAGGTGAAAATGTGGCAAAAATGTCTTCAGTGTATGTAGGCCCTGAGAGGACCAACATCCATCAGAGTATGTCAGAGTATACCCACTAGAATAAACCAGAATACACACAAATATTACACTGTTTTAGATTTCTCTACTGAGATATTCCTGTTCAGACTTAAAAATTAATTTATGTAGGCTATTATTACTTTGAGTTTGATGTTCTATTATAGATTTGTTGATTAAAAATAAAGTAGTGATAACTTTTGAGTTGTTTACTTGAACAGATCCAGTTTCTAATGACATTCTGACTGTTAATTTCCACTTCTTATTGTCCTCCAATTAAAATCACTGTTTACGTTAATTTTCAAGTCAGATGCTTTTGTACTGGATAGTTCATAGTGTTGTGGACTTGTAGCCTACAAATTGATGCCAAAACATTTTTCATATACTGAAGGAAAATTAAATCTTGGCTAATTATGTATATTCAATTGCACTTCATAATTTAATTGTGTATAGGTTTGTGCATTTTTAGGTTTTGTGACATATTCAGATTTTGTTTTGTTGCTGCTTGTTGACAGTTTGATAAAAAACATTTATAAAACATGAAGTATAGTTTGATTTAGTTTGGTTATTCATTAAAGTATTTCTTCTCGTTTTAGAACTTGTATTGAGCTTTCAGTTCTTGTAAAGCTGCTGTAGTGGTGATCAGACCGGTGTTTTTGGTGAACAGAATACTGGTCTTGGAATTGCTGGTTGTGCATAAACAGACCTATAGACAGGTAGGATAAAGACTTATAAGAAGCAATGACATGATTACAGTTATTGTTTAATATCACTGTGTAGGACATTTGAGGAAGTGTCAGACAGCAAAATATATAGCATTTATTTTTATTTTATTTTTTACCTGTACCTGAGTTAATTGCACTTGCACCATTTTGTTACTTCTGAGTGCTATATAGTAGGGATCGACCGATATTGGGCTGATATTTGTGGCCGACACTGCTTTTGCTCATGCAATTTACATGAAAAAAATGACAGTGATAACAAATATTAAAAGTCTCAAGTTTAAACAAAGAAACATTTATTGAAATGTAAACATTTAACAATTTAACAACTTCAACAACACCTACTGAACACAGAAGGATTCAGCTTTGTTCAACACACATACTTTCAAGTAAAAAAGTGCAAATGTTGCCACACTGGGTTTTTGCGTTCAGCCACCTGTATAAAGAATAAATTAAAACACAGATTAGTATCAATCATTATCAATCTTTTGGCATCATCTTACATTCATTTCACCCAATATCATCATCCTTTCATCAATATCTACAACACAGCCTTAATGATGCATTGCTTGCTGACATACTATAAGGCAGGTATAATCTACTCATCAGAAAACGTCCTTTGTCACACATTTGAATAATTTAAGAGAAAGCAATAAACCTGAAAAGCAGCCATTAACATGAAGTGCTTGATTTGTAACTTAAGACTGTCATGGTTTCATTTTTTCTGCACAAAATAAAGTGATCATGTCTTAGGCTACTATGCTGTCCAGAGGGGGAAGGAATAAATTACAAATACTCAGATTACTGTAATTAAGTAATTTTTTCAGGTACTTGTACTTTTATGAGTAGATTTTCAACTCTGTACTTTTACTTGTACTTAAGTATGCATTAAGCCATGTAATCTACTTACTTTTAAAATCATAGTTGAGTACTGAGTACAATTTTAATTAATATCCAAACCTTTTATTTGCATTTTTGTAGCCAGTAAGGTGATTTGATAGCAAACAAGCCAATGAAAACCAGGACATGAGGATGAAAAACAAAACAAAACAAAACAAAACAAAACAAAAAAAGGACGTTAATGATTGATTTTGCATTAAGAATTTAACCAGTTAAAAATGTATTCATTTTGTTTTTTGTCTGAAATTTGCTGAATAAGGAAATAAAAACTTAAAATGAGAAAAAAAAGACAAAAAAGAACCAATCAAAATGAGGGGAAAATCACTTGTTTTGTAACTTATCAATTATTAATGATTAATTGATTGTTAGCGTTTTAACCATTGGCAAAGGAAAACACACAAAATTTCAAGCCCTAGTCTGGAGAGGTGGCAGTGACATCACCAGTTAAAAGTAACTACTACTCTGAGTGTTTTTTTTTTGATGAATAACCATGATGTCAGAAGCACATTAAGCAACAAATTGTTCAAGTTTAAGTTTTAAACGGCATTATCAACTTTAAACGGAATAAATATTCAACCATGTACACAACATTTCTCTCATAGTTTAAGTTTTATCTCCCATCGATGTGATTGCCTCCACCCACTCCACACACACACATCATCTGAGCAGACGCTGACTGAAAAACTCTGCTAACGCTGGATTGATAACGGCAGCAAACAGCTCTAAGCACGTTTTCATGAAACTCTGACACAATTAAGTACTACATATAAAACATTTCTCTCATCATTAATGTTCGTCTAGTGCACGCTAAAGACCTCTCTGATAGCAGACACGGCTGCTCCACTCCGCTCTGAGGGAGAGAGCACACACACACATACACACACACACGACATGCATTTAACCTCAGCCCGATGTTCGCTGAATTAAACTCCTACAAACACCATGGAACTTAATTGACAACGTTGACATTACTTAATCCTTAAACCGATGTTCGTAACAGCTGTACATATTAGCCTACAACTACATCAACAGCTCCCTAAATACAATGGTAAGCAGTTTTAAAGATGAAGCATTCAACAGCATTCCTGTTTTTCTGACCCACAAACTTAACTATATTTTCAAGCACGTATATTACATGCACTTGGCATTCATGTTTCCTATTTCAAAGTGGGTGGCAATATTTCAACCAAGTTTAACTGTTAGAGGCTAATTCAAAGATTAAAACTTACCGTTGTTGTGAAGCAGCCTCCTTAGATGCTGCTTTCACCACTCTTGCAGTGGGGGAGGGGTAACGCGTCTGTATGTGCTGCAGGGTCTTCTGGCAACACAGAGCTGCCCATGGATGCCTGTCTGTAAATCGTGCCGTGGAAAAATACATCGGTGAACCCACACGTGAATCGGCCGATACCGATTTAAGTAAAGAACGCAAATATCGGCCCGATATATCGGCCGGCCGATGTATCGGTCGATCCTTACTATATAGTATGACTAAACCTACACAAAATGAGACATTCTGTGTCAAATGTTGTCCTGCCGTGTATGCGGCAACATTTTGGTTGGCTCCACAAAATCTCACTCCAAGGTTTTTTGAAAAGTTGGCAGCCCTGTGAGGTGTTGGACAATGATATGGTACGTTGTGATTCTGTTACATTCTTTATGAATATGGGTTGCTACAATTCAGCCGGTTATATTGTAAGGTATGTACTTACTGTATGGCGTTTCAAATTTGTGCTCCATTTGAGCACCTGCCCCTCCTAACGTCTTAGCACGTCCCTGGTGTGTGTAGTACAATATGGATCTACTCACTGCTATAATGCTTCACAGTCTCAGTTTTTGATTTGTAATCCTGGTTTGCAAGTTAGAAGATGGGACATCAACAGAAGCTGGATGGAGGCTCGCTCTCTGCCATGGCAAGAAAAGACTTGTCATGCAACATCAAAGTTTACTGGTACACTAACGTGTGCAGCCAAATCATCATTTTTGGGAGATTTATAAGAGATATCTACGACAAAATTCCTACAGCAAAAGGAATTGTAAAGTCAGTGTTCACTTAAATTAAAACAACTATCACGAGTGTTTTGTTTTAGTATAGATAAGACATTAAAATTCCTGCCAAAGAGGTAATAATACCAAAAATATTCACACAAACACACTTTACTAAATTGTTTTCATTCATTTCTCTTATGATTTTATCCAAATTTACGTCGCTGACATATTCTTTTAGAGCACAAATGATTAATTTTTCATTTCCTCTCTACATCCTTGCGTTAGTGTTTGTGATGTTGTATAAACGTGCTGTGTGACCTCCCATCAGGTCCAGGAGGTCAATGCTCAGCTGCAGAGGGAGCGGGAGGCCGAGGTCCAGGCGAGGCAGGCGGCCCGCAGTGCCGAGCAGGCCAGCAGTGGCGGAGGAGGAGGTGGAGGGAAGGGCTGGAACGAAGACGACCTCCAGCTGCTGATCAAGGCTGTTAATCTGTTTCCTGCTGGAACCAACGCTAGGTACGAGCACACAACATCTACGGCACGTGTTCAGGGACAGAGCTGGGTGTAGGACAGAAAAGTGTTGGCAGTGGAGAAAAGGAAGGTTTGCTAACTTATCATGTAGGTCATTAACCCTCAGGAAGGTTTGTGCGTATTTAAGGTGCTTCTCATTCTTCTTTTGTTGATCATTTTGTCTGTGTTTATGCTTATGGCATGAATTTTGGCAGTGTTTTGTACTTTTGTTTGGTCTTGTTATTTTCAGCTCAACTCCAACAGTAAATCTGAAATACACTTGTTTACGAACAAGTGTTACACTCAGACTGTTGAGAGCAAAAAAAAGCCCCATTGAAACCCATTTAAACTGCAGTTTTTGATTTCCTTCCACTAAATTATTAAACATGCATTTTATTATATCTGGATGTCAATATGAGCTTCTGCCCTGGCGTTGGTCATTCTTACTAATCTCCATTTAAACCATATGAAAATGAGTGTGAGTAATTAGGCATAAATATTAATTTATTTCTAATCATTGGCATATCTGAGGCTGCAATAATTCAGCACACAAAAAACACTTTTGTCTCTTCATTCATGCAAAAACATGCTGGCATCATGACAAACCTGGCATTTAAATGGTTAAAATACCTAAATATTGATGAATATTTGATGCTTATGGTTTGGACTGATGACTGAAAAAAATCAAGCCATCACACACTGATGAAGACCCCATGCAAACCGATATCAACATGATTCTGAGTGCTAGGTGTGGTATTCCAGGGTCAAGGAATCATATTATGATGGTAACTTTATCATGGAACTGTTGCTTATAGATGTAACAGCAATATGTGAGCTACCTTGGTGGAGGTTTCAGTTCTTTGAGTGCTTTCTAGTTTAACATAAATTCATACTTTTACACCAGTTAAACCCATTTTAATGACAGTTCAGCTAGATGCTGCTATATTAATCACTATAATTCCTCTCCAGATTAAATTCATTATAGATATTAATGATAATATTAGATTGATCTCTATTCATGGTTGGATTGATTATACATCCATAGTAACTATCTTTACAACCACATAGACATGAGGTCCCTCTTGAAAAAGAGATGCCACATCTCAGGGGGCTAGCCTTTACTAAATTTATATTCAACAAAAACAAATATGGTGCTATACAGATAAAGATTAATTGATTGAATCTATATTCAGCAAAGACAAATTGTGATTAGGACAGATTAATGAACCGGGCGTCCATGGGTTTGTCGCTGTCATAAATTCTTGTTTTTAGTCCCTTTGTCTCTGCCTGGATGGACTAATCTCTGGATGTATGTATGTGTATATGCAAATATATTTGCATATATATGCATAAATGTGTATTTATAAAATAAAGAGTATGGCTTCAGTCTGCTCTATTGTAAAGTGACTTGAGATAACACTTGTTATGAACTGGTGCTATACAAATAAAAATTGATTGATTGATTAAATAAGTCTTCAATATTGTCTAATAAGCAGCTCTTTTTGCTGGTCCCTGATGTTCATTGCAGTAATCATCAGACGCTGAGAGAAAATTTAAGCATTTGCTGCATTGTCTCCTCAGATGGGAAGTTATTGCCAACTACATGAACCTGCACTCCACCAGCGGCATGAAAAGAACGGCCAAAGACGTCATCAACAAAGCTAAGAACCTGCAGAGACTTGGTGAGCTCTTTAAAGACCTTCAACAGAATGCCATCCAAATGTTTTCTTCTCTAAGAGTCAGAGCTAAATGAACATGTATATCAATTAGACAATCATGTTTAATTCGATTAGTCTTGCTTGCCTTGTCCAGTATGATATTTTGATTAAAGTGCAGTGTCTCCACAAACTGAGCCTCAAATATTCACTGAAATCAAGAAAAAACATGGTGAGCTGAATTTTCATTTGAAGTTTTGGGTGTTATTTGTCTTATTTCATTGTATTTTATCAGAATCATTTGAATAAATTATTTTTGTCAAATCTGTCTAAACAGATCCTCAACAGAAAGACGACATTAACAGGAAAGCATTTGAGAAGTTTAGGAAAGAGCACTCATCAGTCCCTCCAACCATCGACAATGCTGTGCCCTCAGAGAGATTTGATGGTGAGTTTATCAATGCAGCCCAAGGAGATAAAAAACCTGTCTGAAAATGTAACACATGTCCAAAAATCTAAAAGAATTTTCAGTGAATTAGACGAAAGTTTAGTACAGTTACCAAATCAAACAAACTATGATTTTTTTTTTTTTAAACAATGTCCACAAGTATATTGTGTTTTACTTTGACTTCATGGCGTTCAATATGGCAGATTATGACTTTTGGTCATTTTTTAAACACAAAAAAGACTTATTTAACAATTTCCATATGATCAATAAAAAAAAAAAAATCAGTTTTCATGACAACAAAAAATATGCCAACAAGTGACTTTTAGGGCATTTCCAAGGCAGGGAAACATGTTGGTACGTGATTTTGAATCATTCTGCACACAGCAGGGCCACTTTTCAGCATTTTTCCTCTCTCTGTTCTGTATAATGTACTTGGTTATGTGTCTTAATTGTCATGTTTCATCCATCAGCTGCTGGTGGTGAAGGTAATGCTGCCCCCTGGACCACGGAAGAGCAGAAACTTCTGGAACAAGCTCTAAAAACGTATCCAGTCAGCACACCAGAGAGGTGGGAGAAGATCGCTGCAGCTGTCCCAGGAAGGAGCAAGAAGGACTGTATGAAGAGGTACAAGGTAAGTTGATGCTGCAGTGTGAACATGAATATGTTACAGGAAATGTCTACTATGTTAATTTAACGTTTCCACTCATGTTTTCTCTGCAGGAGCTGGTGGAGATGGTTAAAGCCAAGAAAGCGGCTCAGGAACAAGTGGCAGCCAAGAGCAAAAAATGACAAGAACCACAAAGAATTGTATCTGTGTTATTTTAACATTATTGGGTTTGTCTTTATTTTATAAAAAAAATTAAAGGATTAAAAAAAACTATGGATGAGTCATAAATATTTTGTTTGTTCTTTATGGGCTGTACAGAAGAAGGGGAAACTGTCCATGATACACTTATTTAACTCCTCATCCAGAAAATCCCACTGCAGATGTGGTTGTAGTCGGGCAGCTGCTCGATGGGACCTGGAACGACAAAAATAAAAAAGAATGAATGCACAGTTCAGCAACAAAACCTTATTTACATATACAGTTATGTTCATAATAATAGCAGTGTGTTTGAAAAGGTGAGTAACCCTCACAATTATTTAAATAAATTCTATTTTTATGCACACAAATGCATTGGGGACACTGCACATTCTATTTCAAAGCAAGAAAATTGGAAAAGTAATTGAATTTGATAATATTTTACAGAAAGTCAAGAAATATAATGTTCAAAAAAATAGCAGTGTTGACATCTTTATTTACAAACTCAAAAATGTAGTGTATCAACTAAGAATTGCTTGATGATTCAACTTTCCTGAGAATCATAAACTAATATTTAGTTGCATAACCACAGTTTCTGATAACTGCTTCACATCTGTGGTGCATGGAGCCTACCAACTTCTGGCACTGGTCAACAGGTATTGAAGCCCAGGACAATTGTACTACATTCCACAATTGCTCTGCATTTCTTGGTTTTGCCTCATGAACAGCATTTTTTATGTCTGCCCACAAGTTTTCTATGGGATCAACGTCTGGGGATTGTGCTGGCCACTCCATTACTTGAATTTTGTTTGTCTGGAACCATGATTTTGCTCGCTTGCTGGTGTGTTTGGGGTCATTGTCTTGTTGAAACGCCCATTTCAAGGGCATTTCCTCTTCAGCATACGGCAACATGACTTCTTCCAGTATTCTGATGTACTCAAACTGATCCATGATCCCTGGTATGCGATAAATAGGACCAACACCATAGTACGAGAAACATCATGATGCTTGCACCACCATGCTTCACTGTCTTCACTGTGTACTGTGGCTTGAATTCAGTGTTTTCAGGTCATCTGACAAACTGTCGGTGGCCCTTAGACCCAAAAAGAACAATCTTACTCTCATCAGTCCACAAAATATTGCACCATTTCTTTTTAAGTCAGTCAATGTGTTCTTTGGCAAATTGTAACCGCTTCAGCACGTCTTTTTTTAACAATGGGATTTTGCGGGGGCTTCTTGCTGGTAGCTTGGCTTCACATAGACATCGTCTGATTGTTACAGTGCTCACAGGCAACCTTAGATCTAATTTGATCCTCCCGGAGCTGATCATTGGCTGAGCCTTTGCCATTTTGGTTATTCTCCGATCCATTCGAATAGCCGTTTTTCTTTGTCTTCCTCGCCTTTCTGGTTTTGGCTGCCACTTTAAAGCATTTTATATCATTTTAGCTGAACAGCCTATCAGTTTCTGAACTTCTTTATAGGTTTTCCCCCTCTTTTATTAACTTCTTAATCAAAGAACTCTCTTCTTCTGAACAATGTCTTGAACGACCCATTTTACTGTTTTCCAGGACAAATGCACAGCCAGCATATGCAGCATCAGTTGCCTTGATCCTTAAATAAGGGCCACCTGTTTAACACCTTTTTTTTCACACAATCAGTTACCTCACTAATTGAACTGCTATTTTTTGAACATGCCCCTTTCAGTTAGTGATTCAGTTTCACAGAATCAGCAGCATGCACATCATGCCTGTTGGGTCTGTTGGTTTTCTATACCTTTACTAAACCTTCTAGAAACTTACTTGCAGTGTAGAAGTTGAAATTCTAACAAAAACAGTGATTTATCTTGCTAGTGATGTGGGACTGCTATTATTTTTAACACAACTATACATATTCAGCTGGTAACATGTCTATCTCCTTTTTATTATAGGAAGATGGATGATTAGTTTTTTTCATGTAGGAACCAAAGAACAGGTTGTAAGAGCTGTATATTAAACCCATGTTAGCATCAAAAATAAATCAAGTACACAATTTAAGTTCACATTTGATCAAACTAATTAAGCAACAGTTTGCACAATGAAACTAAAATATTGCTCCAAAAACAAACCATTAGACAAAGAGGAGTGCAGATGGTGCATTGAGCAGTCTCACAGCCGGGGAAGCTGCAGTCTGGTGGTACAGTGGATACTTCTGCACCTTTTGCGTGATGTCTGCATTGACAGTGTCAAATCACCTTTTCTAGATATCTCTGTTGGTTTACCTCAGGGGTCTATACTTGGCCCTATGCTATTCTCAATGTATATTAATGACCTGCCCAACTCATGTTATAAAGTTAAATTTCAAATGTACGCCAATGACGCTGTCATCTTTACTAGTGCAAAAACCATTCAAGAAGCAGCCTCTGTGCTTACTTCAGCGATGGTTCCTGTAAACGAATGGCTATATGAATCTTGCCCTCTATTAAATACAACTAAAACTGTTTGTATGATGTTCACAAAGCAACCACTGGACATCAAACATTCGGGTGTATTTCTTGGAGGACAGGAACTAGAAATTGTTTCTGAATTTAAGTGCCTTGGTGTAACACTTGATTTCACACACTGTTTCAAAAGTCACATTAAAAGAATTGCTAATACAGTGAGATTCTTTCATAACACTGGGTGCCGCTAGAATGTTCTTGCATTCAATGATTCTGTCCCACACTGAATATTGTATTACATGTTGGTTACTGGCAGGTGTAAGTACATGCAAAATCAAAGAATCACTCTATAAAAAAAATCACTCAGGATCCTCTATAGAAAACCAATGTCATTCCATGTTTGCAGCATTTTAAAAATGTACAACTTCATGAGCTTTGAGAACTTCATAAATTTTAAATTTGCTTGTTTAATGTACAGTTGTGTTCAAAATAATAGCAGTCCCACATCACCAGAAGAAGTTCAGAAAATGATAGGCTGTTCAGCTAAAATGATATCAAATGCTTTAAATTGGCAGCTAAAACCAGAAAGGCAAGGAAGACAAAGAAAAACGACTATTTGAATGGATCGGAGAATAACCAAAATGGCAAAGGCTCAGCCAATGATCAGCTCCAGGAGGATCAAAGAAGATCTAAGGTTGCCTGTGAGTACTGTAACAATCAGACGACGTCTATGTGAAGCCAAGCTACCAGCAAGAAGCCCCCGCAAAGTCCCATTGTTAGCATGGTGGTGCAAGCATCATGATATGGGGATGTTTCTCATACTATGGTGTTGGTCCTATTTATAGCATACCAGGGATCATGGATCAGTTTGAGTACATCAGAATACTGGAAGAAGTCATGTTGCCGTATACTGAAGAGGAAATGCCCTTGAAATGGGCGTTTCAACAAGACAATGACCCCAAACACACCAGCAAGCGAGCAAAATCATGGTTCCAGACAAACAAAATTCAAGTAATGGAGTGGCCAGCACAATCCCCAGACCTTAATCCCATAGAAAACTTGTGGGCTGACATGAAAAATGCTGTTCATGAGGCAAAACCAAGAAATGCAGAGCAATTGTGGAATGAAGCACAATTGTCCTGGGCTTCAATACCTGTTGACCGGTGCCAGAAGTTGGTAGGCTCCATGCACCACAGATGTGAAGCAGTTATCAGAAACTGTGATTATGCAACTAAATATTAGTTTATGATTCTCAGGAAAGTTGAATCATCAAGCAATTCTTAGTTGATACACTACATTTTTGAGTTTGTAAATAAAGATGTCAACACTGCTATTTTTTTTAACAATATATTTCTGGACTTTAAAATATTATCAAAGTCAATTACTTTTTCCAATTTTCTTGCTTTGAAATAGAATGTGCAGTGTCCCCAATGCATTTGTGTGCATTAAAGTAAAATTTATTTGAAGAATTGAACTGCCATGTTGCCTGCGCTGTTGACAAAAATGCAGCCACCTTATTGGTATAGCACGCTCACATGAAGCACTGTGCAACCACTTCCGGGCAAAATCTTATTCCGCTCAGAGCAAAGTAGTCCGTGATAAAAGTTATCAGCATAGCTGCAAGGCCACGAGATCAGCGACGAAAAAAATGTTGGTAGCTCTGCAAGACCCTGCTTTACATCCGTATGGAGATCGTATGACCATAACATGAAAATGTGGACTGCGCAACTTCCGGCTGAAGAATACTTATGCACATTGACTCGACTCGACTTTGCTTCCGTCGGACTGGAAGATCGTCGAATTTCCTGAACTGTCACTTTCTGCGAAAAAGAGGTGAGTGCTGAAGGACATATTATAGAAAAATGTTAAGTTTTGCAGTGTTTGGTCCTTTTACCGTCATGCATCATTTTAGCATTTGCTTGCATGTTGGCCTAGTGTGTTGGTTGTTAGCATGAGGGCTAGCGTGTTGCTAGCTTAGCCAGCGTGGGCCCAACAGCATTGACTAGTCAGGGCTAACTTGGCATTCAGTGGTTTGCTTGTTTTTCTTTCAAAGGTGTTGTCATAAAAGTAATTAAGGGCCTGCTCTCTCTGTTGGAGCCAAGGTTAAAAGCTTCTACTTAGGCTATTTTCCAAACATTTTACTATTTAATTTCGATATTCATTCATTCATTCATTTTCTATACCGACTATCCCTTTCGGGGTTGCGAGGGGGGCGGGAGCCTATCCCAGCTGTCATTGGGCGAGAGGCGGGGTACACCCTGAACCGTTTGCCAGTCGATTGCAGGGCATTAATTTCGATAAATGAAGTATATTTTGATCCCAATACTTTATTACTTTTACTCAAGTAACATTTTGAATACAGACCTTTACTTGTAAGAGATTATTTTATATTGTGATATTGATTCTTTGAGTGTGTGGCACATTATTACTTGCAGATCCTTTTCCTTTTGTTGTGGACCAGAATGGAACACAAGATTAATTAGTATCAATGGGAATTAATTTTGAGGTAATAGAGCCCAATTCCATGTGATTAGGCCAAAATACATGAATATCAATAAAATAAAAAGTGAATTAAGCACTTATGGCCCAATTAAAATACAGCTAAATGTATGTGGCACATGACTGCTTTCAGATCAGGTATTGGAGCTACTATGCATTTTTGGGGGGTAACTGTTTACCATTGTGTTAATTGTTTAATACATATTATGTATTCATACAGTGACATTGGGCTATGATAGCATAAAGAATACATCGATGCTAAGGTTATCTACTTAAATAAAAATACTGAGTATCTTCTCAAAGTTTTCAAATAGATTCCAGCATTAAAGAATAGAAAAAGCAATATTAATATTACATAATTGCATTGCCAGACAAAAAACATTACAATCATGGAGTGGGCATAATCGTTTTTTAATCTTAGACCCATCGACCATAAAAACAGTAAAACAGGGAACTTTTCAAAATACAAATACGAACAATTCAAAATAAACTGAGCTAAAAAGTATAAAGTAATAAAGTGAAAAAAACTTTGCGATAGAAAACTATTTTCTCCTTTTTTTATATTAGCTACATTTAAATAACTTTTAACTTAACTTTTATATTAACTACACTTCGCGCTGCACAAAAAATAAAATGAACACAAAAGTATAAAGTAATAAAGTGATATTTGTGAGATAGAAACTCTCCTTTTTATATTAACTACTTTGCGAAGCGTTGTAAATAATCAGCGGGGTGATGTTCTTGGCCTCCTGTAGCCCCCTCACCACACTGAGCAGACGCCTGCTTCAAGTGCTCTCCCATCGCTGCTGCGACCTGTTCCTCTGTCGCCTGTATATTTTGTTTAAAGGAGAAACTACTAAGCTATGCTGATAACTTTTATCACGGACTACTTTGCTCTGAGCAGAATAAGATTTTGCCCGGAAGTGGTTGCACAGTGCTTCATGTGAGCGTGCTATACAAAAAGGTGGCTGCATTTTTGTCAACAGCGCAGGCAACATGGCAGCAGACAGCGTTACAGAGACGGAGAAAACACCCGATATCTGATAATCGAATAGAAGTTAAGCGACAAATTTTGTTGTCCATTGCTCAGCAGGACCCGGGCTTTCAGATGAAACGAAAGTTTTCTTTGGATTTATACGTTTTGACCGGATAAGGCAAAAACATCGGTCATGCTACGGTGTAAACAATGCTACAATGCTACAATGATGGCTGCCTCCTACAGCTGTAGTTGCGCACTGCACATAGAAAGAGCTGACTATTCCATCAGATTATTATTGTTTGTTTTTTTCCTAAGATTAAAATAAATATATCTAAATATAAAACATGGTCTATTTATAGACGTTGAAATGCGGGATATTAGACATCTACATCTAAACTATACCTTATAACGATTATGGCCATTAAAAGGAATTAGTCCAATGTTAAAAGATCAGTTCTGCAACGTGCATTAATTTTTTTTAAATAAACAACTATTGAATAATCGATTAAATTCAATTGTCTAGATTCGGTCTATATCTAGACGTTGAAATGCAGTAGAGATTTAGACATCTAAATCTCGGCTATATCTACACTACTATACAGTGGTATATTGCTCAACGGCTATCATAATTATTTTAGTTCAGTATTTTGAGATCAGTTATGCACCTTGTGGATTAATTATATTAATACTCTGTTAGGCCTAGCCTAAATAGGTGTGAGCCTAGCCCACATATTGGGTGTGGGCCTAGCCCACATATTGGGTGCAGGCCCAGCCTGCATCCTTGATCAAGGGGAGAGAAGGAAGACACAGCAGACCAGTGCATAGTAGAGTCAGTCCTTTCCCTCGGTTTATTTCAGGAAAACACAAGATATATATATACAGTGTGACAGACAATGATTTGTTCGAGACTTTAGCTCTTCCCCCTGCTCTAACATGTTGACTAATGACCAGAGTTAAATTGCATTACTTTCTAAATAAGTTATATAGGAAAACACATGTGGACCATGATTGGTTTATCTATGACTTCTTGAGCACACACACGCAGAATATATGTCCAGAGTTCGTTAGGTCAACCTATGAATGACTTCCTAAGTACACATACACACATGCAGTGCATATGACCGTAATGCAGTAATTCAATTCAGCGAAGACCTGCTGGGCCTATGGCCATTATGCAGCAATCCAATTTTATCAATGAGTTCCTGTTCTTGAGCACACACACACAATGCATATGACCAGAGTTTGATCTGATAGCAGGGTTGAAGGTTTAATATTTTTTATACCATTTCCACCCTTTTAATTCTTCAGAATTACATAAAAGTGAAGAGGAGTATGATTTTATATGCAAAAGTAACAGAACAAATATAGAATCATCAAACCAAAAAATAGAAACGTATGGAATGGCACAGGCTAGGGCTGGGCGATATGGACCAAAAGTCATATCCCGATATATTTAGGCTGAATATCGATATACGATATATATCCCGATATTTTTTTTTCCAAGTGAGAGCAAATGTTCAGTCAAAGTCAAAGCCAAATATGACATGTCACAAGTAGTTTTATTGAAACCAGCTATTTCAGTGAACAGTAGCAAAATCAAATGAATAATAATAAACAGGTTTCTTCACCTGGTTCATGAAAAAATGCTAAGTTGTTCAAATATTAAAATGTAAACATAAATACTGTATAACAACAGGAGTACATTTTTTGAAATTAAAGCTCTGTAAGGTGCACATTTAAATAAACATATATCTTAAATAAAAATAGCCTATAAAATAAAATAGGCCAATCTTTTTCTGAAATAAATCTAAAAAGTACAATAAACATTTTTGTTGTTTTTTTATTCTACAACTATAAATGGCTTATTGAAATCAAATTAAAGATTTTCTTCTCCTTTCTAACAAATCCACAGATGCAAATAATGAACATTACAAAGAACAAAATATGGAAACCCCTAGTAAAGGGCAGCATTTATATATAAAGAAAGAACATAATAAAGTGCTCAGTTTAAGAAAAAAAAATGTAAACATAAGCTTGAGATTATCTTTTCCTTTTGTTCCTTCAGCAATTTCTTGTCTGAACAGTCTCAACCAGTGGCACAAGAAACTAATATCAACTCAATAAACATTTTCCCCCTCTTTTTCTACTTTGATAAACAGTAGTGCTGTCTTGAGGTAGACATTAGAAGACAGGTAAGCGTGTCCTCCTTCATTTAAAGATTTTGTGCGAGAAACACCAGCCTGTCAACAGCATCAGGCTTCAGAGATGCTCTGTGGCAGGTCACGATATTGCCACTGCAGCTGAAAACCCTTTCGGAGGGTGAACTGGTAGCTGGAACCAGGAGATACTTTTTTGCCAGGTGGCTCAGAGCTGGAAAGACAACTTCATGATCCTTCCACCACTTGAGGGGATCAGTGTCACTCTCCACACTTGCTGACTGCAAGTAACTTGACAGTTCGTTTTCAACAGCCCCCCTCAGGGTTGGTGCTGTGGTGGTAGCTGTGCGCTGCTTGAAGAAGCTTGCCAGTGTCTTCTTAGCTTTTGGTGCAACTGCTGCTTCTCCATCTGCAGGCTCAGGCACAGTGGGTACACGTAGGTAAGGCAGCTGACAGCTGCTCTGATCAGCCAGTAGCATCTCCACCTCCAAGACAGCTCTGTGCTTCAATGCATCAACTTTTTCACTTGGGATGTAGGTGGCCCTGAACCGTGGATCCACAAATGAAGCCATCTCCATTAGGTCAGTAGTGGCTGGGTCAGAATACTTGCTGTTGAGGTACTCAAGAATGCTGGTCTTGATTGATTTGCAAAGCTCGCTGTCACCCTCTTCACATGCCAGGAGACTTTCATTAAAAAGGTGCAGCACAGGTTTCACATATGATAGAGTGACGTACTCCTCACCTGACAAAGCATCTGTAAATTCCTGGAGAGGTTTCAGTACCTTTTGAACAGCTTCTAGGACCTCCAAGTCCTGCCAGCTAGGGACAAGGTGCCTGGTCTTTTTGTCACCAGACAGGACTTTGGCCAGTGCTCCTTCCTGCTCCAGGACTCTCTCTATCATCTGCTGCCTTGATCCCCAGCGTGTAGCAGACTCGGTTATGAGTTGGTGACTCGGCAGACCCAGCTGAATCTGGACTTCAGCAAGATGTCTCCTTTTCTTCCAGCTGTATGAAAAACAGCTAACAATTCTCTTGCACAGAGAAATGGCCCGGGTGACGCGCTTGTCACTCATGCCATGTCCTGTCAGAATAATAAAAAACTATTACTCAAATGGGCTTATGTGAGAAATTTGACTCTGGTTTCACTTTAACACACTCATACAACTGAGTGCTTTCCAAAATCAAGCTTTAGAAATACTCCACATCATAATATATAATTATTTTCTTGTTTCATAGTTTATTTTCTTAATCAACACCAGCCCCAATCTTTCTGTTGTTCTTAGTATTTATGCTATTTTTTAATGCTACTTCATATTTTTACTCCACTAAAAACTCCACAATGTTTAGGCTTATGTATATCATAATAGCTAAATATACTGTATGTTACCTTGATGATATTAACAGGGTAACCAGCATTTTAAAGTCATAATTACCTCACCTTTACCAGCTGTAACATTAAAGTGGTAAACACATCAGTGCATCACTAATTCTTATCCAATAATCTAATAAATATGGTTATGAAATCTACCATTCTGTATTGTAAGTGATTTTACTTTTAGCACTTTAAGTTTTGTGCCTTATTAATTTATTTAACCTCTATTTAACAATACATTTTTCAACGAAGTCCTGGGCAAGACAGCAGCATAAAAACAAAGTTGCAGACAGACACACAAAGGAAAATAAGGAAAAACTAACATTTTCATATGTTTTTGTTCAAGGTGAAATATCTGAATACTCCTTACAACACTGCACTCACCAATAGCCAAGTGTAGTCTGTGACCGAAGCACTGCATCCTCAGCCACTCGTTCAGCTCAATCGCTTTAACGACGTTGCTCCCGTTGTCGGTTGTTATAGCAACCAGATGCTTTTCTCGGAGCTTCCAGCTTGCAATTGTGTCCTGCAGGGCCTCAGCTATATGCTCACCGGTGTGATCCTGGGGGAAATAACTCGTTTGGAGACACGCTGTTTTCAGCTCCCAGTCTTGAATGAAGTGAACTGTCACGCTTATGTACGGCTCACACGTCCTGCTTGACCACATGTCGCTGGTCAACGCAAAATGGGTCACGTCGGCGAGCTGGTCAGCAAGGCTCTGCCTGACTTCAGTGTACATTTGTGGTAGTGCTTCTCGTGCGAAGTAGTTGCGACTGGGAAGCTCATACCTCGGGTCCATAGTTTTCAGTAGCTTTTTGAATCCAACTTGTTCCACAGTTGCAACAGGGACCATATCTTTAGCGATGTGATAGGACACCGCTTTTGTTATAGTACCCCACTTGTCACTTTTCTTTTCATAAGGCACACTGCGGGAAAATGAGGCTTGCAATGGGCTTTGTTTCAGGGCTGGAGCTTTCTCGGGTTGTTGATGGCTTGCGGCTGGAGCCTCTGCAGCGCGCAGCTTCACACACTCTTCTTACTGCAGTTTGTGCCACTGTTTTAGGTGGTGAAAAAGATTTGTCGTGCTTCCACCCTTGGCTGTAACTTGTTTATAGCACTCCCTACATATAACGTGATTTTGTTGCTCGTCTGATATTTTAAAACCGAACCATCTCCAAATTACTGAGCCACTGCTTTTTCTTTTACTGACCAATTCCTCCTTCGCGTGCTCTGCAGTTGTTGCTTCCTCCATGCTTGTTCAAGAGTGCCGGAGTGTGTCTTTCTGCCCCTCCCCCCTCTGTCCACGAAAGAGGAGGGGGCGCGCGGAGCAGTGCAGAGAGCTCCGGGTCAGCAGCGCAGCAGAGCAAGGATCACAGCGCAAATTTGAACTATATCGATATATACGATATAGTCTAATTCCATATCACATTTAAAAATATATCGATATAATTTTAATATCGATATATCGCCCAGTACTAGCACAGGCCAGGGGATGCTCACAGACGTTGATGGGCCTTACAGGCTGTCACCCGAAGCTGCGTAGTATCCCTGGCTATTCTAGTTATCTGATCCACGTTTTCAGAGAGGACAGTGACCTTCTCTCTGCAAGCATGACTACGGCACACTTCTCATCCTCCTTTGGTTTGCTTTTAAGTGTTGCTTTTTTCCTCATGCAAAAAAAAAGATATGTGGAGTCCAATCCAATCTGCCAATGATCTCAGATAGCCATCTACCTCTGCCTGGTGCATCGTTAGTTCCTATCCACTGAACACACTTTTTGGTAGCTTTGAGGCAAGTTTGCGTCTCCAGAACCCACTCTGATACAGAAGAACTTAGCAACCTTCGCTGCTGGGCTCTCCTGAACTGGGGGCTCCAATTGCAGCTGCTTGAGTGTGTTACGGGGTCTAGGACACTCTACTTCCCAGAGTTGGTGCATGTAGGCAAAGTTTTTGTTCATCATTGACAAAAACTTGCAATCCATCAAGCAAACTTTCTTGGAGACCACAGGGTAGAACTTATCAATGTGTATTTAGAGGGTGCCTGTGTTGGCAAGAGATATTTTTTAGATCGTATCTGATCTTTTAATCATAGCATGGGTCTTGCAGTCATCTACAGCTACACCTACAGCTTCATATTTCACAGGGACTGCAGATGGAAATTAGCTAGAAAGCTATAATCTGGTGCAGAGCATCTTCACTCTGAAGAGTTTAATGTGTTTTTCTGTACATGGTCTTTGACAAATAAAAAATAAAAATACAATTAATAAATACTGCTATCATGGCATTAAGCAGATTATACGATTGTCTGGTTTCAATCCTAAAGGGTGAACTATATTAATCCATCTGGTTTCAAATGTTTGTAGATTAGGGTTTTTCTCTTTCAGGCGGCTCTAGTGGTTGTGCTGCATCAGGGAACAATGAATACCCAATATCGTTACACTGCTTTCAGTATTTATTAGCTTTTTACTTTCAGCTGCCTTTTTTTTTTGTCTCTTTTTGTGTGCTATACATTTTATCACTGTTATTTTTCTGGGTAAAAGGATGGCATCCAGCAGTTTTTTGAACTTCTTCACTATTGTAGATGTGTTTGCCCGTTGCCGTTCAACAAATTTTAAAAGAATTTTCAGTGGTCACTACGGTGTACCCTACCTCTTTACCACCCTTTTGATTCTGTTCAGCATCAACCGTCCACAAACACCGTGCTGCCTGCGTCCAGAGGGATGTCAGAAAGGTCACACCAGGGCTTACTCCTGTACATAATATACCTGCTGTGTGTCTTTTTTAGTTTTTCTCTCATTCTCTACTCTAGCCTGGTGCCCCTCCCAATGTTGAGCCTGAGTTACAAGGTCATCCCACCCCATAGTTCTCCATCCCACTTTGTGTCGCATGATTAAAGCCTGCGTTTCTTGATTTAACCTGCTAAGCCCAAGTGCTACACAAGCTGCCTCAAAAGAACCCATAGGGCTGGAACCAAACTGATTTTTATCCTGTCCTGTCTGCTGCTCATATGCTTTGAGGAATTTAGCCAAAAACAAAGGAGCACTCTCCTTGGGTCCCTGGGTCATTTGCATAACACTCTGAAGTCCTGAATATTTACCCCAGGTTTCTTTAGCAAAGTGAATTATTGCTTTTACCATTTCCTGGTAACGATCATCTACTTCCCACTGTACATGTCTGGAAACAATTTTCTCCACCCATTTATAATCATCAAACAACTTATCCCATTTGTAGCCTTCATCTTTACTTATCATACTTAACAACTTTCTGCATTCCTCTCCTGTCGGCCTCCACTATTTACACAATGAAACCCAATTCTTCTCAAATCCATTAATTCCATCTCTAGAGTCTGGCACTGTCCTAGCAGCTTCCTTCATCTCTGTCCTGTCCCATGGTCTGTAAACCTGTTGTATGCAATCACCTCCTGCAACCTGATACATGGGGAACTGCCCTACTGGTTGCAATAACTGTATCTGCTCCATCAGTCTTGCTGGTGGCTGAGCTGCATGTCCTGTGTCTGCCCTTGTCACTGGTTTAGTTGGAGGTGATAGTTCAGTTGAGCGATTTATGTCCCAGGAGTTGTCTTGGGGTAATGGAGGATAGAGGCTTGCTACTAGTGTTAACTGTTTTTGTTTAATAGGTGTCCAAGTGATTACTGCATCTGTCTTTTGTCTGCTAAGCTGTTTATATAAGCAATCCTGCTCACATTTTATCCCTGCATTGCTGTCTTGTAAATTTGGTATCACTTTTTGAGCCTGTAGTGATTCTGGCTTCAATTCTTTTTCTTTTTTGCATTTATTTAACCTGAGATTTGCTTCTCACTCCCACTGTGTTGAACAAATAAAGTCCTGTATAGTTAGTTTTACTCTTTTTTGTTTCTTTTTATGTGTAGGCCATTTACCTTTATGCAAATATTCCATATTTTTCCTCAGTTGTTGTAATTGCTGTACACTCAAACTACCCCCTTCTGGAAATCCTAATTTCTTCTCCCACATAGGAACCCTTTCAGTGCTGCCTGGATATTTTTTCTCCATAATGTCACATATTGCAGAAACATGTTTACCTTTCCTCTTATGCTTAGATCTACCTAGACCCATTGTAGTTACTTAAGTAATAAGAGGTTGGCACTTACCAGGAAAACGACTCAGGAAGGCTGTGGTTCGGGTCACTGAGGACTCCAGGAGCAGTGCCTCGGGCCGTGCTGACTGGCAAGGAAGTCTCAATCCCACACTTCTTCTTCACAGCAGCTGGTCTATCAATGCCGCTGGAAGGATTGAAATGTGCGTGCAAAGTGGAGATTTAATTCCGTTGTTCAGCCCGCGGTCCAATGACGATGCTCTGAAATCCCACTTCTGACACCAAAATGGATTAATTATATTAATACTCTGTTAGGCCTAGCCTAAATAGGTGTGAGCCTAGCCCACATATTGGGTGCAGGCCCAGCCTGCATCCTTGATCAAGGGGAGAGAAGGAAGACACAGCAGACCAGTGCGTAGTAGAGTCAGTCCTTTCTCTCGGTTTATTTCAGGAAAACACAAGATATATATATACAGTGTGACAGACAATGATTTGTTCGAGACTTTAGTTCGTTAGGTCAACCTATGAATGACTTCCTAAGTACACATACACACATGCAGTAATTCAATTCAGTGAAGACCTGCTGGGCCTATGGCCATTATGCAGCAATCCAATTTTATCAATGAGTTCCTGTTCTTGAGCATACACACGCAATGCATATGACCAGAGTTTGATCTGATTGCAGGGTTGAAGGTTTAATATTTTTTATACCACCTTACAGTTGTTTTTTAATAAATAGTTATTGAACAATGGATTAAAGTGCAAAGTCTAAATTCCTTCTAAAAATAGACGGAATCTAGACGGTTGAAATTAGGTCTAAAAAATAACTAGACGTCTAATATCTTTCTATTGCTCAGTGGGTACCCAGATGTAACAAAAGTTTTCTTTGGATTTATACGTTTTGACCGGATAAGGCAAAAACACCGGTCATGCTACGGTGTAAACAATGCTACAATGCTACAATGACGGCTGCCTCCTACAGCTGTAGTTGGGCACTGCACATAGAAAGAGCTGACTACTCCATCAGATTATTATTGTTTGTTTTTTTTCCTGAGATTAAAATTTAACCAAGTCATCTGTCCTTATGTACTGGCATTTGTTTCTCCAAATTAACTTGAAATTGATACTATTAACATGCTTTATCATTTTCTCTTTTAAAGGTAAAGGAAACGCTGGGTAAATGAGTCTTGACAGACTATCCATCTTGGTTAGTAGGATTCTTCCAAAAATTGTTATATCTCTCTGTAACCATCTATCTTAAACAGATTTACATTTATCAGTATTATCCCCCACAATTCTTTTGTCTGATACAGTATCATCCTTGAAGATAACAATTCCCAGATATTTAACTTTCTTTTTCACTTTTATGTGGTATAATGGTTGCAAAGGGTGATCATGTAAAGTCAGAATTTCACATTTATCTAAATTCAGTTGTAATCCAGAAGCCTTTGAGAAATTATTGATGGTTTGTAACACCAATGGGATTTGATTATCATTCTTTAAAAATAAAGTGGTGTCATCTGCCAATTGACTTATTATTAATCGCCTCCCCATCACATTCAACCCCTCAATATCACTATTTTTGATCAAAAGCGATAGCATTTCAGCAACCATTATAAACAGCAAAGGTGAACTACCACAACCTTGTCTTATGCCCCTCTTAATGTCAAATCTTGAGCAAGTTCCATGACCTAGCAATACAGAGCTATTGATTCCATTGTAGAGCATTCCAATAATACTTAAAAAATTCTCTCCAAAGCCAAATTTATGTAAGGACTTTATAATGAAAGGGTGTTCAACCATGTCAAAGGCTTTATAAAAGTCTAAAAATAAAAGAAACCCTCCCCCATCAATATCTTTTTTATATTAGAGTAAAGCTACGACAAGTCTGATATTATTGTGGATAGATCTGTTTTTCAAAAAACCAGACTGTTTTTCACTAATTATATTTGAAATCCCTTCCTTAAGTCTGGCAGCAACAGCTCCGGAAAAGATTTTATAATCTGTGTTGAGTAATGTGATAGGTCTGAGGTTGTCTAACATTCTTTTGTCCTTGCCTGATTTTGGAATCAACGTGATTAATCCTTGCTTCGTACTTGTCATGAGTTCTTTTGTGTGAAAACATCCTGTCAGAGCTTTATATAAAAACCTGCCTTAAATCCTTCCAAAAGAATTTATAAAAGTTGGTAGTGAGCCCGTTGTTTCCCGGAGATTTGTTTGGTGACATCTTTAAGATTATTTCATCGAATTCCTCAATTTTGAACTCAGCCTCACATACTTCTTTAAGAGAATCCTCAATCTGTGGAATAAAATTTTTAATTCTGTCAAAAAAGAGGTCAGAATCTGCTTGTGAACAATTGGAAGCATATGGATTAGAGTAAACCTGAAAACTTCTCTTTCTAATAACCTATGATCTTTACACTCTATCCCATTAATGATTAAACTAGTGATTGAGTTTTTCTTTTGTCTGTTTTTCTCAAGATTACAAAAATAAGAGGAATTCTTTTCACCAGCCTCAATCCACTTTGCACGTGACCTTATAAAGGCACCTTGGGCTCTCTCCAGGTAAAGATCATCTAATTTAATCTGTAATTCCATCAGTCTAGTTTTCTCTTGCTCATTTAAGTCAGTCTTATTACAGCACTGATTTATTTCTCGTAACAATTTACCTTCATATTCCTCTTTCATCCTGATAACTTCTTTACTAAACTTTATGGTAAATTCCCTGACTTTGAATTTAAAGAGTTCCCATCTGGAAATATTGTTATCAATTGCCTCATTATTTTAATTTTCTTTTAGAATTTCGCTGATCTTACTACAATAGTCTTCATTATGTAACAGGTTAGCATTGAATTTCCAGAATCCTTTTTTTGTAGTTTTTTTCGCTGTTGGTTCCAAAATCAAGTCAATAAAACAATGATCAATCAAGGGTGCTTTCGAAATTGAGGTTGCTGAAGTATAATTTAAGATGTTACTGCTTACCAACCAAAAATCAAGCCTAGACATGCTACTACCATTAGGTTTTATCCAGGAATAACTTCTGACGTCTGGATAAAATTTCTCCATACATCTGTTAAATTATTGTCTGTCAGGAAGCTTTTAACAATGTCATTAAATTGAGGTTTTCCTAATCTAGGGGGCAATCGATCATTCCATTCATCTGGCGTGACATTCCAGTCACCTCCTTAAAGAATGTAGTCTGTCAAAAAACGACCTTTCAGTTCTAAAATCACATTGGTTAGATCATCCAAAAATATCTTATTTCGACCATCATTGTTATATCCATAAACTTTAATTTTTATAATAAACAGACTTTCATTACAACAGCCAACCAGTGACCCTCTGCATCAGTTTTATGGGTTAGAATCTCTCCGGGACAATTGTTGAAACATATGGCCACCCCCCCCCCCCCCCCCCCCCCCCGAATGGTTCAATCCATGGCTGAATAATATCTTGTCACCCCACTGGTTAGACCAAAAGGAAGTGTCCATATCAGAAGAATGAGTCTCTTGTAAGAAATGAATCTGAGATTTTTGCCCTTTTAGGAATAAAAAAAGTGCCTTTCACTTAACAATGTCCTTCAAGCCTCTAACATTCAATGAACCAAAAGAAATCTTAACGTTCAACAATGATCTTTGAACAGATTAACTTCCAGAATCCTTTTTTTGGTAGTTTTTTTCACTGTTGGTTCAAAAATCAAGTCAATAAAATTCAAATCAGTCCACTCAAAAACTGGGTGATTAATAACTGTAATTAGGAGCTTTAGCCCCTCCTCATTTTCCACTACAGCATAGTCATGTTAAGTCACCTGTCAGTTTAGATCTTCAATCCGACGTCCATCGTTGTATCCATAAGGACCGCGAAAAAAGGCTAGTTTACCAGTCTTCCTTGCTTCTTCTATTAGGGGCCACAGACGTCTTCTCTCCTCTCAATTCTCTCTGGGTAGCACCTCTGCAAATCGAATACCTTTATCTTTACATACAGCAGAGCCCTTGCTTCTCCGCCACACTTCTTCTTTCACTCTCCTCTGAGCAAAAAGGATCATGACATGTCTTGACTAATTATCCATCTTTATCCCGACCCTGTGCACTACATCCACCGCTTCTTCCATCTTTGTCTCCATGTCAGGAACTATCTGTCTCAAGATTTCAATGATTTGTTTTCTGATATCTTCATCCTTTCTCTCATCCAATCCTTTGATCCGGGGACACCATCTCGTCTTATATCTTTCCTGTTCTTTGACTCTTTCTTTGAGTTCTCTAGTTCCTCTGTGTAGTAGCTCGTTTTGGTCCTCCAGGTCTTTCACTCTCTTTTTGCATTCTTTCATCTCTTCCGTGTTAAACTGCACCGCTTTTGCCAGGCCAGCAATCATGGTGCTAAATTGTTTTGCCTGTTCTTTTAGCTCAGTTAGCTGGTCGTTCACTCTACTTTCCAAACCTTGTATAGCAGTAAGGATGACAGCATTCGAGACATCAGAACTTTCAGCATCCTCTGAAGCCTTTGTTTTCTTTTCTACTGGTGTCTTACTCGGAGTTGTTGGTGTGGAGGTCTCTCCTCGGTCTCGCTTGTTTTTCATGGTGACTTCCATAGTGTAGTCGTGTTCGTCCATAGAAGTACTTTTCCCCCACCATGGACTGCGATATTTCAGACATTTTTGGGTTCACTTTCAACGTGGCAGGTTTAATAAACTTGTTTTTACTAATTTTTTTCCCCTAAGTGGATATTTAACAACTTCAAGTGTAATTATTTGGACTTTCGCTCACGAGCTTCCAACAGAGCAGCCGCTCAATCTGCCATCTTGCCTCCTGTAGCCGTAGCCATAGCTGTAGCGGCTAACGGCTTCCTGTTGTTAGCCTATGTATAGCCGCTACATATGCTATGTCATACGTAGCAGCGTTGCTTGATATGGATTGTCTGTGATGAGTGTGATGAGCTGAACGATCGTCCAATCACCAGCTACTGTAGTTTTTGAAGGTTCTGCCCCCTGAAAACATTTTCAAACGGCTCTTTCCCAGATGGATTAGTGAAATATTTACGTGGCGGATATATGGAACTGTCCATCTGGCATGTCAGGTTAACAGAAAACTAAATCAATAGACATACACTTCATTAGTTATAATCTCTCAAACAGCAGGATAGAGCAACATGGAAAAAACTACACCAGTGTATTGTAACAAATAGCACTGTAACAGCTTAATATGGCAGAAGCTTCTCCTGACGACAGGAACTGCTAGATTATTTACGAGTTAATGCTAACATTTATCCATAAATATCAATTTATGCTAACACTGATTTAACGATTTCATGTTTCAACTGCTTCACTTTAGAAAGTTACATTATACAAAATGAACTGTGCTCTTGTTTCCTGTCTGATATTTTTAGTTCTTGCTATTATGCTGACTTAGCTAAAATGAAAGTACCTACTGTTAACGCCCTGTACTGTGATTGACCTTTTCATGGCGGACATATCTTATGAAATCAGTCACGAGGTTTGATTTCAACATTACCTATGATGTCACCTCCTAAGCCTGAAGTGTATAAGATCTTGTGTTTTACTTTGGTTCTTTTATTTGGATGTTTGAGAATGTGTTGAAAGGAAAACAACCTCACCAAGCTTTGACTCCCTAATGACTGCATAGTCACACCTGCAGTAAATATTAAAGGCAAACATTTAGTCCAGGTCGAACCGACCTGGGTAAGGAAAATAACCGCGAGATTCATCACACTTCAACTGTCAAAATATTCTGTTGTAAGGTAAACTAGAACTGTCCCACCCATTTGCTGTGTATAAAATGTTATGTTATGGATTAATTATATTAATCCTCAAGTAGGCCTAGCCTAAATAGGTGTGAGCCTAGCCCACATATTGGGTGCAGGCCCAGCCTGCATCCTTGATCAAGGGGAGAGAAAGAAGAGACAGCAGACCAGTGCGTAGTAGAGTCAGTCCTTTCTCTCGGTTTATTTCAGAAAACACAAGACATATATACAGTGTGATAGACAATGATGTGTTACAGACCTCCTTACTCCCCCCTGTTCTGACACGTTGACTAATGACCAGAGTGAAATTGCATTACTTGCTTTCTAAACAAGGAAAACACGTGAATGGTCTATTGATGGCGTCCTGAGCACACACATATACATAGTACATATGACTATTATGCAATAAGCCAATTCAGCAATGACACGTTGTGCAAAAGACCGCTATGCAGTTATTCCAATCCATCAATGAGTTACTTGAGCAAACACATGATGAGTTCTTATTCTTAAGCACACACATGAGTTCTTATTCTGAGCACATACATGATGCATATTACCAGTGTCTGATCTGGTTGCAGGGTTACAAAACAACTTTTTTTTATACCATTATCCACCCTTTTAATTCTTCAGAATTACCCTTCCAAAAAAACCCACAAACATGATATTATTTGTAAAGATAACAGAATAACCATAGAATAATGTAACTTAAGAGTAATATATGGAATGGCATAGACCAAGGATTCCTCACAGACGTTGATGGGCCTTACAGGCCGCCACCCAAACCTGCGTAGTATCCCTGGCTACTCTAGTTATCTGATCCACGTTTTCAGAGATGACAGTGACTCTCTGCAAGCATGACTATGCCACATTACTCATCCTCCCCTGGTCTGCTTTTAAGTGTTGCTTTTTTTTTTTTTTTTTTTTCACATGCAAAAAATGCAAAAAAAGATATGTGGAGTCCAATCCAATCTGCCAATGATCTCAGATAGCCATCTACCTCTGCCTGGTGCATCGTTAGTTCCTATCCACTGAACACACTTTTTGGTAGCTTTGAGGCAAGTTTGCCTCTCCAGAACCCACTCTGATACAGAAGAACTTAGCAACCTTCACTGCTGGGCTCTCCTGAACTGGGGGCTCCAATTGCAGCTGCTTGAGTGTGTTACGGGGTCTAGGACACTCTACTTCCCAGAGTTGGTGCATGTAGGCAAAGTTTTTGTTTATCATTGACAAAAAGATGCAATCCATCAAGCAAACTTTCTTGGAGACCACAGGGTAAAACTTATCAATGTGTTTTTAGAGGGTGCCTGTGTTAACAAGAGGTTTTTTTCTGGATCGTATCTGATCTCTTAATTATAGCATGGGTCTCGCAGTCATCTACAGCTACACCTACAGCTTCATACTTCACAGGACTGCAGATGGAAATTAGCTAGAAAGCTATAATCTGGTGCAGAGCATCTCTACTCTGATGAGTTTAATGTGTTTTTCTGTACATGGTCCCTGACAAATAAAAATAAAAATAAAAATAAAATAAATAAATACTTCTGTCATGGCATTAAGCAGATTATACGATTATCTGGTTTCAATCCTAAAGGGTGAACTATATTAATCCATCTGGTTTCAAATGTTTGTAGATTAGGGTTTTTGTCTTTCAGGCGGCTCTAGTGGTTGTGCTGCAGCAGGGAACAATGAATACCCAATACTGTCACACAAATTAGAAAACATGAAAACATTTTGATTATGTTGTCACACAGTTCACACTATAACATTTAAATAATCCTTTTTTGCACACTTAGATAAAAAAAAAGTGTGATGTGAAGGTCTGTTGTCACTGCTCAAGGCTCACAACGCCCTGTAAGAACAGTGTTGGCCGTCTTCACCGTGTTTCTTTGATCACTCGTCAGTGAACCAGCTTATTGAGGCATTATTATGGCCTCTAAGTGTCAGCCTTAGGCTGAGGAGTTGGATTGATGTTTCCAGGGAGCGCTCCTTTCAGTTATTTTGAGTCTTTGTCCATATTTGTCTGTGTCTAAGTCTGTGTCTCTGTCTCAGTCTGTGGGGGTCTATAGTCAGTTATTTTTCCAGATTGTCAATTGTCGCTTTTTTAATCTGGTGGTGATGGATCCAAGGTGCTTTTCCGTCCACTTTTACTGCTGTTGGTGATGTCAGCAGGACTTGGTATGGACCCTCGAACCTTGGCTCCAACCACTTTTTCCGTCTCCACTTCTTTACCCACACGTAGTCGCCTGGCACCAGGTCGTGTAGTGGCCCCGTGTCGGCTCTGGTCAGGTCAAGTCTGGGCAAAGAAGAGAAGATATCTGCCAGCAACTCATAGTACTTTCCTAATTGTAAATCATGCATTTGATTGGATGTAAGTAAATCAAGCCTGCACCGAAATGGTCTACCATAAACCCTCTCAAATGGGACAGCCCCCCCCAGCAGTCCTAAGACTCATTAAAGCCAGGGGCTGTGCTTCTCTCCAGTTCAGTTTTTTATCTTCAGTAATTTTTGCTAGTTTGTTTTTTAGCAATTTATTACAGTTCTCCTTTAATCCAGCACTTTGAGCATGATATGCGCAGTGGTAGTTCATTTTGATGCTCAAAGCTTTGGCCAGGTTTTGCACCACCTCTCCTACAAATCCTGGCCCGTTGTCAGATGATAATCGAGCTGGGATTCCCCATCTTGGTAAAATTTCTTTAATAATCCATTTTGCCACTGTGCTTGCATCCATATGCGAACAAGGAAATGCCTCAAGCCACCCCGTGGCTGAACATACCACTGTTAGTACATATTTAGTTCCTTGACATGCATGTGATTCAATAAAAGCCATCAGTCAATTATGGCCTTAACTCTGAGCTCTTTTTATTTGTTGCAACTTCCCCTGCGCAGTTTTCACATTGTGCCCAGCACAAATACCACACTTAAGGCAGACTCCTGCCACTTACCTGCTGTATTCCTGAGCAGTGCCAAACTCTTCTAATTGAATTTATCATTTTATTTTATCCATCATGATTTTTATGTGCTATTTCTGCAGCTTTCTATACCAGGGCCGTAGCAAACATGATTCCCTTTCAGATTCCTGTATTCCATTTATTAGGGTAGCATATTTTTCAGTTTTTTGAGTTCAGTTTATTCCTGCTTGACTTAGAATGTCTTGTACTGAGGTACCAAAATAACCCTGAGTTGATACAGTGTCTGTACTTTCAGTATTTATTAGCTTTTTACTTTCAGCTGCTTTTTTTGCCTTTTTTTGTGTGCTATACATTTTACCACTGTTATTCTTCTGGGTAAAAGAATTGCATCCAGCAGTTTTTGAACTTTTTTGCTATTTTAGATGTGTTTGCCCATGGCCATTTAAGATATTTTAAAACAATTTTCAGCCGTCACTACAGCATACCCTACCTCTTTACCACCCTTTTGATTCTGTTTAGCATCAACCATCTACAAACACTGTGCTGCCTGCATCCAGAGGGATGTCAGAAAGGTCAATAAAGGGCTTACTTAACAACTTTCTGCATTCCTCTCCTATCGGCCTCCACTATTTACACAATGAAACCCAATTCTTCTCAAATCCATTAATTCCATCTCTAGAGTCTGGCACTGTCCTAGCAGCTTCCTTCATCTCTGTCCTGTCCCATGGTCTGTAAACCTGTTGTATGCAATCACCTCCTGCAACCTGATACATGGGAAACTGCCCTACTGGCTGCACTAACTCTATCTGCTCTATCAGTCTTGCTGGTGGCTGAGCTGCATGTCCTGTGTCTGCCCTTGTCACTGGTTTAGTTGGAGGTGATAGTTCAGTTGAGCGATTTATGTCCCAGGAGTTGTCTGGGGGTAATGGAGGATAGAGGCTTGCTGCTAGTGTTAACTGTTTTTGTTTAATAGGTGTTGAAGTGATTACCGCATCTGTCTTTTGTCTGCTAATCTGTTTATATAAGCAATCCTGCTCACATTTTATCCCTGCATTGCTGTCTTGTAAATTTGGTATTATCACTTTTGAGCCTGTAGTGATTCTGGCTTCAATTCTTTTTCTTTTTTGGATTCATTTAACCTGTGATTTGATTCTCGCTCCCACTGTGTTAAACAGATAAAGTCCTGTATAGTTAGTTTTACTCTTTTTTGTTTCTTTTTATGTGTAGGCCATTTACCTTTATGCAAATCTTCCATATTTTTCCTCAGTTGTTGTAATTGTTGTATACTCAAACTACCCCTTTCTGGAAATCCTAATTTCTTCTCCCACATAGGAACCCTTTCAGTGCTGCCTGGATATTTTTCTCCATAATGTCACATATTGCAGAAACATATTGTCGTGGGAGTTTTCCCGTTCCTGGTGAACAAATGAAATAGAGACTTCTGTCGGCTGACAAGAGTTTTATTTTTCTTTGCAAGGAAGGTCATTCAACACATCAGCAATCAAGACAGTGTAGAATGGACCCCGAGCACCCAAAGCTTTCAGTATTTAAACATTTTGGAAACGCCCCCTAAGGTGGGCTTCACACCTTTCTGTCTGCTAAAACAGGAACATCAAAGAGGCTTAGTGGAAGGTGGGGTAGGGGCAGGTGAGAAGTTTAGAGAGGAGGGGGTAAGGTGGAAAAACAAAAGGGTTTTAAAAACAAAGGGATAGGAGACAAAAGGATTTTAAAATAAAAAGAAGTCTGGGTGGGGGACAGGTTTCTGAAAAGGTGAGGAACTGAAAGGATTTTAAAATCAAAGAAGTTTGGTTTTGACGAGTTTAAGAAGAGAAGAGGGGATGGGGGTAAGGTGGGAAGATAAAATGATTAGAAGAAGTCCGGGTGGGGGACAAGTTAAAGACAAGAAAGCTATCTACTTTAAGAAGAAGCAGAAGCACAATTTACCATTACAGTTCCCCCTTTTGATTAATTATTAATCACAAAAGAAAGAAAAAAAAAGAGAGAGAGAAATAAAATAAAAAGGAAATAGTAACAACTTAATTTTCCGACACATCAATTCACGTAGATTTCTAAATGTATCATCATGACAGTTGTTTGAAGGGGAGGTGAGAGGGAGAGTTAGAGAGAGAGAGAAGAGAGAAAGAGAGAAGAGAGAGGGAAAAAAGAAAAAAGTAAAATAATAGTAAAAACAATCAAAAAAAATAATAATAATAATAAAAAAAACCCAACAATATTTACAGAATGTCATCATCAGAGTCTGAGCCGAGGTGAGGATCGGGGCTTTGAAATGAGGGTAGGTTTTGACTGGCTTGGTTAACGCTTGTATGAACATACGTTGAAGATTGGATTATCTTTTTAGTGAGTACGTTAGACAGACATTTCAGCAAACATAGAATCAAGGTGCAGAGCAAGAAGAAAATGACTGCAATTGAGATAATTATTGTTAAAATCCAGGATGACCATCCTTGACCCCAGGACTTAAGCCAGTTAAACCATGAGTTATTTGCTATTTGTGGTGGTCGAATGGCATCTTGCATATGTTTAATGATGTCAGTGATATTGTCATATTCATCAGGGACATAGAAACAACAAGAGACATTAAGTATTTTGCAAATACCTCCTTTTTCAGCTAAAATAATATCAAGAGCAAGTCTGTGTTGGATGACTGCTGTTCTAATTGCAAGCATTTCAGTGTTCATTAAGGTGAGTGCCATTTCAGTTTGGTTTGCTAAGGAAAGAACAGACCAGGCTAGTCCATTTATTTTGTTTAGGGCTGCTGCCGTACCACCCCCCAAAAATAGGGACCAGCAAACGTTTGCGTGTGGGGAGGTCCAGGGGTCAGCTAACACATAACCATCATAATTGGAGGGAACCCCAGTAATATCTCTGTGAAATTGAAGAGGTGTGGTGGATTGATCGTTAGTTGTAGGAGTCTTCTTATGAAATATTTTTGTATCCGTTGAGACAATTGATTGATGGCAACAACCGGACCATTGAAAAAGAGGTGGCAAATTATGATAGGCTGTTGTACCACAAGACCACATTATTCCTGGTTGGGATGAAAGTTGTTTAAATGGACAGGTGAATTTTTTCAAAGTGTTATTTGGCCATCTGTGATAACAAATGGTTGGTGTTGTACTATTAACAAATACTTTTGTTTGACAATTTGATTGGCCTAGGTAAGGACCTATTAGTGATGTTGAGCAAACACAAGTTTCTGCATGCTGTGGGGGTACTTCAAATGCCATGTTACTAGGGGTTGAATGTGGATCAACACAGGTAAAATTTGGATTTGGAATAATTGGCACATTATTTCTGATTTGTTGGCCCAAAAATAGTAACATTGTCATTTCAAGAGGGACAGCACATTTATCATGATCTTTAGTATTCCAAGATTGTTTTATGGTACGTTGTAACAAAGTAATTACTGTTAAAGGTTTTGCTTGCCATTTGGCTGCTAAGGCGTGACAAACCCAACAGTCGCCAGGAACCTCCAGCTCCTTTTTGTGTAAAAGAGTTAGGGCACATGCACTGTTGCCATTGCACTGTTTAAGGGCTTGTTGTGCTGTGTTATCTTTGTGAGCAGCAATGTTTAAGTCATTCAAGTGTTTGTTTTCTGTGACAGAGACTGGCAAACCAGTTTTAACATCTGACAGCATATTAAGTGGAGTGTTGTGTGGGTTTGCTGGCTTATTGACTATGATTTTGAGTTTTTTGTACATGTCAGAGCTTGGATATTCTATTCCGCACCAGTACACACCTGCATCAGTGGATTTAACATTAGTGATTGTAATCTGGGCTCCATTGGAGTTTTTAATTTTTGTTATTTTGAAACGGGGATCACTGTTTAGAGCAAGGGTTTTGTCAGTGGCGGCCACAACCAAATGCCAATCATGTGGGCCGCATGGGTCTCTGCAAAGGTATTTGTTGTATTCAGAATAATATGCATGAATTTTCCCTGATTTCCAAAATTCAGGATAAACTGTACAGGTAAATTTTGCATTTTGTCCTTCTGTCAGATTGACGATATTGGCGGGTGTGTAAGTGTAGGCTTCTATCAGCATTGTTGAACATGATAAGATCAGGATCAGGTGGTGCATGGTTCAGGCTGGTGGAAAGGTTTGCACTGTCAGTCCTTCACGTCCTTTTGTTGCCTGTGTTGTCCTCTCTTGTGTTGTTGTCCTTGTGTAGTTCCTCCTCGCGTCGACAGTTGTTTTCCTCTGTTGGCTCAGGGACCTTTCTGCAATGACTTGCATGAATCCATGTAGCTCTCTCTGCGATTTTTACAGCGGTGTGAGTTGTCAGGAGCACTTGGAATGGACCTCGCCAGCGCTTGGAGTGCCAGTGTTTCCTCCTTAGGTCCTTTATCACCACCCAGTTCCCAGTTCCCAGTTGCCAGGCTGGAAGTCATGGAGTAATGTGGAGGCTGGAGGTGGAAGGGCTGATTTCACCTGCTGAGAGATTTGGGAGAGAGTGGAAGATAAGTTTTTGCAATACTGTAACATGTCATCTTCACATAGGCCTGTGGAGGGAAGTGGTCTGGTCACAGGCTCTAATCCTAGGGATGGAGGTCTGCCAAAAAGGATTTCAAAGGGACTCATGTTCACTCTGGACCTTTTTCTCATTCTCATATGCATGAGAACAATGGGTAGAGCCTTTGTCCATGGCAGTCCTGTTTCCTCACAACACTTGGCCAGTTTTGCTTTTAGAGTGCCATTTTCACGCTCAATAGCGCCTCCACTGGCAGCGTGGTATGCACAGTGTTGTCTGAGGTCAATAGCAAGAAATTCACTGATTTGGGTTACTGCAGAATTGACAAAATGTGAACCATTATCACTGCTCACTTTTGTTGGTATTCCCCATCTGGGAATGATTTCTGTTAACAGAGCCTTTGCTACCACTTGGCTGCTTTGGTGTTTTGCTGGAAATGCTTCGACCCATTTTGACCACATGTCAATCATCACCAAGCAATATTTTTTTTCCTTCTGCTGTTGATAGTTCAATAAAGTCCATCATCAAATGTTCAAATGGTCTGTCTGGTGGTGGGTGAGCGGCGTGTGTGATTTTTTTGATCTTACCTGCATTATGTGTTGTACAAACCATACATGATTGACAGAATTTCTGTGCATGGGCTGAAAATCCTTTGGTGAACCAGTGTTGAGTTATGGCATCCAACATTCCTCCTTTTGACACATGGTCCAAACCATGTGTCAGTTTTGCAAAGTGGGGAAAGAAATGTTTGGGCAGGCAAGGTTTATTATCAGGTCCCCACCACACTGCTTCTTTCACAGTGTCTCCATAATGTCTTTTCTTGTGGTGTGGCAAAGGACTGTATTGCTGAAAGAGAGCTGGGAAAAGGGACTGGAGTGGAGAGAAACATGGGATCAAGGATAGGGGGTTGGAGTGCAGCTTTTTTCGCAGCGGCATCAGCTCTTGCGTTTCCTAGAGAGACAGAATCTGAGTTGTTTGTGTGAGCAAGACATTTACAGACAGCAATTGACCTTGGGAGCAAGATGACATCTAGGAGAGCTGCGACTTTTTCATGATGGAGGATGGGTTTTCCATCAGATTTCAGGAATTGTCTGTGTTTCCACAGAGGGCCAAAATCATGAACAACACCAAATGCATATCTAGAGTCAGTGTAGTTATTGTTTTGTTGTTTGCCAGTTTGCATGCCTCTGTTAATGCAATCAGTTCTGCTGCCTGTGCAGAATAGTGAGATGGCAGTGGATTTGAGATAAGAGTTGCATGATGAGTGACAACAGCAAAACCAACCCTGTTTTGACCAGTTTGTGGGTCCTGTGAAGCAGATCCATCTACAAAAACAACCAAGTCAGGGTTTACTAATGGTGTTTCTTGTAAGTCTGGTCTTGGGGAGCAAACCTGTTGGAGGACAGCGACACAGTTATGTTCTTGTCCGTCATCCGGTGTGGGGAAGAGGGTGGCCGGATTTAGAACATTGCATCTTTTGACAGTGATATTAGGCATTTCTAAAAGTACAGTGTTGTATCTTAGCCATCGTGCTGTAGAGAGATGTGTGTCATGATCCGGTATTTGGTGTTCTGTGTCTTGTATTGTGCTTCCTGTTTTATTGTGAAAATTCACCTGTCTTTCCTTGTCTCCGTAGGTTTTACTTCCTGTCTGGCTTTGTCACACCTGATCCCTGATTGTGTTTCCCCGGCTGTTGCCCATTACCCTCATTACCTCATGTATTTAAACCCCGTGTCTTCCCCTGTCTTGTTGCCAGTTCGTTTGTACCCTAGTGTCGCGTTCCAGCATTGTTTCATAGTCTAGTCTTTGCCTGCTCATGATCCTGGTTTGCCATTCTGACTCTGCCTTTTGCCTTGCGTTTTTGGATACCTTTGCCTGTCTGTTTTGCCTGCCTGTGTACCGACCTCCTTCTGTTATTAAACCTCGATTTTTGGAAACTTGGGTCTGTCTCGTGTTCTGCATTTGGGTCCTCCACTCTGGTCTGGTTCTTTGCAATACGAACTGGCCAAACCCATGGACCCAGCGGACACTGAGCAGATGCGTAAAGCCCTTCGGGCACAAGGACAACGGCTTGCTCAACAAGAGGAGCAGATGGGAGCCCTGCGCCAGGGTTTTAAGGAACTGGCCGATCGTCAGGACGCCATGTTGTTAAATTTGGGTTCGCAGTTAAACACCCTGATGCAGACCCTTCAGAAGAGAGAGAATTCAGCCGACTCTCATGACGCAGCATCTCTTCTGGGCACACCGGCTTCTGCGCAGCCTCATGCCGCAGCCCCGGAACACTTCTCACATCTCTCTCTTCTGGAGAAGTTTTCTGGGGATTCTGGGGACATTAGACCGTTTATTACTCAGTGTGAACTACATTTCGAGTTGCAGGCTGCTGCTTTTTCGTCAGAGCGAGCCAAGGTCGCTTTCATAATCTCTCATCTTACTGGACGCGCTGAGGCGTGGGCCACAGCGGAATGGAGCCGGAATTCTGCCGCATGCAACTCCGTGGCTGTTTTTGTCAAGACAATGGAACAAGTTTTTCAACATGTTGCTTCGGGCCGAGAGTCAGCTCGCACTCTCATCACGCTCAAACAAGGTAAACGCAGAGTTTCGGACTACGCCATAGAGTTCTGCACACTGGCTGCTGAAAGTGAGTGGAATCAACAGGCATTAATTGATTTTTTTTTCAAGGGTTTATCGGACAGTGTTAAAGACCATATGGTCCCCCTTGATATACCTAAAGACTTGGACTCTCTCATTGCTCTGGCAATCAGGATCGACAAAAGACTCCTCGAACGGGAGAAAGAGAGAGGGCGCCCGAGGGAGCACGCTTCCTCTCCACCTACATGGAGGCGCCGCTCTGCAGATCTCCCCAGTCACGTCAGGCCACCTGCTGCTAACATCACACCACCTGCTCACCTCCACAACGAGGAACCGATGCAACTGGGCCGAACTCGACTTTCACCGGAGGAACGTCGACGTTGCCTCATTGATGGACGATGCTTCTACTGTGGCCAGCTGGGCCATACTGTGAGTAACTGCCACATCAAGGGTGCCGGTTCCGTAATTAAAGGGCGAGTAGCGGTGAGTCAAAATCTGATTCTCAATAACCCAGCCCAAATTTTGCCTAAAGTCAGACTTTGTGCTAATCATTATAACATTGAACTGCCGGTGTTGATTGACTCTGGCTCAGACGCTAACCTCATGAACTCTCTCGTTGTTAGGAATCTACACCTAAAGACCTTTCGGTTAAATCATCCTCTGGAAGTTAAGGCTGTTGATGGCATTTATTTGGGCCGCATCACTCACCGCACTCAGTCCGTGAGCTTATCTTTTCCAGACTCACATTCTGAATTAATTAGTTTCCATGTTTTTGACTCCTTGAACCATGATCTAATTCTAGGGCACCCTTGGTTGGAGTTACACAATCCTCAGTTTGACTGGTCCACTGGACAAGTAAAATCCTGGGGACATGATTGCTCCCGCAAGTGCCTTACTACTCCTGGTAAAACTAAAATTCCAGCTCAGGATCTAGACTCTTGTTTGCCTCCAGATGAATTGGACCTCTCATCAGTCCCTAGCTGTTACCACGATCTCAAGGAAGTGTTTTCTAGGTCAAAAGCTAAATCTCTTCCCCCCCATAGACCCTATGACTGCGCAATTAATCTCCTACCTGGTTCTACTCCCCCACGGGGTAGATTGTATTCTCTTTCAGCCCCTGAACACCAAGCCATGAAAGACTATGTGGAGGAGTCACTTGCTGCTGGTATTATCCGCCCATCATCGTCTCCAGCTGGAGCAGGCTTCTTCTGCGTGGAGAAAAAGGACAAATCCCTCCGACCTTGCATCGACTACAGAGGGGTTAATGACATCACCATAAAGAACAGGTACCCGTTGCCCCTCATATCTACTGCATTTGAACTACTAGATGGGGCTAAAGTATTCACTAAACTGGATCTGAGAAACGCTTATCACCTGGTTCGGATACGTGAGGGGGATGAGTGGAAGACGGCATTTAACACACCTAAGGGTCATTATGAGTACCTTGTAATGCCTTTTGGACTTACTAATGCTCCTGCCGTATTCCAGAGCTTTGTAAATGATGTGCTCAGGGACATGCTAAATGTTTATGTGTTTGTTTATCTTGACGATATTCTGATCTTCTCCCCTGATGAGGAGACTCACATTGGTCACGTCCGGTCAGTGCTGGAGCGTTTGTTGCAACACGAGCTCTATGTAAAATTTGAAAAATGTGAGTTCCGCCAATCTTCAGTTTCCTTTCTGGGGTTTGTGCTGGCGGAGGGGGAGATCAAGATGGACCCTGAGAAGGTCAAAGCTGTAGCTGATTGGCCCATTCCATGTTCTAGAAAGGATGTACAGAGATTTTTGGGGTTTGCAAATTTCTATAGGAAATTCATCAGAAACTTTAGCTCTATAGCTTCCCCGTTGCATAGCCTCACTTCTCCTCACACGCCTTTTGTGTGGAGCTCTGACTGTGACTTATCGTTTCAGCAACTCAAGAATAGCTTTACTTTGGCACCTATCCTCACTCTTCCAGACCCCAGACAGCAGTTCATTGTGGAGATTGATGCTTCAGATGTGGGTATTTGAGCGGTCCTCTCACAGAAACATCCCAAAGATGGTAAATTGCACCCTTGTGCGTTTCTATCTAGAAAACTCTCTTCTGCTGAGAGGAATTATGACATTGGGGACCGGGAGTTATTGGCAGTCAAGGTGGCGCTGGAAGAGTGGAGACATTGGTTAGAGGGAGCTCAAGTTCCATTTCTTGTTTGGACAGATCATAAAAACTTGGAATACATCAAGACTGCTAAAAGGCTAAATGCGAGGCAGGCTAGGTGGGCATTGTTTTTCAGTCGTTTTGACTTCACCCTTTCATATCGGCCCGGCTCAAAAAATATTAAACCTGATGCTTTGTCACGTTTGTTCTCAGGAGACAAGGCAATTTCCGACCCCAAAACTATCCTGCCTAGATCATGTTTTGTCTCAGTTCTTCTTGGGAAATTGAGGCTAAGGTTAAGGATGCCATTAATGTCCAGGCCACCCCACCTGAATGTCCTCATGATAAACTTTTTGTAGTTCCTCATCTGAGGGATGAAGTCATACATTGGGCACACACTAACAAGACTGTTTGCCACCCTGGTATCTCCAAGACTCTGTTTGTGGTTAATCAACGTTTTTGGTGGCCAAGTCTTAAGAGGGATGTAACTGAATATGTCAATGCGTGTCCTGTGTGTGCATCTAACAAGTCCTCCCACCAGAAGCCTCCGGGGAAACTACTACCCTTGCCTGTTCCACGACGACCTTGGACTCATATAACGGTGGATTTTGTTACTGGTCTGCCCACCTCTGAAGGTAACACCACAGTCCTCACGGTAGTCAACAGGTTTTCCAAGATGGTACATTTTGTTCCTCTGCCTAAGCTTCCATCAGCCAAAGAAACAGCAGAGACATTATTAAATCACGTGTTTAGGATTCATGGATTTCCCAGTGATGTAATCTCAGACAGAGGGCCACAGTTCGTCTCACAGTTTTGGAAGGAATTCTGTAACCTAGTTGGAGCCACTGTGAGCCTTTCCTCCGGTTTTCATCCGGAAACTAACGGACAATCTGAGAGGCTTAAAGAGGAGTTAGAGTCTGGTCTTCGCTGCCTCGCCTCTCAGAATCCCAGTACCTGGGCTCAGAAACTTATTTGGGTGGAGTATGCCCATAACACTCTTCCTTCCTCATCTACTGGTTTATCCCCCTTTCACATTGTTCATGGCTACCAACCATCTCTGTTCTCCACCCTAGCTCCTGATTCCCCGGTCCCCTCTGCCTTAGCGTTAGTGAGACGCTGTAAAGGAACCTGGGAGCGAGCTCGCCAGATGTTGCTGCGGAAGTCTGGGAGCTACAAATCAGCGGCGGACAAGAAGAGGGCACCAGCACCTAAGTATTCGGTTGGTCAACGAGTCTGGCTTTCTACCAAGCACCTACCTCTCCGGGTAGAATCCAGGAAGCTCGCTCCCAGGTTTGTTGGACCCTTTCCTATCTCCAAAGTCATCAATCCAGTCACTGTCAGGCTCAAGCTCCCTAGGTCTATGCGGGTGCACCCTGCATTTCATGTTAGCCTGCTCAAACCTGCCAAGGAGTCTCCATTGGTCCCTCCTTCCAGACCCCCTCCTCCCCCCCGGTTTGTGGACGGGGGCCCAGTCTTCACAGTCAAGAGACTCCTGTCATCTCGTCGTCGGGGCCGTGGTACTCAGTATCTGGTCGATTGGGAGGGCTATGGTCCCAAGGAACAGTCCTGGATTCCTTCCAGGCTCATCATGGACCCCTCATTAACTCGGGACTTTCATGCTACTCATCCTGAGGCTCCTGGGCCTTCGGGAGTCGGCCCTTGAGGGGGGGGGGTACTGTCATGATCCGGTATTTGGTGTTCTGTGTCTTGTATTGTGCTTCCTGTTTTATTGTGAAAATTCACCTGTCTTTCCTTGTCTCCGCAGGTTTTACTTCCTGTCTGGCTTTGTCACACCTGATCCCTGATTGTGTTTCCCCGGCTGTTGCCCATTACCCTCATTACCTCATGTATTTAAACCCCGTGTCTTCCCCTGTCTTGTTGCCAGTTCGTTTGTACCCTAGTGTCGCGTTCCAGCATTGTTTCATAGTCTAGTCTTTGCCTGCTCATGATCCTGGTTTGCCATTCTGACTCTGCCTTTTGCCTTGCGTTTTTGGATACCTTTGCCTGTCTGTTTGCCTGCCTGTGTACCGACCTCCTTCTGTTATTAAACCTCGATTTTTGGAAACTTGGGTCTGTCTCGTGTTCTGCATTTGGGTCCTCCACTCTGGTCTGGTTCTTGACAATGTGAAGTTTTTTGTTCAAGTAAAATCATAGACACTGCATGCGGGACCAGGAGAGTTACATCAGAGTAGCCCACAATGTCCCGGGAAGCCATAACTGCCTTTTCAGCGGCAGCCACAGCGCTGAGACATCTTGGGAGTCCAGCAGCTACTGGATCCAGTTTTGAAGAGAAATAAGCAACAGGGCGTAGTTTATTTCCGTGATCCTGCAACAAAACAGACGTCATACATCCATTTTTCTCATCTACTGTTTGAGTGAAGGGTCTTGTGGGGTCAGGTAGACCCAAAGTTGGGGCAGTTTGTAGGGCAAGCTTGAGTTCAATAAAAGATTGTTCAGCTTCAGGAGTCCATGTGATCTTGTCTTTTGATTGTAGACCATTGCCATGAATGAGAGAGGCAAGAGGGGCTTCAAGAATGGCATAGCTTGAGATGAATTGTCTGCAGTAAGAGCACGTACCAAGAAATGACATCTGTTTCTTTGTGATGGGTTTTGGAATATTTTGAATTGCGTCTACTCTTTTTGGTGAAAGTGTTTTCCCTTCAGAAGTAATGACATGCCCTAAGAAGACAACTTTTTCTTGGACAAATTGAAGTTTGGACAAGCTGGCTTTGTGACCATTGTTAGCCAGATGTTTCAAGAGCTTGACTGTGTTGGCTTCGCACTGTTCTTCAGTCGGGCTGCAGATCTTGAGGTCATCTACTGTAACAAGGCAGTGTCTGGAGAGAGAACAAGGGATTCAAGACTGTGTCTGAGAGCCTCATTGTAAATGGTAGGGCTTTCACAGTAACCTTGGCACAAGCGAGTGAATGTGTACCCTTTCCCATTGAAGTTAAAAGCAAACCAGAATTGACTGTCTGGATGTACTGGAACACTAAAGAAAGCATTTGAAAGGTCTACCACTGAAAAGAATTTTGCATTAGGTGGAACCTGAGACAAGATCGTGTAAGGGTTTGGAACATTTGGGGCTCTAGGCTGGACTGCTGCATTTACTGCTTGTAAGTCTTGAACAAAACGCCATTCTGTTGGTTGATCTTTATCTCTGATTTTCTTGACAGGGAACAAAGGTGTACGTACTGGAGAGTCATCACAGGAAACAATAACCCCTGCTGCTTTAAGAGACTCAAAAACTGGTGTTATGCCATCGATGGCTTCTTGTTTCAGTGGATATTGAGCCTTGCAAGGTCTAAAGTCTGATTTTGGGGTGATTATAACAGGTTCACAATCTTTGATGAGGCCAACATCATACTTGTTGACAGCCCACAGTGTCTTAGGGACCTCCTGTAGGGCTGTAATAGTTGTAGCTTGTTCTTCAGACAAAAACAAATGAGAATTTGAAGTGCTTTTAGGTACCAGCTGGATTGTTTTTTGAGTGTGCACAGCAGATGTTAAGCATTTAGAGTAGCACTGCAGTGTTGATGAGAATAGAATAGATCGATCAGATGTTTCTTGCCAATCGGCTGCGCGCTTACACGATTTTATAAATGGGCCCAAATCCTCCCAGTTATCTGATGTGTGTTTTGCAAGTGGGATGTGTGGAACTGAATCATCTATGGTGTACATGTTGCATTGAGCTGGTGTAAGAGAGACTGATATAGCACATTTGTGTCTTGTCCAATAAATGTGTGTTAGTGTACGTTTTTCAAATCTCTCTCCCAACCAGTCTTCCTCATATGGCTCATCAGGTCCTGGTGACACATGAGAGGTACAATGCAGGTCCTCTGGTGTCATGAAATCTGTTGCTACTGTTGAAACTGCTTTACTAGCAGTTGTTAAAAGTTCAGATGAGGCTGTGGGTGACATCAATTTCCACTGATAGGCATACTCCAGGTTTGGGGTGTGGTAGACAAAACAGTGTGAAAAATTTGGTTCCAATTCAGATAGCCTGTGAACTTTGACACCCTCTGGGGTTGAGATCAGACAAATGCCTAATTTGCACATTAGGTCCCTGCCCATCAGGTTAATAGGGCAGACTTCAGAGAGTAAGAATGAATGTTTGAAATTTGTATTTGATTCATCTATGCAGTTTAGTGGGACAGTAATGTTCTCTTTAATGGTTTGACCTGATGAACCAACAGAGTATACATAATCGCCACTTAACTTGGGTTTCTCTGTGAATTCTAAGGCTTTTATCACAGAATGTGTGGCTCCTGAGTCAACTAAGAATACAACATTTTGTTCTGTAATGGTCAATGTATGTGGTGGGAATTTCTTGAAATGATCAGACGTGTACTGAACATATGTTAGAGCAAATGTATGTTTGTTATCTGAGCGCTCAAGTGATTGTGTATAAATCTGCTTGGTATGTGTGTGTGATTGTGGTGCAGTACCTTCTTTGGACCTCACAAGTTGGTTTGGCTTGTCAGCAGGTGTCCATCCCTCTCCGACAACCCCCTGCCATTTTCAGTCCGATGTGGTTGATGATTTGTTTCTGGGACAGTCCCGTTTCCAATGTCCTTGTTGGCCACAGAGAAAACAGGCATCACTTGCAGGGTTTCTTTTCCGATTTCTGCGTTGGCTGTATCCTTTCTTCCAATGTTCAGGACATGATTCATCAGGTCCCCACTCCCGGACTGTGTTATACATGGTTATTGCTGCCATGTGAAGCTCTTTTTGTGTTATCTCTTCTTTTTTCTTTTTCTTTGAGAGTATTTGGTCATATGCATGTATGGCGTGCCTGCGAAGTTCAGTCAAGCGCGCATCATTCCAACCAATGCAGGAACTTTTAACAGCTGAGGCAATGTCCGGTTGTAATCCACTTAAAAAACAATTGCAGAGATGTATTTACCAAACATCTGGAGTATTGTTTGAGTCATCGGGTTGTTGGAGACCACTGTGAGTGTTGAATATCTCAGTCAGGCGAGTGAGATATTCGTCAGGGTTTTCATCGTCCTTTTGTTTGCAGGCTGTTATTTTCTCCATATTAACCTTTACAGGGAAAGCTTTGTTGAATGCATTACAGAGCTGGCTTACAGCATCTTTATATTCGGCATTGGACTCATTCTCCCAGGTGATGTGGCTACAACGGATGTCCGTATCTGGTAATTTTCCAGCTATTTTTTGCCAGTCTGTGGGTTTTAACTTGGTGATCAGGAGTCTTTTCAGTTCATTCATTGTGGGTTTAAATTCTTGGCAAAATGAGAGGAGTTGTTCGGAAAACAATTTACCAGATGTAATGGGGTTAGGTAGATGTTGTGAGGCTGCCGTGATGTCAGCAGAAGTCCATGGACGGAAAACCAAAGTTGCACCTTCTGGTCCTGCTACTTCAACCATCGGCATGTTGAAGGCTGAATCTTGATTGGGGTGACGCAGTCGGCGTGCAATTGGAGATGAAGCTGTGGTTGTAGAATTTGGTGACGGGCCAGGCTCTTCAGGATGGGTTGTTTCTGGGCTTGTGTGTTGTTGTTGCATGGTGGGGTTGGTTTCTCTCCTCTCGTTGGGCATCGTCGAGTTGTATGGTGGTGGAGCAGAAGGATGAGAGGACAGACGAGAGGTTGGGTTGCCGTCGAGGTCTGGATCCAGCTTCAAAGCCGCCAACTGTGGATACAATGAAGAAGAGATCTGCGAGTCTGGTGTTAGTTGTGTGTGTGACATTTGTTTTTCATTGATTTCATTTTTTTTTCACATGAAAAGGGTAGTTGTTTTTGCATTGTTTTCCTGTTTCTTGTTTCTGCTTCTTCTTTCCACATGTGTAGACATTTTTTTTTGATCTTCCATAATTTCTAAGTTTTTAACAGAAATTTTACTTTTTTTTTCTCATTTTTTGTTCTTTATCTTTCAGTTTTTCTTCTAAAATTGATAGGTTTTTTAAACTGAGGGACCCCCCTATTGGGAATCCAAACTCAGTTGTCCAGACATTTAAGTATTTTAGACTTCTATCCCCACATTTTCTTCTCATAACATCCACAATAGGTCCCTCCGGAGGTCCAACCTCGACAGAATTTTTATTCCCCATTTCAAATGGAGGCCGTGCACGACTTACAATACAGACGTCTCTGTAAGGATTGCTTCGATACAGCCACAAGCAATAAAAAGCGGTCACTTCGAAATTTAAAATGCCACAAGTGAGAAAGGCAGGACGCTTCGATATATGCCACAAGCGATAAAGGCAGGTCACTTCATTTAAGGCAATAAGTGAGAAAAATCCTGACCAATTGTGGATATCATGAGAAAAAGAAATGTTACGCCAAATTAAAATCCCAAATTTTAAGAATAAAACCCTTCAAATTTTAAGAATTTAAAAAAAAAAAAAAAAAACCCGATTTTAAAGAAGTCAAATGTCAATATTTCAGTGCTCACCAGATAACTTTTCGTTGAACTGCGTTCGTGAAACCCCTGCGGCGACGATCTGGGATGTCAACGGTCAGTCCTCCCTTCTCAGAAGAGGATTTGAGGTTGGAGGCTGGAAATCTTTTTTCTTCCAGGATGGCCTGTCACTGACCTGGTACCGTCCAAGACGATCGCTCGAGGGGTCCCATCTGGGGTGCCAAATTGTCGTGGGAGTTTTCCCGTTCCTGGTGAACAAATGAAATAGAGACTTCTGTCGGCCGACAAGAGTTTTATTTTTCTTTGCAAAAAAAGGTCATTCAACACGTCAGCAATCAAGACAGTGTAGAATGGACCCCGAGCACCCAAAGCTTTCAGTATTTAAACATTTTGGAAACGCCCCCTAAGGTGGGCTTCACACCTTTCTGTCTGCTAAAACAGGAACATCAAAGAGGCTTAGTGGAAGGTGGGGTAGGGGCAGGTGAGAAGTTTAGAGAGGAGGGGGTAAGGTGGAAAAACAAAAGGATTTTAAAAACAAAGGGATAGGAGACAAAAGGATTTTAAAATAAAAAGAAGTCTGGGTGGGGGACAGGTTTCTGAAAAGGTGAGGAACTGAAAGGATTTTAAAAACAAAGGGATAGGAGACAAAAGGATTTTAAAATAAAAAGAAGTCTGGGTGGGGGACAGGTTTCTGAAAAGGTGAGGAACTGAAAGGATTTTAAAATCAAAGAAGTTTGGTTTTGATGAGTTTAAGAAGAAGAGAAGAGGGGATGGGGGTAAGGTGGGAAAATAAAATGATTAGAAGAAGTCTGGGTGGGGGACAAGTTAAAGAAAAGAAAGCTATCTACTTTAAGAAGAAGCAGAAGCACAATTTACCATTACAAAACATATTTACCTTTACTTGTATGCTTAGACCTACTTATACCCATTCTAATTACTCAAAAAGAGGTTGGCACTCACCAGGAAAATGACTCAGGAAGGCTGTGGTTCGGGTCACAGAGGACTCCAGGAGCAGTGCCTCGGGCCGCGCTGACTGGCAAGGAAGTCTCAATCCCACACCTCTTCTTCACAGCAGCTGGTCTGTCAATGCCGCTGGAAGGATTGAAATGTGCACGCAAAGTGGAGATTTAATTCCGTTGTTCAGCCCGCGGTCCGATGATGATGCTCTGAAATCCCACTTCTGACACCAGAATGTATTAATTATATTAATCCTCTGTTAGGCCTAGCCTAAATAGGTGTGAGCCTAGCTCACATATTCAGTGCAGGCCCAGCCTGCTTCCTTGATCAAGGGGAGAGAAAGAAGAGACAGCAGACTAGTGCGTAGTAGAGTCAGTCCTTTCTCTCGGTTTATTTCAGAAAACACAAGACATATATACAGTGTGATAGACAATGATGTGTTACAGACCTCCGTACTCCCCCCTGTTCTGACACGTTGACTAATGACCAGAGTGAAATTGCATTACTTGCTTTCTAAACAAGGAAAACACGTGAATGGTCTATTGATGGCGTCCTGAGCACACACATATACATAGTACATATGACTATTATGCAATAAGCCAATTCAGCAATGACACGTCGTGCAAAAGACCGCTATGCAGTTATTCCAATCCATCAATGAGTTCCTATACTTGAGCAAACACATGATGAGTTCTTATTCTGAGCACACACGATGCATATGACCAGTGTCTGATCTGGTTGCAGGGTTACAGAACAACTTTTTTTATACCATGTTACACCATGCAGATTAGTTTTTTGTTTTTGGAGAGGAGGCTGCACACTTTGTCTGGAGTTGCAGAGCTGAGCTCTCAGCTGAGTGATTTTTACTAACTTTTGTATTGTTTCACATATTGTCAATAAATGGTTGGCTAACCGACCTAATCTGGACTTGTGCCTTCTTCCAAACAGAACAAAACCTTTAACAGAACCTTCAGGAACATCTGTACACAAGGACAGACTGAAGTGACTCCTCAAGAAACGAGCAGGCCAGGAGAAACTCTGGTTACACATTTGTAATCAAGATGTTTTAATCCATGACAAATGCCTGAGACAAGACTGGGGATTTATCAGGGTATGGCCAGTTCAGTACAAGACTGACAAAGAAAGACAAGTCATTTCTTCAGTTATATAGGCATGTGTGTAACAAATATGGCAGTAGTAATCTAAAACAACAGAGGCATACAATTTCAAATATGGTCAGGTCGTATACAGCTTCTTCAGTGGTTCCTATTTATGGATGATAGCCAGACGTTCTGTCTGTGTGTCTTGTTCTCAGACATATTTGAAACAGCAGCAGGTTGTTTGTGTGGGCTGGATACATACTGGAACTTAAATATCATTAGAGAAACATGGTTCAAGACCAAAATGATATATAGAAAACCAAAAGAATATTTTGACTTAAAAGTCATCCTTACAACATTTTATGAAAGGGGAGACTCAGTTCACAGTGGATAGACCCTTATTAATCCGAGAACAATAAATACGCTGCCCTAAATAGGTAGTCTGTGGTTGCTATGCTGTCCTAGACATGAAGGTTATTTGGCCCTCATCATGGGGTTTGTAAAAGTGGTGAAAAACAAGGCCTACCTCAAGAGGTACCAGGTCAAGGTGCCATCTCCTTGCTGATCTGCAACACACTGATGGCTGATGTCATTTTGGGAGTGCTTTGTGTCCGACCCCGACCAGCCTTGAGTTGCTGCTGCATTGGTGTTGCTGGTTTCCGTCATGCTGTGGGGCATCACAGGGATGGCTGGGGGGGGCTCTGGATGAAACCTCTGGCCCGGCCCCTCTGTGGGGTCACGCTCTTCTGTGGAGTCACGCCCTAACCCTTGGGCCTGTTGAACTTTCTGTTTCTGACAAGTTGGTTGGTGCTTCCTGCAGTGAAAGTGACTTGATTTCTTCTTCTACTGTTTGGTTTAGTGTGTGGGTATCCTCTGAGGCAGATGCTAGTTCACTCTGTAAATGTTCTAGAGCGGATGCTAACAGTTTCAGTTGGGATTCAGCTGCAGGGATGCTAATGTTAAGTCCACCAAACTGTTCAGGTCTCTTCTGTGATTTAAGGCGTCACATGTCTCTCATCTGCTACAACTTCATCCTTAGTTTGCTTTACTTCCTCTACATAAGTGGGTTCAGGTTGGGGGGGGTTGTTCAGGGTTAGTCCTGGATATTGAAAATGTTTTATTATCTGTAAACTGACACAGACCCGGTAAGAGATCCACTCTCTCCTCAGTCTGTGACAGGTTCAGGTTCAGGTTCAGGCTGGAGTCTGATGGCAGCTTCAATCAGAGCTGAAACACATTTTTAACAGCGATCTTTCCACGTTTCTGGACCTGAACAGAAATAATTGATTATTTAGAGGCCTCTTATAGTAAAATGCTTAAAACTCTGCTGTAGCCTGGTTTGTCACAACCAGGGGTCTACATGTTCCTCTGTCAGGTCAGCCCCTTTATTATACTGTTTTAAATACACCTCTGTCTCTTACTGCAGGAATGTTTCAATTATCACCACATTCATACAGACATGAGGACCCTCCTGAAAACGAGATGTTGCATCTCAAGAGGCTAACCTCTAATAAATTTGCTTTCAGCAGAAACAAATATGACGACGACAGATCTATGATTGGTCCATTGATCTGTCACTAACTTTAGTTACTACTTTAGTCCACTTGTCTCCGCTTGCCTCCCTTCCTTCGCCCACACATCCAACACAGCATCGTGTGGATTTGCTGTTCATCATGAGACTGGGATCCACATTCATGATTTCCTGCTGCTTAATAGAAGGTTATTTCTTGCCATGATGGAGGGATTCATGATTGGCTATATGGATTCATGTTGGGTGTTCGATCTATGTATTTGTATATATATGTATATGTGTATTTTATATGTATATATGTATCTATGCATATATGTGTATCCATAAAATTAAGAGCTTTATGCTCTATTGTAAAGTGTCCTGAGATAACACTTGTTATGAATTGGCGCTATACAAATAAAGATTGATTGATTGATTGATGACAAACTGAGGATCATCAACAAACGCAGCCAAGCGATCCACGCTGTCTGCTCCAACATGGACGCTCACCACAACTTTGACGCCAACAAGTATGTGGATTTTAATAATTCAATAAGAAGATTCAGTAATGGTCTTCAATAAAGTTTTGAATTTTTTAGGCCCTGGACACCTGTACAGGTGTTGAGAGCTGTTTGGATGTGGTCCACTTTGTTTGAAAGATCATGGACCTGAAAACAACACATAAACCAGAGTCAGTGTGGTGGAAGTGTTTATTTGACCTCTTCACCTCTCCCTCCCTCTGATCATGTCTTTGTCTTTGTTATTTCAGATGTCTAAATCATCTTCTCTCTCTACTTCCTCATTGCTCCTCCCTTTGTGTGTTTACCTTCCAGGTGTTTGGCGTTCGTGGTCCGGACTCACAGTGTGACCTACTGGAAGGTCCACCCCCCCAGCCTCCTGTGCCATCTGGACTTATGTTGCCAGGCCATCAGGAGCATCTGCCTGAGGGACGGCCAGTGCCTGTTTGCTCACTCGATGATGGAGCTGAAGACCTGGCGGATCCAGAGAGACACTGGTTAGGAGATGACGGTCTGAGACTAAAGTCCTGGGGCCTCATTTATAAAGCTTGCTTAGGCACAAAACGGGACTTGAAAGTGGCGTAAGTCACTTTCTACGCAAAGGTTGGGATTTATAAAAAAAAAAAAAAAAAAAACTTGGCAGGAGAATGTGCGCACCGGTACAACTTTGATGCTGGCGCACGAATACTTTGAATACGGGAAACTGGCAGCACAGATGGTGAGGTGGTGAAGTGGTGAATTGAAGCCAGATTCATTTCATACATTTAATGTCATCACATATCAGACTTATAGACCCGCGTAATCATAAACACCCAAGTCTGCAGTGTTACAGATGTGTTCCTTTAGTGAGCCATTAGACTTACTACTGTATGAATGTTCATATATCATACTTCCACCTTCAAATGATGATTGATTAGTATTATTTGTGACAAAGTGTGTAACAAACAGTCTAATTGCTGGGTAAGCGTATAAATAGTGCAGTGACACTCGTGCGTAATGCTGCGCCATGGATGCGCTGGCACTGATGAAAGATCCCGCAAATGGTAGGATCAGGATGGAGAGTCTTTAGGGACCATGAAGATTTCCTGGCCCATGATGATGACTGACTAATAAGCCGATTTAGATACCACAGAGCAGTGCTTTTGGATCTATGCGCTTAACTGGACCCAGTGTTAGACAAAACCACCAGCTGGAACCGCGGCATCCTGGTGTGTATTCAGGTGCAGACCACTCTGGGGCTTCTGTCAACCGGCTCCTTCCAGCTGGAATAAGCCGGCAGGTATGTGTTTGATATGACTAACAGTATATAATGTTACATTTCTGTCTAAGCCCCTTCGGGTATGATGTAATACTGGGATATCGCAGCCATCCCTCAGCACAATAATGCCAGCCATTTAGGATGGCATCATAACCATGACCAGTTGATCTGAGTGAGCTCTGAGTGAAAATAAATTTGTCTATGTGAACCGAGAAAAAAAAGTGCATACAGAAAGTGTAGAAGTTATTTGTACATCAAACATGGTTCTGACAAATGTAGTGGCACGGTGGCCTGGGTCAACACATGACTCATTCATCCTGATGAATGAGTTATCATTCATTCATTAATTCAGCATAAGGCACTTCAGTCCATGAGGCATCAAAGTTTTTCATTTAGTATGATCAGTGCATAATGTTTCTTAAGAAAAAAAATATACAATGAAAATGACCTGTGAAAATAATCAAATACTTATCAGGAAGTAGTTACACTTAAAACACTAGAAATTTAGAGACATCTTCACATAGGAAACAACTGTCTTTACTGGAGTCTTTCAGAAGTGACAAAGAAGCAAAGTATAATTGCAGTTCAATTTTAAACACAGTCAGAGATGGATTTTTGTTTTGCCATTTACTTTTATGAATGTGGTATTTACCCATAATTGTTATTATTTTGCAATTTTGAAAAGTTCCTTCGGCAGATCGTTATTACAGTATTTGTTCTAACTTGAACTGGGTAATTTTGTCTATTCTAATTTTCATCTTCCTGGGAACAAAAAACACAACGCTCCACCTCAAAACCAGATCTTGTTTTTTTTTTTTTTTTTAGCATAGCTGCTGTTGGATAATAACCATTTATTAATTTGAATTGCATTTCTTGATTTTACGAGGTATTGGCAATTTCATGAACTTGATATATTTATTTGTTATCCTATTGTCACAGTATCATATTTTAGCATTTAGGTCAAAATCATGAAATAGTTCATTCATTCATTTTCTATACCGGCTATCACTTTCGGGGTTGCGGGGGGTTGCTGGAGCCTATCCCAGCTGTCATTGGGTGAGAGGTGAAGTACACCCTGAACCGGTCGCCAGCAGGGCCACATAGCAGGGCCAAACAACCACTCACGCTCACCCCTAAGGGCAATTTAGAGTCACCAGTTAACCTAATGAGCATGTTTTTCGTCTGTGGGAGGAAGCCAGAGTGCCCGGAGAGAATCCATGCATTTGTCCTTCAGAATAATGTAAGTAATTTTGCACCATGTTCAATAATGCTATAGGTATTGCTTTGCATACTCTATTGTATTCCCTTGATGAACCTTGTATATTGAATTTTGTTATAAAATCCATGAACTTAAAAAAATGCCTTGTTCATCTAACATATCTGTGATAAAAGTAACTCCCTTTTCATACCAATTTTGAATAAATATTGTTTTTCTGTTGGCTGTTTTACCTCTATTATTCCACAAGGTGGAGCCATGTGGTGTAAAATTATGGGTAAACACCATCTTCCAATAGCGAAGAACTTGTTTATGATGTTCAGGCAGTTTTAAAGGTAATTTGGAAACCTTGAAGTCACATTTTTAAAGAAAGTCCAAGCCACCCACTTTTTCAAAAATGCTTTAGGGGATGTGAAACCACAGAGAATCAGGTTTATCTAAAAAAGCTTTTATCCAGTTAACTCTGAACACTCCAACTATAGATTCAAAGTCAATTGTTTTTAAGCCCCCTTTGTTATGGTCTTTAACAAGCTGTGTTTTTTTAATGTAGTGTGTTTTATTGCGCCATATGAATTGATGAATTATAGTGCTTGTTTTTCTGATGTTTTGTTGGCTAATGTATAGAGAATAGCTAGGGTATACCAATTTAGAGATTCCTTCTGATTTTGATAATATGTTAGGTCCTAAAATAGTAAAGTCTGTTGTTAACCAGTGATTTAGAGTTTTTGATATTTCTTCCATTCTCTCTTTGATATTCTTGGATTCTCTCATGACCATATCTTTAGATAGATAAATGCCCAAATATTCAACATCTTTTTTCACCGAAATCAAGTCCAAGTCCGTATCTGTGCCATTATACAAAGGTAGTATTTCACATTTTTTGAGATTGAGACAAAGACCTGATGCCTTAGCAATACAGAAATCACACTTAAGGCTTTTTGAAGAATTGATTTGTCATTTAGAAAAAAATTACTGTATCATCAGCAAATTTATTTATTTTAAATTCAGTGTCATAAATTTTTATCCCTTTAAGTTCTTCATTATTTACTGCTAGACCCTGTGGGATTTTGTGTATTTTTTGGCCTGAGCCTGTCCTTCTGGCCTCCTCCACCTCTTCACCCTATATGTTGGCCCATCCGGTGGCCAGAAAGACAGGCAGTAACCAGTGAGGTAGCTGTACAGCTCCTACCTTGTGGCTGTGCTCGCAGGGTCTTTCTCCAGGAGGTCCGATGAGAAAACGAAAAGTGAATCAATATCAAAACAGTCCAGATGACAGACACTGAGAAACACCTGCCTGATGGACTGCGAGTAGTAATGATGGTGCAACGAACCTTACCCATCATCTCTGGTATTTTTTTCTTGTCCCCCTTCAGGCAGGTGAGGAGGTCCTCCTTGGAGGGGAGGCTCTCCTGCTTCCCCCTCTTCACAGCTCTGATCTTCATTTACAAAAATAAAATTTATTAGATTTAAAAAAAATGTGTATGTGCTTTAGAGTTTAGATTCTCGGCCCGTACCCGAGCCTGCAGTTGTGCCAAGGTACTTATCCCCTATAGGAAGTGTATCCCCAGTACCTTGGCACAACACCTGCTCCACCAGTTGCCGTCCTCCCGGTCGACGTTACGCCGCAAAGATCCCTGGGATCTGCAGTCGCACTCCTGCCATGGGTTCTCGGTTTCTGCCTCCTGCTGCTGTCATTCCCGATTGTTTAAGGAACCAAGTTTTATCAGGTAATCTTACTTCCGTCATCTTTAACAGCTGACAAAATGATTGTTATAAGTCTGCCTCAGCGCCCGTCATCTTATCTGCTCGTGTCATTACTTATTTATCTATTTTAATTATATTTTATTTATTTTTATCCATTCATGTGGGAGGTTATGAGGATCAGCATAGACTCAATTGCACAATTATTTAAACTAATTATTAAACCTTGCTCTTATTTTGACAGGCCATGATATAATTCTGGTTGTGTGGTTCTGAATAGATATTTGGATTGTGGGGACTTTTCAGTGGTTCTTCAGGAGAGTGATCCAAGACTGTCGAAGTCCCTTACTCTGGCAGAATTTAAAGTGGCACCATTTGCGAAGTATATCCGCAACGCAGAGAGGAGTTTGACACCTACTTAGCAATAACTAAGTTGAAATGCTGACTCAGCATTTCAACTTATTGTTCTTCTACTTTATTATTCTGCTTTTTAAGTTGAAATGCTGAGTCAGCACTGAGTCTGGCGGCCTGGGTTCAAATCCCAGAGAAGGCATTTGGATGTCTCAGCTGTGTGTCCAATACAGACAGCATATGGCTGCTTTCCTCAGTTTGGACATTGCAGCTTTTCACTCATTCAACCTGTCACTTCCATACAACTTCCATTTTTTCTGTCTTTACAATGCACGTTTAATAACATATTCAAACACTTATACTGCTCATTGCAATCTTTGGCATTATAGGCTTTACAAATTTCACTTTTTTAATCAGAGATTACAACTTCTTCAGGGTGGACAAAAATTTATGCAGCTCTCTGCAATAATATTTCACATGTATTCATTTTAAGCTTTCTTTCACAACTGTAAAAATTTTTTATTACACATTTCACACATTTTTAACTTTGCTTTACTGCTTCTAACAGCTTTCAAATTTGCTGAGTCTCAGCATTTCAACTTATTGTTCTCCTACTTTATTAGGGTTCAAACCCCAAAGGGGTAGAACTCTATTGTTTTTGTGCCGGTTTATTATTAGGGTTCAAACCCCGAAGGGGTAATTTGCATAATGTGAAAAACAGCAAAATGAATAGAAAGTTTGAAATATTAATGCTATCAACATGAGTGTTGGCATACAGCATCAGGGGACTGAGACAGTCATTTCTATTATAAATGAGCAGGATCGGCCCAAAAATGTGGCCGCCGTGAACTAAAATATCCTTGCAGTGGGTGTGGCTTATTGAATATTGCCTTTTCTTCATTTATGGAGAGCTGGAATGACCTAGCCACATTAAAGTTGGCAGGTAAACTATAAATGTTGTCTAAATGTGGCAAATAAAATTTGATGCCAATCAGGCCTGATGGGGGCGTTCTATCATAGAACAAAGTGTGCAAAATTTTCCAGGCTCTTCCTCCCACACCTCAAGGGCTAATGGCTTGATATTTCAGAAAATCTTTCACCTGATATGCCTCTACAAGAAACCTTTTGAACCACGACCATTTCTATTATGCATTTTTGATAATTTGCATAATGTTGAAAAATAATAAAATGAATAGGATCTGTCAAAAATTGACTCAATCAACACCAACTTCGGTTCATGGACTTAGGGGACAACCCCTCAACTTTCTATTAAAGATGAGCCTGATTGATTGAAAAACATGGCCTCCACACACTTAAACATATTTTATGTTGGGCGGAGCTTAAATTTGACTTGTGATAATTTAAACACCCTTTGCCTGATTATCACCAAATTTGGTGTGTAGGTTCAGAATGGGACTGGGAAGCTGCCTGTACAAGCATTTTTGGCTCAACCCTCAGGGGGCGCTATAAACACCATATGTGCATATCTCAACGACCATTGGTTGGAATTTCCCCAGATTTTGTGTGCATGTTATGGCGGCGAGTATTGACTAATGTCTTGAGTTACATACTGATCGATGAAAATGGGCGTGGCCAATTTGTCATTAACTGCCTTTAAGCCACTTAAAGCACAAACACCACTATTATGGATTTTAGCAAATTTGCATAATGTTATAAACAATAAAGTCAATAGCCCTTCTGAAAAATTTACTCTGTCAACATCAAATTTGGTACTTGGCCTCAATGGACAAATCAACATACAGTATCTGTTATAAAAGAGCCATAATATTTTTTATATTTGGCGGAGCTTAAAAATGATTGGTGATAACTCCAATATCGCCTACCCTACAACACAAGCTCAACTCATGGGGGCCCTTTGTAGAGGCCCATACAGTGAAAAATTTTACAGGCTCTTCTTCCCACACCACACGTGCTGTTGACTAGAAATTTCACACAAACCTTTACCTGGTAGTCGTCTATAAAAAAATCTCTTCAGCCACGAACACCACTCTGATGGATTTTTTGTTGATTTGCATGATGTTAAAAACAGTCAAATGAATAGAACTTTTGAAATATTAAGACTATGACCATAATATGTGCTATATAGCTTCAGGGGACCCAGTCGGTCATTACGTTCATGAATGAGCCTGCAAAATATCCTTGCAAAGCTCGGGGCTTAACTAATGTAGGTTGTAAACCATTAGCAGTTTTTCTGATCATCATGAAATTTAATAGATATCTTCAGATTGGGACTAAGACACATCTTGATCTCAGCCTGTAGGGGTTATAAATGTTTGACTGAACATCCAGGTTTGAGAACTCTAGCACTTATAATGTTTGTGTATTGCATGGAGCTTTCAGGGACAGATAGTGTAATGTCATTGCAGTGTTTCCTATAGTTAATTTCTCCCAAAGGACACCCCTGCCATGCCAACAGGATCCCCACCCAGAAATCCAAGTGCAGATTAACAAATATTTTAATCTAAAGGGAGGCAGGCACAACAGGCATTCTTTTTATCAAATAAAATAACTCTCATTTGTGCATTTTTAGAGTCTAATGCCTCGCTTTCGTTTCATAACCTTCATTAAAATGAATTTGTCCTCCCCTCGACAATGGATGGGGCTTTCCCCTCTCTCCAGTGGCTTAGTCTACATGATATGCAGGTATATGCCATATTCCCACCAGGAAATGCCCCGAAATACCATATAACCACTGCAAAATGCGCAAAGATACGTATAAGATGGTTGTTGACTTTAATTTTCACTTTTCCGTTTATAAATTCACCTTCTCTGTGTTACAAAGTGGGAACTTTTGGGGCAAAGAGTACTTGACATTTTACTCTGTGAATTAAATCCATGCCCATAACAGTTTCCTGACCCCATACAGTCTCTCCCGATTGACTTGAAAATCATCACACAAGTCCAGCTCCATGTGCTCTACAAAAAAGGCTCAAGAACCCCTAAAGTCCGCCTAATTAGTTTTTTAGCTAATTTGCATAATTTGAAAAACAGTAAAATGAATACAAAGTGGGCAAAATTCACTCAATCAACACCAAATCTGGTATATGGCCTCAGAGGACAAAAAGACAAATTTCTATTATAGATGAGCCTGATTGGTGAAAAAAACATGCCGCCACACACCAAAAAATCTGTGCTGTTGGGCGTAGCTTAAACTTGAGAGGTGATAACTCCAACACCCTTTGCCCAATCATCACCAAATTTGCTGTGTAGGTTCACAATGAGACTGGGAAGCTGCCTGTAAAAGGATTTAGAGCTCAACCCATAGGGGGCGCTATAAATACAACATGTTTATACCTCAAAAACCATTGGTTGGAATTTCACCAAATTTGGTGTGCATGTTCTAGGGGTCAGTATTAGCTAAAATCTTGACATACATATTTTTCGGTGAAGTGGGCGTGGCCTATTGGTTTTTAACCATTTGTGGTGAACTGGAATGACCCAGAGACACGAAAATTAATTGGTCAACTATAAATGATGCCTGAATGCTGCACAAAAAGTTTGATCAAAATTGGCCAAAAGGGGGCGCTATAACATAGATTGCCAAACTTGAAGGGCTCTCCCCCCCACACCGTACTGACTGTTGACTTGAAATGTCACACACACCTTCACCTGATAGACCTCTACAAAAAAGCCTCTTGCACCACCAATGCTGTTATTACAGATTTTAGACTAATTTGCATAATGTGAAAAACAGTAAAATGAATAGAAAGTTTGAAATATTCATGCTATCAACACCAATGTTTGCATATGGCATCGGGGGACTGAAACAGTCATTTCTATTATAAATAAGCAGGATTGACCCAAAAATGTAGCCACCGTGAACTTAAATATCCTTGCAGTGGGTGGGGCTTATTGAATATTGCCTTTTCTTCATTTGTGGAGAGATTGAATGACCTACAGACACAAAACTTGGCAGGTCAACTGTAAATGCTATCTAAATGCGGCAAATAAAATCTGATGCTAATTGGGCCTGATGGAGCACTCTATCATAGAACAAAGTGTGCAAAATTTTACAGGCTCATCCTCCCACACCTCAAGGGCTAATGGCTTGACATTTCAGAAAAACTTTCACCTGATAAGCCTCTACAAGAAACATTTTGAACCACAACCATTGCTACTATTTATTTTTGCTAATTTGCATAATGTTGAAAAACATTAAAATAAATAGGATCTGTCAAAAATTGACTCAATCAACACCAACATTGGTACATGGACTTAGGGGACAACCCCTCAACTTTCTATTATAGATGAGCCTGATTGATTGAAAAACATGGCCTCCACACACCAAAACATATTTTATGTTGGGCGGAGCTTAAACTTGACTTGTGATTATTGAAACACCCTTTGCCTGATTATCACCAAATTTGGTGTGTAGGTTAACATTGGGACTGGGATGCTGCCTGTACAAGCATTTTTGGCTCAACCCTCAGGGGGCGCTATAAACACCATATGTGCATATCTCAACGACCATTGGATGGAATTTGTGTGCATGTTATGGCGGCAAGTATTGACTAATGTCTTGAGTTACATGTTGATCGATGAAAGTGGGCGTGGCCGATTGGTCATTAACTGCCTTTAAGCCACTTAAAGCACAAACACCACTATTATGGATTTTAGCAAATTTGCATAATGTTATAAACAATAAAGTCAATAGCCCTTCTAAAAAATTACTCTGTCAACATCAAATTTGGTACATGGCCTCAATGGACAAATAAACATACAGTATCTAAGCCATAATATTTTTGATTTTGGGCGGAGCTTAAAAATGATTGGTGATAACTCCAATACCCTTTGCCCTACACCACAATGGGACTGGGAAGTGTCTGATAAAAGCTTTTGAGCTCAACTCATTGGGGCCCTTTAACATACAGAGTTAAATTTTCCAGGCTCTTCTTCCCACACTACAAGTGCTGTTAACTTGAAATTTCACACAAACTTTTACCTGGTAGTCATCTAAAAAGAAAATCTCTTCAACCACGAACACCACTCTCATGGATTTTTTTGTTAATTTGCATGATGTTAAAAATAGCAAAACAAATAAAACTTTTGAAATATTCAGGCTGTGAACATAATATGTGTTATATAGCTTCAGGGGACCCATTCGGTCATTACGTTCATAAATGAGCCTGCAAAATATCTCTGCAAAGTTTGGGGCTTAACTAATATATGTTGTAAACCATTAGCAGTTTTTCCTGATCATCATGAAATTAGATATCTTCAGATTGGGACTAAGACACATCTTGATCTCAGCCTGTAGGGGGTTATAAATGATTGACTGAACACCCAGAAATCTGGAACTTATAATGCTTGTGTATTGCATGGAGCGTTCAGGAACAGAGTGGGTAATGTCACTGCAGTGTTTCCTATAGTTATTTTTTCTCCCAAAGGACACTCTCGCCATGCCAACAGGATCCCCACCCAGAAATACAAGTGCGGATTAAAAAAAAAAGAATCCATTATTTGATTTTTATTTTAATGTAAAGGGCGTGTAACAGGCATTCTTTTTATTAAATACAAAAACTAACTCTCATTTGTGCAATTTTTGAGTCTAATGCCCCGCTATCGTTTCATTACCTTCATTAAAATGCAATTCTCCTCCCCTCTATGATGGGCGGGGCTTTCCCCTCGCTCCAGTGTCTACATGATATGCAGGTATACGCCATATACCCACCAGAACACGCCCTGAAATACCATATAACCAATACAAAATGCATAAAGATATGCATAGCATGGTTGTGTGACTTTAACTTTCCTGTCCATAAATTCACCTTCTCTGTGTTAGAAAGTGGGCACTTTGGGACCAAAGACTACTTCATGTTTAACTCTGTGAATTAAATCCATGTCCGTAACAGTTTCCTGACCCCATACACTCTCTCCCTCACAAGTGTCATCATTCCCATAAAACAATCAACAAAACAAATGCTGCCTTCACTTAAAGAGCGCATAACTTTAATGACAATTTCACTGATTTAAGTAAGGCTTTCACACAAAGCAGATAAAGAGAGGAAATCATGAAAATAGAGACGGATTTTCATTGTCTTCATCTCTAAAGTGGAGCTGCTGCTGTTTTCACTCACTTTTTTCATCATCATCATCATCTTCTTCTTCTTCTTCCGCTTATCTGTGATCGGGTCACGGGGGCAGCAGCCTAAGCAGGGAAGTCCAGACTTCCCTCTCCCTGGCCACTTCATCCAGCTCACCTTTTTCTAAATGATAAATTCATCCTGAAGTTTCCTGCATCACTTATTCTCCATGATATAAAAACAATCTTTGAAGGATCAAGCTTCAAATACAATCTAGTAGTACAGCAGTTCTCAAACTGTAGCTGGAGGCCCATAAGTGGGTCTCAGAGCTGTTTCACTGGACGGTGTATAAATCTGGTAAAAATGTGGCAAAAATGTCTTCAGTGTATGGAGGCCCTAAGAGGACAAACATCCATCAGAGTATGTCAGAGTATACTAGAATAAACCAGACTACAGCACTGTGTACAACACCGAACTTGGTGGGTGAATTGATTAATTTGGATAGATAGATAGATAGATAGATGGATAGATAGATAGATAGATAGATAAATAGATAGATAGATGGATAGATAGATAGATGAACACAAAATGATTAATATAGATGATCCCGAATGACGGACCTCAGGTCATTATGGCTCAGGCACCCCTATCCCAAAGCAAAAAAGCTAGGGGAAACACTGTATTGGCTAGAATGAAATAGTGTGAAATCAGTGCTGGAATTTTTCTTGGTAGATCGTCATGTTATAATTTACACTCTTCACATTTTTACACTTTCTCAATATTGCAAACAAGACAAGCAGATGGGACTCTGGTTAGAACTGACTTACAAATCCGATTGTCACTTTAAAACATCTCCCAAAATACTCACATGTTCAGGCAAACCTCTGTTCCTTTTTAGTGTGTAGTTTTACATCACAGACAATTATTGTTTTTGGTGGTGAACAAATCACATACGAAACCATCGCCATTCTCTGTCTCAGTCTGTATAGAGACAGAAGTGTGTGTTGTGCTGGTGGATGCTGCCCTCTGCTAGAGGTGACAATAAAGAATGCCATGCCAAGAAAGTTTCACAGATGCTCTTGGTATGTGTAAAGATGCTTCTTTGTTTTACAAGACTTTAAATACCCTGAGACTGTAATAATTAAAGAGCATCAATTGAATTGGAGTAGAGAAGTAGAAAAGCCAAGACATAAAGTGTCTGTAAATCTTGTACATGTCATAGAAGTAAGTAGCAAGTGATGAACTGAATCCTGCCCTTCATCATGTCTCCTGGATGTTATTCACCAAAGCTCTCTCTTTAGCTTCATGTGTTCTTCCACTCTCTTGTCTACTGGTTAAAACTTTGTATATGTTTACATAGGTGAACCTTGCTTCAAATGTACTAAGACTTTGACTGTTAATAATTAATGATGTGAGACAGACTTTAAATTTAACACTATGATGGCTCAGACAGTCTGACAGACCATTTTGGTTTTTCTTAAATAACTTTGCTGACATGAAAGTTGCAGGTCTCTCTCACTCTCATACTCTCATATGGTTGAGGGCTTCCCAAGCCTTGGGACACAAACACGATGTCTAAAGTGTTTTCCCTTAGACAGTACATGTGTCCAGATGCAGATTATGGCTGCACAACACAAGTGTGTGCAGGAGAGAATGTGAAAGAAACTGACTTTAGTATCCCAAAGCATCACAAGGTACACCTGAGTTTTAAGAAGTTTTAATTATTTTGATTTAATTTGTGGAAGAAGTTTTGATACTTTTGTTGTTGTTGTAATTATTAAACGTGAAAATCTTCATCAGTTAATCAAAAAGAACAAATGCCACAAAGATATCCTGAAACTACTGGTTTTAACAGATGCCTCCCCATTATGCAGAATCACCTTTTCTTTACCTAGAAAAATAAAGCTCACAATATGTGAATCCTCAGTTGAATCCAAACTACCTGTTTAAAGCTTCATATCTGGAATTACTTGAGGGACATTCAGAATAAACTGAATTTGAAAATAGGATATCCCTCCCAACAACACTGTATGTGGTGCCACATAACAAACAGATGATTTGATATGAAGGTGTACATTTCTGTGACTTTGAACTACCAAAGCTACATTCATTGTTGTCAGTGTTCCCCAAATAATTCTTCCTATTAAGTAAAATGCTACTTTTCTGTAAATTATGTCCGTGCAGGTCCACCTTGTGGAACAATATGGTAAATATTATAGGTGTTGTGTCAAACCTGTCTGGCTGTGAAGAAAGATAAGTAGCAAAGCAATATGTTGTGAAAACTATATAATTTAATCAGTCAAGGAGGGAGAGAAAATAATGATATACAGTTAGCCTGTCTTGTATTGTGCTTGGGTTCTTATTAATAAATGTTTTAAAATATTTGATGTTTATATGTTATGCAGGTGAAACATTTTTGGAATAATATTTTAATATAATCCACAATTTGACTTTTTCCATATTATTTTCTTAGAAATCAAATGAATCAAAATTAGATTAATTTATAATAATTATGAAGATAAACAAAATGTAATATAAAAGGAAAAATGTTCCAGAACTCTATACTTTATTATTAATGTTGTAAATGATTTTGAATACCTACAATAAAATATGAATTTGCAGAACATACAAATTATTAAGGCAATTTCTTCAATAAATAGGTAAAAAAAAATAATACGATTTAAACAATGATTTTATTTAAAAAGTTGGATCTATTATGACCCGGAAACAGTAACGTGGTCTGGACGACCAGTGGATACAGGTCGTCATCATCGGGCCTCCAACTTCCTTTTTCGACGAGACACTGACGAGATAAGTTGTGTATTGATGTCTCTGCTGTGCTATGATTATAAAGTTACTCATGCATGAGAAATATTTCTGGAAAAAACCTACATTATAGTGGAGTATATTTATAATGTGTATGTGAGGACACTGAAGTCTGAACAGCGCAGTGGTTAAGACAGTGACTCAGCTTTAATATGTAGGCCTCAGGCTGTCAATGTGCGCCGCAGCTCACCGTGACAGAGCAACGCACGGCGGTGTGTCGCGGGGGCCACACCGTGGCTCGAGGCCTAAACCGAAAACACGCCAGCGTGGCGCGGAGGCAAACGGCCCGTGTGCACGGATAATGAAGGGTTGAGTGTTACATGTGTGATGGGACATGTCCAGTTAATATGTGGATCTGATTGTCTGATGGAGACAAACAGGCTGTGACTGAAGCCAGCAGTATTATTCCGTCAGCCAAACTATGCTTTTGTTCTGATATTTAAAGAGAAATCATGGTCCAAAATACAATTAATGGGAAAACGTATTAACTCATGTTGAAAAAGAATATTGTACAAGTTAAAAGATAACACTTTACACCAGTCTGTAATAATAATAAGGCTTTTAGTCACTCCATCTAGTTTAGGTTTTGCAAGATGTGTCAGTATTTGAGAATTTATGGCAATCTAATAATCTATCAAGTGGTAGATATTGTTTCCAGTAGTGAATAGTTGAAGTCCTCGAACCCCTCAAATATTAAAAAAAAAAAACTGTGCTGTACTCCCTCATATGCTGCTTTCAGAAATGAGCTCAATATACCCACTCATATTAAAATTATTAAAATATTGTAAGTGTTGATTGACCTGCTCATTTCTGTGTCACCATTAGAATATTTTTAAAAATAACACCATAGTTTCATTAGTTACTCAAAACATTACCAATGGAGTAATTTAGGAGTGAGTATAGAGATTAACCCCCGATGAACTGTAGAAAACTTCACACAATTAATGCCTATGGATCATCGTCCTTTTAAGTGTCCATGCTTAATAAACAGTTCAGGGTTTCTTTCCCAAGAATTTCAAATGTCAGACAAAAGTGCAAGGACTAGATAAACGACCCAAAGCAGATTCTAGGATTGGTTAAAGTACATTTCAGATGCCTTCATTTTACATGGTAATCCTGTTTTTAAACCCAAGCCAACGTGTTATGACCATCACTGCTCCTCACAAGAGCTTCTTTCAGCAGCAGCTCCACACAATCACTGTAATGAACTGAAGGAAGGAGGTTCCCTGTTACTGCAGACAGAGGGGAACAGAATGATAATATAAAGGAGAAATAAAATTATGAAAGTAATTAAAAAATCAAATTAAACAAAATGCGGGAGTTCACACACCTGCTCTAAAGAGAGGATACATGTCTGAAACGAGAGAGGATATTGTAAAACAAAAAAGATTTGGAAATGAAATAGCTAAATACATAATATCATACATTAGTCAATTTCAGGATGTAGACAGACCCTAACTTAAAAATTGATCGGAAATCATCCTAAAACAATCACAAATATATTGATTCATATATCAGTGGTTTAAAATACATAATAAAGAATACAATACGAAATATTGAGATAGAACATTAAAATATAAATATAGATAATCATACAAATGCATCTATATCAATATATCGTAACCAATAAAAATTGATATAAAAAGTGGAAAAATATTTAAAATAAATAATTTAAATTGAAGAATAAAATATAAACAAAATTAAAGAATGTTATATCTGATATATATTTAATCATATTCATAAACGTATATATTTTTAAGTATACACAGAGAAATAATTAAAAAACTAAAATAAGAATCAATTAATATAAACAAATTAAGAGTGATGATTATAATCATAACATATCTGTAACAATAATATGGGCTTTAGTCACTCCATGTAGTTTAGGTTTTGCAAGATGTGTCAGTATTTGAGAATTTATGGCAATTTAATAATCTATCAAGTGGTAGATATTGTTTCCAGTAGTGAATAGTTGAAGTCCTCGAACCCCTCAAATAGTTAAAAAAATCTGTGCTGTACTCCCTCATATACTGCTTTCAGAAATGAGCTCAATATACCCACTCATATTAAAGTTATTAAAAAGTTGTAAGTGTTGATTGACCTGCTCATTTCTGTGTCACCATATCTGTATCAGTCTACTTGTGACATGTGACATCACATAAATATTACGAATGCTAAAATGTTTTTATGTTTCAGTTGTGCATAATGATGTGTGTTTTCATGAAGGTTTTGTCTATCACTAATCAGTTTTTCTTTTTCCATGTTATATTCTGTGAACATCATGATCTGAAATCTGGCCTTGACCAACTTACAGGTTAGTGTGAACAGAGGTGGAAGAAGGATTCATCTGATTTAAGAGTAAAAATAAAGGATTAAAATCCCATCAGAGTGTACTTAGTGAAAAGTTCAGGGCTTCTTCTCTAAGACTTTAAAATGCGTTTGTGTGTTACACACTTCCCCACAATCACTATTTTTAACTGAAGAAGGAGGTTCCTTCTCAGCATAGAAATGTGGGCAGGGGGGTAACACAATAAAAATGAGAAATCATATAACAGTAAATAAAATTTAACCAAATATGAGAGAGTTCACACACCTACACAATGGACCAAACATTTAGAAGCAACTTAAAGTTTCTGTTCACAATGCCTTCCTTAAAAACCAGCATGAGTTACATGTATGTTGGAGTGTATTTACTGCATGATCACTTTCTTTTGGTTGATATGCACCATTTTCCTGAATAGATCCATGTGTTTTCTTTGAGCTGGTAATGCCATGGTATGAGGATGTTTTGCAGGTGATTAATACATGTGTTTAAAGTAAAGGGCATCTTGAAGAAGGAACAGGACCACTCCATCCTTCAGCATTGTGCAGTTCCATCTGGACTCAGACTTGAGGGTGGAAAGTTTGTTATGCAGCAAGGTAATGACACTGTGCTTTCTGCCAAGCTCTGTCAAGGTTACCTAGACAGAAAAGAAGAGGGAGGTGTTCTCCAAAAGATGGTTTGGCCCCTCACTCTCCAGACTCTCTCCAGTTCAGCTTGTGTGGGATGAGTTGGATGGATCAGTCAGAAAAGCATGTCCCACAAATGAACCTGGCACATTTCTTAAATAACTTGTGGAACAAATGCCTTGTATATTCTGCAGTTAAAGCCAGAGGAATCAATAAAAACTGTTACACCTGATTATTATAGTTAAAATGTCTTCTGATGAGTTACTCTTTATATACTGGTAAATCATGGTTAGTTCAACATTTCAGAAATACTTAACTAGAATCATAATCATATAAATTCTATTAAATGCATTCTGTTATGGGGAATCTGACCATGATTTCAGATCTTACATTAGGCAACACCATGACGTGGTCTCACATCTTTCAGACTCTTTTATAAACTTTGTGATCAATAAATAAAAAACAGCATATGAAACTAAAGAAGAATTTCTTGGACAAATGTTTTTATTTGTCAACCTTGAATCTTATGTCAGTAAAGACTTTTGGCATTTAAATAGCGAGTGCATTGTTATTGGTGTCTTTGTGGCACAGCATTAAATGCATTTTCTGTGAGTCATGGCCTGCCACTTTGCCTCTAGAAATAACTTGGTCTGAAAGGCATCATTATTAACATCATTAATGTATCCTCATTACATATCAGTGTAGTACATTGTGTAGACTGAGCATTCAGATTTATCACAGGTAGAAACAGACTAAACTTGTGATACAGATGAAGGCAGAAATGTTTTAGAGAGTAGAACAGTAAGTTCACGTGTTGTGATGCTGTTTTTATGAACTTTTCCTCTATAAATGAAGGTCATAGACAATTTCATATCCCAGGGGATTAGTCCAAGAGCTTTTACATGTTAACACTAGTTGAAACTACAGAAGCTTTAAAGGCACTTTAATGTTTCATACTAAGCAATGTCTGCCTATTTCCAATAAATGTTGGGAACATGCTAAAATATGAAATCATATTGATTTCAAGTGGACTTAGACAAACACTTGTGAGTGATTAAGTGTAATGTACAGTTTAGTTACTGATTGGTTCCTCTGTCCTTGTGTCTTTCAGATGCCACCGAAGGTGAACCGCCGAGCTGACCACATGAGGAGGACCTTGAACGCCCGCAGGCAGACCGGTGTCCACCCTCCCCCCAATGACTCCTGCTGTATGGGCACTGGAGAAATCCACCCCCCCCCCCCCCCCCTGACTACGCTGTTATAGCGAGCCATAATGCTGAAAAAGCGCAAAAACAATTCACGAGACCCTTTGACAAAACCTTTGAATAATCCTTTGAAATATCCTCTGAAAAAAACTCTGAAAAATCCTCTGAAAAAACCTCTGAAAACTCTCTGACCACTCTCTGCCTATATCTGAACAGTCTCTGCCTATGTCTGAACAATCTCTGCCTACCTCTGACCACTCTCTGCCTATGTCTGAACAATCTCTGTCCATCTCTGACCATGCTCCTGAACAGAATAATCCCGTGTCTGATGCTTTTGTCCTTGAGCAGTGTGTTGTTGATGAGCAGATTCCTGACACCATGACTGAAGCAGAGTCTGCAACTGAGTGTACAACTGACTGTAACCTTGCACAGCACCACCCTGAAGAAGCGCCACCTGCTGGCCACAGTCCTGCCAAAGCACCTGAGAAGTTTTTCTTACAAGGGTCATTCTCACAGCTTCACCACAGATTTGGGGAGAATGCAGGCAAACAGTGTGTAGCTAACAGTTTAGCAGCAGTCATGATGCACAAGTTGAAACGTAAAGCAACCTGGACTGATGACCGAAGGAACAATGACATCGACACTGTGCTGATTGAAGGTAACAAGTTGTACTCTTCTCTCAAAGATGCTGGTCAGATTGGTGGAAGAAGTGGGTATCTGCTGATATATGAACTGCCAAATGCACATGAAATGAAAGATGGAAAGTTTCAAATAAAGTATGGTCCAAGTTTCTGTGGTCTGGTTGGTAATGTTGATGAGCCCCAGGATTCAGATATGAGAGATATTAATGTACCACTGGATGTAGCTATTCAGAGAGTACTGATGGATCATGACGCTTGCTTTGTCACTTTCAGCAACAACGTGTGTGGCTGTTAAGCACTTCCAGTATTTTGCTGTGTTTGAGCCTCATAAACGCAACACCCAGGGCCTTGTGGATGGAGAGAAAGGTAAAGCCGTAGTTTATCACCCTGATTACTCTGCAGCATATGAGCACCTGGAGAACCTAGCCAAACAACTGCTTCCCTACTATCACACACAAGACATGCCATTTGAAGTCAGAGGAGTTGAGGTGAGAATTTCAGGTGACGTGCAAGCGTGTGACATTCGAACCATTGAGAAAGATGCTGTAAGAAAGAGCAACATCAACAAAATCCAAGAAGGCAGATCCCTTTACAGTGCTGTGGTTAAAGGAGAACACGAGACCTGCTACATGCTCCAGCTCTTTGAATGAACATGTGACTAAAAAGAAAAGATGTGACCTTGAAGTTCCTGATTGTGATGTACAGTCAAATGCTACGAACACATCACATGGGATTGACACTGAAAGTCCAGATGTTGAAATAACCAATGTAGTCAAGATGCCGTTTGCATACAAGCCACTGAGTGCTGCGACAAAAGGAAGACTTTGTTCACAGATGTGTGTGAGAAATGAGAACACTAAGCAGCTGCCACCTCAGGAAATGTCAGCTATGGGACTAGTCCGTGAAACCAAATCCATTCAAGGTGATGGCAATTGTTTCTTTCGAGCTTTATCCTATGCCGTTTCAGGAAGTGAGAATGGACACATGAAACTGCGACGGAGAGTTGTTGAACACCTGGAAACACATGCAGCAGAATTCCACAACTTCTTGAGAGCGGGACAGTCCTCTATTCCAGATCATTTAAAGAGTTCAAAAATGAAATACTCAGGATCCTTTGCCACTGAGATTGAAATCTGGGCTGCTGCACACCTACTGCAGGCTGACATCTACACATGTAATGTAGACAGATGGAATCATTACCCTTGTTTTCACATGCCAGGTAATCATCAAGCAGGAAACAGAACTGCTGAAGCTATTTACCTGAATCACAAGGATGGAAATCATTATGATTTTGTCACCTGTGTAAAGGATTCATACAAAGACTCCATTTGTGCATCATTTGACACACAGGGTTATCACAATGAACAAAGTTTTGACAAAAAGACAAAGAAAGAAAACCATCATGCAGATCGTTGGTCAAGAAAGAGGAAATTGAAAGTTTTGGAGGAAACCTATGCAGCCAACAAAGAGGAGATTTCAGAAAAGAGAAAGCTAAACATCTAGAAAGAGTAAGAATAAAATATGCAACGAATGAGCAATACAGGAATTCCACTAAAAATGCAAGTCACAAAAAGTACCATACAGACTTGGAGTACCGACATAATGTTCATGAACAGAGCAAGAAAAAATATGCTTCTGATGAGTCATTTCAACATCACGTTCGTGAGCAGAGTAAGAAAAAATATGCTAATACACCCCATCTGAAGGAGAAGTTATGTGAGGCAACGCTCCACATGTATCACACTGATGAAAAATTCAGAGATGCAGTTAAAAGTAAAAAATGGAAGAATGCCAAAAAACAAGGACAGGAAATATGACATTACTTGTGTTATAGAAGATTTCCGTAAAACAGTGAAACATGGTCCTGAATATGTCTGCTGTTGTTGTCACAGATTTCTTTTCAGGAAGCAAGTCAAACAGTGCATGAAAAACACATATTCTGCTGGGGGATCTGATGGCAATGCACTTGCTGAAAAATGCATAACCGGTACTTATTTGCACATATGTGATAAAGACCTGCAGTTTTCAAGATGAGGCTTTTTCCAGATTATGGATCTGCCATACATGTGACAGACATCTTCTCAAAGGTAAAATGCCTGTCCAGAGTGTTGCTAACAACTTGCATTTGAAGCCTATTCCACCTGAGCTAGAATGTCTCAATGAGTTGGAACAACATCTTATTTCTCTGCACATTCCCTTCATCAGACTCATACCTTTGAAAAAGGGAGGCCAGAAATCTGTGCAAGGACCGACTGTGTGTGTGCCATCCAGTCTATCACACGTGACCAGCATTTTGCCACGAGATGAAAGTGAGGATAAAATGGTGAGGATTAAACTGAAAAGTAAACTGACTTACAAAGGACACTATCAAGACATGAATGTGGATACTGCAAACATCAAAAACGGTCTGAATGATTTGATGCTGAACGATACATGGTACAAAGATGTGAGTGTAAACCCAAACTGGATCAATACATTAGAGGAAACAGACAATGAACACATTGAAGATGAGATAAATGAAAGTGATGAACAAATTGAAAGTTGTATTGATAATGACATTCCAAACAAAGAGGATGATGATACACCAGAAATACAAGATTTTTCACACATTAAAGACCAGCATGGGCTGTTTGCATCCTCCTGTTGGCCACCATGAAGAAGTTGTAATCTATGATTAAAAGAGTAAAATTTGTTAGTTCTAAAATGACATAGATTGTAATCAGTAGCAGATGTGTGAAATATGTTAACAAATTTGCATTGTAAAGACAGGAAAAGAATGAAGTTGTATGGAAGTGAAAGGTTGAATGACTGACAGCCTGTGACAACCAGACTGAGAGGACAGCAGCCAGATGCATACAGCAAGGAGCTGTAGTAATCAGCAGTCTGTATTGGACAAACAGTTGAAAAGTACAACTGCCTTCACCAGAATTTGAACCCGGGCCGCCGGAGGGAGAGTCAGCAACTCTGCCGCTAAAAATATGTCTGTGTTAAATGTTATGGAAATTGTGATTTTGTTGGATTTCAGTAGGAAGTGAAATAAACATTTCAGCTCCAAAAAAAAAAAAGAATGTTCTGGCTATTATTTGTGCATTCAGGCTTTAAAGGGTTAAATTATGAAGTGCAACTGAATATGCATAATTAGCCTACATTACATTTTCCTTTAGTAAATGAAAAATGTTTTGGCATCAATTTGTAGGCTACAAGTCCACAACACTAAGAACTATCCAGTATAAAAGCATCTGACTTGAACATTAATGTAAACAGTGGTGATTTTCATTGGAGGACAATAAGGAGTGGACATTAACGGTCAGAATGTCATTAGAAACTTGATCTGCTCAAGTTGACATCTAGGTCAAAGTTGTCACTACTTCATTTTTAAATCAACAAATCTATACTCAAACATCAAACTCAAAGTAATAATAGCCTACAGAAATGAATTCGTAAATCTGAATAAGAATATCTGAGTAGAGACATATAAAACAGTGTAATAGTTGTGTGTAGTCTGGTATATTCTGTATAAAATTGTCTATACCAGGAATCGAACCCCAGTCTCCGGATAAAATTACAATTGTGCTAACCGCTCAGCCAACGCCTCACATGATTTCCTACTGCACACCCGCCGATACTGGAAAAGACTATGTCATGATGCTGTAAGCTTGTACAGAGCGGTGAAGTTAAGCTGGGTACTTCCGGGTATACGACCTAATGCTGTGCCAAAACCATGATAGCTATCAAACAAAAGACTGCACCGTGAGCATCACAAGAATCAGCTGAAAAGATTGATGTAAGTTTCATGTCTGTACTGTAGAAAATGTTGACGGGAGAGCAGTTTAAAAACGGCCTTCAAAGTGAAGCGATCAGCTCTCTGGGGAAGAAAATTTCAATTGGAGTAGACGAAGGACTTTGCGTGATACCCGTTGCTCTGAGGCTCACTGAGACAAAACGATGTCAATGTCGAGGTTGAAACGAATTTCAGCTGAAAGAGGAGAAGTGTACCTTTATTTTGATGTATAAATCATATCTGTGGAACAAAGTTTGAATCTTTTATTGCAGTTTATCTGCTAGAAATTTTGGAATTTTTAGGCGAAGCTCACGCTCTAACAGGTCACGTGACACACTCTAAGAACAGAGAAATCCTCCAAACTTACTGTTGCTTAAACGGTGATATCTCAAAAACTGTAGAAGACAGCAAAAAGCTGAACACATGTAAAAATAGTTGAGAGATCAGTGAATCTGTCAAAGCAAGAATGAAGTCTTTAGGTGGAAGTATGCTGAAGCTGTACAGCTGGAAAGTTCAAGCACTTTTCAGCAGACCTGCAAAAATCTCCCATTGACTTCAATGCAAAAAATCTGCAGAAAATCATTTTTACTGTAAAAACTGTAACAGTTAAACATGTGAAAAATACAAGCGCAAATCTCCTGAACATGCTGCACTGCTCATTTTCTTTCTGTGAAAATCTGTGCAAATTTGAAAGCTGTGAAAAGTTCCAAATAGTTGAGGGAAGAATAAGAAGAAGAAGAAGAAGAAGAAGAAAAAGAAGAAGAAGAATAAAGTCGGATAACAATAATAACATAATTAGACTATTGTCTGATGGCACAAATGAACCCAAATGTTTCCCAGTCTTATTTCCAAACGGAGCACCGACTTTTCATGATGAGCGCCCTGAAAAAATTACTCTTTGCAAATATTTTAATCAGCGAATACTAAATGCAGATGGACGTTTTGCTCAAAACACTGATTACTTATTTTATGCCCAATATATGTCGGAACTGAATCAAATTGTGTCAAATGTGTCAATAGCACTGAGAAAAGGAACGAACAAAAGTTTGACTCAAGAAGTTACCTCAGACATCCTTACAGACCCAGAAGCTTTGAGAAAAATTCTGCACTTTGACGAGGGCTACAAATTTCTCAGGTCTATCAGAGGAACACCTCCATTTTGGCAATCAGCACAGAAAGACTTGTTTGCAATGATAATGCAACTTAGTATTCCTACATGGTTCTGTTTATTTAGCTCTGCGGACTTGAGGTGGCCTGAAATGCTGAATGCAATGATAAGGCAAGAACATAAAGTGAACCTGGAAGACCACACTTGGCTACAAAAATGTGCATTATTAAAGCGCAATCCAGTGACCGCAGCAAGGATGTTTGACTTCCGATGGCAATGCTTCTTAAAAGATGTTCTCCTGAGCCCTGCAGCACTAATAGGCAAGATCACAGAATACTTTTACAGAGTTGAATTTCAAATGCGTGGTTCACCTCACATACATGCATTATTTTGGGTTGAAAATGCTCCAAAAATAGACAAAGACTCTGATGCTAAAGTTATAGAGTTTTGTGATAAATATGTCACATGTCAAATGCCATCTGATCCAGAACTGTTGGGACTGATTGATGTGCAAAAGCACAGTGAATATCATGCAAAATCTTGTGACAAGAAAAATGTCAAGAAAAAGAAAGGAGAAATTTACTGTCGATTCAACTTTCCCAGACCTGTCTCTAAAAAAACCTTTGATACCAGACCACGTGTTGCAGCAGAGTTTAAAGGGAGAAATGAGACTGACTCTAAAAAAAGCAAAGAGAAAACTTTTGAAGAGCCAAACACCAGCCTACTTGGCATGACAGCTGAAATGGCAAAGAAACTCTTTGAACAAATGAAAACTGTCCTCTCAAACCGTGAACAAAGACAACAGTTCAACTCTGCTGAGGAGTTTTTTCAATATTTTCACATATCACAGGAAATGTTTCAGAAAGCTTATTTTCTCCTTACCAAACGGAAAAGCATTGTTCTAAAAAGGAAACCACAGGATGTTTGGATCAACCAGTACAATCCAGATCTACATTCAGTTTCTTGAGGATGCATATTCGTGTGTCGTGTACATTATTTCATATGCCCTCAAAAGTGAACGTGAAATGGGACTGCTGCTTGATCAAGCTCAAAAGGAGGCCTTGAATGGAAATTTGCAAGCTAAAGAGTCAATGAAAAAAATAGGCACAGTTTTCTTGCAGAGCCGACAAGTTTCAGCACAAGAATGTTGTTACAGATTAACCGGCCTATCGCTCAAACAGTGTTCTCGTGGAACTCAGTTCATCCCAACTGGTGAACATCCTGTCAGAATGAGTTTACCCTTGAATCAACTAAAACAGCAACATGACAGCAATCAGCCTGATGACAAGCATTTGTGGATGACAAACATTGTTGACCATTACAAAAACAGACCAAACACACAACCATTTGTAAACATGTGCCTTGCAACATTTGCCTCAGAGTACAGAGTTCTTCCCAAGTTACAAATTCCCAAAGGTGATAAGCATCGTGTCATCCAGTTAAAAAATAACTGTGGCTTTATTACCAAAAGAATTAATGAGGAGAAACCTGCTGTGATTCGCTATGCTAGATTGTCACCAATAAAACAGTCTGAAGCCTACCACCACAGCATACTTCAACTATTTCTGCCCCATTATTTGGACTGCCAACTGAAACCTGCACAGTTTGAAACTTACAAAGACTTTTATGAACATGGTGCTGTGAACAATGGTGCTGTGAACAATGAAAACAACACATTGGTTTCTTCCCACTATAGAAAATGTCAAATCCATAGTGGGGAGAAACCGTGACCTGTTTGAGAAAGAAGCTGACCAAATAGATGAAGCTAAAAAATGCTCTAAGAAAATGGTGAACTGGAAGATGCATGGGCACAGATATGTCCTCAAACTGAACTTGAAAGGCTGTAATGTCAAAAACTGAAAGAAGCAGATGCAAATGAAGGAAATGATGAACACTGCAGCGATGCTAACATCCCAGATCTACAGCCTAACAGACAGTCTGTTTACACAATAGAGGCTAATGCAACTCAAATGACAAGAGCTGATGCTTTGCAGTTGTTACGATCTTTGAATGAGAAACAATCTGCAATTTTCTACAAAATTTGACAGTGGTGTTTGCAGAAAGTCAATGGTGAGAATCCTCAGCCCCTAAAAGTATTCATTACCGGTGGAGCAGGAACAGGCAAAAGCCATTTGATCAAGGCTATTTATTATGAAACAACTAGAATTCTCAAAAGACTCCATCCTGATGAACCAGATGCCACTACTGTTGTACTAACAGCCCCAACAGGTGTAGCCGCCTACAACATAAACGCAAACACTATACATAATACTTTTTCAATTGGAACAGGTCTGTCCCTACCCATTAAAGACTTGACAGAAGAGAAGATCAACTCTTTGAGTGCAAAACTGGGAAATCTTGAAATATTAATCATTGATGAAATATCCATGGTTGACCATTCACTGTTATCATATGTACATGGAAGACTGAGACAAATCAAGCAACCAGGTAACAACGCTGCATTTGCTGAAGTGTGTATTCTTGCAGTTGGAAACTTTTATCAGTTGCCCCCAGTGAAAGCTTCTGCTTTGTACAACGACTTCAAATACATAAACCTGTGGGAAGACGAATTCCGAATTGCTGAGCTCACTCAAATAGTCAGACAAAAGGACTCAGACTTTGCTAATGCCTTGAATCGCATACGCACTCATACAAAGGGCACACCTCTCCAAGACTGTGATGTTGAAATGCTGAAAAGTTGTGAAACCGGAGAAGACAACGATGCTTTACACATTTATGCAACAAACAAAGAGGTTGAAGTGTATAACCTGAAATGCTTAAATGAGATCTGTCCAGAGCCTATCTCCATCTCAGCACGCGATTATGAGAGAAATGCTGAAACAGGTAGACTAAAACTAAAAGATGGCCATCATCACAAAGTGTATAATACTTGTCTCCAGAAATTTGTCCATGTAGGAATAGGAGCTCGCATCATGCTGCTGAAAAACATTGATGTATCTGATGGGCTTGTCAATGGTGCTTTTGGAACTATCGCTAATGTGGTGTTTAACGATCCAGACAGTGACGACAATTCTTTCCCAAGTTCCATCCACGTGGCATTTGATGACACCAAGGTTGGTCAAAAACAGCGAGCAAAAACACACACCATTGACCCTGAAGGGAGAATAATAACCATCCTGGAACCTGAGGAAGAAAATGTTACCCGTAACGGAGGCTTGTGCAGACAATATCCAATAAGGTTGGCATGGGCATGCACTATTCACAAAGTACAAGGCTTAACCATTGACAGAGCATTTGTGTCTCTCAGCAAGATCTTTTGACCTGGACAAGCGTATGTCACCCTAAGTCGTGTTACAAGTCTAAGTGGCTAAACAGTGAAGGACTTTAAAGAATCTGCCATTTATTGTAATGCAAAGGTATCAGAGGCAACGGGGAAAATGCAACAATTCATACCATCTCTCTCTTCCACCAACAAGACACAATCTGCTTTTACCATCATATTGCACAACACTCAAAGTCTGAAGGCTCACTTTCCAGATGTTGAAGCTAACACTCACATGAGTAATGCTGATTGCATTTGCCTTACAGAGACATGGTTAGGAGTTGATGATCCACCACAGCAGCCTTGTCTTACAGGCTTCCAGTTCACACATCTTTCTCGAGAGCATAGCTATGACACCTCTCAGCCACAATTCCAACGCTTTAAACAAGACTCTCGTGGCGGAGTCGGAATATATCATTCAGTGACAAAGGATGTTGTAATATGGCCTGCAAAGTGCTACAATATTGAATGTTCGATTTTTCAAGTAAAGAGCATTAACTTGACTGCTGCAGTTCTTTACAGACCCCAAAGTTATACTGTTGCCATATTTCTTCAACACCTACAACACCTGATTGACCTCATCGATCGTTGCCCTGGCATGAAAATCATTATGGGAGACTTTAATGAAAATGCACTGACTAATGGTAGGTTGTTGAGGTTTTTCACTGAGCATCATTATACCCAGTATGTACAGACAGCAACAACTGACAAACACACTTTAATTGATCATGTTTACGTGAAAGATGGCACAAACATAATTGCTGATGTTCTGCCAGTATATTACAGCTGTCATGAAATGGTCCGTCTTGTAATTCTGTAGTTTTTTTTACATATTCAAGAACACATAATTTAATGATTCCATTATTTCGCTAACTTTTGTAACATAACTTTGCAATGTAACTCATTTTACAACAACTTGTACAAGGTTTATAAAGTTTAATTGTCTCTTAAACCATCTCTTCTCTGCATCACACAAAACCTATGATGAAATGTCATTGTAGGCATCTTATGTCATTCTGTGTCAAAACACAAACATTTTTTCTACAAAAGTTTCCTGTTAATTAATATTATAATGATGACTGTTTTCAATTGCCATTTGGTGTTTACTTTGTTAAAACAAGTCATTAAATGTAAATTATTCTTCTAACAAAGATATGTATTGCAATGACTTGGAAATGCTGTTGTTTTGCTGTGGACACTCATACTGTTTCAAACATAGCGCAAATCTATAATTTACATTATAGACAAAAACATTTATGGTTATATTACTTCATATCCATATAGGTAATTCCAATGAAAATAAATAACTTATATTTTCTCATATTACTGCTGCTTTCATATTTCTATATTATTTTCAGATGTTGTACGTTTGAGCTGTTAAATTTTATTTATAGTGTGAAACTATATATAAAATCCAGTCTCTGTATCCTTTGTACATCAGACACCATCAGCAGATTTAGAAAACAGATTTTACTCAGAACCTGAACCAGTTTATTTCCGGACGGGCTTTTACTATTCATTAACTACTTTTTATAATGAACAGTAGCTCAAATGTAGCAATCGCCCCTTGTGACATGTGTGTGTTACTACAATGAACTATACACGAAAGCAAATGACTTAAAATGAAGTGTGTTTATGAAAATGGTGTACAGTAAGTACAGTTTGAGTTTTTACTTGGTACATTTGAACTTTATATCATTAACCATCACGGCTGTCACTGATGACGTTCACAAATCTGATGATTTTACATAAAGACCTTTGTTGGTAGTGAGGTACTGTACCATACCATCCAGTTTGTTTATTTTTTTGGTTTAATTCAGTCAGACATGTATTAGGGAATATCATAAAGTAAAACAATCAAGGAAAGTAACACTGATAATTGTGTGATTTCACAGTACCTAGCTGTCAACCAATGTCTTTACATAGAATCAGGGCTACGGGAGAGCCTGCATGTGCACAGGACCACTAGGAGACATTCATGTATCTATATCTGTATCTGTATATAAATATATATGTACACACACAAATACATACTGTGTACAGTTTGTGCAGTATGCATTTCTTTAGAAATGGTTCAAAAGTTTGTACTTCATAGAGTCAACACTGTAGGCAAACTGTTTTTTATATATATAACTTGGCCTGTAGATTCATGTCAAACTTTAGCATATTGTAGTAGTACACAAATGTCACAAGGTGGCGACTAGGTAATTTGAGAAATTGAAAATACTTACAAATTATTTGGCCACATATATATTCTCAAAGTGGGAAAAAAATCATCAAATTCTGAGACCGGTAGAGTTGTTCAATTAACAGGTTGGGTTACTGTGGTAGAATCAGGATACTGTTCCATATCTTGTATATCAGGGAACCTTTAAAGATTTGTTCAGAATTCATCCTTTAAGTATGATTTCTTTTAGAATTTGAATGCTAGATTCAAAACAAACATTTCACATGAAATGTTATTCATTTTAATATTGAACAGCCACAAAGGGCCTGTATATTATGCCTTTGTGATGAGATAATAATGAGCCATTGATACAAGTAAAAACCGATGCAGTTTTGGATTGTTGTAATCAGATTGTATATATCTACAATGACAACAATACATAAACATTACTTCTGTCAATTTCTGTTTCTAGTACTTATATATACATGTAATCTGTTTTATGGCCTTCGTGTCTTTTTGCATAGCAACGGCTTGGACAATTTTAATTTGTAGACTGGAACTATAGTGAGGGAAAGGGGATCTGAGAAATCCATAAGATGTATGATTGGCTGGTTATTTCATAGAATGGAGTCTTTGAATTTGCTTGTGTATGGTTGGAGGGGTTTCTGATTTTGAAAATGTTTATAATATCCCAAATAATAGATTACAGATGCAACATGTGCACATATGCCAGAGGTTCTCTTTCCAGCAGGACAGAGACAATAATATGCCTTCACAGGATCATCTGATGCATTCTTGTCAAATTGAATCCAAACACTGTATTTTATTTGAGATCTGTGACGAGAATGAATCTGTCCCCTAATGAGATCAGCATCATGCTGGTATTCCCAAATCTCATAGTCACCATCATTTTTTTGATGCTCAGCAATGTAGCCAGGGGACTGTTTGATTTGGTATGTACCCCATGTTATGGTCTCAAGGTATTCCAGATCCACATGAGGGAACGAGATATCAGATGCTTCAAGCTTCTGCCATTCACTACGAGCTCTACGTGACATATTTGTTTTTTATTTTTCAAACCTTTCATGGAATCAAATGACCATGCTTACTAATCTTTCCCAAGCTACACTGTCAAGATATTTTCATACAATTGCAGATATTTTGAAAAAAAAAAAAAAATGATGGTATATATATATAAAATACAATGTTTGGATTCAATTTGACAAGAATGCATCAGATGATCCTGTGAAGGCATATTATTGTCTCTGTCCTGCTGGAAAGAGAACCTCTGGCATATGTGCACATGTTGCATTTGTAATCTATTATTTGGGATATTATAAACATTTTCAAAATCAGAAACCCCTCCAACCATACACAAGCAAATTCAAAGACTCCATTCTATGAAATAACCAGCCAATCATACATCTTATGGATTTCTCAGATCCCCTTTCCCTCACTATAGTTCCAGTCTACAAATTAAAATTGTCCAAGCCGTTGCTATGCAAAAAGACACGAAGGCCATAAAACAGATTACATGTATATATAAGTACTAGAAACAGAAATTGACAGAAGTAATGTTTATGTATTGTTGTCATTGTAGATATATACAATCTGATTACAACAATCCAAAACTGCATCGGTTTTTACTTGTATCAATGGCTCATTATTATCTCATCACAAAGGCATAATATACAGGCCCTTTGTGGCTGTTCAATATTAAAATGAATAACATTTCATGTGAAATGTTTGTTTTGAATCTAGCATTCAAATTCTAAAAGAAATCATACTTAAAGGATGAATTCTGAACAAATCTTTAAAGGTTCCCTGATATACAAGATATGGAACAGTATCCTGATTCTACCACAGTAACCCAACCTGTTAATTGAACAACTCTACCGGTCTCAGAATTTGATGATTTTTTTCCCACTTTGAGAATATATATGTGGCCAAATAATTTGTAAGTATTTTAGGTGTACAGCAACTGTAAGTTGGTCAGACACATCTCCAAAGAATTGAATTTGTTGAAAAAATCATAAAAAAAACTATTTTTTTTCCAGTTAAAATTCAATAACTTCTTTCAATTGTAATACTTAGCTTTACATTTGATTTCAAAAGATGCACCAGACTTCAGTGAAGGTGATTTGACCCAATTTGATGATTTATTATTTGTGTTTGAATAAGTTTTGGGGTAAAGTGTGCACCCTGGCTCACACCTATGGCAATGATCATAAAATAGGTCATAGTACAGGCCCTGGATGACTTTTGGATTTTCTAAAGGTATATTCTTGGGAGTCTCTGGGTGTACCACAAATACCACACAATAAACAAAAAATTGGGCTGTGGGCAAAATTACATGTATTGTGAAAGAGGTCCTTTGCATAATGTTAAAAAACAACAAAATGAAAAGGATCTGTCAAAAATAGACTCAATCAACACCAACTTCGGTCGATGGACTTAGGGGCCAACTGCTAACGTTTTTGTTATCGATGAGCCTGATTGATTGAAAAACATGGCCTCCACCCACCAAAGCATATTTTAAGTTGGGCGGAGCTTAAACTTGACTTGTGATTATTGAAACACCCTTTGCCTGATTATCACCAAATTTGGTGTGTAGGTTCACAATGGGACTGGGATGCTGCCTGTACAAGTATTTTTAGCTGAACCCTTAGGGGGCGCTATAAACACCACATGTGCATATCTCAACTACCATTGGTTGGAATTTCACTACATTTTGTGTGCATGTTATGGCGGCAAGTATTGACGAATTTCTTGAGTTACATGTTGATCGATGAAAGTGGGCCGATTGGTCATTAACTGCCTTTAAGCCACTTAAAGCACAAACACCACTATAATGGATTTTAGCGAATTTGCATAATGTTATAAACAATAAAGTCAATAGCCCTTCTAAAAAAATTACCCCGTCAACATCAAATTTGGTACTTGGCCTCAATGGACAAATAAACATACAGTATCTATTATAAAGAGCCATAATATTTTTGATATTGGGCGGAGCTTCAAAATGATTGGTGATAACTCCAACACCCCTTGTCCTACAACACAATGGGACTGGGAAGTGTCTGGTAAAAGCTTTTTGAGCTCAACTCATGGGGGCCCTTTAACATACAGTGAAAAATTTTCCAGGCTGTTCTTCCCACACCACAAGTGCTGTTAACTTGAAATTTCACTAAACTTTTACATGGTAGTCATCTAAAAAGAAAATCTCTTCAACCACGAAACACCACTCTCATGGATTTTTTTTGTTAATTTGCATGATGTTAAAAATAGCAAAACAAATAAAACTTTTGAAATATTCAGGCTGTGAACATAATATGTGTTATATAGCTTCAGGGGACCCATTTGGTCATTACGTTCATAAATGAGCCTGCAAAATATCCTTGCAGAGTTGGGGGCTTAACTAATATAGGTTGTAAACCATTAGCAGTTTTTCTGATCATCATGAAATTCAAAAGATATCTTCAGATTGGGACTAAGACACATCTTGAGCTCAGCCTGTAGGGGGTTATAAATGTTTGACTGAACATCCAGTTTTGAGAAATCTGGCACTTATAATGTTTGTGTATTGCATGGAGCTTTCAGGGACAGAGTGTGTAATGTCATTGCAGTGTTTCCTAAAGTTAATTTCTCCCAAAGGACACCCCCGCCATGCCAACAGGATCCCTTCCCAGAAATTCAAGTGCAGATTAACAAAAAGAATCCATTATTTGATTTTTATTTTAATCTAAAGGGAGGCAGGCATAACAGGCATTCTTTTTATCAAATATAAAAACTCTTATTTGTGCAATTTTAGAGTCTAATGCCTCGCTTTCATTTCATAACCTTCATTAAAATGAATTTGTCCTCCCCTCTACGACGGATGGGGCTCTCACCTCTCTCCAGTGGCTTAGTCTACATGATATGCAGGTATATGCCATATACCCACCAGCAAATGCCCCGAAATACCATATAACCACTGCAAAATGCACAAAGATACATATAGCATGGTTGTTTGACTTTAATTTTCACTTTCCCATTCATAAATTCACCTTCCCTGTGTTACAAAGTGGGCACTTTTGGGGCAAAGAGTACTTGACATTTTACTCTGTGAATTAAATCCATGCCCGTAACAGTTTCCTGACCCCATACAGTCTCTCCCTCACAAAGTCTGATCATTCCCGTAAAAGACTCAACGAAACAAAAGCTGCCTTCAGTTAAAGAGTGCATAACTTTAATGACAATTTCACTGATTTAAGTAAGGCTTTCACACAAAGCAGAGAAAGAGAGGAAATCATGAAGAACAAGAGGGATTTTCATCCTCTTCATGTCTAAAGTGGAGCTGCTGCTGTTTTCACTCACTTATTCTAAATGATGAATTCATCCTGAGGTTTCCTGCATCACTTATTCTCCATGATATAACAACAGTCTTTGAAGGATCAAGTTTCAAATACGATCTACTAGTGCAGCTCTTCTCAACCTTTGGGTGGAGGCTCATAAGTGGGTCTGGTGTATAAATCAGGTAAAAATGTGACAAAAATGTCTTCAGCATATGGAGGCCCTAAGAGGACAAACATCCATCCTAGTACATCAGAGTATACCCACTAGAATAAACCAGACTACACCACTGTGTATGAGACTGAGGTTGATGAGTGAATTGATTAATTTGGTTAGATAGGTAGACAGATAGATAGAAAGATAGATAGATACATAGATAGATTGATAGATAGATAGATGGATAGATAGATAGATAGATAGATAGATAGATAGATAGATAGATAGATAGATATAACCCTATTGTTTTTGTGCCGGTGAAAGTAGGCCTGGCCTTTTTATTAAGTGCCTATTCTTCAGTTGCGATGAGCTCGGACAACCTACAGACAGGCTGTTTTTGCAAAGAGCTGTAGAGGGAAAAAGCGGATGTCAATGCCATTGAGCAAATTTGAGGGTCTGGGTGGTTGGAAAGAGCCAAAAAGGTTTGAACCCGCCAATTGCCGCTTGTGGCTATATTTATTAAGTTGAAATGCTGAGTCTTATTGCTCCCAGACTTTATTATGTTGAAATGCTGAGTCAGCATTTCAACATATTGTTATCCGACTTTATTAAGTTGAAATGCTGAGTCAGCATTTCAACGTATTGTTCTCCTAGGATTTTATTAGTCTGCTTTTTATGTCGAAATGCTGAGTCAGCATTTCAACATATTGTTATCCAACTTTATTCTTCTTCTTCATCGTATTCTTCCCTCAACTATTTGGCCTTTTTCACAGCTTTAAAATTTGCATAGATTTTCACAGAAAAAACCCCAGCAGTGCAGCATGTTCATGAGATTTGCGCTTGTATTTTTCACATGTTTAACTGTTACAGTTTTTACAGTAAAAATGATTTTCTGCAGATATTTTCCCATTGAAATTAGCTTTTTGCTATCTTCTACAGTTTTTGAGATATGACTGTTTAAGCAACACTAAGTTTGCAGGTTTGTGCCAAAAACTCTCTGCTCTTAGAATGTGTCACAGGACCTGTTGGAGCGTGAGCCTCGTCTAAAGATTCCAAAATTTGTAGCCGAAAAACTGCAATAAAAGCCTCAAACTTTACTCAAAAGATTTGATTTATACATCAAAATAAAGGTACACTTCTCCTCTTTCAGCTGAAATTCGTTTCAAACTCGACATTGACATCGTTTTGTCTCAGTGAGCTTCAGAGCCACGGGTATCCTGCAAAGTCTTCCATAGGCGTCCATTATAAGACAAGTCCCCAGAGAGCTGATCGCTTCACTTTGAAGCCCGTTTTTAAACTGCTCTCATGTCAACATTTTCTACAGTACAGACATGAAACTTACATCAATCGTTTCAGCTGGTTCTTGTGATGCTCACGGTGCAGTCCTTTGTTTGATAGCTATCACGGTTTTGCCACAGCATTAGGTCGTTTACGCGGAAGTACCCAGCTTAACTACACAGCTCTACAAGGCATACAGCATCATTAAGTACTTTGCTGTTGTATGTTTGAACATGTCTGGGCATGATGGCTCAGGGGTTATGGCAAGCCCTTTTAACATTTAAACATCTGGCTGACATGTAGTAATTTAGTTTTCACTAGTGGAAATTACATTTCAACATGTCAAAATTTATTTTTGACATGTTGAAATATTAATTCGAGATATCTGTAAAAACATTTTTACATGTTACAAATATATTTGTAAAAAAAATGACATTTTGACATGTAGAAACTGATTTGCAGATATCTTTAATTCAATTACAGATATCACTAATTACTTTTTTACTAGTAACAATAATTATTACAGATATCTAAAATTGAATTTCCACATGTTGAAAAGGGATTGTTACTAGTGGAAATGTCATTTCCCATTTCAGATATCAACAATTGCAGTTTCGGATATGTGGGCGGGACGAACCGTCATATTAGTTTACCATACAGCCATTGGTCTACTTTTAAATAGTTCATGAATATACAACAAATCCTCCCGCCATTGGCAGTGACAATCGTAGATTGCAGTGGAAGACGTAGAATATGGCAGAGCAAGTGATCAGTAAAGTTCAGAGAAAATGTTTTGCAGTCGAACGTGCTTATCAACATGGTGTATGCAGTCAAAGGGAACTGCGCGCGATAGATGCCTTGATTGTTAATGTAGCAAGAATTGCTGACCAACTCTCCAGACAGCAAATGAATTAAGACATTGCCTTTTGGACATCAAAGAACTGATTTTGGGTTCACAACGAGATGCCCCGATCGCCTTTTCAGTTTATCGACTTTGTTTAGGTAAGTGCTGAATCATTTGGTTAAAAACGATATTCGTTTTATCCACGTGAACATGTTAATATGCTAAATGTTGACAGGGAGCTTTGGTCTACCGTTAATAACATAAGTAATATTACAAAATACAGGCAGTTGCTGGCAAGTTAAAGAAAATCCGCGTAGGTCTAATGTTACTCAGATAATTTTGCAGGGAAAAGATATGCAAATTATGTAAACAGGACAGGCACATACAACTAACACCAGGTGATCATGAAGGTGTGCACAAATCTAAAGTGATCAAAAATGTGTACTTTCAATTATTGTGTATAATATGTGGATGCACTTAGCTAGCTTGTTATCTTAGCAAGAAAATGTAGCAGACGCTACTTGGCATTGAAAATACATATGTTCGAGCCAAAAAGAGAATTTACGGTTCTATAACCATCGACTTTGATATTTTGCTGATAGAAAACTACTTCCTGTTTCAAATTCGAAATAGAAGTATTTAGCAGTTCAGTGGGCCAAAAGTTGTCTTTTCCTCAAATACTTTTATTGTGAAACGTACAGGAACTCGATTTGGGAAATTCCATCAACTTCACGTGTGCCATAGTCGGAGCCTTATGGTAGTACTGTACTCAAATGTAGCAATCATAGAGGTAGCAATATGATATAAGTGCCATCCTCTGGCAAGTCACTGTAAAATGTAATTGTCCAGGAAAGTTAAAAATGAATACTAGGCTGCAGTGACAAAAGTAAGACAAAAACACGTAAACAAGAACAACAAATTTTTGAAAATGATTATGGTGGTCTTAAAGAGTCTATTACATGTTACAAAGTGTAATTTATATAGATAGGTTTGTTTTGGGGTAAGTTATGTATACTTTACCAGAGGATCTTCATTGGGAAATTTAACAGCTTTAACTCTGTTACATTTTAAAAATAATAATACTTTTTACACCATACTGAACCCTTCAGTTAGGCCTGTTAGCCACTCTGAAGACATGTTCTAAATTGATAAAAAAAAATTTGCCTTTTCAAAGTTCAAATCTACCAACATCAAAAGGAGATCAGAGCCAGCATAACTGTACCATTAATTATTTGAACAGAATCTTTAGTCACTATGTTCCCTACATCAACGATTGAACAATTCACACCATACAACTATACAAAATACATAGTGTAGTTTAACCTTTGATACTTCAGTGCATATAATATTAAATAGTTCTTCTTTTACATGTGTACATATTTAGATACAGGAGTCTAAGACATACATTGAGAGAGTGTTTTACAGTTTTGTAATGTAGTCAGTAATCTGCAGTGCATATATTTAAAAATTGTTTTTTAGTTCCCTGTTGTTGCCTATTTTTCAGGGGGTCGTGGCAGACCAGCCATTGATGTTTCAAGGCAGCAAATAGTGTTTCTGCTGAAACAAGGATATACTGTCAAGCAAATGGCTGGCATATTTGGCTGCTCCTCATCATATCTTTAAAAGAAAAAAAAGCTGCTTGGATTGTCTGTTCGAAGAGGACATCTACCAGTGACAGATGAAGAGCTCATCCAACACATTACAAGACTTCATGGGCTTTATCCTAATAGAGGAATTGAGGTACAGTAGTTTTCATGTTTCCCATGATCTATACAGAAAATTTATTTTTTAAATTCAGGTCACCAATACAACTTGCTGAAAATGTTTTAAGTTTGTGTGTTGGCTCTATGTTATTAGATGATGAGAGGATTCCTCCGAGCTGAGGGGCTGTTTGTTCCACGCTGTAGGGCACGAGACACATTGACACAGATAAATCCTGCTGCAGCTGCAGGCAGGTGGAGCAGTGCTGTGACCAGAAGGGTGTACCATGTTCCCTATCCCAGCAGTTTATGGCACATGGATGGAAACATGCGCCTCATAAGGTAATTGGTCTGTATGTTATATACATGCCTGACTATTAACAGAACTATTAATGAACTCCATAACTACACAAGATATTCTCTAATTTATATAATTTATATGATCAGATTATACTCTTTTTGTAAGAGAGACCTGAGTCTAGCAGATAGAAAAAAACACGGATGAACTGACCAAATTACATTATCATCAGAGAAAATCACATACATCACCATATATATATATATATATATATGTTTAAAGTTGAAAGTTTGTATTATATCAATTGGCGTTATGGATATGGTGGTGGAGAGCATTGTTATGACAAAAATTTTCCATAGATGTTCAGCTTGGTTGAGTTCTAAGTGACTTAATGGCCAAAGCATTTATTCACATCATTTTCATCCTCACCAAACCATCCAGTAAGCCCTGGTGAACAGAAGCATCTCACTTTCAGAGGTTCATGTTTATTTTATTTAGGGGTTTTCCTTTAATTTGTCCCTGTCTGTACACTTACTGAGTAGTTTGAATGTACTGTAATCTAGAGGTCCACCTATCTGTTAATTTGATAATAAAAGGTACCTTTCTCCTTCATGTTTATCACAAGGTGGGGTTTGGTGATCCATGGAGCCATTGATGGACACTCTCTACTGATCACATACTTGAATTGCAACACAAATAATCGCGCCTCCACTGTACTGACACAGTTTGTAAAAACAACCTGCATGTATGGCCTTCCTTCCAGAGTTAGATCTGACTATGGAGGTGAGAATTCACAAGTTGCACTGTTCATGAACCTTGTGCAGGGTGTGGAGAGGAGGAGTCATATCACAGGCGAGTCTGTCCATAGCCAAAGAATAGAGCGCCTTTGGAGAGATGTTTTTCTGCATGTTCTACAATCTTTCTACGATACATTTTACTCTCTTGAGAACTCTGAGCTTCTTGATCCTGAAGATGACCTCCACAAAATGGCACTGCAAATTGTCTTTCTGCCAGAAATTCAGAAAAGACTTGAGAACTTCAGAAATGCCTGGAATAACCACAGTCTGCGCACAGAAAACAACAAAACACCTGTCCAGATCTGGATTGCAGGAATGCTGGCCAATATGGAGATGGACAGCACAGCCATCAACAATGTCTTTGGTGAGAACCGCTACAGTGAACAAAGTTTGGAGGCCCTTTTGCCACACCATGGGATTGACACTTTCCCCAGTCTCGATGACGATGACCATTTCCCAGCTGTTGTTGTGGAAGAACCCAGAATCCACCTCACTTCACAGCAACAGCAACTCGTCATCCAGACAGTTGAAGATATTCAAGATATGACACAGAAATACCAGACTTGCTGCACAGTAGTTGCAAATATGCTTGAGTAACCCCGAAATGAAAATAATAGTAATAGTTTAGACCAAACTGATACATTGAACAACATCTTAAAGTTATTTCTTTTATACAATGGTAATACAAGCAGAATATAGTGGTAACAAATAGAAATCAACAGATTATTTTAACTCCACCAACTCAACTAGTTCCACAGTCTAACTAAAACTAGTCTCATTCCAAGCAACCCAAACACTGTCCTGCTCTATTACTTTGTTGGTCTCCATGGTTAGATAGAGCAGCTACTTTGTAGAAGAAATCAAACTTGTGTGTAAAAAGACATGGGTTTTAACATGAAACCAAATGAGAGTCTGTTGTTTGAGATGATGAATAGATAAAAACTTTCAGCTGTAAATGTCAGTTCAAAGAATTCAAAGCTCCTGGCTGAGGTGGAGTGATACATGTTGTAAAAAATCCAGTGATGTGTCTTATATCCTCAATCATGTAATGCCTCTGATCCAGTCATATTTTGTGGTCAGAACTGTTGTATGAATTACCATATACACTACCTTATGATGTAAGTATTCTGCTCCTGTACAGGAGCAAAAGTACCACACTAAAAATGCTCCTGCATTTAGATGTTTAGTACATTTTCGCTGACAATGTTTTACTATTGTAATATTGTTTCAACAAATATTAAAGACAGGTGTGGAATCCGATCATTCCTCTATTTAAAGTACCCTCTATGATGACAGTTAAGTAATGTAATATTTTGTCTAATTACCAATAATAAGACTACTTCTTGCACTTTACACCCTGTCATTTTACCTCAGAAATCAAAGACAGACAGTGCATATTTTTTTCTTGAAAAATAAAATTTTATTGTACAACTGCAAAATGTCCTGCCTCCATTCCATAACATTGGAACATGTCATTGATAACCAAATTTGAGGAGAAAACAAAAGGTGCGAGTTGTACTTTAACATGGAAATACTACACAAATGCACTGAAAACGCAGTTTTAATTTGAAGAAAACTGCATCGATGTTACAGCAGTCTAAGGAGGGCTATGCCCTAGAATGTACTGAACTCTGTACTTTAAAGCTTGAACTGACTTCAACCTTTGGTCCACAGAATGCTGCACTGAAAACTAATTGCAGAGACTTTGTTGCTGTCAGATTTATTTAGACACAAACTTCAACTAAACAATGGATTTTTTTGTATTTTGTTCAAACTCTTTCTGATGTTTTATTGATATTTTGTTGTCTTAGTCTTGCAGAGCCAGGCAGGTTTTTGTCATGTTTAGTGAGGTCTTAACTACAACACTAGTTTAAAGATTAGGGCAAAGGTAATCATCTACCGTTTTAAGTCAAATAAGCTTTTAATTGGTTTTAATACATTCTTATTTGCTATGGAGGATGAGAGAAGATTATTCAGGAAATGTTGACATACTGCAGTCTTTTAGAAAATGCATGGGTTTGGGGAGGTTGTTTTAAAACAATGCTGAGATTTTAGATAGTTTATCTCGGACTCTGGTTACATTATGCAATGCCAAAAACTGGAGCCTGCAGAATTCCTTCAGTCATACAGCTTTTGAATCTCTCACACTGTTTGTGAATGGGCAGTTTGTGTCAGGATATGACCAGGAGTTGTATGTTGGACCCAAAAGCTCAAAAGAAGCAAGCAGGAGGAGTTTTAACAGGTTTTATTGAGACCAGCCTCCAGAGTTCAACACAGGTAAGTGAAACAGTGAGAAAAAGGCTGCGGTGGTGAGGGCTCGTGGAGACCTGGAAAAGAGGGAGCAGAGGGAGATGGTTAGTATTCTGAAGCTCAAAAACACGAGAAGCAAAACAGGCCTCGAAAGGCATAAGAGTGCCCCTGGACGGGGTAAAGACAGGCAAGAAGCCTGAGCAGCAAATGCTGAGAGGAATGAGACGAGGCTTAGCACAAACCGAGGTGAAGCGTGCAATACTCCCGCGAAGAAGACATCTCAGAAGCCGTCTTATGTAGGGAGGATTGATGAGGTGAGATAGGAAGCAGGTGTGCAGCTGCCGAGCGGAGGACTCCGCCCATGCAGGAGAAAGTTGAGAGGGAATCCGTGAGGGAGGGGGAGAGCAGACTGCTGAGGATTCACTGAATCCTCACAGTTTGAGCACTCTGGTACATGTGTTGGCCTCTGGAAAGATTTTAGTGTCTTCATCATGGAGAAATGTAATGACAGGATGTTGTGGGAAGCCCAGGGGAGGCACTGCTGAAGCTCCAGAGGCAAACTCCAGCACCATTTCCAGCGTCAAGGGGCTGCATTCTCCTTCTACAAAGAAATGAGCAAAGGAAATTATAGCTCACATGGAAAGAAATATAAATACCTGTCACACTAATAAGCTTCAAGTATTGTACAACTGCATCTGCATGAAACTGACGATGAAGTTCAGTTCTTGAATATTGTTGCTAAACTCTTTTGAAACTTCCCAATAGATGTGTGAGGCTATTTTCAAGTTGTCGTTTTGACATATGCAAAGCCATCTTGGAGCACATCAGCATAACTGTAATTGCACAGCAAGACACAAATGACTGACAGATCAACCTCATCTGATTCCTATTCCAAGGCTGGCTCAGTGGTCCAGCCAAAAACACACATGCCATTGAAATATCGTACCCTCAATATCGATTAACCAGTCTCTCCAGAAACAGATGGTCTGATTTTCCAGGGCTCGTCTGTTACTTCCAGGGACTGAGAAATCAACTTCAAACAAAGTAGACATGTCTTTTGACTCCAGTAGTTTCGGTGCACTGGTGAACAGATCCTCAAAGATTCCAGGGTGAGACTTTAGCTCATCAAGGAAACCCAGAGTTTTGAAACCTTCCTCAAACCTGAAAAAAACAAACACATGAATTAGAAAATTACAAATCAATGTTATATGAACAAGTTTACCTTTTCACACCCCTCAGTTTTGCCCTGAAGGATAAACTGCTTACTGTCTCAATGCCACGTGTATCCGCCCATCAACAAAATAATGTGCTGCAGACTGGACCAGGGAATCCCTCTGCTCCAAGGATGTGATGTATCTCAGAGTTCCCATCATGCTCAGACTGTCTTCTGCCTCTCTGATTGCATCATTTGCCTCATGGACAGTCTGAGCTTCTTTTATCTAAAAAAAAAATAATTATCATGAGAGTAGCCCTATTTTGGGGAAAAAACTACAGTGAGAATGTAATTACCAGGCTTCAAAAACTGTGTAATACACAGCTTTACTAACTTTTCTCTGAAAGACTGGTCCCCCACTTCATCCAATGAAACAGGAGGTGGAGATTTCCCGCAAAGCTGGAGGAAGAGACGTTTGGAAAAGAAGCATGGGCCAACTCCACCATGGATTATACACACAGTCACCATCTTTCCAATCAGGGTGTACAGTCCAGTCTCAAGATCAGAAAAACAAACCCTTGTGTAAAGATTCAAAAAAAATTTTTTTTTATACAGGTTACACTTCATTTTGAATATGCAAAAAACTTCATAGTAACTCACAATGAGTATCAAGAGCCAACAGCCTATCATTCTCAGGCCCATCAAATATCTTTGAGTGCTGTATAGCCCTCATGAGCAACCGCAGGTATTCCCTGGTTGGCCCTCCGTCATCCACAGCCCCTTCTCCTTCCACCTCACTGTCGACAAATATCACATCCAGCTTTGCTCCTGGGTCAAAGCGACGTCGTTTAAACGCTTGGAGGCTACCCTGCAAGATGTTGTCTCTGCAAACGTTTATTTGATTGCTTGTGTGATTACAGGTGAGATCCACTTTGCTGAGGAGCTTCTTCAAGACAGTTTACAGATCAATTCTGTAACATAAAAATAAATATAATACTTAGATGACAAAAGACAACTTTGTAGTTTGAGAATAATATTCGAATGAAAGTAAAATAACATACTGAGATGATAAGGATTCACTATTCTCCACTATTGTTCTAAGAGTTGGCTGAGGAGGCAGTGATCGTTCAGGAGACTGGTGAGGAGGAGGAGGAGAAGTAGGAGGAGGAGAAGGCGGAGGAGGAGAGGAAGGAGCAGGTGAGGGGCTCTGTTGGTCTATTGCAGGGCAAGCATTGCTGGGGTCACATGCATCTGTCATCTAAATTGGAGGCAAAAAGTACACACAAATACAGATACACAATATACATTAAACTGTATTTTTAAAAATATTGAACAAATTAAAATGTTTGAAATGACATTGCTAATTACCTGTCCAGCTGGTGTTACCATCCACTGAACATACAGGGTCGAAAACCCTTTGATGTTGTACTGCTCAATGGATCCTGACAGTGTGCTTTCAAGTACATTGGTTGATGCTGCTTCTCTAAGACAAAAAACCTCACTGGCCATTTCTTCTTGCCCAGCAAAATCAAACAATGTCTAAAGCAGAGAACAGAAACAGGACTTTACATCTCTGAATTATCATACTGTGAACATGCCAGAGCAAAACTCATCATCAGAGGTGAACTCCTTCTCAGAGGCTAACATTAGAACAGGTAAAGTGATAACCTGAATAGATTCAGACAAGACAAACTTCCTCGTCCTCTCCATTAGGCAACTTGAATTTGAGCGGCACACCATCAGTAGGCTCTTCAAAAGCTTCCATTCTTTCTTGTCTTGCCTCAATTGCCTAAAAAACAAAAATTACACTTGTATAAATGTTAAAATGCATTTTTAGAGCAACAGACTGTGAAAGAGTAATTGAAATAATAATTTTATTACATAACTAATAGATTTACCATTAACCGTCTCTGTTCCTGTGACTCCAGTCCCTGATGTCTCATTTCCTGTTTGAGATCAAAGAAATGTGTTTTTATCTGATCCATCAATACAATACAAATGTTTTTTTTTTCCGATGAAAATCCAGCATGAAAGTGGCCTACTATTTGTCTGTCTGCCAACAATGATTCATTAAATTCTGCGTCTTGTTGAAGCCGTAGAGCTCGCCATTCTTGCAACGTCTGAGAAGCAATCAGTATAACTGTGAGATACAACATCATTAGAAAATTGTATGACAGTAACCCATTACAGAAAAAATACAAAACTTTTACCAAAAACTAATGGTAATAAAGGCAAGAGGTGTGTTCTTCATTACCTCAGTTGTGCTTGTTTCAAAAAGAGGTGCTGGCACAGGCTCACTTTCAAAGCATACTGCTGGTGCAGGCTCAGGTGGTGCGAGAGGCATACCTAATGTTGATTCCTGTGATATATTGTGAAAGTTCACAATCAACTCATGCGATCCAAGTTCAACATTTTTTTTTCATCACTGACAGAAGTTACTGTATGAGGAACTGGAAACCTGTAACACTTCAGCAAGTGAGAGGATGTATAGTCTACTCCTTCCAGTAACCTCCTTTAATTCTTTGATAGAATGGACTTGACCTTTGTCAGCTTCTTGCCTTTATCAGCCCTGGCCAACTCAAATCCAACCAGATTTAAGCTTATTTTGGGGTAGCTCTGGTGGACAAACTAATTAAACTCTGCCAAGCTCCAGTTGAGTTTAATTTGAGAGCGTTGGTTTTTCTCTGTCTCACACATTGGTCTCCCTAAAATGGAAGAAATTTGAGCAGACATTATTTGATGTTTCAGTCTGTACAATGTCAATCTAATGTGAACATGTTATGTAAATATAGTTTACAAATTACATATACAGTATTTATTTTATATTCATTGTCTCATTTTGGTTAGGTAAGGCTCGTTCAAAGATTTAACCCCCTCAGATGGACAAAACTTATCAAAACCAATCTGAGCAAACTCCTCTCGTTGTTTTATTGTAGGGATCCGGATGTAATTTGGACCAGGGAACAGAAAAAGAGTCACATTCCAAACTGGGTTTTCCGTCCTTCCAACTGCCCCTGCAAAAAAAAAAAAATAAAAAATAAAAAATAGGGCTTTGTCCTCATGCACTTGCAACAGCTAGAAAAAGAAATATGTCTGTAAGCCTGCAGCCAGCCCAGCCTCCCACATTAAACATGCATAAATAAAGTCTCTTAAAGTGAATTATTTTTCACAAAATAGATGTATTCACCAGCATTTTCAGTGAGCAACACCAGTTCACCTTTGAAAAAAAGAAATTTTCATTTCTAGAACATATTCAGTTATGAACTTTAAACTGTTGAGTACAAAGTCACCACAGCTTTAGTGAGAAGGGTGTCTGACTGAACATATGCTATTATCAGAATCTTGGAAAAATCGGGACAGATTTCCTTCTCCAAGATGCCTCATGAATACAGCCTCTGTATAAGCTCACAATACATTTGCCAGTTTGAACTTTAATTACTGAAACAACTGGTTGAAACCTGACAAGTATTCAAGGGCCGACATACATAATATAATTTTCTTAATCTAACATAATTTTCGTGTACCCCTGGGGGTACAAGTAAAGAATTACTAGCAATCAGAATATGGTTATGTCAGGCTTTGTTGTTTGCTTTCATTATGCTGTCTACATATTTTGATGAAACAAGAGCCAAACAAAATCCAGTTATCTATTCTATACTAAAAATAAGTTGATATTCAGCTAGCGTATTAGCTATACAACGTTAATAACGTTGCACTACCTGTTTGCTGTTAGTGACATTACTCCAGCTAACAATACTGTAGTAGTAGCTTTCGGCTAGTCACTACCCGTTTACCTGACATTCGATGTCGGGCACATCGGAACAAGCGTCTGGTGGGAGCAAGTATGCCATTGTTACTGTGCAACAGCTCCTGTCTGGCACGATTCGCCACATTAAAAATTCTGTCAAATGCAGAAACTGCGGGCTCAGTGTTTCTGTCTCGCTCCAATCACATTTCAATCATTTTTCAATCACCGTCTCCCAACTACATCAGATTCAGCGCACAGCTCACACGAGCGTAACGGTAGTGGAGTTGCCCTATGAACCAATCCTGTGCAGGCATAAATTAGCATACTCATTGTGGATATGTGGGCGGTGCAATGGCGTCATTTCGGATATGTAGCCAAATTACCATATTTATTTCAGATATGTAGCCTCATTACCATATGATATTTGTACATGTGGAAATTCCATTTTTGATATCAACAATTCAGTTTTGACTAGTTAAAAAGAAAATTGTAGATATCTCTAATATACTTGTTACATGTAGGAATGTAATTCCAGATATCTGAAATTACATTCTTACATGTAATAATTTCAAGATAACAATAATGTAATTTCGACATGTACAAATTGCATTTTAGATATCTAGAATTAATTTGTGATATCTGTAATGTTTGAACAATTGTAGATATCATAAATTAACTTTGTCACTAGTAAGAATAGAATTGTTGATATCTGGAATTAACATTTTTACTAGTAAGAATTGAGTTGTAGATATCATGAATTAGAATTGCGACATGTCAAAATGTCATTACGGATATGTGGACTCTGAATTATGACATGTAACAAGTGAATTACAGATATCTGGAATTAAATTTGAATGGTGGTCAATGGCACCTTATAACTGGTAAGAATTAAGTTGCAGATATCTACAATTACCATTTCCACTAGTGAAAATTAAATTGTAGATATCTTAAATTATAATTGTTACTAGTGAAAATTACATTGTGGATATGTTGGCTTGGAATTCTAACATGTAAAAAAACAATTATTGATATCTACAATTGCTATTACCGCTAATGATTAAATGTTAAAACGGCTTGCCATACAGGGGTAGCTTAAGCGGCCACAGTCTGAGAGTACTGGAGTTCACGTCCTGCTCAAAACTATTTCCTATTTTGTCATGCATGTTTCATAACATACGTAAACACTTCTGCCACTCATTACAGCCTGTGTCATTTTAGCCCTTACACATTCAGGGCTGCCACCTCTCACGCACTGGCCGTGACACGCACGCATTTCATTGGCGTAACACACTCTCCGGTTTGACACTACCTCCGTTTTTTCATGTCCTCACTGTACAGCGTCATGACGGAGACATGCGCAAAGGATTCTGGGAAATGTAGGCTGATGTGTGCCGAGAGCTGATCGCTTCACTTTCAAGCCCGTTTTTATACTGCTCTCGTCTCAACATTTTCTACAGTACAGACATGAAACTTACATCAATCGTTTCAGCTGCTTCTGGGGATGCTCACGGTGCAACCCTTTTTTGATAGCTATTACAGTTTTGGCACAGTTTACCCGGAAGTACACAGCTTCATCATCGACACACATTAAATGTCACACCACCTGCGTCTCTTCATGTTGGGGCTTTGCAAAGTCAGCAGGCAGAGCAGCTCCTCTTCCTCGTCCTCAGTGTACAGCGTCATGACAGAAAAATGGAAAACAATGCGCAAGGTTTGTGTTTCACATTCATTTCACAAGAAAATACTACGCGGCAGTGCGCTCGACTATGACAGCTCTGACGCCCGCGGACATTCCACGCGGAGTCTGGTCTGCTCACAGTCCGCCAGACTCTGGCTGCATACGCAGGTATACGCCATATACCTACTAGAAAACGCCCCGAAATACCATATAACCACTACAAAATGCGTAAGGATACGTATAGCAGCATGCTTGTGTGACTTTCACTTTCTCTCAGCGTGTGTGTGTGTGTGTGTGTGTGCGCTCCTCCATCTGCCGTGAGCGTAAAGACGCAGATAGACGCGCATCGCAGGGACAATGAGGGACCATCAGTCACTCTGTGTGATTTTATCATTCACACAGTGTCTTGACAGCCCATGTGCCTGGTTTAAGTGAACACAAAGACTTCAAAAACTGACAAGTCAGCCTTTCATTCATCAAAACTCTACATTCTTCAGCAGTCCAGCTCTTGTATTCACTCACTCACTGTTTTCTAAATAATAAATTCATCCTGAGGTATCCTCCATCACTTAGGCTACGTTCACACTGCAGCCCTTAATGCTCAATTCCGATTTATTGCTCAAATCCGATTTTGTTGTTTGCCTGTTCAGATTACGCCTTTAAATGTGGCCTGTCTGCAGAATGCGATGTGAACAGCTCACGCTTCAGAAGTGACACACATGCTCAGTTGAATATTAATGACATCACGCACAGAACGGTGTGATGAGGGGCAACAAACACAGACCAAAAATGTGCTTCACAATGCTAGAGAAGTTTGTTCCCATAACGCAGAACCTGATGTTACAGCAGCTCACCTTGAGTGAGCTCTTATTAAAGTAATTATGGGTACATTTTATTTCTTATGAACCTAAAGGCAGCCGCTCTTTCCCGTCGACCCCTGCCGATGAGAGATTGTTGCTGGAGAGAAAAACAGCTCAGAGCCATAGCGCACTGAACAGGTGAACAGAGGCGAAAACTTAGTTTTATCATCTGTTCTGATGTTTCTTAGTTTGTCTGAGAGCAGATCAGACAGGAGCAGACTGTTCACTGACTGACCCTGTCTCGTAGAAACACACAGTAGCGCGCAAATGCGCACGGATGAGATGGTCAGCAGTGGATCATCAGTGTCTTTCCGCGTCCTGTAAACTGTTATTTTAGCCTGATAAATTCATTAAAACTGTGGGTGCAGTGTTAATAAACTAAGTTTATCAGATATCACAATACAAACAGTGTAAAGATGTATGATTCATTCACGTTTCTTGTTTATTGTGCGTGTAATGGAGACATCAGTCGATTGCTGCAGCGCTCTCTCACTTTCTCTCGTCACTCCAATCAATCAATCAATCAATCAATCTTTATTTGTATAGCGCCAATTCATAACAAGTGTTATCTCAAGACACTTTACAATAGAGCACAAAGCTCTTCATATTATGGATACACATATATGCATAGATACATATATACATATAAAAATACACATATACATATATATACAAATATATACATCCAACACCCAACATGAATCCATATAGCCAATCATGAATCCCTCCATCATGGCGGCAAGAAAAAACCTTCTGTTAAGCAGCAGGAAATCTTGAATGTGGACCCCAGTCTCATGATGAACAGCAAATCCACACGATGCTGTGTTGGGTGTGTGGGCAAAGGGAGGGAGGTAAGTGGAGACAAGTGGACTAAAGTAAGAACTAAAGCTAGTGACAGATCAATGGACCAATCATAGACCTGTCGTCGTCAAATTTGTTTCTGCTGCAAACAAATTTATTAGAGGAGGGTCCTCATGTCTGTGTGGTTGTGGTGAAAATTTTATAGAAGTATAATCAATAAAAGTCTTACTGGAAGTAAGAATTTATGGTAGTGATGAACTCATGGGTGCCCAGACCACAAGTGCATCCCTACCATATTTGTCTCCGTTAAGTATAAATGTATTAATGGTAGACCTCTTGAGATGTGACACCTCATTCTCAGGAGGGATCTCATGTCCATGTGGAGCTAGAGATAGTTACTATAGATGTATCAACCATGGATAGAAAGATCATGTTAATATCAACATTAACAGCTATAATGATTATGAACTGGAGTGAGATGGCCAAATATGTGTTATGTCTGTAATTGTAGTTATTGAGGCTTCGTGACTCCACAGCAGCAGGCAGTCTCCACCAAGGATCCCAGGCAACCTAAAAGACAAGAGCCAGAGACGAGTACAGGAGCAAACAGAAAGGGGCAGAGGCAGATATGGAGAGAGAGTGTGAGAGAGAGAGGGATAGAGCCCAATGTGCCAGATCCCCCCGGCAGTCTAAGCCTATTGCATCTTAACTATATGTCTAAACTATGGACTATGAGCTGGTCCCTAACTGAAAGCTTTATCAAAGAGGAATGTTTTAAGTCTAGCCTTAAAGGTAGAGAGGGTGTCTGCCTCCCGAACCGTGGTCGGTAAATGGTTCCAGAGATGAGGAGCCTGATAACTGAAGGCTCTACCTCCCATACTACTTCTAGAGACTGATGGAACCACGAGCAGGCCAGCATTTTGGGAGCGTAATGTTCTAGAGGGGTTGTACGGCACTACAAGCTCTTTGAGGTAAACTGGTGCCTGTCCACTGAGAGCTTTATAGGTGAGAAGAAGAATCTTGAATTCTATTCTATATTTAATGGGAAGCCAGTGCAGAGAGGCTAATACTGGAGTAATATGGTCTCTTCTCCTAGTTCTAGTCAGCACACGTGCTGCAGCATTTTGGACCAGCTGAAGCGTCTTAAGCGACTTACTGGGACAGCCTGAAAGAAGAGAATTACAGTAGTCCAGTCTAGAGGTAACAAAAGCATGGACAAGCTTTTCAGCATCGCTCTGGGACAGGATAGGCCTAATTTTAGCGATGTTACGAAGATGAAAAAAGGCTGTTTTTGAGATTTGCTTTATGTGACAGTTAAAGGATAGATCCTGATCGAATAGAACCCCAAGATTTCTAACAGTTGTGCTTGGCGTCAGGCTTATGCCATCTAGGGCAGTTAAATCATTAGAAAAGGTTTCTCTAAGGTGTCGAGGGCCCAGCACAATGATCTCTGTCTTGTCTGAGTTAAGGAGAAGAAAATTTTGGGCCATCCATGTCCTAATGTCCTTTAGACACGCATCTAGTTTAGATAACTGATTTGTCTCACCTGGCTTCATCGATACATACAGCTGAGTATCATCAGCATAGCAATGAAAATTAACGGAGTATTTCCTCATGATATCACCGAGGGGAAGCATATAAATGGAGAAGAGAATTGGACCTAGCACAGAGCCTTGAGGAACTCCGTAACTTACTTTAGTGTACACAGAGGACTTGTTGTTCACGTGTACAAACTGGTATCTATCAGATAAGTAGGACTTAAACCAATTTAAGGCAGTCCCTGTAAACCCGAGTAATACCTCTAATCTCTGTATAAGAACATCATGATCAATGGTGTCAAAAGCCGCACTAAGATCTAATAAAACAAGTACTGAGAGAAGTCCCTCATCTGAAGCTGAGAGTAGGTCGTTAGTTACTTTAACTAGAGCAGTCTCTGTGCTGTGATGAGCTCTAAATCCTGACTGAAAGGCCTCAAAAAGGCTGTTGTCTTGAAGGAAGTCACATAGCTGAGTAGCCACTACTTTCTCCAGGATCTTTGAAGTAAATGGAAGGTTTGATATAGGCCTGTAGTTGGCCAATGTTCCCGAATCGAGGTTAGGTTTTTTAAGGAGAGGTTTGATTACAGCTACTTTAAAAGACTGTGGCATGTAGCCTGTTGACAGAGATATATTTATTGTCTCCAGCAGGGATGGACAAACTAGGGGAAAGACCTCCTTGAACAGTTTAGTTGGGATCGGGTCTAAAAGGCAGGTAGATGGTTTGGAGGAGGAGACAAGAGAATTTAGCTCCTGAAGGCTAATTGTAGAAAAATGATCTAACGCAGGTCTGACTACAAGTAATGGTACGGTAGGTTCAGGTGAAAGCAGGGAGTTGCTAATTTTATCTCTAATTTTAAGAATTTTATCATTAAAAAAGCTCATAAAGTCCTCACAGCTAAGAGCTAGAGGAATCACAGTCTCCACAGAGCTCTGACTCTGTGTCAGCCTGGCTACAGTGCTGAAAAGGTACCTAGGGTTGTTTTTATTTTCTTCAATTAGTGAGGAGTAGTAGGCAGCTCGAGCATGTCGTAAGGCTGTCATGCAGTTATTGTGACTTTCCCGCCAAAGTATACGTGACTCCTCCCTCTTATTGGAGCGCCATATTCTCTCTAATTTACGGGATGCTTGTTTAAGTTCACGAGTTTCAGGAGTAAACCAAGGAGCTGCCCTCTGACGTTTAATAGTTTTTTGTCTCAGTGGCGCAATTGAGTCCAAAGTGGATCTTAGTAGACTGGCAGAGTCGTCAACAAGCTGATCCAGCTGAGAGGGGCTATAGCTAATATCACAGTTATCAGTTGGCCAAGTTATTGAGTTTAAGGCAGCAGGAATCGCTTCTTTAAATTTAGCCACGGCACCATTGGACAGATTTCTACTCTTCACAATTTTGTTACAAAACACAAAATCCTCTAAGAAGATGCTAAAAGTTACTAAGAAGTGATCGGATAATAAAGGATTCTCAGGAAAAACTTTTAGTCTATCAACATCAAGGCCATATGCTAGAACTAAATCAAGAGTGTGTCCACCATTTATGCATCTTTTTAATCATGCTTGTAAAGGGAAAATCAACTAAAACTCTAGGAAAAAATGGTATAAACTCTTTAATAATCATGTCTATATATTAACCTCTCCTTATGTTTTGGCCATGAAGTGACTCTGAAAAAATCTGGCTCGAGGTAAATTGCCGACCCCCGCTCTAGAATGACGTCAAAGTCGCATTGAATGCGACCTGGCTGTTCAGACCGCGGTCGCATTCAAGAAAATCAGATACTATCTGATTCAGTACCACATTTGAAAGTGGCCTGAATCTGATTCGAAAATGTCAGATTCAGTGTGACTTGTGCTGTTCACACTGTCAAAAACAAATCAGATACAGGTCACATTTGAGCCAAAAAATCAGATTCAGGTCACTTTTGACTGCAGTGTGAACGTAGCCTTATTCTCCATGATATCAGAACAATCTTTGAAGGATCAAGCTTCAAATACAGTCAGCACTTCCCAACCTGTAGGTGGAGGCCCATTGTGGGTCTCAGAGCTGTTTTCAGTGGATGGTGTATTAATCTGGTCAAATTGTGGTAAAAATGTCTTCAGTGTATGAAGGCCCTAAGAGGACAAACATCATCAGAGTATGTCAGATTATATCCACTAGAATAAACCAGACTACACACAAATATTACACTGTTTTACATTTCTCTACTCAGATATTCCTGTCCAGATTTACAAATTCATTTATGTAGGCTATTATTACTTTGACTTTGATGTTCGAGTATAGATTTGTTGATTTAAAAATGAAGTAGTGACAACTTTGACCTAGATGTTAACTTGAGCAGATCCAGTTTCTAATGACATTCTGACCGTTAATGTCCACTCCTTATTGTCCTCCAATGAAAATCACCTCTGTTTACATTAATTTTCAAGTCAGATGCTTTTATACTGGATAGTTCTTAGTGTTGTGGACTTGTAGCCTACAAATTGATGCCAAAACATTTTTCTTTTACAAAAGGAAAATTTAATCTAGGTTAATTATGCATATTCAATTGCACTTCATAATTTAACCCTTTAAAGCCTGAATGCACAAATAATAGCCAGAACATTCATTTTTTTGACGCTGCAATGTTTATTTCACTTCCTACTGAAATCCAACAAAATCACAATTTCCATAACAATTATCATATATATATTTTTAGCGGCAAAGTTGCTGACTCTCCCTCCGGCGGCCCGGGTTCAAATTCTGGCAAAGGCAGTTGTACTTTTCAACTGTGTGTCCAATACAGACTGCTGATTACTACAGCTCCTTGCTGTATGCATCTGGCTGCTGTCCTCTCAGTCTGGATGTCACAGGTTGTCAGTGATTCAACCTTTCACTTCCATACAACTTCATTAATTTCCTGTGTTTACAATGCAAATTTTATAACATATTTCACAGTTCTGCTACTGATAACCATCTTTGTCATTTTAGCACTAACAAATTTTACTCTTTTAATCATAGTTTACAACTTCTTCATGGTGGCCAAACATTTACACAGCTTTCTGCAATTTCCTTTGACATTTATTCATTTTCAGCTTTCTTTCACAACTGTAACCATTTTTATTACACATTTCCCACAGTTGCAGCTTTCCTTAACTGCGTACAACTTTTTTATGTCACATTTTCACATTTTCAGCTTTGTTTGCATTGCTTTAAGCCATTTCATTTCACAGTTCCAGCATTCAGACTCAGCATTTCAACGCATTTGCTGCAAGGAAATGCAATTTTTCTAGTTATGTTGAAATGCTGAGTCAGCATATCAACATATTGTTATCCGACTTTCTTCTCTTTCTTCTTCTTCTTCTTCTTCTTCTTCTTCTTCCCTCAACTATTTGGAACTTTTCACAGCTTTCAAATTTGCACAGATTTTCGCAGAAAAAACCCCAGCAGTGCAGCATGTTCATGAGATTTGCGCTTGTATTTTTCACATGTTTAACTGTTACAGTTTTTACAGTAAAAATGATTTTCTGCAGATATTTTCCCATTGAAATTAGCTTTTTGCTGTCTTCTACAGTTTTTGAGATATGACTGTTTAAGCAACACTAAGTTTGCAGGTTTGTGCCAAAAACTCTCAGCTCTTAGAGCGTGTCACGTGACCTGTTAGAACGTGAGCTTCGCCTAAAGATTCCAAAATTTGTAGCCGAAAAACTGCAATAAAAGACTCAAAATTTACTACACAGATATGATTTATACATCAAAATAAAGGTACACTTCTCCTCTTTCAGTTGAAATTCATTTCAAACTCTACATTGACATTGTTTTGTCTCAGTGAGCTTCAGAGCCATGGGTATCCCGCAAAGTCTTCCATATGCGTCCATTATAACTCTCCTGCCCAGAGAGCTGATCGCTTCACTTTGAAGCCCGTTTTTAAACTGCTCTCATGTCAACATTTTCTACAGTACAGACATGAAACTTACATCAATCGTTTCAGCTGGTTCTTGGGATGCTCACGGTGCAGTCCTTTTTTTGATAGCTATCCCAGTTTTAGTACAGCATTAGATCGTTTACCCGGAAGTACCCAGCTTAACTTCACCGCCCTTTACAAGCATATAGCATCATTACATAGTCTGCTCCTGTGTGGGCAGGTGTTATGTAGTTAATTAGCTGTGTGGTTAGCACATCTGTCATATCAGCCGGAGACTGGGGTTTGATTCCTGGTATAGACTATTTTTTACTCTCATGCATATTTCAGAACATACGTAAACACTTATGCTGCCCATTACAGTCTTTGCTATTTTAGCCCTCAAAAATTCAGGGCTGCAAGCTGTCACGCATTGCTCGTGAGACCCACACATTTCATTGGCGTAACACACTTCACACCACCTCTTTTTAAAAAAAATTTATTCATTTATTTATTTATTTTATTTGAACAATAAAGGTTTAACAAGCAGGTACACCACAATTGGAACGAAAAAAAAACGTACCTGACCTTGAAAAAGTTGGTACAGACATAAGGACAGTATAACAGGACAGTAAAATCAGTAACAGATTTTAGTCAGAGGGAGGAAAAAAGGATTCATAACAAGTAGTAAGTTTGATACTTTTATTGTTTTCAATTAAACTTAAGGATTTCATAGTGTATTTAAATTCTAAGAGGAATGCTTTAAAGTTGGGGCAAGACTTGGCAAATTTCTGTTTGTGAATATAAAATTTAGCATGAAGGATTACAAAATTTAATAAAAATTCAAGTTCTTTATTATTTTGGTTATTGTAGTAGCAGATGATATCTCTTAATGTAAAGGAGTATTGGATATTGGCAGGGTTGAAAAGATGAAGATTAAGAGCTGACCAGTAAGCTCTTGTGATTCTACAATCAAAAAATAAATGTGAAATAGTTTCAACACTTTGGTTACGAAAAGAACAGAAATCATCTATTTCTGTAAATTTGGCGATAAAATAATGAACGGGGTAAATTTTATGTAAAATTTTTAAGTGAATTTCTTTGATTTTATTGGAGATGCAATATTTGTGTGGTAAAAGCCAGGTCCTTCGCCAACCAATGTCCACAATCTGAGAACTCCAAAAGAACTTCCCTCTAGGTACAGTATTGCTCTTTCTCTGAAATATTCGACGAACATGTTTATTATTACACTTTTTGTCCTTCACTTCTTGTCCATCCAACATTATTAAAGGTTGAGCAGTTCTGTGCCCATTGAAAGTTAGGTGATTTTTCACAGCGTGAGACAACCCCTTTGGAATAGCCTGGAATACAGCATTAAATTCTCTGAAAGGAACAGGAAAATTATTTACAGTCATAAAGCGTTCATATGTAAACATATTGCCATTCTCATCGAAAAGGTTAAATACAAAGAGAATGTCTCCTTGGTACCATTTAGATAAGAACAAAGATTTATTCCTTCTAAGTATATTACAGTTATTCCAGAGGAAAGTTTTGTGTGGTGAAAAATTGTGGACAAAGGCTAACTTCCATGCTAAAAGGGCTTGTTGATGGAATTTAGAGAGATTGATTGGTAATTTGTTGGGTAAAAAGTTGCACTTTAAAAGAAAGGATAGGCCACCAACTTGGTTAAAAATATGGTTCGGGATAAAGTACCAGATCGAGTCTCGATTCAACAAACATCTTCTTAGCCAATTGATTTTGAAAGTGTTAACAACATCAAAGCAGTTCAACACCTCAAGGTCTCCTTCATCTCTGTCATTTGAAAGAACTGCTTTTTTAACTTTGTGTGATCTATTTTTCCAAATAAAGTTTAAGAATATTTTATTAATTTGTGTGGCTGTCAAATTATTAACAAATAAGGATAGGGAGGGATATACAAAGCGTGACAGACCTTCCGCTTTAGATAGTAAAACTCTTCCGTAAATTGAAAGGTCCCTTTGCAACCAGAGATTAAAAATTGAGGTTGTTTTTTTAATTCTATTGGAAAAGTTGAGGTGTTGTCTGGTTTTATGATTTTTCGTTATATGAATGCCTAGATATTTGACCGATTCTTTAACAGGAATGTTTTCAATTGCGGAATATTTACAGTCATGGATGGATAAAATCCCACATTTCGACATGTTTAATCTAAGGCCCGAGGCATTGGAGAACTGGTTGATCAAGTTAATGGCTATAGAGAGTTGTTCCTTATCTTTTAAGAAAATTGTCGTATCATCTGCCAATTGAGAAAGTTTTAATTCCTTGTTAAAAAATGAAATTCCTTTAAAGTTTATATCATTCTTAATGAGTAATGATAATAATTTGGTGACTAAGATAAATAAGAAGGGTGAGATGGGGCAGCCTTGCCAAACACCTCTGTTAAACTGAAATCTCTTAGAGGTACTCAAATTAATAATCACTGAGCTGTTAATGTCGTTGTAAAACATGGATACAACATCAATGAACCTGCTGCCAAAGCCAAATGAATTGAGAGAATGCAAGAGAAAGTTGTGTTTGATAGTATCGAAGGCTTTATAGAAGTCTAGGAATAAAATGAGTGCTTCAGAGTGTACAGTGTCCGACTAATCTAAAAGGTCCAATATAAGTCTAATATTGCAGCTAATGTGTCTATTTTTCATAAACCCGTTTGGGTTTCACTGATGATGGTGTCTAAACCTTTTTTTAATCTATTAGCATATGATAGAGCAAGAATTTTGTAGTCAATGGTTAAGAGAGTGATTGGTCGCCAGTTTTCTATTATCGTGGCTTCTTTTTCGGGTTTGGGTACAAGGGAAATTATGCCTTGTTTCATAGATGGAGTCATTTCGCCTTTGGTGATACATTCTTTATACATGCATAATAATGGGGCTTGAATGAGATCCCAAAATTGGGTAAAAAATTCAACATATAAACCGTCAACTCCCGGCAATTTCCTTTTCTTCATTGAAAACAGGGCTTTCTTAGGTTCAATAGCTGATAGGTCAGCTTCACAAGTGGATTTAAAGTCTTGAGTAATTAAAGGAATATTTGTTTGAATGTTTTCTAAGAAAGTTACACAATCTTTAGGATTAAAGTCAGATTTGTAAAGGTTTCCGTAAAAGTCAGTGACAAAGTTATAAATTAATTTTGGGTCTTTTGAGAGAGTACCATTAATATTAAGAGTAGTTAATGATTTACATTTAATATTTCTTTTTTCAAGAGCAAAAAAATAATTTGTGTTTTTTTTCGCCTTCTTCTAGCCATTTGGCTCTCAATCTGATAAAAGCACCCTTTGCCAAATTCAAGTAAAATTTGTCTAGCTGCATTTGAATGTTTTTTAATTCGATTTCTTCATCTTGAGTGATACTGTCTTTAGAGAGCAAGAGGTTGAGTTTTTCAGTCAGGACTATTTCATGCTTTTGTCTTTCTTGTTTAAGTTCCTTACTTCTTCTAATTGCAGAGCATCTTACTTTGTATTTAAAGAATTCCCATTTTTTGCTGTAATTATCATTCACGCAATCGTTGAGAATTTCACTTACCAAATTCTTAATTGCATCATTGAACTGATTGTCTGTTAAGAGAGAGTTATTAAGTTTCCAGTAACCTCTCATGCCAACGGTCTCCTGAGAAGCCCAAAGTGTCAAAGTTATATGTCTGTGGTCAGATAAAGGGGCATAAAGGTGATCAATGTCTTTTACGAATTGTAGGATTGAAGAAGAAATTAAAAATAAATCAATCCTTGATCTTAAGGACAGCCTATTATTACACCATGTAAAATCTTTTGTGTTGGGATTGAAAAATCTTCAAGCATCAGTTAAGGAGAGACTGGAGCAAAATAACGAGATAAGATTAGTACTCTGTGATGTTGGGCTAAGTTTGGGTGGATATCTGTCTATCGTTTCATCTGGGCATTCGTTAAAATCTCCACAAAGAATTGTATATGAGTTTAAATGTTTGTGTTGCAGTCCTTTCAATTTAGAGATTACTTCGTTAAGTAAAATCTTGTTGGAGGCTTGAGAGTTAAAACCATATATACTACAAACAATGAATTTGGCATTATCTTGCTTTACTACAAGTGCAGTCCATCTACCAGAATCGGAAGATATGAATTCAAGAACATCCCCTTTAAATTTATGTTGAAAAATCAATACCCCAGCCGAGTGGGTTGTGCCATGGCTGAAGTGACTGGCATTTCCCCATTGTGATTTCCAAAATTTAATATCAGCATCGCTAGAGTGTGTTTCCTGCAGTAAGACTAAATCTGCTTTAGATCTCTAATACCTCTGACATTTAAGGACATAACACTGAAAGAACTGAACATGAACTCCATATGACAAATAAAAATACAGACAAGGTATACCTGAGAACAAAAGAACTTACGACTTGGAAGGTGTTGAAGAAAAGTCCACCGAAGATGAGGTGGCAGTTAACAACCAGTTCAAATGGTAAGTCATACGACAACTTAGAATACAAATCTGCAGTATTCTATAGAAAAAGGATTAGGAAAAACAATAACTAAATAGTGAGCCAGCAAAAATATATATAACATTGACTGACTACTTTATACCTTAAATATTTTTTTTTCTTTTCTTTTCTTTCTTTTTTTTTTTTTTTTTAGTTATATATAATTTTAATATCTTTTCCTTTTTTCTTTTCTTATTCATCCCCACAATTTTAACGAACACTACAGTAATACGACAAAGAGCAAAATCAGGGGTAGAGAAAAATAAGCACAAAATAAATTATTGATCAAGCGATAGAACAGTCAATTTTCGGCACTGGCTTAATTTATCACAACCATGACTTCCTAAGTGAAAACACAGGTCTGGAAAAAAGAACAAAAAAAAAAAAAAAAAAAAAAAAGTAAGCCAGAGGGTACATATACTTCGACAAATAAACTCTTTTTTTCCAACCTTCCCCTTCCTTCCCCTCCCCACATTGTTCATAAATATTTTAATATTAACAGAAAAAAAGAGAAAAAGAAAGTAAAGGCAGGGGCAAAAAAAAAACTGTTAGTCAGTCAATATGACTTATGACTTAATTTTACACTACAATGACTCTCCTGAGTGATAAGACAGTCAAAGAGGGGATAGTTTTAAATCATACTTTCAAGTTACCTCTGAGGGGTCAACTTTTTTCCCTTCAATGAAGATGAAGGGCCCACGGAAAGACGCTTTCTTCCCTTCTTCACAAGCTTTTTTAACAATGGGCCACAGATTCTCTCGTGCAGCTTTGTCCCCCGGTGACAGTGCCACGGTGATTCTCAGACGGTTGTCCAGCAGGAACTTGGAGCCCTTGGCATCTCTCCAAACAGCATCTCGAAGGCGTCTCATGGCAAATAGGACAATGGTAGACCTGTTCGAGCTGTCCTGCTGCCTCCGTCCAACTCGATGGACAATGAGGATCCCATTCTCCAGGCTCTGACGGATCTTTGGGGCAGTTTTGCCTAGAATATCAACAATCTTGCGCCTGATATCTTCTCCTTCATCCTCCTTTACTCCATGTATTTTCAGCAACCATCTTCTGCTGTAGCGTGGGCATTCAGCGACCTCCACTTTCAGAGCCTTATTTTCTTCTTGTAGTTTCTGGACCACTTTCTCCACATTAACCAGCCCTTGTTTTTGCTGGTTGACGTCTAAGGTAAGCTGTTGAACAGTTGAAGTGAGCTTTTCCAGCTGTCTTGAGGTAGCTTCACTTGCTCTTTTAATGTCGGAGATGGAGCGAAAAGTATCGTCATGCCTCTCCGACAGCTCCCGGATTGCATCAAGAATTTCCCTGCTTTCTCTACTGCCAGCATCGGCGCACTTCACCTTTTTAGTCGGAGGTTTCCGTGGAGTGTCCAAGAGAGGGACTGCCAAGCTTGCAAACTCTTCAAAATGAAGATAAGGGTCGGAATTAAGCCACACCTCTTTGGTTGAGTTGTTACAGGTTTTTACTCCATTTACCTCAGAGGTAGACATGTCGTCAGCGCTTCCCCAGGTAGGAGAGTTTGAGGTATTTTCGTCAACTTCCTCCATCATGATGCTTTAAGTGGACGAGCTTTTCTTGCCTTTCCTTTTTCCCATTCGGTTCAAGAATGTCACAGTCGGTTAGGATAACACGTGCGTTGTCTTCATGCAAAGTTTAAAGTTTCTTTCGGTTGTGTAACCGCAAACCTCCGAAGCACCCAACAGAGCGAAAGACACATGCTCACCTACTCCGCCGCCATCTTGGCTCCCCCCTTCACACCACCTCCGTCTCCTCATGTTCTCAGTGTACAGCGTCATGACACAGACATGCGCAAAGGATTGTGGGAAATGTAGGCTGATGTAAGCCAACACTCTACGACAGTGCGGAGTCCGCTCCACGCACTGCTATCACACAACACACTGCTCGCCATGTATTTTCACATTGACCCGCATTAAATGCGACACCACCTCCATCTCTTCATGTTACTGCTTTGCAAAGTCAGCTGGCCCTCGTCCTCACTGTACAGCGTCATGACAGGGGAATGCGCAAAGGATTGTGGGAAATGTAGGCTGATGTAGGCTGACAGCTTATCGCTTCACTTTCAAGCCTGTTTTTAAACTGCTCTCTTGTTAATATTTTCTACAGTACAGATATAAAACTTACATCAATCGTTTCAGCTGGTTCTGGGGATACTCACGGTGCAACCCTTTTTTTTGATAGCTATTATGGTTTTGGCACAGCAACAGCTCGTTTTGCCAGAAGTACCCAGCTTCATCATCGACCCGCATTAAATATGACACCACCTCCGTCTCTTCATGTACGTGCTTTGCAAAGTCAGCAGGCAGAGCAGCTCCTCTTCCTCATCCTCAGTGTAAAGCGTCATGACAGAGAAATGGAAAACAATGTGCAAGGTTAGTAGGAAATGTAGGCTTTAACATTCATTTCACAAGAAAACACTAAGTGGCAGTGTGCTCGACTATGACAGCTCTGACATCCGCAGACATTCCACGCTGAGTCCGCTCTGCTCACAGTCCGCTAGACTCTGGGTGCATACGCAGGTATACGCCATATACCCCATAGAAAACGCTCCGAAAAACCATGTAACCACAACAAAATTCACAAGGATACCTATAGCAGCATGCTTGTGCGACTTTCACTTTCTCTCAGCGTCTGTGTGTGTGCTCCGTCTGCTGGTGAGCGTAAAGACGCAGATAGATGCGCATCACAGGGACAGTGAGGGATCATCAGTCACTCTGTGTGATTTTATCATTCACACGGTGTCTTGATAGCTCATGTGCCCGGTTTAAGTGAACACAAAGACTTCAAAAACTGACGAGTCAGCCTTTAATTAATCAAAACTCTACATTCTTCAGCAGTCCAGCTCTTGTATTCTCTCACTCACTGTTTTCTAAATAATAAATTCATCCTGAGGTATCCTCCATCACTTATTCTATATGATATCAGAACAATCTTTGAAGGACCAAGCTTCAAATACAGTCTACCAATGGAGCGGTTCCCAACCTGTAGGTGGAGGCCCATTGTGGGTCTCAGAGCTGTTTTCAATGGACGGTATATAAATCTGGTCAAATTGTGGTAAAAATGTCTTCAGTGTATGAAGGCCCTAAGAGGACAAACATCCATCAGAGTATGTCAGATTATACCCCCTAGAATAAACCAGACTACACACAAATATTACATTGTTTTACATTTCTCTACTCAGATATTCCTGTCCAGATTTACAAATTCATTTATGTAGGCTATTATTACTTTGAGTTTGATGTTCTTTTTGTTGATTTTAAAATGAAGTATTGATAACTTTGACCTAGATGTTAACTTGAGCAGATCCAGTTTCTAATGACATTATGACTGTTAATGTCCACTCCTTATTGTCCTCCAATGAAAATCACCACTGTTTACATTAATTTGTAAGTCAGATGCTTTTATACTGGATAGTTCTTAGTGTTGTGGACTTGAAGCCTACAAATTGATGCCAAAACATTTTTCATTTACAAAAGGAAAATTTAGTCTAGGTTAATTATGCATATTCAATTGCACTTCATAATTTAAGCCCTTTAAAGCCTGAATGCACAAATAATAGCCAGAACATTCTTTTTTTTTTTTGGAGCTGAAATGTTTATTTCACTTCCTACTGAAATCGAACAAAATCACAATTTCCGTAACATTTAACATATTTATATTTTTAGTGGCAAAGTTGCTGACTCTCCCTCCGGCGGCCCGGGTTCAAATTCTGGCGAAGGCAGTTGTACTTTTCAGCTGTGTGTCCAATACAGACTGCTGATTACTACAGCTCCTTGCTGTATGCATCTGGCTGCTGTCCTCTCAGTCTGGATGTCACAGGTTGTCAGTCATTCAACCTTTCACTTCCATATAACTTCATTCTTTTCCTTTCTTTAGAATGCAAATTTGATAACATATTTCACACTTCTGCTACTGATTACAATCTATGTCATTTTAGTGTAACCCGGGAAATTTGATAGCCACACAGGACACAATAGCTTGGGGTTCTTATAGCATGAGTCACATTTTAATAACCACCAACAAAATACGGCAGTGGCACAGGGAGTCACCTTTCCAGTTTCCACCTTTAAAACAAAAATAAATACAGCTGTACATCATGTGCTCTTAGCATTACAAACTCACATATGCTGCTCAACTAGCCGCCATTACGTTCCAAATCAAACAGTGTCCGTGGGGAAGGCGCTGAAAATCCATAAACATCTAACTGGTCAGAGCCTAAAACACATCATCTTGTTATAATACTTGCAAAAACATTTTGTAACAATAATATTCAACAAGATGTTGATGTTTACTCACTGTTTTAAACATTTTTCAAGCCCAAAAAACAGCGGAATCATCTCAGCAGAACCTCCGGTAATTGCATGGAAAAAGGAAGAGGAAAAAAGACCGTCATGCACCTGGCAGAGTGCCGTTCTTACAAGCCGATGCTGCCACCTAGTGCCCATAGTCCGCAACTCCCTGTGGAATTCCCCTTACAATCTATCATTTGTTTACATAGTACAACAATATCAAACACATAGGAGAACACCATAGAACGTGAATTTGAGTACCAAAACAATAGAATTAAAATGGATAAAATAACCATTTTACCACCTGGTTACATTAGCCCTAACAAATTTTACTCTTTTAATCATAGCTTACAATTTCTTTATGGTGGCCAAACATTTATACAGCTTTCTGCAATTTCCTTTCACGTTTATTCATTTTCAGCTTTCTTTTACAACTGTAACCATTTTTATTACACATTTCCCACATTTGCAGCTGTACTTTACTGCTTCCAACTATTTTATGTCACATTTTCACATTTTCAGCTTTGTTTGCATTGCTTTTAGCCATTTCATTTCACATTTCCAGCATTCAGACTCAGCATTTCAACGCATTTGCTGCAAGGAAATGCAATTTTTCTAGTTTGGGGCTCAGGCTTTGCAACTAGCCACTCTCCCCCATAGCAAAGCTATGGGATGCTCAGAGCGCTTGAAAGAGAGAGTGGCGTCATTGAGGGTTCAGGAAGCGAGAGGGTCACGTGGTTCATGTAGTGGCCAAATAGTTCCAAACAAAGCTTGAACTGCATAGCCGCGGTTTCTGGTAATTACTTACCAATATTTTCAGTTTTTGACATTCATATGAAGATATAAGTATATATATAAGTATATATTCTATAAGCACATGTATTATTGCGACAATGCTTTTAAATTTGCTAATATTTCCTCTGAAAAGGGCAGTAAACTAGCTAGCTTTACTTACATACACAGCAAATGCCAAAGTGTTAAAATCCCGGAGTTTTGATGACCAGAGTAGAAAACTTTACACTTTGGTGTCAAATGAGCACGAAGTACACTTTTCAGGCTGCGCCAGAATCACTCTCAGGTGTTCTTTCTAAGCAGAGTGTCAGAGTGGAGTAATTGCAGTGTTTATTCTGCAATGATGGACTCTATTGGAGTCTATTTGTTGATTGAGTCTTTCCCAACCGCATCGAAGTTTAGGTTTTGATTTCGTCATCAGCTCTCTGCGCCCTCTCATTGGTTGGCACAGTGGGCGTTACCTTTCATGTCGGAGCAGTGCAGCAATGGACCTGCTGTGGCCTGTCTTTCTCTCGACATTTCTACATCGACTGCCCACGGATAATACATCCATGTGACAGCCCCGCCGGACTGCAGGTAAGAAACTATAAAGTGAATAATGTCGAGAATATCGAATAATTCTTCACGTTTGAAGTCTCATAACTATCATTAATAATTAAAAACGCCAACGTTACTCGGTAACATAAGGAGGCAATACCCATAGCTTCAATTTAGTTTAGCTAGCTTACTCTATCAGATGTAAAGTCACTGAAAATGCTAAACTTTTTAGAATTTTAATTGCGGCCGTAATGTAAGCCATAGTGAACCAGGTTACTCGACAGAGAAAAATACGAATTGCCTGTCTCTCCCGCTGAGCTAATATCATTGGAGCTACTTAAAAGCTTCCGACTCCCTCTCTAATGTATCTATGCTCTAGCCCGAAAATATATTGCTAGCACTGTGCACATTTAACACTGGAGAAAAGTACTTTTCGGACTCATACCCGGCCGTCACTGGGAGTAAGACGGGTATGAGGACCGAAGACTGTGGCAGTGAGCAGGCAACAGCACGTGCTCAGGTCGCAGCTAGCATAGCATAGCCCCTGAACCTCTTGTTACCGGGGCAACCCGCGCTTCACTCAGTCAGTACTTTTCTTCGATGTTATGTGTGTAGTCTCTAGGGCTGCAGCTATCGATTCTTTTAATAATCGAGTATTCTAGCGATTGTTCTGGCGATTAATTGAGTATTGCGCATTCTGCAGTTTTTTCTATTACATTATTTTTGCTTAATTTAAGAGAAATGGTATACAAAAGAGAAAATAAGACAGGTTTTTTAAATGAACAAGTATAAATTGCTAATGTATTAGTATTACGTAAAGTAACTACTTTACTGTACTTTTACTGTTTTTACTTTACTTTTCACTGAAGTACAAAGGTAGCTGTCTGGAAGGGAACGCTTGATTTGCAAAGCGAGATTTGCAGCCGTGTGATAATAAATTATATAAAAACTTGAATGTCGGAGCTTATAAATACTCCATTCTAACAATTAATCTGTTTAATACTGCATTTCAGTACCCACCTCTACGTCCAGAACACAGTGTGCTGTACAGTTGTTTAGATTCAAACGAGGCTTTCCTCGAGGCAAATTTAGTAATCGAATTACCCAAGTTACTCGAGGAATCGTTTCAGCCCTAGTTTTCTCCATTTCTCCTGGCCAGTCATGAAATAGAATCAAGTTGTGTACAAGGCCTGGTTTTGCACTACTGTGTGTCCAATAATGCAATTCTATCTTTATGTTGTAGTCGTGGAAAACCTACAGCCATGCTGTTCAAAGTGCAGTATAAAGGAAAGAAGAAGTACATCAAACTACATGGAGCCTCTCACTCAGAATTTCTCAAGGAGGGTAAGTTCATGTCTATGCTGCAGGTAGCCTAAAGGTTGCATATTGTGTCACCAGGACATTCATAATTGAATAACCTGTCTTTGGCTGTTGATGGAAGCAATGGAGAGCCATTCTTAACTGAAAAAGATATGCTCCCTACAGGTAAATAAACAGCTGGTCAAATTGACAGCTATTATGTGTTCATTTTCATCCACTATACTAATGACATGTAATTTGTTTTCCCAAGTTGTTGCATTTTAGGTGCAAAAATCTCTTACTGTAACACTGAGTTTAACAATAATGTACCCAAGCTTCATTTATCTTTTTTTCTGTGTTCAAAGCTAAAATGAAGTTCAGTATACCTGCTGAGAAGGACATATATGTGCTGGATGACGCTGGAACAGAGGTTGATGAAGAGGTCTTCAGCGACATCCTGGAAGAAAAATCTGACATCCAGCGGACGATTGTTGATGATCTTTCTGTCAGTGGTAACTGGTCATTTGATCAAATTGTACATTTCAGGCTTGTACTTTCAATATCTGACCATTGTAATTGGCTGTCAATCACACAATTGACAAGGTTCTCACCAATTTCCTGTTTAAATTTAATTTGATCATTTAGGCAGAATTTGTTTTTCATTATTTACGGAACCATCCAATTACTTATGAAAATATCAACTGATAAGAATACGGACCTCAGCACTTAGTTGCCACCAAGAAGACCGTCTATCATAGCCTAAATTACCTAAAATATAGCGAAATTAACCACCAAAATTGATTGTAGTCTATTAATGGTTTATAAATGAAAGACACATGCACAGTTTCACCATGTCTTCCCATGCTCTCACCTCTTCTCATTTGAAACTGTGGGTCAATTAATGAAATCAGATGTGAAATTTGTTTTTGAAAATTATGTGTTCCCTCTTTTCAGACTCTCCTGCATCCACACGCACAGACAACTTGTCACTGTCATCGCGCTCGTCGGATAGTGATAGTTTTCTGATGTCTCCCAAAAGACAGCGCATCGATGATTGCATTCTGAACCCCCCAAAGAGTCAGCATGTTGATGACAGTTCTTCACAAGCCGAAGAGGTGGTGTTTTTTGTACATTCCTTCTTCTTATGATGTAAATAATGTGTTTTTGGGGTGGGGGGTGTTCTTATTTATTTATTTTTCTTGTTTTCAAGCTTGTCAAGAGAGTTCTGGAACAGAAGCCTGGAGGGGACAAAATACTTGCAGAATATGCGACTAAAGGACAGATGAAGGACCAAACACGCCGTGAACTTGTCAACATTGTTGTCGCTGATATGTTGGAAAAGTATGGGTAAGTAAAATGCTTCAAGGTGCATGATTTAGTTAAAGGCATATTCATAGTATTTGATTGCAAACAGGTTGTTCATGAAAAACATGCGATGGAGTTTCTTGCTGTCAATGCAGCCTATTCCATTACACCCACAGAAGTGCTCCACCAAAGGACAAGAGGACACATATGCGTTGGGGATTGTAACACTGTTCCCCTCCCTAAGAGATCCCTATTCCAAAAAGGGCTATGTGAGTAAAGTTTTTCATTGAGAAGTTCCCCAACTTTTCAAATTATTGCAATATAAAAGTTATTGTTTCCTATTAGTAGTATACACAGGTGTTGTTGTACAGGCAGCAAGTGGGCAGTCAACATTCTTGAAATTGACAGCCAAGTCTGGACTGTATTAGTGCAATGTTTTGGTTGTAAATCTTGTCGGTAAATGATTAATGTTTTGATGCATTTTCCTTTCACTAGGTGTCTAATCATGCTTAAATTTCTTTTATTTATTTTCAACTTAGGAGCATTTCTTTGGTGCAGAGAGCAATGAGGGTTACATTGCATGGAAACTAAAAAACACACAGCGAGGACTTAGTTCTGGCAATAACAGTGGAGTCAGGAGAAGGACCTCTCAAACCGCAGAGAGCAGTGGACCAGAGTTGGAGAGGGAAGTGATAAAAGATCAGCAGCTGGAGGGAGACCAGTGTTGCGAGGCTATATCTCTACTGAAGCACAGCACAGACAAAGAACAGATCTTCTTGAAAATGAGAGCAACCTTCCAGTACAGGCAGAAGTTGATCCATGATCCTGAGCAATGCCGCACAGTGCTTACAGTTTTCCCGAGGTTCCTTGATACAGAAGGCCTGGTAAGTCTGCATTATGTTGATAATGTATTTTCTGTCAAAAACAGCTTTGTTTAGATGAAATTGGTCATTTCCCCCTTCTTTCACCATCATCAAGTCCACCTATACTTGTTTCCCCCCTATAGGTTCTGCAAGACTTTGATCTTTTATTTGGAGCAGAGACTTCATCCAAACTCTTGGAGAAACGGGGAACAACCCTGAAGGCAAAAGTAATAGAGCAAGCGAAAACCCTCAGTAAGACACCCATGCTCGACTATCTCATTCAGTGTACAGAGGAGAACCCCGACGAGGATGATGAGGTCCCAGGTAAATGACAAAAAAGAACTACCTGTGTATATCAGGCCCCCTTTTTTCAAATGTTGTCTTATTGTATTTACTGTGACACCATTGTGCTGATAGATTATATTTTTTTCTATTTTTAACCTTTGCATGGCCTTCAGGTCATATCTGACCCGAAACAGTTTTCGCTTATCTTAAAAATAGGGTTATCTTTTATGTAATTGGCTGAAATTTTGAGACGCAGTTCCAAATGACACTAGTTATAAATAAAATTTATGGTCACTCTCTTGCATTGCATTATGGGTCTTTCATGTTTTTTAATAGCACTTTAGACCCTTCGGGTCAAATTTGACCCAGGATGATACTGAGTGATGTAATGGAGCAGTATGTCCCAATATTGTGATTCCAAGCACAATGAACACACTCAGACATGAACACACTCAGACAGCCACCTGCACACACCCACCAGCATTTTCTGTATCTGTAATTCAATTACAGATATCTGAAATACAATTTCAGATATCTGTAATTACATTCTTACATGTAAAAATTCCAGGTGAAGATATCAATGGTGTGATTTTGACTAGTAAGAATTGCATTTTAGATATCTAGAATTAATTTATGATATCTGTAATGTTCGTACAATTATAGATATCATAGATGAACTTTGTCACTAGTAAGAATAAAATTGTTGTTATCAAGAATTAACATTTTTACTAGTAAGAACTGGGTTGTAGATATCATGAATTAGAATTGCGACATGTCAAAATGTCATTATGGATATGTGGACTTTGAATTACAACATGTACAAATTGAATTACAGATATCTGTAATTCAGTTTGAATGGAAGTCAATGGCACACGTTTACTAGTTGTAATTAAGTTGCAGATATCTACAATTACCATTTCCACTAGTGAAAAATAAATAGTAGATATCATTAATAAGAATAGTTACTAGTGAAAATTACATTGTGGATACGTCGGCTTGGAATTCTAACATGTGAAAAAACAATTACTGATATCTGCAATTGCTATTACCGCTAATACTTAAATGTTAAAAGGGCTTGCCATGCTAGAGTAGCACCTGTTGAGAGTCACACACACACACACACAGTCATCAAAAGAGTCGTATGTAACAACTCTTGACCCTCTTGGGGGGTCATTGGAAAATGAAAAACATTTTGAAAATTTGCCTCTTTCTGATTGGTTACTGGACATAAACAAGCAAAATCTATAAATACAGCTTCAAATTATGTTCAATATATTGCTGCACAGACTTTGTGAAAGACATGAAGAGGCGTTTTTCTGTGGCTGTACCATTATGTCCAATACTTGACATATTCTTCTTTGTAATAGGCCCACTCCAAAAATAACCCATAATTATTAGCTTGATCTTGATCTGTATTTGACATAATTCATAACTTCTGTTTTTTTCAAAAATCAAAAATGAGGTCATACTTCATCGATATGGTGTAAATGTGACTAAAAATTCCACCAATAAGTATAAATTTGGTGTCAATAGATTGGTCTGAAGTTGACGAAGCAGATAAAACCCAAACTTGTGTGATTTTGTTATGTTATCATGCTTTTATATAGTCAAACCTGTTCGGGTTCAAATTTGACCCGCTAAGGTCATCCGTGGCAGTATTGTGTTATTTTTTCAGCCACCGAAAAAAATTAAGTGGCATTTAAAAAAAACATTACATGGAAACTTTGACATGTCCCAGTCTTTGATAATCCATCATATAATTTCAAAAAAAGATTTTACTGTATTTGACATAATTTATGATTTATGTGTTTTATAAGATCATAAATAAGGTCATGTTTCCTATAATCACAATAAATAATACCCAAAATTCCACTAATAAGTATAAATTTGGTGTCAATGGATTGGTGTAAGTTGGAGAATCAGGTAAAACCCAAACTTGTGTGATTTTGTCATCTTATTGTGCTTTTGTACAGTCAAACCTGTTCGGGTCAAATTTGACCGCTAAGGTCATCCGTGGCAGTATTGTGTTATTTTTCCTGCCACTGAAAAAAAAGAAGTGGCATTTAAAAAAACATTACATGAAACTTTGACATAACCCAGTCTTTGATAATCCATCATATAATATTTAAAAAATCTTTAACTGCATTTGACATAATTTATGATTTATGTGTTTTTTAAAATCAAAAATTAGGTCATATTTCATATTATCATAATAAATACTTCCAAAAGTTCAACCAATAAGTACAAATTTGGTTTCAATAGATTGGTCTGAAGTTGGAGAAGCAGATAAAACCCAAACTTGTGTGATTTTGTTATGTTATTATGCTTTTATACAGTCAAACCTGCTCGGGTCAAATTTGACCCGCTAAGACCTAAATAAGTGTAGAAAAGATAAGGACTTCCCAGGGTTAAGAGCCTTTTGGATATTTATATTGATTTATCAGGTGCATTTCTTACTGAAATCAGGTTCTCTCCTCTCTTCTTCTCAGGTTTGGATGGTGACATGGCGGCAATTCTACTGCTGGTCTACCTTTTGCCACCAAGTGGAAAGAAGGGGACCGTGAAGATCAGTATCCGGGAAGCTGTGGATCGTGTAGTGAAGTTTCATAAGGTCAGTGTGTTCTGATTTCCATTTTGAAACCATCCAATGTGCAAGAGTGGAACCCTCACTCCAAACACACGTTTTGGCCAATTGTTATAACATAAACAGCAATAGATTAGTGTTGCATGATACCCACGGTATCCTGCAGTGCCAAGACGTCACAGTTCCTACTAAACCAGAAATTCTACACAATGGTACTACCGTGGATCACTATACTACTGCTGAACGCGGTGCCAGTTTTCGCTGTGTAGTGGACTGGCATTACTCTCCTCCAGGCTCCTGTTCTCACTACATGTTGTTCTAATGTAAACAAACACACGGCACATAATTTAATCAATTGCACACATTTCTAACCAGTCAGCTTTACTGGTCCATACATTGTCTTTTCCATTTTTAAGTAATCCTCCAACTGTGCTATTAAAAATTTCTGTCTGACATATCCATAAGAATTGGATGTATAATGTAGTTGTACTTTTGATTCTTATGTTACAGTCAGGTCGCAGCCTGCATGAGCACTCTGGTCCAGACAAGCAGAGGCAGCCCTTCATCCTGGCAGTTGGCAGGACGAGAAACAGCATCCATGAATACTACATCGCAGTGGATGGTGAGCTCCTTCCCTGCAGGTCCAAGTCTTCCCTGTCAGCCTTCGATGAACTTTTCAAGGCACATTATGTGTTTGGTATCTCGTATGACCAGGCTTTAAACAGCATGTACACATTTGTGAGTCATGCTATCAGCTCTCTCATGAAACTCCTAGAGTCAAGGACCTGAGGGCAAAGCTCCTGAAGTGATGTGATGTATCGATGTGGCAAGTCCACTTTTGTCACCATTCAGCAGTTGCTACGCCATCTCAAACATTCACATGCCTTTTATCCTGGGAAGAAGTTTCTACTGGTGTGTGATCCGAATGGTTGCTGTCACAGATTTTGCACTTTTTCAGGCTTCAGGAAACATCTCCACTCCAAGCATAGTGTTGAAAGTCTAGATCAAATTAATAACGAACCAGTCACTCCGACTCCCTCAATTGTTGTATCTGATTAGCAAACAATGTCAATTGAGTCAACAGTTTCAGAGCAACCAGTGAATTCTCAAAGCTGTAATGAGACCAGGCAACATACCCAAGAAATGTGTGCATCCCTTATTGCAAAACTTCAAAGCTGTGGTGTGGCTACTAATGTCATAAAAACTGTTGTTGAAAATATGGAGGAGCTTGTAGAGGAACTGCATTCAAATGTCAAAGATGATATTGTAAAATTACTCCCCGATGATGAGGACAGTATTTTGGGAGTCTTGAAAATCCATTCAGCAAACTGAACACTGAGGCAAAATGGAAAAAACATTTGAGTGAGAAATGGGGTCTTGTAGAACCTGTTGAGGTCGCTCTAGGAGTGAGGTATGACACAAGAAGGAATCGAACAACTGGCACATATGATCAGGTCCCCGTGACAGACAAATTTGGAGATTGGAGGTATATACTTTATTCTACGAAATCTTTCTCCAAAGGTAAACTCAGCGCTTATGAATATTCATCTTTTGGCACTTTTTCATACAGAGGATGTAAAAAAGTATGGATTTAATGCTATCTTGGAGCCCCTCGTAAATGATCTGCAAATCCTTGAGTGTACAGGAGTGGAAGTTCCTTTCTCTAATGGACCTGTTTGTGGAACAATTGCACATGTGACTGGGGACAATTTGGGCTTGCACTCACTTCTTGGGTATGTAGAATCATTCAGTTCAAACTATTTTTGTCACTTCTGTCTGGTAGATAAACAAACCTTACTGTCAGTTTTCAGTGATGACAATCCAAGAATAACACTCCGCAATAAAACACTGCATGCTCAGCATTGCAATGACTTGAAGGCAGATCCTACACTACCATCAACATTTGGAGTGAAACGAACATGTTTACTCAATGATCTACAGTACTTTCATGTTTCTGATAACTATGCAGTGGACATTATGCATGACATATTGGAAGGAGTGGGGCAATTAGAACTGAAATTACTTTTTTGTTACCTCTCAGACAACAACATCATGTCCAAGACAGATATTTGTAACAGGATATATTCATACAACTATGGCTTTGTTGAGCGAATAAATAGACCAACCAGAATCAACCTAGAGCAGACTGGAAATGGAATTGGTCTCAATGCAATTCAGACATTTTGCTTGATCCGGAATGTGCCCTTGATATTTGGAGACGTTGTACAGGAAGGAAATGCTCATTGGAGACTTTTGCTGCTTCTGCTGCAAATCATGAGCATCATATTTTCTCCTGTCATCACTGACAGCATGACAGTATGTCTGAAGCATCTCATTGTTGAGCATCACAAACTTTTCAGAGAGATTTATCCACATCGCAAAATGATTCCCAAGCATCACTTCATGACTCATTACCCCAGATGCATCTGAAAAATAGGCCCAATTCTTCATGTTTGGGCTGTGAGGTTTGAAGCGAAACACAGGTTTTTCAAGAGCACTATCAAAAATTTCAAGAATATAACAAAGTCGTTAGCCAAAAAACATCAGATGGCTGTGGCATACCACTGGGAATATATGCCATTCAAAAGCATCAACTGTGGTCCAGTGAAAACTGTTCCGTTCAGCGCCTTGGAAAATGGCGGAATAATTGCTGAAGAACTGCAGGTTGACGTTCACAATGAAGTTAATGTGACTTCTTGGATTACTTGTTTTGGGACAGAGTATCGCCCAGGCCTTCTGGTTTGTTCAAACATGGAGGATTTGCCAGTATTCAGTCAGATAAAAGACATTGTTGAATTTAATGGTGACTATTTTCTTTTGGCAAAGGATTTTGAGACACTTTGTTTTGCAGAACATTTTCATTCTTTTAATGTCAGACAGGGTAATTCTGAAAATATTTCCCTAATGAAAGTTGACGAGTTGCACTTGTTTAAGCCATTTTATCTGCAGACAACATATGGTTTTGACAGAAATGACCAGTATGTGGTGCCTGTGCATGTATTGGTGTAGGAAATGTTTTAACTTTTATGTTAAATCTTGTACACTTTTTTTTTTTTTTTTTTTTAATCTCAGTGATAATACAAAAAAATCATTTTTCAAGCTTATTTTGCACCATGTCTGCATAATGTTGACAGTGTTTGATGTCCGGTGTATGAACTGGTTTATGGTTCAGTTTCAGATTTCACCTGTTGACAGTACTGCAGCACCAGCTGGATGTCACGTTGTACATTATCAGGCTGTGTATATTGTGCTTTCAAGGATAGGTTCAGATTTTTGAAGGCTGTATCTTCCAAAGTTACAGTATCTGTTTGTGTTTTGGCAGACAATGTTTCCTTGTTGAGCTGTAGTGGAGCAATAGTAATTCAAAGAGGGATTTTGTCAAGGAGACTGTACACTTCCATAATAAGACATTTCTTAATATGTCAATGTGTTTATTGTAATATTATAATAAAGATAATATTATATTTTCAAGAGAATAATGTGTGGACTATATATTCTTAAAGTGATGATAATTCACATTTAAAGTGTTAGGTGTACACCTGTCATGGAGTATATTCTCATTCTCAGAGTGTTAAATAGTAAGCTCTGCAGAGTTCTATAAAACACTTGGAGTATATCTTTTACTCTCTGGGAGTTCTAGGTTTACACTGCAGGTGTTGAAAAGCACTGGAATAGTGTCTAAAAGTACCAGTGATGGAGTACAATTGCACACTGTAAGGGTTCAAATGTAACTCTTTATTTGGAGTATATATTTTACACCTCTGACGGTGTTCAGTGAACACCGAACTCTTGGACCTATATAGACACTGAAACTGGTGTTACATGTACACTTAAAGAGTACAATATACACTGGGATTTTTGCTGTGTACTTGGCTAGCTAATATTGACTCTGTTACGTTAGTACATTCCGTCATTTATAACATCCATGCTGGTGATTTTAAAAATTACTGACTTATTTTGTTGTGTTGTGTACATTTCAGGCGAAGACAGAAGAAGCCTGTGATCCTTCTGAGTAGGAAAACATGTTCAGATGTTTCAAGAACAATGTCTGTTGTAATTAAGCTTTAGTAACTTAAAACATTGTATATATATATATAAATATATATATATTTATATATATAAATATATATGTATATATATATATATATATATATATATATATATATATATATATATATATATATATATGAAAAATATAGGACAGGAGGAAAATCAACCCACAGCATCGTGTTAATTTATACTTGCTGACTACTTACGACTTACGAATTACTAATTAAGTAAAGTGTTCAACTTTATTTAAATATTGGGAGACTATCTTCATAGCTGATGTGAAGCCTCTTGTTGCATCCAGTCTTCTAAGACAGAAGTAAAGGCTGGCTGTCTTCTTTGGAACTTGCAAGGTCAGTAGAAGTCTAGCCAATAAATTATCAACACAAATCAAGATTTGACAGTTAAATAATAATAATAAACTTTATTTGTATAGCACTTTTAAAAACAGGTTTACAAAGTGCTTTGACAACAGGCAGGAACATCAGACAGCAAAGCACAAGAGCTTATGCAAATTGGAAAAAAAACAACTGAAAAAGGTCAGGTTTAGTGGTGATCGGAAAAAGCAATGAGGAAAAAACTTAATAGAACTATGGATACTCACATTTTTTTTTAGATATTGTAAAGTCACAAGACAGAGTGGATGATACCACCAGGACCTCGGGACAGGCAGAGTGGATGTGGATGGCTCTAGAGAGGCCAAACCCTTCATGGGCTCCCTAAATTGAAACCACAAAATCACTTTATTTCATTAGCTGTTCTGTCTGTTTCAATAACCATGGTCTGTCCTGTCCAACAGGGCTTCATCAATGAAAAATGTCACTTATAACCAAATATCTGCCCTTCAAGATCTCACTGTCTACTCTGTGAAGACAAGATAATACTCACACATTCTGCTGGCCATACTGGAGTCCATCAGCTCTGACAACAGTTGATGATGATGTTTCTATCCATCTCAACACAATAGTAGGCTATATCTGGATTAAATATGCTTGTTTTGGTGGATTTTAAAATTGTCTCTGTTGCAAAATAGACTGACACAGAGCAGTTTCAAATATTGCTTTCAACGTGTTTATGCTTGCTGAACAGGTGTATTGATTAAGTATTGGCTTTTTACTTGCAAAGGTTTATCGCAGTTAGAGGAACAGCATGGTTGTCAACTTTGGTTTAACATTATCTTTCACTTTACCTAGCTCACAGCCTCCACCAGTTCTTTTATCGGTACTTTTTCATGTTTTGGTGTAATTTATTTTTCCGCTGCAGCCTCTCCTCTCACCCCTCTGTGTCGGGGCTCTGCTGTGTGTGTGTGTGTATGAGTGAGGCCCAGCACAGAGGAGAGAGCGGGGAGGCTTCAGCATGACACTAATACACCAAAACATGAAAATGATGTCAATTAATTAATGCAATGGCAAAAAAAGTGCACATTAATATTAAAATTAGTATTAACTTAGTAGGGGTGTTGGAATTGTTTTATCAATGCATTGTGATGCGGGCAAGGACAATTCGGCATTGATGTTGCGTCAGACATAATGGATTATAACCGATATATAAAATAATATACAAGTTTGATGCCACTTTAGTATTTACTGTAGTAAGTACTACTTTGTCCTTTCTTGAAGGAAATAAAACAACTGTTCAAATCATTATAGCTCTCTCAGCTCATCATGACTCCTCAATCCCAAGTATAAACAGCTTAATTTCCCCTGAACCATTCTCTTTATACTACGCTTCCATAGACAACGCAAATGCAAATGATTTAATCAGCTGGGGCTGTAATGGCATCTTTCAGCGTTAAGTGGCGTTCAAAGTTTTATTTCTCTGTTAAGTTGACCTTTGGTTGTCATAGTAGCCTTGCATTATGACACCCTGTCAGAGGCTCTATGCTGGATTCTCTACAACGCATGCAAATTCCCCTGTGCCTTGCATCTCTGAATGATTTTCTGGTAGTTGACCTCCCCTCTATTCCACCAGCCCACTGCAATTCCACAGTCAAAAACCTCTTTCAAGAGTTGGGTGTGCCACTTTCAGAAGGAACCAACCTCACGCTCTGAGTTTCTCGGCATAACTCTCAGTGTGCTCATGCAAGCCTCGCTTCCTCAGGATAACTTGAGCCGCATTAGAGAAGCTTTTAGAGCTTTGTCTCCCTCTGTTGTTCTCTCTAAACGGGATCTTTTGTCTTTGTTAGGTCACCTAAACTTTGCTATGCGCATTATCCCTCACAGATGCTCATTTGTTCTCACTTGCTGACACTGGCTAATTCAATTAAAAAATCTTAAAGACACAGCGGTTTTAGATGAAGGCTGTTCAGATCTGCGATTTTGGTCTTTGCTCTGCGATGAATGGAACAGCATTTCTTTCCTTTACAATGACTTTGTAGAGTCTTCAGTTTTCTATACTGATGCTGCTCCATCTGTTGGTTTGGGGGATTCTATAATAAGAAGTGGTTTGCAGATGTATGGCCAACTGAAATACAGACCCTCGAGGATCCCTCTATGAGCTTTACCCAATAGTTGTGCTTGCTCTCCGTGGGGTAGCAACTGGAAAGAAGCAAATCATGGTGTTTTGTGACAATGCAGCTACAGTTGAAATTATCAACAAAGGCCGCTCTAAATCACCAGCTATCAACAATCTCTTACGATGTTTAACTTGGATATGCATACTTAATAATTTCATCCTGAAAGCTAACTCATTCCCAGAAATGCAAATCGTATTGCGATGCTCTTTCTCGCTTTTAATATCAGGAGTTCAAAACTATATGTCCCCAAGCCAGTCCCCCAGCCTGCCATGTCCTCCTTTCAAACAGATGATTCTAGAGTAAGTATGTCTCCTGTCCTCTGCCTCTAACTACATGGGACTGGGTTCAGCAAAATCATCATTAAAGCCTATGATTCAGCTTGGTTTTCTTTTCATCCTTTTGTGCCAGTCTTCTCCTTAGCCCTTTACCTATAAACATTTAAGTCGTTTGTGCATTCATTGTAATTTCTTTTTGAATCCCGCAATCTCCAAATGCAAAGTATCAAAGCTATGCTAGATTCAGTTTTACATTCGATGCTAAGACCCAGCATCCCAGAGCCTTCTCGGAATCCTTCCATGCAGTTGCTCCTCAGTGGTCCTATAAAAGGCACGTCCTTCAAGTAACGATAAAAGAATGCCTCTCACAATATCACTGGTGCACAAGTTGGTGACAAGATTGAGACAGAATGTTTTTCACCTTATATTCATTCTCGATTAAAAGCAGTACTCTTAAGGGCTTTCTATGGTTTTCTTAGGTGTGACGAATTTACGACCAGGTCTCTCTCCTTTAATCCACAGCATAATCTCACCTTCTCTGATTTGAATACAGAAAAGCACATGTATTCCTTATTCTTGAAACACTCAAAAAACTGACAGATCTTGCCAAGGTACTCATATCATTATTGCTAAAACTAAAACTTCTTTTGTCTTTTCTCTTCCATGATGAAATATCTGCATCATCGTCCCCCTACTCAACAATCATCCCCTTGTTCATCATCAATGGTCACAAACATATGACGAGATCCTGGTTCTCTTCGAAGCTGCGTGTTCTCTGCTCAAGCTGTGGCCTGCCACCTGGACTCTATTCCCTTCACTCCTGGAGGATTGGCGCTGCCCCGACGGCAGCACTTCATCTGCCTACTTCAACACATAAGTCCTTGGGTCACTGGTCCGCATATCAACACTACGTGAAGCTTCACAAAGAAGAGATCCTGTCTGCTCAAAAATTCATGAGTTCCTGCATTTAATGTTTAATTACCTCCGCCAAGGAGGTTATGTTTTGCCGGCGTTTGTCTGTCTGTCTCTTTGTGTTCAAAATAACTTGAAAAGTCCTGAACGGATTTGGATGAAATTTTCAGGAATTGTTGGAAATGGGATAAAGAAGAACTGATTAAATGTTGGGACTGATCCGGATAACCTTGGCGGAGGTCTGTGCTCTCTGAGTGCTTTTCTAGATAAAACTGCATCAACTTTGCTGCTGGGGTTCAGTTTGTATCAATTCAGCATGCTTAGACCTGCATTCTCTAGTATATTCCTCTAACAGCCAATGTGCTGGGGGGAATGGCTACACATAGTAGTTCACCAGATAGTATATTCCTCTAACAGCAGGCGCTGGGGGGAATGGCCACACGGCGGCTGGTGCCAGGCCTACACATTGAAGTTTCACTAGATAGTGTATTCCTCTAACAGCAGGCGCTGGGGGGAATGGCTACACATAGTAGTTCACCAGATAGTATATTCCTCTAACAGCAGGCGCTGGGGGGAATGGCCACACATAGTAGATCTCATCAGCAGCTCCAGGTTCCAATGGGTTGAGTTTTGGGAGTGTTCAGTATGTTTTGCTCATCACTCCTTCATGCCTTCATGTAAACCTTTCTGCAGGGAATGATGAAACCGGAGCCTGGGCGCCAAACCTATAACATGTATTTGCAGCTACAATAAAACAATTTAAACGTGAGTTGACTGACTGAAATGGAGCGACGCCTGCGAGCTAGTTCAGGCAGACAACTCGAGCTGCTCAGCTATGCATATGTCACATGTCTCACTCCTCTCAACCATCCTCCAATCGCACTCTTCACCTCTCAATTTGGCGGTATATTTAAACTGGGAGTTTTCCCATCTCTCCCTCTGCCCTGCAACAACTCTGCTGCCCTACACTGACTTGCTGCGTGTTCTTTCACCCCCACCGCCACCCCAGCATCCACCTGCAGGCTCCGGGGGTGTTCAGTATGTTTTGCTCATCACTCCTTCATACCTTCATGTAAACCTTTCTGCAGGGAGTGATGAAACCGGAGCCTGGGCGCCAAACCTATAACATGTATTTGCAGCTACAATAAAACAATTTAAACGTGAGTTGACTGACTGAAATATAAATATTAGGTTATTCCTCTTTTCATGATTATTATTGATTATACTTCTTTTAACATTATCACTGTAATCATACAGACATGAGGAACTGCCTGAAAACAAGATGCCACATCTCAGGGGGGCTAACCTTCAATTAAATGCCCCTGTCCTCAATTAGTTAATAGCACATGGAATTTTATAGTTTGCACACCCAATTTTGTATTTTTTATTTGGGATCTCAGTAGATCATGCCCAGAGTGTTTTTTGGGGGATTGTTTTTGTTTTGTTTATTTTCCAAATTTGACAGTGATGATGCACACATTTACAATTACATATATAGCAAATATTTGGATATTTTGTTAATGTAGAAAATAGCATGATCTCTCTATTCATGGTTGGTTTTACATCCATAGTGACTATCTTTAGCACCATATTGACATGAGGTTACTCTTGAAAATAAAACGTCACTTCTTAAGAGGCTAACCTTTTATGAATTGACACGCACTACAGGCAAATATGTTTGCGATAGCAACAAACCTGTGGACGCAGACACTTTTAAATCCATCCCAAATTCTTTGTCAGTACTTTTCCTCTGCACACACCCCCACATTATCAACAGACAGGTTATAAATTCTCGTTTTAATGCGGTTGTATTCAATGTCAGTCATCTCTACCTTACCATCATTATGGATATTAAGGTAAATATCTGATTATTCTTCTTTTCATGATCATTATTGGTTATACTTCTATAAAAACTCTCACTACAATCATACAGACATGAGGTCTCTCCTGAAAATGAGATGCTTCATGTCAAAGGGCTAAAGTCTGATAGTTACATTCAGCAGAGACAAATATGGCAAACTTACTTCTTACTTTAGTCCACGTGTCTCTGCCCACCTCCCTTCTTTTGCCTTCACACACAACACAGCATAGTGTGGATGGCTGTTCATTATGAGACTGGGATCCACACTCAAGATTTCCTACTGCTTAACAGAGGGTTTTTTTGCCGCCATGATGGATTCATGTTGGGTTTTGGATGTATGTACGTGTATATATATGTACATTAAAATAATTGTAAACTGTCTTGACATAAAACATGTTATGAATTGATGCTATACAAACAAAGATTGATTGATTGATTGAAATGTTTAAATAAATAAATATATATATATATATATATATATATATATATACATATACATATATATGTATATATATCTATGGCAAAAAAAAGTTCTGCTATGAAGCTGCTTCTTCTTTGGTTATTATGGTACTCTGACAAATGATGTTGATACTTTATTTAATAATTTTGAAGTGGATATGCTTTTCCTCAACATAATTGGTGCAGGTGTGTATTTTCACTAATTTTTATGTTTTAAACACCTCCCCTTGAAATGACTTCAAAATATAATTTAGCAATAATTTTTTTCCCAACTTATTTCTTCATAATTTTTTTAATCCACATCCAATCCAGTCCTGGTCATAATAATAAAGTATTCAATTATTTTTCACAGTTTTAATCCTTTAAATTACAAATTTAACTACTTAAGTGTTAATTTTATTTCTTTGTCTATATGTTCAGTATATAAAAAGCAAAGTGAAATTTTCTGGAAGGGATTTTAAAGCCTTGGAAATGTCAATAAGTAACAACACTGTCTTTACGGATTTGTAATTTTTATGCCAGGTCAGAATTTAAAGAAAAGCCCTTTATCCCCCTCTGAAAGGCTCTAGAAATATCATATGTTGGAGTTTTTTTTTCTAAATTAATCTCTTAACCTACTTTTTCCTGATAACTACAAAAGCTTCCCAATGATTTGCACAATTTTGTGTAAATCAGTGTATGTGATGACACCACCAATTTCTGTTGAAAACATCACATTGAAGTAAGTGCAATATATTGAATGCCAGGAGGAATTTTCTGTATGTGTTTATTACAGGTTTGGACATGTCAGTGATTAGTAAGAACGCTGGTTAATTGGGGGCTCGGGCTTTGCAACGAGCCACTCTCCCCCATATGGGAGAGAGTGGCTATGCTCTTCCGTGCGTTTCTTTTTTTTCTTCTCATCTTCCGGACAAAATTTCGGTTCGCTTCTCCTCCCAGGGCTTTGAGAAAACCCCCACAAATTATATATCAAATCGTGCGGCTCGATCGGGAATGGTATGCTATGACTTTTATAACAATTTCGCGAAAATTTGGCAGAGTTATTCGCGAAAAACTGCAAAAAAAGTCCCATTGAAATGAATGGGGACAGTACCCGAGCAGACAAAAACCTCTCCAAAAAAACCCAGTTTTTCTAAGCACTACTGCTTCGCCATACCTTCACCTACAGACTTCATTCAAACACTAAAACGTAGCCGCTCTTGTCGATTCTTCAGGAATGTATTCGGTATAACGATAGGGTTTACGGTTTTGGGTCAGCCAGTCCTCAAAACCCCCCTGCGTCGACCAAAATCACCAAAAAATCAGGCTGCTAGAGTGAGAAGACATCATCAGTTAGAGTGGAAGGAATCAGAAGTTTTAACCCCCAAAAAAAAGCGAACAAACTGCTATAACTCCTAAACGATACATTGGACCCGAATAATTTTTTCACAGAAATGTTGCCTAGGTTCCTGGGCCTCATATAAACCCAATATTGAAGTCCTACCTCTTTCGGAAATTAAATGAGAGCCAGCTGCTTAGCACAAAGCCCATGATGCTGCCCCATAGACAGCCATTGTAATTTGAAATTTACTCCTCCTGTGGGAACCACTGTTTTTCAATCGTCATAACTCTGTCATTTCTCACAGTACCTGAAAACAAAATACATATTCGGAATCCCAAGACCTGTCTGACGCTCACGGTCACTTTACTTTTCACCTAGCATTTACGCTTTTTGAGTAATAAGCAGTTGTTGGACAGGCTTTCAGAGGCAGAAAATTGGACTGAGATGGACGTTCAAAGTGCTGCACCTGGTGTCTGTGAGGGTTGGTTACCATGACAACAGAGCTCTGTCTCCCACACACAGGTGTTCTTGTCTTTGAAAGGGCGTGTGAAGCACGCATTATGTGAATGTGTGTGTGTGTTGATGAGGTTAAAGGGAGCTCAGTCCACACAGAGCCCCCACATAAAAAGTGTTTGGCGACATCAGTCGCCAAACACATCCACACATCTTTCCACACATGTATGATGCCAAAGACAGCCACAGGACATTTGTTGACATATGTTTCTCAAGCATTTCATTGTGTCATTGTCCAGCTACATGCTGGTTTAGCCTGGACTTGGAAATGTGCTTGTAATGACAAGACAGACCAATGGTCAGAAGACCCTGCAATGAAACCAAAATGACCTGTGTTTGTGTTGATGAAGTTAAAGGGAGCTCGGTCCAAACAGAGCCCCCACATAAAAAGTGTTTGGCGACGTCAGTCGCCAAACACATTCACACATCTTTCCACACATGTATGATGACAAAGACAGCCACGGGACATTTGTAGACACAACATTTTCACAGCCTCTAGGGAGGGTAAACACCAACAGTTATATCAAGAAGGCAACTGGAGATCAGATGTCAGGTAATAGGCCTCACATAATCAGACAAGCCATGCTTAAAACTAATGAAAATGATCTCCAGTCATCTCTTTTGTGATGCTCTACCATGTCATCATGTTGCTGTCATGCTACATGCTGCTTCAGCTACTCTAACATAACCTGTGATGAAAAATGCCCATTGGCGGCCGCCCAAGCCCCCCTCACGATTTCCGTGGAAATTGTCTAGTTGGGGGGTCGGGCTTTGCAACGAGCCCCCTATGTTCTTCCGCGCGTTTATTGGGGGCTCGGGCTTTGCAACGAGCCACTCTCCCCATAGGGGAGAGTGGCTCGTGGCAAAGCCACGAGCCACCTATGTTCTTCCGTTCGTTTATTTTTTATTTATTTATTTTTTCTTCATCTTGCGGACAAAATTTTGATTCGCTTCTCCTCCTAGGGCTTTGAGAAAACCCCCACAAATTATATATCAAAACGACCGGCTCGGTCCCGATCGGTGTGCTATGACTTTTATAAGAAATTCGCGAAAATTTGGCAGAGTTATTCGCGAAAAACTGCAAAAAAAGTCCCATTGAAAATGAATGGGGAGACTCGAAAAACTCTCCAAAAAACCCCAGTTTTTCAAAGCACTACTGCTTCGCCATCCTTTGACCTACAGACTTCATTCAAACACTAAAACTCAGCCGCTCTTGTCGTCTCTTCAGGAATGTATTCGGTATGACCGTAGGGTGTACGGTTTTCGGTCAGCGAGTCCTCAAAACCCCCCTGCGTCGACCAAAATCACCAGAAAATCAGCCTGCTAGAGTGAGTGACATGATCAGTTAGAGTGGAGGGAATCCGAAGTTTTAACCCAAAAAAACTGCGAACAAACTGTCATAACTCCTAAACCATACATTGTAGGTGAATAATTTTTTCACAGAAATGTTGCCATGGTTCCTGGGCCTCATACAAACCAAACTTTGAAGCCCTACCTCTTTCAGAAATTAAATGAGAGCCAGCTGTTTAGCACAAAGTCCATGACGCTGCCCCATTGACTGCCATTGTAATTTCAAATTTACTCCTCCTGCGGGAATGACTGTTTCTAAATCGTCATAACTCTGTCATTTCTCGTACTACCTGAAAACAAAATACATATTCGGAATCCCAAGACCTGTCCGACGCTCACGGTCACTTCAATTTTCACCTAGCATTTACGGTTGTAGAGTAATAAGCGGTTGTTCGACAGGCTTTCAGAGGCAGAAAATTGGACTAAGATGGACTTTCAAAGTGCTGCACCTGGTGTCTGTGAGGGTTGGTTACCATGACAACGGAGCTCTCTCTCCCACACACCTGTTCTTGTCCATGAAAGGGCGTGCGAAGCACGCATTATGTGAATGTGTGTGTGTGTAATGATGAACTTAAAGGGAGCTCAGTCCACACAGAGCCCCACATAAAAAGTGTTTGCCGAGGTCAGTCGACAAACACATCCACACATCTTTCCACACATGTATGATGACAAAGACATCCAAAGGACATTTGTAGACATAACATTTTCACAGCCTCTAGGGAGGGTAAACACCAACAGTTATATCAAGAAGGCAACTGAAGATCAGATGTCAGGTAATAGGTCTCACATAATCACACAAGCCATACTTAAAACACATGAAAATGATGAAAATACATATTCGGATTCCCAAGACGTGTCTGACGCTGACGGTCACCGTACTTTTCACCTAGCATTTATGGTTTTCGAGTAATAAGCAGTTGTTCGACAGTGTTTCAGGGGCACAAAATGCCTTGAGATGGACAGTCAAAAGTGCTGCACCTGGTGTCTGTGAGGGTTGGTTACCATGACAACGGAGCTCTCTCTTCCACACACGAGTGTTCTTGTCCATGAAAGGGCGTGCGAAGCACGCATTATGTGAATATGTGTGTGTGTGGATGAGGTTCAAGGGAGCTCAGTCCACACAGACCCCCCACATAAAAAGACACATCCACACTGATTTCCACACATTATCACAGCTGCTAGGTAGGGGTAACACCACCACCACCATATGAAGAAGGCAGCTGAAGATCAGGTGCCAGGTGATTGGCATAAGCTTATCAAGCCACACATGACTTAAACACATGAATAAGTTCTCCTGACAGCTCTCCTGTGGTTCATAACTATTTCACTCATGTCATTGTCCAGTTGCATGCGTAGACTTGAAACCAAAATGCCCTGTGGCGGCCGCCCGAGCCCCCCTTCACGATTTCTGTGGAAATTGTCTAGTTTTTTTTTCTTCTCATCTTCCGGACAAAATTTCGGTTCACTTCTCCTCCCAGGGCTTTGAGAAAAACCCCACAAATTATATATCAAATCGTGCGGCTCGATCAGGAATGGTGTGCTATGACTTTTATAAGAATTTCGTGAAAATTTGGCCGAGTTATTTGCGAAAAACTGCGAAAAAAGCCCCATTGAAAATGAATGGGGACAGTACCCGAGCAGACAAAAAACTCTCCAAAAAAACCCAGTTTTTCTAAGCACTACTGCTTCGCCGTACTTTCACCTACAGACTTCATTCAAACACTAAAACGCAGCCGCTCTTGTCGTCTCTTCAGGAAGGTATTTGGTATGACCGTAGGGTATGGAAGCGAATAAGGACCAGAATTCAAATTAAAATGGATTAACAGAAATGCTTTTTCATTTTCAGAATAAAGCTGCATTTTTTGACTCATAAAAGAAATTAATAATAAGTTACCCAAACTGCATTTTCATTTTCTTATTCAAGACTTCTCATTCTGTGACTTAATTAAAATGAAAAAGCAAAAGATGTTTAAGATTTAATTTTCAAAAGTTGCCCCGGCAAATAGTTACCAAAATTCGATATGAATTGTCAAATTTGAAAATTGAAAAGCATTAGTGGTAATGCTTTTTCATTTCAAGGTTATGCCTGCAATTTCTGACTCAAAAATAAAATTAATAATAAGTAATCCAAACTGCATTTTCATTTTCTTGTTCAAGACTGCTCATTCTGTGACTAAATTCAAAAGAGACAGAAAAGGACGTTTAAAATTTAATTTTCAAAAGATGCTCCAGCAAATAGTTACCAAAATTCAATCTGACTTGTCAAATTCGAAAATTAAAATGCATTACCAGAAATGCTTTTTCATATTCAGAATAAAGGTGCTTTTTTGATTCATAATTAAAATTAATAATAAATCATCCAAACTGTATTTTCATTTTGTTCTTCAAGACTGCTTATTCTGTGACTTAATTCAAATTCAAAAGAAAAACTAAAAAAGAAAACATGGAGGACATTGCTTTTTCGTTTTCATGCCCGCCCCGCAAAAAGTGGTCCAAAATTAAATCTGAATTGGCAATCCCAAGTGGCGCAGGAGAGTGACGTCACAGGCCGCTTTTCTTCTGACCGTGTTGCGCATCTTTTACGGTAGGAGGCGGTGTGTTTGAGCTGGAGCAAGAGAAGTGACAAGGGGAGCGTGAAGGTTGTGCATGTTTTCAGAAACAGCGGGAAAGCCACCAAGACCAAATCTGTGCCAGAGCTGCTGAGGGAGGCCGCAGCTGCCCTCGAACGGCAACAGACCCAGCCACAAACAGCAGGTTTGGCCTCAAGTCTGTGTCCTACCCCGTCGTCAACAGCAACAACACCGACAACAACACCTGCTCCTGAGCGCCAAAATGCTAGAGGTAAGATTTCAAGCTAGCAAGCTAAAATGCATACAATTGCAGGCCGATTGATTTTAAATTACGTTCTTACTGACACATTTTGTACGTTCGTTGCGCCGGGGCCGCCACAATATTATCTGTAAAAAAAAAATACGGCCAAAGGGCGAGACCATACTTGCAGGTTACGCATTAATAACCTGGGTCCGGTCGTACAATGGGCTTCCTATTGTTTTTATGCTGCGGTCCCGCCGAGAATAAGTTTGTGCTCGGAAGTCAGGCCGTATAGGATCCAGGCTTCAACAACTGCTGATCGGACCGGACCGGGTCTTTTAAGAGCTCTGGCTTGAATGAAGCAGTTTACAAACTGCTCAAACAGACGATCGTGGACTTTGAGAGGTTTTGTAAATTCACAAGAAATTGCAGAAAATAGATATAGACCCGGCGTTTATGTGCTCAAACCTGCAGCCAGACCCAGCCCAGTAGCTACAGGAGACCGGAGTCAATTTGTGATTTAGCTCTTATTGAAAGTTTAAGGTACACATGACGGTCTGGGAGACGCTGTGGCGCTCATACAGTAGAGGAATGAGAAGACTCCTGGTTTAAGCCTTAATGTAGGACTTAAACCAGAATCCTGAATATCACTACATTTGTCATGTTATACATTTGTCATGCTTGTATTGGCAGTTTAAAGTGGCTATCAAACGACCAATTAAAGGTACCAGAAGACAGGAAAAGACATCTACTCTCTTAAAACTCTTCTGGGGAGGACCAATTCCTCCCCCTTAGACCTTGTATACTTTTCATAGATATATTTACACTACTATTAATCCAGCATGATCTTGATCCCATCATCAATGTAATGGGAATACCATAATTTAAATTTAAAATGCTATCTTGCTGTTGTGCATTCATATAATGTTAAAGCAAAAATTTTCCAATGACCCAAGGAATTGTTGGTGATAGAATAATTGTACATAAGTTGATCCCACATTTGCTTCTGTGACTGTTTTTTCTGTGTAATTATTAATCTTTGTTTTTCACTGATGCAGGGACTTTCTAACCGATACCGGGACGTTCTGACCTACGTGCAAAGCTGTGTAAACGAATCCTAGACCTGTACTGCTCCCAAACAGCTAAAAGGCCCAACCTCAGATCAAGCTGACGTGTTATATCACGGTGCCTCAGCTCCAAAAACAGAGGACATGTATCCAATGATTCAAGTTGCCAATCCAAACACAGATGCAGGTCAACCCGCGACCATCTTAGTTTATAGAACTTGGATTATGGAGGACGTAAAAAAGCTGTAGATGGCATAACCTCGCGTAAAGAAGATGTAAAACTCTTTGCGGAAGGCATGGAAAACATCAGAAAAACCTACCATTTAAACGGCTTTGAAGTCCAGGAAGCTTGGATGGCCAAGCTAGGCCCAGATTGGCATTATGTGAGCGGAGATTGGAGCCCTAATGTTGCACCACCTGGACGCGGGCTGTTAGCGCATGACAGCCCAGCATTGAAAACTGCTGTAGAGGTGCTTGAGCGTCGCACTATTGATCGTTTCAGCAAAAAAGCAAACTACACTGAAATTGGACGTGTAAAACAAAAAGACGATGAGCCTTTTGAAGAATATAGGCTCAGAATGACAAAAGTCTTCAAAATGAACCGTGGACTGACAGAAGATGCCGATGACAATGGTACATACAAGCAACAACTAAAAAATGCCCTCCACGCAGGCTCCAAAGAGTCTATTCGTGGATGGGTAGACAGACACCACATTAGCATGCCCACCTGTACACTGGACGATTACATAAACCATGCCATTCATGCGGAAAAAGTGATAAAAAATAAAAAAGATAAAACCGCCACGAACACGTTTTATCACGAAGGCGGACAGCAAATCTTTTATCAAGGAGTCAGAGGAAAAGGGAACTTTCGAGGAAGAGGAGGTAGAGGTAGAGGCCGAGGTGGAAGAGGAGGCGGACAAAACAGACAAAACAGACAAGGCACAGGCACAGAGTGTTGGACTTGTGGGAAAGAAGGGCATTTTGCAAAAAACTGTCCCTTTAGACGAAACGGAGAACAGACCCATTACTCAGCATGACTAGACCTGTACTGGCCCGGTGAAATTTATCTGAACATGCAAGAAATCTTGGCTGCTATTGAAGATAAACCGGAAGTAACTCTTGAAGTTAACGGTAAAACAGTAACTTTCTTATGTGATTCAGGGGCCTGTAGAACCACGTGCAGAGAATTGTTCCCACATTACAAACCTGGGGGTAACCAAGTCGTTGTAAGATCCGCAAATGGGAACATAAATTTTATCCCCGAATCTGAGCCAGCATGGATAAGTGATCCTAAAGGTCAATCATGCCAACTGACGATACTTATGATGCCAGGATGCCCTGTGAATCTGTTGGGACGTGATGGGCTTGTCGCTTTAGGCCTAGCGCTAGTATCCACTCCAAATGGGCGACTTGTGGTAAAACGGAGATCAGAGCTAATGAAAGGAGACATCTATGTCCTCCAGAGAGTAGGCCAACCATATTATTACTACTCGTTGGATATACCAAACAAGCCCCCGACATCCACAGGCTCCGCCCTCATGGCGGAGGGCAGGCAAGCTATCCTGATGGAACAGGATAAAATGTCGGACAGTGAACTACATGTTACTATGTGGTTCAAAAGGAGCCCAGGTCCTGATATGGACTATGAGACTAAACTGAAGAGGGTTACACCCACCACCCTCACAGTAAACTATCTATATTCTGATGTAGAAAACACAGCAGTTGCAGGAGTGACGTTGAAGTCAGAATTGGATGAGTTGTACAAACAATACGTGCCACCACACATCTCCCTGTACAAAAGTAAAGACAAACAGTGGAAGGACCTAGGCAAAATGGTCCAACAGGGTGAGATGGCACGAGACTGGATTGCCACGTCAGTAAATACTTGGGCTAGTGCATCGACGGGACTGACAAAAAAAGCATTATTTTGGTCAGTCCCAGCACAGGAAGGAGTTCATTTGCAAACTCCTGTAAATGAAAAGGATCACTGACAAGTTTTCCTTACTGAAGAAGAGGAAAAATGGTTGAGTACAATTCCAACACAGTTATGGTCCCAAGGACCATCTGATGTAGGATTAATCAAAGGAGCACTTCCTGTTCAAATTAGACCAAAAACAGAATATTGACCATGCATTAAACAGTATCCTCTTAAACCAGATGCATGAGAAGGTATAAAACCAGTAATAAATGATCTCATAGCTGCTGGCGTGCTTGTGCAATGTGATGACTCACCATGCAATACTCCCATTTTTCCCGTAAAGAAACAAGCTCCATCTGTAGGATGGCGTATGGTACAAGACTTGCAAGCAGTAAATAATGCAGTAATACAAAGAGCTCCGTGTGTGCCAGATCCCTACACACTTTTAAATTCTTTAGACCCAGAGGCTAAAGTATTTACTGTGGTTGATATCAGTAATGCATTTTTCTCAGTACCAGTAGATAAGAACAGCCAGTTTTGGTTTGCTTTCACCTTTGAAGGGAAAAGATACACATACACCAGATTACCTCAAGGGTATTGTGAGAGTCCTACAATTTATTCTCAAGTAATGTCTGCTAGTATGGCTAAATTTCAACCGCCAGAGGGAAGTAAAATTTTGCTTTACGTCGATGATGTATTACTAGCGTCACGTGACTTAGAGACATGCAAAAAGGACACATTAGCACTTCTAAACCACCTAGCACATGAGGGACATAAAGTCAGTATGAACAAATTACAACTGTGTAAACACGAGGTCAAATATCTAGGCCATAATTTGAGCGCAGGAGGCCGCACTATTGTTGAAGACAGGAAAACTGCTATTTTACAAGCACCAAAACCACAAACAAAAAGACAAATGATGTCATTTTTAGGTCTCACAAACTATTGTCAAAATTGGGTCCCAAATTATGCAGAAATCACAGCACCCTTACAACAAATGATGTATGATCAGGATTTAAAAATGTCTTCACCTCTCAAATGGAACGAAAAAGCAGACATGGCTTTTTGCAAAATAAAACAGGCCTTAGTGTCTAGCACAGCACTAGCATTACCAGATTACAACAAACCGTTTGTACAGATGGTTGATTGCAAAGAACACTATATGACCTCAGTTCTAGCGCAGCAGTCCGGTGCAAAACTAAAACCAGTTGCTTATTTCTCATCTAAATTAGACAGTGCTGCCCGTGCACTGCCACATTGCGTAAGAGCAGTAATTGCAGCCTCTATGGCTGTAGAGATAAGCGCTTCAATAGTGTTGTTTCACCAACTGACGTTAAAAGTACCGCATGCTGTATCTGCACTGCTTCTGCAAACCAATATGACTTTTCTGTCACCAGCTAGACATCTGTCCTGTATGGCAACTCTATTATCACAGCCTCATCTTACTATAGAAAGATGCACAACACTAAATCCTGCAACCTTAATGCCTCTTCCAGATGATGGCGAACAACATGACTGCCAAGAACTGGCAGAACAAAGTGCAAAATGTAGAATTGATTTAAAAGATCAACCCCTAGGAGTAGGGACGATTCTATTTGTAGATGGCTCATCAAAGAAAAATGAATATGGCAAAACCCTGTCAGGATATGCAGTGGTTACACAAAACAAAGTACTAAAAGCTGCAGCCTTACCATCAAACTATTCAGCACAAGCAGCAGAATTAGTGGCTTTAACTGAAGCATGCAAAGAAATGACAGGAAAAGATGTAACTATCTACACAGATAGCCAATATGCATTCGCTACAGTTCATACTTTCGCACAATATTGGAAAAACAGAGGTATGATAACATCCACAGGTAAACCAGTAACTCATGCTGCACTTTTGTCAGATCTTTTAAACGCTATCCAATTACCAAATCAGGTAGCTATATGCAAATGTGCAGCTCATACATCAGGAAAAGATGATGTTTCTCTTGATAATACATTCGCTGACAAAACAGCTAAAGCAGCGGCAGCGGGTGAAATTGAAATACTCCTGCTGACTAACAACACTATGATTGAAAACAATGTACTCAAAGACATGCAGCAACAGAGCCTGCCGACAGAAAAAACTTACTGGATAAAACATGGTGCAAAATTACAAAATGATGTCTACGTATGACCTGAAGGGAAACCAATCCTACCAAAAAATCTGTATAAATGGGCAGCCATATTGAGCCGCGGTGTTACACATGTCTCAGCAGGAGGGATGGTAGGACAGATACAACAATATTATACAACCTATGGATTTAACTTGTATTCAAAAAATTTTTGTAGAGCATGCCTAACGTGTGCACGACATAACCCGCAGGGAAATTTAAGACCAACTAGAGGAAAGTTTCCCAAACCACAATACCCATTTCAAATCATTAACATGGATTTCATTGAACTAAACAAGAGTGAAGGGAAAAAATATTGTTTAGTCATAGTTGATGTATTTTCAAAATGGGTGGAACTGTTTCCAACTAAAAATCCAGATGCACTAACAGTAGCAAAAGCATTATGTAAAGACATCATACCTAGGTACGGAATCCCTGAAAGGATTTACTGCGATAATGGAACTCATTTTGCTAACCAGATAATTAAAAGGTTATCTCTGTTGAAAGCTCCATCAGGGGAGGTGAGCAAAAGTCTGATGAATAGGGTGGATTTAGACGTATAGAGTCTGGATAGACCCAAAAGTCAGTGAAGGTTTTAAAACAGGTGAACCTGATTAGTTAACCTGATCAGTTAACCTGGTGACACCAACCCCAGTAGAGGAGTCTATTCACCAGTTGATAACGTTTACAGTAATAAGTAGTGTATAATTTAAGATGATTCCCAAATGGTTACAGTGCGCTATCAGGTGTTGGGCCCTCTCAGTCTTTTTCATATTAATGTTCCTCTTTATATGGTATCTCTGGGAACCCCCACAACATAGTAGCAATAACTCTAAAGTACAACGTGACAGACGAGCTACCAGCAGACGAGCAATCAATGATATCGAAATAACTTTCACACAACAATTTGAAGACCTGATATGTCATTGCAAGACCAAAGAAGGAGCTATTACGTCACTTAGCATAGACATTAAACCCTGTGAGAATACAGTAAGACGAACTCTTGTTACAAATGTACCAGGTATGGGAACAGCTTCTAGATATTGTCTCGGTTTTGGGGCAAGTCAAACTTCAGCAAAGCACCAGATGGAAATAACTCTGAATTGTACCTTAGACACGACTCAAATGGAAGGGATAGTTTATTGTAAATGTATCACCTTTCCTCGCGGTATTGAAGAAACATTCATTGCATATAATTGTAGTAAGCCTAGTACAGTTGTTACACTCATTGAACCAAATATACACTGACCAAATTACACCCACCGGTACTCCACCACCTGTGAGTATTACACCCACCGGTACTCCACCACCTATAAGTATTATTCAACCACTGAATCCAAGCGAAGAAGAAAATCCTTATTTAGAAACATTGGAGGCTGGATGGAATAGAACTTTAATTAACATAGTTCAACCCCTAGGCTTAAAACCTGAGGACTGTATTATTTGTGTAGTACCTAGACATAGATATGTTGCAGTAGGAGTAGCTGCAGAAGATGATTCATGTGAAAGTTATATCGTTGTTAAAGGATTCGGTAAACTGTATCTTACTGATATAAATACCCTTTTGTTGCACATGGATAAATTCTCTACCGTGTTTTCCCGAAAGATTTGCTTAATAGACTGTATTTTACTGTCTATGCAAAACAAGAACTACGTGCAGCAGGTCTGGAACTCAGAATGCCCCCGACCCACAATGACACATCAGGAGCTGCAATTAGAACCCCCAGTTCAGGAGTGCCCGGCAGCAAAAACTGCCAAGTTTTTCTGCCTAGAGGTGGGTTCTGCTGATAAGAGATTATCTAGCAGCTACCGTGAGAAATGTGTTCAGTGGATGAGAACAACTGACAACTCAGCTCGGGGCAGATGGCTGGGTGAGATCTATGACGGACTGGATTGGACACCAGACGTGTTCTTTGCATGTGGTCCAAAGGCAACATTAAGAGCTAAACCAGGGGAGAATGAGGAATGTGCAGTAGTTATGCTGGCCGAAAGGGTAACAGTCATCGCTTCAGATAAAAATCAGGTATCAAGAAAGAAAAGAGAAGTTAAATTGAACGGTCTTGGTATTCCGGATGGTGTTCCACCTGAATTTGAGGCAATTAGAAATTCTGCAGGATGGTCTATATTAGGCGCCCTTTCATTTCTTTCAGGTATAATTGACGATACACAAACTAGGTGGATTAATTATATTTATTATAACCAGCAAAGACATGTCAACTCTTCAACTAAAGCATTAGAAGCCATTGAAATGAAACTGACTGATATCTCTAGAGCTGTGTTAGAGAACAGACAGGCTCTAGACGTTATACTAGCTGAAGAAGGATGTTGTACTAATATAAAGAAACTGTCTGACATGACAAATATTTCTCTTGCAATCAAGGAACTTAAAGTTATCCAACAGGAATTTGTAGACATAAATACTATGTTGGACAAGGGCTGGTTTGACAACTGGCTGGCAAAACATTTTGGACATTTTTCAAATATAATTCCATCTATTTTGATTCCAATTGTTACTGTGGTTATTTGTATCCTACTTGCTTGTACATGTATACCATGTATTGTTAAAAGTATTAAAAAAAAGATGGTGGAAATAATGCTCATTCACACTAATGAAATTTACAATATGTTACAGCAAGCAGAGGACACAATGAGCATGGATGAGGATGAAGAAGGTATAGGTTTGTTTGCGCTTAAAGGCTATTCTGAATTATAAAATTGCTTGAATCTTCACATGAGACTCCTATCATTGTCCTTCTGAGTGTAAATAATATTTTGCTTCATGAACATGACCTAGCAGCTAAAAATCTTAACCAGAAGTGGCTGTATAGTGACTATGAGAATTTGAGCAAATATGTGATAAACAGGAGGGAAATGATAGAATAATTGTACATAAGTTGATCCCACATTTGCTTCTGTGACTGTTTTTTCTGTGTAATTATTAATCTTTGTTTTTCACTGATGCAGGGACTTTCTAACCGATACCGGGACGTTCTGACCTACGTGCAAAGCTGTGTAAACGAATCCTAGACCTTGGACTTATACACCCACGCAGATGAACTGTTAGAAAACATTTTTGACACGTTGCATTTGTGTGTTTTCCCCCACCCCTTTAGATATGCAACGTGATCAATGTGGGTAGGGATGTCCTTAATAAAAAGAGAGGAAACGCAGAATGTGCTTCAGAGCGTGTTGAGATTTGTAACTGAGCATATCTCTGCGTTCTCCTTGCAAGTACAAATTTTGCCCGTTGTCTTTGTCTCATTTGTGTCTCTTTTCTCAGTTTCAGGCTGTTTGAACCTGACAGTTGGGCTGTATGTTTACCTCACCATTTATGTTTGTATGCTTTTGTTTAGTCAATCAGTCTTTATTTGTATATTGCCAATTCATAACAGGTGTTTCATCAAGACACTTTACAATAGAGCAGGCCGAAGACAACCTCTCATTTAAAAGAAACATACATATATACACATACATATAAAATACACACATACACATGTATAAACACACTGATATCCAGAACCCACCATGAATCCATCATGGCACAGCACTGGGCCAACTAAGCCTATTTGCAGCTTAACTATGTGCTGGTTCAGGCCTGAGCTGGTCCCTAACTGAAAGTTTCATCAAAGAGGGATGTTTTAAGTCTAACGTTAAAGGTAGAGAGGATATCTGCCTGCCTTTATTTTTTAATTCCATTTGTTTATTATTATTATTATTTATTCAAAATAAAGTTCAGTTGAATTCGATTTCTCTTATACTTTTTTCCTATTTCATTCAGCTGAGTTTTTGAGGCTATTCAGTCCTTACCCTGCACGAGGTGTGCCACGGAGGTCAACCCAACCAGCCATCAATACCAAAAAATTGAAAAAGGCCACATACACACACCTTTTCTTCTGTCTGGCTAAAAGAAAGGACTGTGATGTCCCAAATCCATCCATGAAAAAAAAACTTGAAAGGGCAGGATTAGGAGAAAGGAAAATCACATTCCCAGGTAGGTTTACAGTATGTATTGTATGTGTCAGTTCTATTTAATATGTCTATTTAATATAGCTTTAAGATTGTTCAGCTAGCTAACTTGAGGGCACCAGAGGAGGTGCACCAGGCAGAGAGGCTGATACTAAGCTAATGTCTTCCTGTATAGGAGGAATGCACATGACTTCACAGCATGGAGGAATCACAGACCCACTGGGTCTCAAATCATGAAACATGAGCAGCACAAATTTGTGTGTAAACTGTGAGCAGACCGAAATTTTTGTGGATTCTGCATTCATCAACATCTAAGTAGCGCAGGTCTTTGAGTAGCTACTCACAAAATCTACACCTGCTCCTGACAGTGTGTAGAGCTTGTGTAAATTTAGAAATACGCATAAATATTGCATGCCACTGCTGGAAATTACAATTTTTATATATACTGCTCTCTTTTACATGTACAGTACACTAATGCCTTTGAAACACATGATTTAAACATGACCAAAGATTAAAAATATTTGAAGAGAGAGATAGACATATGCATCAAGCTCCATCTTATAATGCATTTGTATACTAACAGGGAAACTTTAATTCCATAAATGATCAGCTGATTTCTGATGCATAGTGCATGTTTCTGCATGTTGTGATTTGGTGGCCTGGTGCGACACACTTCATTCATGTGCAAAAGTGCAGGTGGTGCTGGTTTGGATGAGCTGTGAGAGACAGATGCTTCATCAGTCAGAATATAATCTGCCTTTTTAACTTGATGTGTTGATGTAGTGATGTGCTCCTCTGCAGCAGAGAGATGAGGCTGTAAAGAGCCTCCTCCTCCTGTTGCTTTTGGATTTTTTTCATTTATTTTTTTATTTTTTTGTGTGTGTTTGCTTTCTTTTTCCTTATCAATCTATTTTAACTTTGATTCTGAGGACACTTTATTCACTTTTGTTTCCTCCTTCCAGGCCTAAATTTACATGTCCTTCTCACACCACTACTAACAGAAGACACAATATTGTACTGATCTCTGTTTCATTCAAAATAACTTTGATCCCCAATTTCTTCTTTTCCCTCTCTCCCCCTTTTCCTAATGCAAGTCATGATCGCAGATATCAGGTGGACAGGGTACACTGACCTCCTCTCCTTATATGGCTGTTAATGGACAGTAATTAGCGATTTATGCTAATTAATGATTGCTAAGATTCCCACATCGTTCATGAATCCAGAGTAGGCTTTTAGTTGCATGAGCCTTTGTGTGCAAATCTACACACAGATTTGCTAACATGTCATGAATGAGACCTGCTGTGTGGACATGTCAGAGAGCAGCTTCCCCTGTAATACTGATTCAAGTTGCAGCATGTTCAGTTCAATTCATTGGGGGATGTACAGTGTTCCAATAAGATTGGGATTTCAAAATGTGTTAATAAATGTCTGGAGATTTTATTTCCTCTTTAAAAGCACATCTCATTCACTCAGTCAAACAGTTACATGTGTTTCAAAGTGTTTTTTTTTTGTCTGTTAAGCACCTCTGAAGTCAGTCCCAGCACTGTGTTCCAAAAGCTGATCCAAATCCTTAATAAATACCATGTTTGCTAAGTAAAGCTATCCAGACTTGGCTATGGAGTTGTATTAATGCACACATACTTAAAATTTACCCACAAATTGGTTATAATTCTGTTTTTTTCCCCCTCAGATAGATACTGTAGTGCAACTGAGTTTTCCGATCACCTACAGTTGAACTTTCCACAACTAAAGCACTGTGGTGGGTTTCAACTCTTGCGGAGCCGTGGTTCTACAAGGTCCAAGGTCTTGGACATCATTCCCTGTTCACGGGATGGATATTCTCCAGAACTCCTGTGCAACAAAGAACTTGGAGTCGGGGCAGCTGTGATGTACATAAGGCCACTCCAAAGAGATGTTGACATGGAGGTAATAATTTGTTTAGGATCTAGTATTTGACTTTTTGGAGTATGATGGCTTCCATTGTGAGGGTTTCTGGCAAGCAAATTCCCAGTCAGAAACCCTGACAATGACAGAGTCCACCAAGCTCTATTGTAAAATTGTTTGATATTTATGTTATTTCTCGTTTATGCTAGAATCCTCCCAATGTGACCCTCAATTCTCAGACAACTGGGCCAATGGTGGAATGTGTGTACTGTGCAGAGATATTTGGCTTCTCTGAGATCGAAGTCCACATTGACTGTTGTGAGAAGTGAGACATGTTTCTTGTTAATACATGCATGTACACATTGTGAATTCATGAAATCTTACACACATTTTATGATCCTAAAGTATCAATTGACACAATTTTTTAAATCTTTTCTTAATGTGCCTCATACATTATTATGGACTGTATTTTAGATTTCCTCCAGTGACATTTTCCTGTTAACATTCCAAGAAAAAATAATTCAGATTCAAATGCTGGAGAAAACTCAGAGAATACCCCGTCAGGAAGCTCAGGAACAAGCCAAGCAGGAACCTCAGCCGCTGGTAGCTCATTAAGCAGCCAAAGGCCCTGTGAAGAAAATAAAAGTAGTAGCTCTGAAGGTGCCACTGTCTCATTGTTTACAACTATTTACAATTTATGCATAAAAGTACTGATATTTATGCTATCCTTAGAAAATATAACTTTAAATTGCTGTCTTGAAATGTCTTAAATCAAATTTATATTTATCATTTTTGTCCAGTGTTCACTGATAATGACTTAATTTTCACAGAGTGGACAACAGAGCCTGATGTTCACAAGGCAGCCAACATGTTTCGACGTCACTTGCTTAACAGTGCTGAACTCAAGCCAGAGTTGGTTGCAAGGCTTGATCCCAGATCTACTGAGGAAGATCGTGAAAGGGAGATTCTAACTTTCTTCAAAAAGCCAGGAGTTGACTGGGCAAGTCCATTTTCTGTTATACTGGGTGGTAGGTATCTTTCATTAAATGCATTTTACTGTGAGATTTGTAATAAGAACAGTGATTTCAACTGAAAAGTGAAGTAAATTGTTCTTTCAATACAAGCCTACATTCCACTACATTCGATCTTTTAAGAAGCTTTATGCCAAGCTCCACTACTTCCTTCAATTACAGCAGCTCCTTTCTTTCCTGTCTTGCATTATATGCCACATTGATTAATATAGGTGTGCCTTACTGAAGCAGTCAACAGCTATCAAGCACACCTGTATTAGAAACAAATTCAAGCAGCTCCTTTTTGAAATAAATGAACAGCTTTAATTTCAAAAAGTAGTTGAGCTGGGAATAAAGCACATAAAATGTATTTGATCCTTACATGTTATACACATTCACACTAAGTTTACAGAGTAACCCCTTGTATTTCAGGTGATGCAGCTGTTGGGGATGGGGTAAAACGCCATTTTCTTTCTATGGTAATGGAAAAAATCCAGTTTGGATTGACCTCAACCTTGGTGAGTTTTTACATTTTTTTCAGTTTGTTTGTAAAAATTTATACCATATTGCCTCAAACAGCAGTAGTGGGGTTGGACTAACTGGCTCTGACTAGTTGTTTCCAAAGCCATTGGCAGACTGGAAAGGTTTGGCATCAAAATTGATCTTAAATTCACAACAGAAGGCCCATTGTGCCATTGCATAGGCTCTTGTACAGAATTTTACAGTTTAATAATTCTCACAAATAAATATCCTCGAACTGTAAATGGTCTTCTCTCATATCTAGTATTTGAACTCACCCAGATCTGTTCTCATGACACTGCGGAAAGCATAGTTAGAGGTAGATCTTTCCTTAAAACATTTGCAATGGCAACTGTAATTTAACAGAAAAATCTCTCAGGATAATGCTGCTGTTTCACCTGAAATAAGCTTTTAGTTATATCTTGCTCTTTCACTCTCAGAGAACACTGGCAGAACTCTTCTGTTCAATGGGGCAGACGATCACAAGGTCCCATCCACCTCCAGAGCCCTGATAGATGGAGATCTTTTCAGAGTAGCTGGACGTGCCATAGGACATTCCTTTATTCACGGAGGTCCTCGCTTCACTGGACTGAGCTCATCAATGTTGCAGCTAATTGTTGGAAGTAACGAGGAGTCTGCTGTATTTGAGCTTTCTGACTGCCCTGATACAGATGTCATTGAAGTGGTGTCTGCAGTAAGTTCTACTTGAAGTCATTGTTTTATTTTGTCATGACGCAACTTTTTGAAATTCACTTGAATTGATTATTCTTGTGCTATCATGCAAATATATTTACTTTGTATCAAACATAAAAAACATAGACTGTGCAAGTGATGTAACATTGCCTTACTCTATTAATTGTAGCTTGACAGTCAGAGGGAACTGACTCCACAGGAAAGATGTGAGGTGAACAACCTGGCCTTCAACTGGGATCTTCCTCCCATTAATGATAACAGGAGGTGGTTGGCAGAGAAAATCCTACAGCATGCGGTATGAATAATTCAAAATAAAATTAAGTAAATGTAAAAAAGATTTACATGTACATTACTAGTAGAACAAACTGATTCACTAGTCTAATTTATTTTGTTCCCCCAACAACTGTATATAAATTACACTTTGCAAACTCTGATGATTTTTGAAGGTCATTGAACGAAGACGAACACAAATAAAGCAACTACGTAAGGGGTTGAAAGACAGTGGTGTCTTCAACATGATCAAAGAACGTCCTGCCCTAGCCGCAGTCCTTTTTCCAAGATCTGCAGAGCAAGCTATGGACTCGCAGGTAATTGGCTTCTCACCTGAAACTGCTGACTGATTACAGAAATACCAGTAGGGCTACTATTGTAATTGTACTTATAAAACTGGTAAAAGGCTTCAAGGGTAACATGTTGGAGTGCTATCATTCAGGTATTACAAGCCTCCATTGTTATATCCACTAAAAAGCTGCCTTTTCTACCTCTGCTTTTATGAAAGTGATGGCTCTTTGCAAAATTGCTCTTCTCTGTTGATATACCCTTTCAGTTTATATATTTTTTTTTTCTCAGACCATCTTAAAAAGGATCATCTGGCCAATGCCAGATAGTGAGGATGACGATGACCACAGCAGCGTGGAGGAGACATGCCTGGTCACAGGGTTTTTGAGAGCCTACATTGAAAACGGTCAGATTGTAAATGTTATCTCAGAAAAACATAGGTCTGAATCATATACATTTCCTAGAGCTGTTGCTAATTATTTATACTGACTCATGTTGATGAAAAATCTGCCTTGTAACATTTTATAAACATTGTTTTATTTTACTGTAGAAAACCCTAGTTTTACAATCACTTGACGGTGAAGCAGTGATTAATGATGTGTTGGTAAACTTCATAAAGTTCTGATGTACACTATTTTACCACAGGTTTTTAAATACTTATGACTGTGTCTTTGTAGGGTCCTCGTGGGAACTAAACCAACTCCTGAAGTTTTGGACAGGTTGGAGTATACCTCCCCAGCACCTCTATGTAGAAGTTTCTCCTGAACTTACCATGCCTGTAGCCTCAACCTGCATGACAACGCTGAAACTGCCCCTGAAGTGCCAAAGTTACCAGACATTCAAAGAGAACCTTGAAGCATCTGTTAGAAGTACAGGGTTTGGATTTGGAATGATCTGATTTAAATAATCAGAGAAACTGAGTGTTCATTGCTGTACTTAGTCCTTTGAAATTAATTTCAGATCCCAGTTGTGCAAGTTAGTACTTCTTTTTCGTACTTGTCGTTAAAGAAAATGTCTCAGTTGTGGACCAGTTAAGTCATGTTAAGGCATTACCTCATTACATTGAAGTGATATTTCCAAATTTAAAGAAGTGGGCTTGTGGGGGTATGTTGTGGTTACAGAGTAAAGAAAACTTTAAAAGATGTTTAAATCTGATGTTTTATTAACAAATGTTATACAAATACAAATGTCTGCGTAATAAAGACAATTCAATGTAAATAGTTCTGCTTCCTGCATTTTCATGCACTTTTATGTACTTCTGTGTGAAGATTTGTAAAAGTTAATTGAAAAGATTGCAAGAACACTCTCTCAGCCCCGGTATCTGTATATGAATGCATCTCTTGGTCCTGCTCCCTCACTCATCCACTTCTGGCTGTCGCTGCATCAACTGCTGTAGTGTGGCTGTGTAGATGTCCAGTGCATCCATAAAGGGAACATTGGGATCAGGTAACCTTGCCATGTCCTCCTCGGTCAAGTGTTGCTCCAGTTGCACTTGGGGTACTTCAATACTTGCCGCTTGACCTCCAAGGTCATCAAAACCATATGGTCCATCCCAGTCAATACCATAGTCTGCCTCCACCTAACCAAGAAAAAGACAATGAGAATTTTAAGATTATATATTTTACAAGCTTTCTTGAGATGTCTATATAAACTGTGGCATCTTCAATTTTTTCATTTAAACATTTTCAATGGCAGTTTTAAAATGTAAAGCTATCAAATCAGTTCTCCTAAGTATAAATATTAAATTATGTAATCTAGCCATATCATTTTAGACTTTTTTAACGAATTATTTAAATAATGGCTTGCTGATATGATGCACTCGCACCTGATGCTCCGTTTGGACATACCTGATCAGGATCTTCAAGGTGTCTGAACGATGTCCAAAGTTGGTAGGGAGACTGGCTACCTGCTGTTCTCAGGCTATGGTGGTTCCAAGCATCCATGAAGAAGGCAAGTTGCCTTTGAAGTTGAGGCAGAAAAGTCCAGTGGAGAGCGAAGAGATGACTCTCATCATCAGGATTCAAAAGACCCTCTCTCTCCAGGTTGCAAAAGAGAACATGGAATGGGTCAAGGACTTGGATGTACACATCTCTCCATAATCGTTCTATCCTGAAAGAACAAATGGCATGATAAAGAAAAAAATTACAAGCAAGAAGAAAAGATAAAAAATGTTTTTGCTTTGAATTATAATCAGGGTTCTCACTCTTGTCTGGAGATTATTTTCCAGGACGTTTTCTAACTCTGCCTAACTCTAGGCATGAACATTGTCTGCTAGCTATCTTTTTAGTCTGGCTTTTATGTAGTGTCTTACTATTATAAATGTATGGTTTATACTTATTCTTTTATCTTTATTTACTCTGCTTTATTATTAATAGATGATTTTTTTATCATTTCTTTTTGTCACCATTGTTTTGAGTTTATATTTTATTCCTTAAATTGCATTATTTTATCTACTCATATTTCATGGTTAAGTGCGTATTAGTTATCAAGTACATTTTTACTTCATTACCTATGTTTGATTTTGTACACCAACAAGGTAGAAGGAAGATAAATCATTTTCCAGGACAATTCAAACTTTTCCAGGGAATTTTACTTTTTCCTCATTTTCCATATGTTTTCCATGACTGGAAAATTGGTCAATCATTTTCTAGGTTTTCCAGGACGTGTGGGAACCCTGATAATTTACAGTTGGTAGCTTGGATACAGTTGGATGCTATGTAAATTCTGTAAGCGCTTTAGAAATGTATGTCTAGCCTAATCTGGTTTTGGTAGAGTAATTTCTCCAAAAATTAAATATGAAAATGTTTGATGGTACCAGTTTTAATTTTGTTGACAAATTATTTTTGTCATATTTTTCATCAACAACCTTTTTCCCCCTGACCAAAACTAGAGAGTAACAAATAATAAAAACAAGTGCACATGGACAAAAACTAAACCAATATTAACTGAGGTTTTCATCTGCAGAAAAACTGCCATAGACTAAAATGTTTGACAGAGACTTAATCCAATCAGACCTAATTTGGTGTAGAAAGTAGGGACAAGTTAGGAATATATCCAATCACAGCTACTTTGGTTGTGTGAAAAGGTTGGATGAGTTAAGAGGGACATCGTAATCACAGCTGTCTTGGCTTGGTGCTGGCGGGATAAGTTGGGGAGCGATCCAATCAGAGCTCCTCTCTTTATGAACTGATATATTCATGTAGAGCAGGTTCACTGTTTGTTGTCAGTTCTGGTATTGAGATGCTCTGCCAGGTAGCCTAAATAAAGGTGATTGCATTTCACACAAAAGTTCAATTTGTTTCTGTTCATTTATACATTCAGACTTTACTAGCGTTCAATAAAGGGTTATTAGATGTTTGATTTTATCCAAGTGTAAAACATGACTTCAGAAATTCAAGGAAACATAAAAAATGCCTTACACTTTACACTTCATATTTTAGTCGACTAAATTTACAGTAGATTTCATCGACTAAAATGTTGTGAAAGGACCTCTTTCACAATACATGTAATTTTGCCCACAGCCCAATTTTTTGTTTATTGTGTGGTATTTGTAGTACACCCAGAGACTCCCAAGAATATACCTTTAGAAAATCCAAAAGTCATCCAGGGTCTGTACTATGACCTATTTTATGGTCATTGCCATAGGTGTGAGCCAGGGTGCACACTTTACCCCAAAACTTACTCAAACACAAATAATAAATCATCAAATTGGGTCAAATCACCTTCACTGAAGTCTGGTGCATCTTTTGAAATCAAATGTAAAGCTAAGTATTACAATTGAAAGAAGTTATTGAATTTTAACTGGAAAAAAATTATTTTTTTTTAATGATTTTTTCAACAAATTCAATTCTTTGGAGATGTGTCTGACCAACTTACAGTTGCTGTACACCTAAAATACTTACAAATTATTTGGCCACATATATATTCTCAAAGTGGGAAAAAAATCATCAAATTCTGAGACCGGTAAAGTTGTTCAATTAACAGGTTGGGTTACTGTGGTAGAATCAGGATACTGTTCCATATCTTGTATATCAGGGAACCTTTAAAGATTTGTTCAGAATTCATCCTTTAAGTATGATTTCTTTTAGAATTTGAATGCTAGATTCAAAACAAACATTTCACATGAAATGTTATTCATTTTAATATTGAACAGCCACAAAGGGCCTGTATATTATGCCTTTGTGATGAGATAATAATGAGCCATTGATACAAGTAAAAACCGATGCAGTTTTGGATTGTTGTAATCAGATTGTATATATCTACAATGACAGCAATACATAAACATTACTTCTGTCAATTTCTGTTTCTAGTACTTATATATACATGTAATCTGTTTTATGGCCTTCGTGTCCTTTTGCATAGCAATGGCTTGGACAATTTTAATTTGTAGACTGGAACTATAGTGAGGGAAAGGGGATCTGAGAAATCCATAAGATGTATGATTGGCTGGTTATTTCATAGAATGGAGTCTTTGAATTTGCTTGTGTATGGTTGGAGGGGTTTCTGATTTTGAAAATGTTTATAATATCCCAAATAATAGATTACAGATGCAACATGTGCACACATGCCAGAGGTTCTCTTTCCAGCAGGACAGAGACAATAATATGCCTTCACAGGATCATCTGATGCATTCTTGTCAAATTGAATCCAAACATTGTATTTTATTTGAGATCTGTGACGAGAATGAATCTGTCCCCTAATGAGATCAGCATCATGCTGGTAAACCCAAATCTCATAGTCACCATCATTTTTTTGATGCTCAGCAATGTAGTCAGGGGACTGTTTGATTTGGTATGTACCGCATGTTATGGTCTCAAGGTATTCCAGATCCACATGAGGGAACGAGATATCAGATGCTTCAAAATTCTGCCATTCACTACGAGCTCTACGTGACATATTTGTTTTTTATTTTTCAAACCTTTCATGGAATCAAATGACCATGCTTACTAATCTTCTCCCAAGCTACACTGTCAAGATATTTTCATACAATTGCAGATATTTTGAAAAAAAAAATGATGGTATATATATATATAAAATACAATGTTTGGATTCAATTTGACAAGAATGCATCAGATGATCCTGTGAAGGCATATTATTGTCTCTGTCCTGCTGGAAAGAGAACCTCTGGCATGTGTGCACATGTTGCATCTGTAATCTATTATTTGGGATATTATAAACATTTTCAAAATCAGAAACCCCTCCAACCATACACAAGCAAATTCAAAGACTCCATTCTATGAAATAACCAGCCAATCATACATCTTATGGATTTCTCAGATCCCCTTTCCCTCACTATAGTTCCAGTCTACAAATTAAAATTGTCCAAGCCATTGCTATGCAAAAGGACACGAAGGCCATAAAACAGATTACATGTATATATAAGTACTAGAAACAGAAATTGACAGAAGTAATGTTTATGTATTGCTGTCATTGTAGATATATACAATCTGATTACAACAATCCAAAACTGCATCGGTTTTTACTTGTATCAATGGCTCATTATTATCTCATCACAAAGGCATAATATACAGGCCCTTTGTGGCTGTTCAATATTAAAATGAATAACATTTCATGTGAAATGTTTGTTTTGAATCTAGCATTCAAATTCTAAAAGAAATCATACTTAAAGGATGAATTCTGAACAAATCTTTAAAGGTTCCCTGATATACAAGATATGGAACAGTATCCTGATTCTACCACAGTAACCCAACCTGTTAATTGAACAACTTTACCGGTCTCAGAATTTGATGATTTTTTTCCCACTTTGAGAATATATATGTGGCCAAATAATTTGTAAGTATTTTAGGTGTACAGCAACTGTAAGTTGGTCAGACACATCTCCAAAGAATTGAATTTGTTGAAAAAATCATTAAAAAAAAATAATTTTTTTCCAGTTAAAATTCAATAACTTCTTTCAATTGTAATACTTAGCTTTACATTTGATTTCAAAAGATGCACCAGACTTCAGTGAAGGTGATTTGACCCAATTTGATGATTTATTATTTGTGTTTGAGTAAGTTTTGGGGTAAAGTGTGCACCCTGGCTCACACCTATGGCAATGACCATAAAATAGGTCATAGTACAGACCCTGGATGACTTTTGGATTTTCTAAAGGTATGTTCTTGGGAGTCTCTGGGTGTACTACAAATACCACACAATAAACAAAAAATTGGGCTGTGGGCAAAATTACATGTATTGTGAAAGAGGTCCTTTCATCAACTAAAATTAAAACAATTTAGATGACTAAATCTAAAAGATATTTTAGGCAAAAGTCTAAAACTAAAACTAAATAAAAAAGTGCTGTCAAAATTAACACTGCATGGTACTTGAATTGCAAATAAAAACAGTTCCAATACAAGAAATGAAAACAAGGAATAATAATAAGGAAAAACTTTATGGCTGTTTAAAATATTTCTTCCTCAAATATATTATGCATTTTGTAAATATGAAAAACAACCTATTAAGCAAATGTCATTCAGGCTTTGTTCAATATTTTCAAGTAAATTATGTTGATAATTTTTACTGGAATTAGAATTTGGGAATTAGGCCTGTGAGAGTCCTTGCAGAGGAACAACAGGAATGAATGTTGGTGAATAATAACACTTGTTATGTGATCTCCTGCAGTGGTTTTCTAATAATGCACTGCTATTGAAAACTTGCCGCTGGTTATGGACACTCCTTCCAGTAATGTGTGAGTTACAGTCCTCTCCTCTGTGTTCCACCATGAAATGGGCAACCTCAATATTCTCACCACCTTTGTCAGAGCGAACACGTGATGGCAAACCAAACTGGTTGATGGCACCAATAAAGCTCTCCAACACAGTAGATGCTCGATTGTTCGTTGCAGCAGACAGATAAACAATTAAACGGCTGAAGCCATCTATTCCAGCATGAACGACAAATCTCCAGCTAATAGTAAGAAAACAAAAAAAAAAAGATATAATGCATTAGATATAAACTAGAATAAGGTTCTTACACAGCTTATTTGACACAAAGAAAGGCAGGGTACAATGATGAAAAGTTTTAGGGTTGGTGAAACAACTCTATCATATTTTCAAGTATGTAAAAACAAATTTGAAAAGAAAAAAACGTATTAATTTGTGGTTTCCATCTATGTGCCACATTGCATTGGGTGCAGGAACAGAGTATTGCCTCCGTCTTAGTGTGCGATTGGCCATAGCTCGCACTTCAGTCCCAACTGGGTCCACTCTTCTCAAGGAGTCACGTACCCTTGTTAGTACAACAAAACAATAATAGCAAAAAATGTTAAATCTCAAAGACCAACTACATGAAATAATAGCATTTTAAAAATCAGTGTTAGTGTAGTTACACACACACACACGGTTCAATGTCAAACCAAACAGGGGGGAGACCCATTGCTGTGGATCCCCTGCCTGGTACACCCAGGAACCCTAATCCCCCCCGTACCGCCACACTGCATCTGCTAACTCTGTTGTGTCTCCCTATCAGAGGCTAGCTACAATTGTTATCGGCCACAGTAATTTTCTTTTTTTTTTTTTGCATAAATCTTGCTTAAGGGTTGGACTAAGGTTTTATTATGGTCATATATGATTTTAGTATTATAATTTTTTTTTTGTGTGATGTTCTTACAGTAGGTTTCCTCCTTTTATTTCTATTTATTACATTAAGCTCTGATCGTCTTTTATGGTGTCTTGGTATGTAATTTTATTGCACAATCACTGACCAGACTGATTTTATATCCTGTTTGTCATGTATGTGGATGATGTAACTGATTACTCCCTGTCCATGAAATGTGTTCTATGCAACCAAGAGGCACTATGGGCCAATAACAAATACAGTTACCTTAACCTTAATCATCTTTGTAACACTGACACCAATTTTGTGTTAAAAACATTATACAAATACATTCGATTCTATTTTTATTATTTAGGTCTAACAGGGAGACTGCACTGATTGAGCTTACAGAGGACTTACCACATTCATATAAGGATCCACTTTATATCAAACTTACTTTGCACCAGCAGTCCCCGGGCATGAAGGAATGATTTCATCATTCTGTATCCTGTGTTTGGATGACTCAGTTGGATTTCTGCAATGACGGCATCCAGTTCTTGGTCACTCAGTTGCAGAATACAGGTCCGACTTTCTGAACCAACAAACAAACAAAACAAAACAAAAATACTGAAATTGATCTTAAAAAGACAGATGATTTATTTATTTTTTAATGATGTCTATACTGCTGTCAAATTATGTTTTGCTATACATGTCATTGTTATTTGTTACCAAGGTTAGGTCTGTAACATGGATAATGATCAATAACAAATCAATATTTAACAAGGTCTTGTATGAGAAAGGTGTAATATTTGTCACTGATATAATAGATTCTTATGGTAATATATTAGAAACTAAATCCATTAGACACAAGTATAGCCTTAATTGTAGTTTCAGAGAATTTAGAAAAACCTGCAAATCAACACATTTACCACTAATTCAACTGATAAAAAACATCATAACATATGCTAATGTTACACCTGTCTTACCAAAATTAGTTATTCAAGAATTTCAGTTCTGTGAAAGAAAATGTAACAAGAAATATATTTCATCCATTTTTAAGTCAAGGATGTTCCATGATTACCACAGAGGATTGCAACTCCATTTTCTGAGCAAATAATGCTTTCTAGTATTAAAAAGCATATCTAAGTTTATTAAGATGCCTGTTTCTCCATAAGTAAAAGAAACACATTTTAAGATCATACACAGAATTTACCCAACTTCTCTGTTTCTTAAGAAAAGGTTTAATTCTGAAGAATGCTCATGTGCATTCTGTGGTGAGGCTGAGGAAAACTTAGAACATCTGTTTGTTTTATGCCCTATAACTCAAAGATTCTGGATCAATATTAGAAATTGGCTATCACTCAGAATTGATGATATTCCATCATTTGACACATGTAATATTCTTCTGGATAACTTGAACACATCTGTTTCTGACATGATTAATTAAATTTTACTGATGGGGAAATATCATATTCATTGTAGTAAATGGAGAGGTGGTAAGCCCTCCTTTGAATGTTTTATAAATTATTTTAATTTGTATTTCTGTCCCTGAAAAGAGTGGTCTCTTGCAAGACTGCAGGAAAAATTTGTGCTGACCTGTCAAAATTGGTTTTGATCTAAATGAATTTTTGACTTATGTTTCAGGGAAGCATATTTTCACCACAGCCTTGACATATAATTTTAGCTTGTTTGATTTAAAGTCAAATTGCTCTTTTGTCTGTCTCATATTTTTCATTTCTTTTTATTCAACCCCCCTAGCTATTATTTCTTCTGTTTTGTCTATTATTTGTGATTCAGTTGAGTCGTTTGTGTTCTTTATATTTCCTCAACGAGATGTTCTATTTTTCTAAATTGCAATAAAATAAAATAAAATAAAAAAGGTTTGTAACATGGCGATCTATATGACGGGGTGCTATGATAATTGTAGGTGTCCCGTCCGTCCCGTCACGTCACTACCATTCCAACCTTAATATTTCTTGTACACGGTCTTCTACAGATACCAGGCTAATGACAATAGTAGGAATAAGGAGTTTACCTCAGTCCGTTACTTCTCATCCTCCGCTGGATGGTCTGGCTGCTTACACCGAACAGTTTAGCTATGTCCTTCACTTTGAGACCATGCAACAAATACGTTTCTATCACATCGAAACGGACGTCGATGGCCGCTCGTCCCCTTTCAGGCGCCACCGCGTCGAGTCGCTGAAGGACTAAGAGCAGGTTAGCTAGGGCAATCTCGTTGACACTGGTATCTGAGACGGCAGAGTATGGAGCCAAGCTCTCTATAATCAACTCAAGTCTATCACGGGCATCTGATTCAGAAATTGTATTTAACTCCACATGGGAAGCTAATCCCAGTAAGGATTGCGCGATGGCGTCCGGAAAAGCCATGTTGACTGAGGCTGAGGCCAACCAACACGGTCAGAAGAAGAGCGGCCTGTGACGGCACTCTCCTGCGCCACTTGGGATTGCCAATTCAGATTGAATTTTGGACCACTTTTTGCGGGGCGGGCATGAAAACGAAAAAGCAATGTCCTCCATGTTTTCTTTTTAGTTTTGTCATAAAATATGCAGCCTAAAGAAGAAAATGAAAAGGCAGTTTGGATGATTTATTATTAATTTTATTTATGAGTAAAAAAAACCCACCTTTATTCTGAAAATGAAAAAGGATTTCTGTTAATGCATTTTAATTTTCGAATTTGACAAGTCAGATTGAATTTTGGTAACTATTTGCTGGGGCATCTTTTGAAAATTAAATCTCAAACGTCTTTTTCTTTTGAATTTGAATTTAGTCACAGAATAAGCAGTCTTGAAGAACAAAATGAAAATACTTTTGGATGATTTATTATTAATTTTAATTATGAATCAAAAAAGCACCTTTATTCTGAAAATGAAAAAGCATTTCTGGTCATGCATTTTAATTTTCGAATTTGACAAGTCAGATTGAATTTTGGTAACTATTTGCTGGAGCATCTTTTGAAAATTAAATCTTAAACGTCCTTTTCTTTCTCTTTTGAATTTAGTCACAGAATGAGCAGTCTTGAACAAGAAAATGAAAATGCAGTTTGGATTACTTATTATTAATTTTATTAATGAGTCAGAAATTGCAGGCATAACCTTGAAATGAAAAAGCATTACCACTAATGCTTTTTAATTTTCAAATCTGACAATTCATATTGAATTTTGGTAACTATTTGCTGGGGCAACTTTTGAAAATTAAATCTTAAACATCTTTTGCTTTTTCATTTTAATTAAGTCACAGAATGAGCAGTCTTGAATAAGAAAATGAAAGTGCAGTTTGGGTAACTTATTATTAATTGTATTTATGAGTCAAAAAAATGCAGCTTTATTCTGAAAATGAAAAAGCATTTCTGTTAATCCATTTTAATTTGAATTCTGGTCCTTATTTGCTTTCATAGTAGGGCGTACGGTTTTGGGTCAGCGAGTCCTCAAAACCCCCCAGCGTCGACCAAAATCACCAAAAAATCAGCCTGCTAGAGTGAGTGACATCATCAGAGTGGAAGGAATCCGAAGTTTTAACCCCAAAAAAATGCGAACAAACTGTCATAACTCCTAAACTATACATTGTAGGTGAATAATTTTTTCAGAGAAATGTTGCCTAGGTTCCTGGGCCTCATATAAACCCAATATTCAAGCCCTACCTCTTTCAGAAATTAAATGACAGCCAGCTGTTTAGCACAAAGTCCATGCTTCTCCCCCATAGACAGCCATTGTAATTCTAAATTTACTCCTCCTGCGGGAATCACTGTTTTTAAATCGTCTTAACTCTGTCATTTCTCACAGTACCTGAAAACAAAATACATATTCGGAATCCCAAGACCTCTCCGACGCTCACGGTCACTTCACTTTTCACGTAGCATTTACGGTTTTTGAGTAATAAGCAGTTGTTGGACAGGCTTTCAGAGGCAGAAAATCGGACCGAGATGGACGTTCAAAGTAATGCACCTGGTGTCTGTGAGGGTTGGTTACCATGACAACGGAGCTCTCTCTCCCACACACAAGTGTTCTTGTCTTTCAAAGGGCGTGCAAAGCACGCATTATGTGAATGTGTGTGTGTGTTGATGAGGTTAAAAGGAGCTCAGTCCACACAGAGCCCCCACATAAAAAGTGTTTGGCGACGTCAGTCGCCAAACACATCCACACATCTTTCCACACATGTATGATGCCAAAGAAAGCCACAGGACATTTGTTGACATATGTTTCTCAAGCATTTCATTGTGTCATTGTCCAGCTACATGCTGCTTTAGCCTGGACTTGGAAATGTGCTTGTAATGACAAGACAGACTGATAGTCAGAAGACCCTGCAATGAAACCAAAATGACCTTTGTGTGTGTTGATGAAGGTAAAGGGACCTCAGTTCACACAGAACCCACACCCACAAAGTGTTTGGTGACGTCAGTCGCCAAACACATCCACACATCTTTCCACACATGTATGATGCCAACGACAGCCTCAGGACATTTGTAGACATAACATTATCACAGATGGTAGGGAGGGTGAACACCACCAGGCCTATGAAGAAGACAGCTGAAGATCAGTTGTCAGGTGATAGGCCTCACATTATCAGACAAGACATGCTTAACACACTTGAAAATGATCTCCAGTCATGTGTCTTCTCTGCTCAACCAGTTCATGTCATAGTCACACAACCTTGACAATATGACCTGTGATGAAAAATGCCCGTGGCCTGCTCGAACCCCCTCACGATTTCCGTGGGAATTGTCTGGTTTGTAGTTTTTTGTTACGTCAGATTAAAAAAAAAATTATCATTAACTTCTGTCAAGGGGATTATTTTTAACCCTTACAAAATTCCCTTCAAAAATCATGTTGAAGATTGCTTCCCCTTTTTCTTCATAAATCTCTCTTAATCATAACTATCAAGAATTCAATCTTTTTTCACATTTTAACCCTTAAAATGCCTGTGTATGTGAGGACCATCCAGAAATATCAAGAACAAAGCTGAAGATGAGGTGTCAGGTGATCTGCATCAGGTAATCAGACCACATCCACAAATCTCTGTCACCAAAGACAGCCACAGTACATCTTTAGCCATAATGTTACCACAGCAGTTTGGGAGGTGAAACCCCACCAGGTATATCAAGAAGCCAGCTGAAGATCCGGTGGCAGGTGAATGGCATTAGCTAACACATTCACAAACACAAATGTATCAACACAGATATGTCACCAAAGACAGCCACAGTACATCTTTAGCCATAATGTTATCACAGCTGTTAGGGAGAGGAAACACCACCAGGTCTATCAAGAAGACAGCTGAAGATGAGGTGCCAGGTGATTGGCATGAGCTAGGACATGAGACCAAAATGCCCTGTGGCGGCCACCTTTTTTTTTTTTTTCATCTTATCTTCCGGAAAAATTTTTGTTTCGAATCTTGTCCTAGGGCTTTGAGACAACCCCCACAAATTAAAGCTGCAAGCAGCATTGGACGGGTCCTCGCTCGCAGGTCCCTCATGCCCGTTTGACCTCCATTTTGGGGGTTTCATCCCTTTTTGACCCTTTGACCTGCTCAAAGATTGACATTGTTTTTTTTTTTGCTCCTCAAGGTTGGTCCTCCCTTCGGGAGGACATTTTCTTCCAGATCTTGGTTTTACATGTTTGGTATCTGTTCCTGTTTTAGAGATATTACAGTTGAAGTGATGTATTTCTTGCTCCTCCTCAATCTTTATAATGGGTGTGTATTACACACTCCCTTCAGTGAGTCACATGACCAGCTGCTGTCAATCAGAGAGTGAATGACATCATTAGGTGGTGGGCCGAGTGGCGATATCATGTATTTGAAAGATCCCCATCGAGGGAGGACCTGATTTTTTGTGAATAACATCTACATTTTTGAACAAATGAAACAAAATTTGTTGCTACCTTTGCTTTTTGCACATTTTCTGTTAATCGACAACTTTGTGTGACTTATCCGTTCTGGCAAACTGACCGGGCAGCCATGTTCGGGATCCGCTAAGCATGACGTAGTTGAAGTTATTATCCAATGGAAATGCGCTTGCCTGCTAAGAGTCCACCTCCGCTGCTGCAATAGTTACCGAAGTTATTCCCACAGTCAGACCGGTAATCATGTAAAGATCACTCTAAAACTGAAAGACATTGCGAAAGTAACGATAGATTAGTGTTTCAATTACTATGAAAGAAAGTTAAAATCAAACAAAGGTCAACGGTCTCCAAATTCCGTTATTAAGCTTGATAAAAGGGAAGAAAATATCCACTTTACATGTAGTCCTTAACATCATCCCTGCGTCTTCTGTAACATTAATGTCCTCAAATTGTCATTGTACATTTTTAACGTAATAAATATATGGTTATTTCCCATATTTGAGGCCCAGTGACCTGTTTCTTTCACCTGTCAATCTTGTGTCTAAGTGATGAGCTTAACGTTAAAAAAAATCAACTTGTACCGCATGTCTTGTTTACTGGCAAACATCACAAAAACAGAGTGGTGTATGCATGTGGTCCAAAAAGACGTCCTGTAATACCTTTTACAGACATTGGATGGAAAAGAAATGTGCATTCTTTGCTTCTGTGGAGAGGTGTTGGTACAACAGAATACTGTGGCAGAAGAGGCAGTGCAAAGATTATAATTTTTTTAAATTAATAACATTGCTTTGTACATAACAAACATGGCAAATACACATTCGGGATGCCAACTTGGCATAACTGCCTAAGGGAACAGAATATTAATAATGTATTGATGTCTATAGGACAGTGGCTCAACAATTCATATAATTCTATAGCGTTGGGGTTTTAATTAATTTGAGGGACTTAAAGTATAGTTTAAATTACAAAATTACAAAAAAATAAACTTGGGGAATTACCTCATAATTCTATTTTTGTGAATAAAACATTGGACATGACACAAAATAAAATTGCCGGAGGATTCATTGTTATTGGCATGGAGGAACATTCCAAAGGTTATATTGTTTGTTGAGATTGAATTTGAGAAAGCTGAAATATATTGTTTCATCCAATTATGAATGTCAGCCCAAAGTAAATTCAGCTCATTACATGGAAAAAATACATGGTCCGTAGTCTTAGTATCATTACCACAAAATGTACAAATATTATTATCAATTCCAAATCACAGCCTGAGCAAATCCTTAGAGGGATACAAGTTATCCTTAATTTCTTAGTGTGTTTCTTTAACTTTGGGGGATAAAGGAAATTTCATGTAATTTGATCTAAGTCTGTCAGTTGAAAATTGATCAAATTTTTGATATACATACATAAATATATATGTTTTCCTGGGAAAAGAATTCTGTGAAACAGTGTCTAATTAAATGATTATATAACTTTGTGACAGCGGGGCCAGTTGTGGTTGTATAGGTTGGACAATACATATTTTTTGTTACAAAGACAATTCCTTGGGCAGTGCTTTATGTAAATCAACAGTCTTACTTTAAGACATAATTTAGAAAATTCTCTCCTGAGTCAATTAAATCAACTATGGAACATATATTTTTATTTATATTTCTCCCAAACCAACCTTCATAAAACAAGGACTTGTTCAGACACAATATACATCTGTTAATCTACAGTGCAAGCTTGTGGGGAATTGTGTACATATAACATTTCTTAGCCATATTTGCAATACAACAATGATTGCTTGAGGACCCCAGACAGTGATATAAGCAATTTATCAATGTTGAAGTCCGTCCTGAAAAGAAAGTTCAGTAACCTCCAGATTTTTTAAATAGGCAATGAGGAATAAAATAACAAATGAGTCACTATGTTTCAACCAAGATTTTACCCAATTTATTTTAATGGTTGCATCAAGGCAATCAAAATCAATTACTTTCAAACCTTCATCCTTTACATCTTTTACCAAGCTACCCTTTTTCAAATCATGTGGTCTATTCCTCCAAAAGGAATTTAAATTTATTTGGTTAATAGATTTTATCAATTTATTGGGGATGGCACTGGAATGGGCTGGATAAATCCATCCTGATAAACATTTCATCTTTGTTGAATACATTTTTCCTAGTATTGGTATGTCTCACTACCGTCCTGAGTTTAATTTGGATTTACACTCTTTTATTTTATTTTCTATATCAAGTGATTGGCTGATCTTTTGATCCTTTTGAAGGTGAATACCTAGGTATGTAATTTCTGATTTGATTGGAATATTACATATTTCTTTAATTGGAGTTTCATGAATAGTAAATAGTTCATATTTTTTGAGGTTTAATGCAAATCCTGACACTTGAGAGATTTTTTTTAAAATTTCAATAGTTACTGGAGCTTGATGTTTACAGTGCAAGGATTTAACCTGGAAAACCAGGTTTGTTGTGGACGTACTAATCTTACAAAGTATTGTGATAAGTGGCTGGCTTTGGTCTGCCAAGGGACAGGAGATGAAAATTATCTTTGGCTGTATATGTTCATTGATACACGTAGTCCTTTACAAATATGCAAACTTTACCCTTCAGATTTCAGCGACCTGCTGCGATTCCAGCTTGACAGTGGCCTATCACAGGGACTGCAACTGCGACTTTATAAACATAACAAGAATAAAAGGAGCCCACAGAAGTGAAAAGGCACCTTTATTTGCAAACACATACAAACACCACAGAATCAAACATGCAGAGAGAAATAGGAAGGTAGAGCAAGGTTTTCAAGAACCTTAAATATACGGAGATGATCAGAAAACAGCAAAACAGTGGAGAAAACTCCTGGCATGGGTGCAAAACCAAGAAAACTTGCTGGAGTATCTCTTCAACATTGGAGCACATCTGCAAAAACCATAATTAGAAACACAATATCATTATAGGCCATGAGGACTAATGTCATGAAATTAAGATGAACAGGAGCAACACTGACACAACGCTTGTCATTAGTTTTTCTTGAAACATTTAATTTGTTCTTGAGAACATATTCCTTAACCCTTTGTTGCCTGAGTCTATTTTTAGTTTTCTGCCCAGCAATTGCATACCCATAATGAAATGGGTATACCTCTGCAACCACAAGGTCTATTAAGTCTAAGGTCTATCTCTGATATGTTGTTATTCATTTGGTTGTTATTCGAGTTGTGTTGATGCCGTCTAAAAAGGTTTATATCATCTTGTTGCCCAGGTTCTGCTGTTTAATTTGATGTAAAGCATCACTATTTAGGGTCGTGATTAGCACCTTATCTTTCGCTGTGATTGCGACTGCCTCTCAAAGTTCTCCAATTTGGGGACCCTCGTTTTCCAAGGGCTTAACAGATTAATGTTGTCAAAAACTGTAACAATAAAAATGAACTTCGATTCAGGTCTTGTACATCTAATGTTTGCTTGATACTAACAAGCTAGTGCTAATTCTTCAGTGTTACAACAGCTCACATACGGCGAACGGTTATCACTACCTCCAGACGATATACAGCGTCGCCATGCGTTTAGCATAGTTAGCATCTTTCAACAACATCCATCGGCTACTTACCTCCACATGTAGAACCTTCTTTTGCTGGTTGTAAGTCCGTTGTCGAGTGGATTCTCGCCATTTCCAGTACATCTCCTCCAGCTGATTCTTGTAAACACCAGCTGTTCTCCACAGAGCTACGTCTGATTGGCTGAATACGATCAGGTGATCTGTGACTTTGCGTGTGATAGGTTCAACTGACTTAGCAGGCTGCGGCGTTTGCCTGTAATTTTACCGAACTTTAAACTTTGATTGTAAAAAAATGTGCAAAAATCTCAGGTAGCAACAAACAGAATTTGATTAAGAAAAAAATATATTTTAATATGTTAAAAATTGAGGTCCTCCCACTCTGGAGATCATTATTTTCAGAAACTAAAGCAGATACGCAGCCTTGGCCCACCGCCTACATGTGCTGCCCTCATCCAGATTCAAACTGCAGCTAAGCAGAACAAGAACCAAAACTCTAGAAACATTTCCTCACCATTGCCACAATTTTGACCAAATCTCTGTGCAAGTTATATGTGTGAACTGGAAATTTTGTCAGGAATCCATCCATTGAATTTTCAAAGCTGCAGGAGTTTTTGTTTTTTCGCTAGAGACCTTTCTTCTACAGGTTGTCGGGAGCTGTATTTTCATTCCCCATTCTTTTGAATGGGAGGAGCTGGGAGGGCAACTTTGAGGGCTTGTCATTTGGAAACCGTTTGAGAAACAACAAAATCCTGAATAACTTTTGATCATCAATGCCTCCTCTGTCATCTGTCCGGGTTTCAAGCTGATACCATTTACGGCCTCGGAAGAGATAATTTTTGTGTCTGGCAAATATTTCCCTTGAAATTTTATTTTGAAAGGCAAATTGCCGGTTTCCTGTTTGAGATAGGTCAGGGGTGTCAGTGCGTGATTTGTGGGTCTCGATGAGACGAACGTTTAGGCGTTGGTTTGATCTCTCTATGACATTCCTGCTGGCCGTGATGGCCATTTTATTGTGCCTAGGTGGCACTGGAGAGCTCATTTTGGCATTTTTTGGGTTAATTTTTTCATTTTATCAAATTTTTCGCCGAGTCTGGGGTCTGTGCCGATTTTGGTGAGTTTTTGAGCATGTTTAGGGGGTCAAATTAGGGTTTAAAGACCCGAGGGAAAAATAATTAAAGCTGCAAGCAGCATTGGACGGGTCCTCGCTCGCAGGTCCCTCATGCCTGTTTGACCTCCATTTTGGGGGTTTCATCCCTTTTTGACCCTTTGACCTGCTTTAAGTTAGACTGAGGTGTGTAGCTGCAGCTCTGTCAGGAGCCTCAGTCCTTATAATGGGTGTGTATTACACATTCCATTTTCCCGCCTTCAGTGAGTCACATGACCAAATGCTGTCAATCAGTGAGTGAATGACATCGTCTGCTGCCCTCATATTTGAAATTCAAATTCAGCAGCAGAGCAGCCCAACAACCAAAGCTACAGAAACATTTCCTCACCACTGCCACAATTTTGACCAAATCTCTCTACAAGTTATATGAGTGAACTGGAAATTTTGTCAGGAATCCATTCATGTAATTTTCAAAGCTGTCGGACTTGTTGTTTTTTCTGTAGAGGCTGATCTTCCACAGGTTGTCCAGAGCTGTATTTTCACTCCCCATTCATTTGAATGGGGGGAGCTTGGAGGGCTTCTTTGAGGTTCACCAACTTTGAGGGCTTGTCATTCGAAAACCGTTTGAGAAACAACAAAATTCCGAATTACTTTTGGTCATCAATGCCTCCTCTGTCTTCTGTCCGGGTTTCAAGTCGATACCATTTATGGCCTCGGAGAAGATAATTTTTTTCTGGAGAGTTGTAATTTTATTTTGAAAGGCAAATTGCTGGTTTCCTGTTTGAGATAGGTCAGGGGTGTCAGCACGTGATTTTTGGGTCTCGATGAGACGAAGATTTTGACGTTGGTTTGATCTCTCTACGACATTCCTTGTTGCCGTGACGACCGTTTTTGTGTGCCGTTTTGTACCTAGGTGGCGCTAGAGAACACATTTTGGCATGTTTTGGATTGATTTTTTCTTTTTCTGAAATTTTGTACACCATGGGGCGTGTGTACCAGTTTTGGCATGGCTATGAGCCTGTTAAGGGCGTCAAATCATGGTGCGAAGTGGGGATGATCCGGTGAGCTCTTATTTTGAAATCCAAATTGCTGGCTTCCTGTTGGAGATAGGTCAGGGTTGTCAGCGCGTGATTTGTGGGGCTCGATGAGATGATCGTTTAGGTGGTGTTTTGATGTCTCTACGACATTCCTACTGGCTGTGAGGGCCGTTTTAGTGTGCCTAGATGGCGCTAGAGAGCTCATTTTGGCATTTTGGGGGTTAATTTTTTCATTTTATCAAATTTTTCGCCGATTCTGAGGTGTGTGCTAATTTTGGTGAGTTTTTGAGCGTGTTCAGGGGGTCAATTAAGGTTTATTTGCCCGTCAGTATAATAATAATAAGAAGAAAGAAACGCTACAGGAACAATAGGGTCCTTGCCCTTTGGGCAAGGACCTCTCTAGCTTCAGCTAGAGAGGTCCTTTCCCTTTGGGCGAGGACCCTAATTATATATCAAAACGTGCGGCTTGGTCCCGATCGTTGTGCTATGACTTTTCTAAGAGTTTCGGGAATTTTTGGCCGAGTTATTCCCGGAAAACTGCGAAAAAAATTCCCATTGAAAATGAATGGGGAAACTCCCCAAGCACACCAAAAAAAAAAACAGTTTTTCACAGCACTACTGCTTCGCCATACTTTCGCCTACAGAGTTCATTCAAACTTTAAAACGCAGCCGCTTTTGTCCTCTCATCAGAAATGTATTTGGTATGATGATAGGGTTTACAGTTTTCGGTCAGGGAGCCTTCAAATCTCCCCTTCGTTGACAAAAATCACCAGAAAATCAGTCGGCTAGAGTGACTGACATCATCAGGCAGAGTGTGAGGGGGCTGAATTTTAACCTGAAAAATTCAGAACAACTTGTCATAACACAAAAACGATACATCGGACCGGAATAAATTTTTTACAAAAAATTCAAATCCCGGTCAAGGCATTTGTACGTCTCAGCTGTGTGCCCAATACAGACAGCATATGGCTGCTTTCCTCAGTCTGGACATTGCAGCTTTTCACTCATTCAACCTTTCACTTCCATACAACTTTCAGTTTTCCTGTCTTTACAATGCACATTTAATAACATATTCAAACGCTTATGCTATCTTCAATCTTTGGCAATCTTTGGCATTATAGGCCTTAATATTTGACTCTTTTAATCAGAGATTACAACTTCTTCAGAGTGGACAAAAATGTATGCAGCTCTCTGCAATGCTATTGCACATGTATTCATTTTAAGCTTTCTTTCACAACTGTAAACACTTTTTATTACACTTTTTATTACAGATTTCACACATTTTTAGTTTTGCTTTACTGCTTCTAACTACTTTTATGTCAAATTTTCACATTTTCAGCTTTGTTCGCACTGCTTTTTGCCATTTCATTTCACACTTTCAGCATTCGGACTCAGCATTTCAACGCATTTGCTGCAAGGAAATGCAATTTTTCTAGTTATTGTTCTTCTCCAACTTTATTATTCTGCTTTTTTCTTCTTCTTCTTCTTCTTATTATTCTACCCTGAGATTTTTGGCACCTTTCACAGCCTTCAAATGTGCACAGATTTTCACAGAAAAAATTGAACAATGCAGCATGTTCAGGAGAGGTGTGCTTGTATTTTTGACATGCTTAGCAGTCATAGTTTTTACAGTAAAAATTATTTTCTGCAGATTTTTTCCCATTGAAATGAATGGGAGATTTATGCAGTTCTGCTGAAAACTGCTTCAACTTTCATGCTGTACAGATTTGGCATATTTCCACCTACAGACCTCTTTCCTGCTTTGACGGATTCACTGACTTCTCACTATTTTTACATGTGTTCAGCTGTTTGCTTTCTTCTACAGTTTTTGAGATATCACTGTTTAAGCAACGCTCAGTTTTGAGGACTCCTCTGTTCTTAGAGCGTGTCACGTAACCACACAGAGCGGAGCTGATGCTGCTGACAGACAAGAAATAAGCTGCATCTTTCTGCCATAACAGTCTCAAACTTTACTACACAGACATGAGTTATACATCAAAATGAAGCTACACTTCTCCTCTTTCACCTGAAATTCATTTCAAACTCTGCATTTTGTCTCAGTGAGCTTCAAAGCCACGGGTATCCCGCAAACTCTTCCATCTGCCTCAATTATAACATTCCTCCCCAGAGAGCTGATCGCTTCACTTTGAAGGCTGTTTTTAAACTGCTCTCGTGTCAACATTTTCCACATTACAGACAAGAAACTTACATCAATCGTTTCAGCTGCTTCTTGTGATGCTCACAGTGCAGTCCTTTTTTTGATAGCTATCATGGTTTTGGCACAGCGACAGCTTATTTAACCTAATAGACCCAGCTTTTCACTCATTCAACCTTTCACTTCCATACAACTTTTACTTTTCCTTTCTTTACAATGCACATTTGACAACATATTTAGGTTTAGGTCGTCATTTCATTCCGTAAGTATATAAAACATTTAATACAAACAAGGAAAAATCTCAAACATGTGAATGAAAAGGAGCAGAATGAAGAAAAATCTTATAGAGTCTGCCCCTTTCTCACAAGATATTAACTAAACACAAAATACAAATAAACAAGTGCTGCAGGCCAACATGCCTTTTTTACAATTCATTTATTTCTTTTTAATAAAAACGACCAACAAAACAAACAATCAAAAAGGTCCACATGTTAATTCACATTTTTCCACAAAACAAACATAGCAAGACTTAGATTAACACATTTCCCTGTATTTACTCAACATACTGGCTTTGATAGTTTACACACTGGCTTTGATAGTTTTCAAAGCCAGTATTTCACACTTCTGCTGATGATTGCTATCTTTGGCATTTTAGGACTTACAAAATTAATTTTTTTAATCACAGATTACAACTTCTTTAGCGTGGCCAACAATCTATGCAGCTTTCTGCAATGTTAGTTCACATGTATTCATTTTAAGCTTTCTTTCATGACTGAAAACAGTTTTTAGTTAAAATTTCACACATTTTCAGCTGTGCTTTACTGCTTCCAACTATTTTATGTCACATTTTCACACTTTCAGCTTTATTCACACTGCTTTCAGTTATTTCTTTTCACATTTTCAGCATTCAGACTCAGCATTTCAACGCATTAAAAAATTGCATTTTTCTAGTTACAGATCTTGCACTTTCCTACGGTGGGTGGTGGGTCCTTTCTCAAATCCCCCTTCTCCATTTTCAGAGTGAGCCCTATAGGGGTCGCGACAATGTAATATTCACTCAAAAAACGTCTCATTATGGATCTCTCAGCTCCTCATGACTCCTCAATCCCAAGTATAAACAGCTTAATTCCCCATGAACCATTCTCTTTATACTATGCTTCTACAGACAACGCTGTGCAAATGATTAAATCAGTTGGGGCTGGTGCGTGGCTGGTGCATTACAGATGCCTTCAAGATCATTCCACTTCACCTGTCTCAATGGCATCTTTTCGGTGTTAAGTGGCGTTCAAAGTTTTATTTCTCTGTTAAGTTGACCTTCGGTTGTCGTTGTAGCCCTTGCACTTTTGACACCCTATTGGAGGCTCTATGCTGGATTCTCAGAGTGCAGTTCAGTTCAGACAACTTTATTTATCCCACAAGGGGCAATTCATTTGTAGCTTTCCAGTGTACATTCATTCATATGGTCAGTCAACAACATAAATAAATAATCTATCAGTCAATCTGTCAAGGAAACATATTCAAGCATGGGACAGATAGAGATGTCTGGACATTGTAAGTAGCCTACATTTACAAATTGTAGAGCAAGAAAAAAACAAGATAAGATAAAGATAAAAACAAGATAGGATAAAGATAAAAAGCAAGTGGGGTAAAAAAACAAGACAATGTAAAAACTGTAAAAACTGTAAAAACAGTAGTAAAAAAGACAAGAAATAAATAATGTCCTCTAAATCAGCCATTCTCAACCTTGGGGTCCCGACCCCAATAGGGGTCGCGGGATAATTTCTGGGGGTCGCCAAATCATTTTGAAAATGGGTCCTGAATAAGTCTTAAATATATAGGGGGAAAAACACCTAACCTGGCAACACCAGCCACCAGGAGTCGCACTGCCGTATGTGTCACACTGCTGAACTGTGTGTGTGAGATTCTCTTCAGTGACAAACAGCGGGAAAAAACGAATCAGTGAAAGAAAACGACAGTTGTACCAAGTTTGCTAGCTATCTGGTGCCGAAGAATGAGCGATGGCTTCAGAGAAAAAGTTTTCCGGGTCAAGACTTTGGTCAGCAGAAGCAGCAGCAGCAGCAGGGGTCTCAGGGTCAGTCACCTGAAAAGCCTAACAGCAGGACCATCACCTGAGAAACGGAAGGCACTGGGGCTAACACCGGCTGACTCCAGCACTTTGAGGCTCTGTAAGTATCAGCCCGACTTTCTAAAATATGGCTTTTCGTACATGACCAAAAACAGCACACAATACCCACAGTGTGTCATTTGCTCTGAAGTGCTGGCAAACGAGAGCTTGAAACCAGTAAAACTTAAGAGACATTTAGAAACAAAACACAGCAGCTTAATTGATAAGCCAATTGAGTTTTTTCAGCGCAGGGAGCAAGAAATTAAAAGTCAAAAAACAGTGGTTAGTGAATATGCCACAGTCCCTGCTAAGGCCCTGGCAGCCTCATATGAGGTGGCATATTTGGTGGCTCAATCAAGAAAGGCTCACACGATCGTGGAGAGTCTCATCCGTCCCGCAGCCGTAGTGATGACAAGAGCACTGCATGGAGAAAAAATATCGAACACTTGAAGTATCTACTGTGTATCCTTGAAAGGCAAAGGTAAAGAAAAGAAGCTACAATATGCGGTGTGACAGACAGTGATGAGTTAGAGACTTTCGTTCTTCCCCCTGCCCTGACATGTTAAGTAATGACCAGAGTTAAATTGCATTATTTCATCAATAAGTTACTTGGGAGGGCATATGTGGACCATAATTGGTCATGCAATCTATCAGTGACTTCCTCACCACACACACGCACGGCATATATGTCCGGAGTTCACTAGTTCAACCTATGACTGACTTCCTGAGCACACATACACACACATGCAGTGTATATGACCGTTATTGCAGTGATTGAATTCAGCGATGACATGCAATGTATATGACCATTGTGCAGTAATTCAATTCTATCAATGAGTTCCTGTTTTTGAGCACACACACATATAATCAGAGTTCCATCCTGATCCTATATAAGCTGTTGTCAAACTGAAGTCTGGGAGAAAGACATCATCGGCAGTCTCTCCCAGGTATCCCGCGGTGCCTGTATGATTCTGGTGTTGCTATTTTTTTTTTTTGTAATAAACCCATTTTTCTGAAGCAAGCCACGGTCACGAAGTCTCCTTCAATCTTCTGCACATCATGAGTGGTCGAGATACGACACACTCTTTTAACCATTCCCCTTTCAAATGACACTGTGGGACGCCGTATTCAGGAAATGGCAGATGACTCTGCCATTTCCTGAATGGCTCTTCCTCATTCATTGACAGAGTGAGGAAGAGCGGAAGATTTTCCCTGCAAATTGATGAGTGTACAGATGTGTCAGGAGATACACAGCTGCTGGCCTTTGTAAGGTACAGCTATGAAGGGAAAATGCATGAGAATATGTTGCTCATCAATGGATGGAACATGCACTGGATGGGACATTTTCAACAAGCTAGACAGTAATATCCAAAAAGAGGGACTGAGATGGGAGAACTGTGTATCTGTGTGCACCAATGGAGCTGGAGCTATGCAGGGAGCAAGAAAAGGTTTAAGGCCCTGTGCATGATCCACAGGGAAGCACTCGCTGGCCGGTGTCTCGGGCCAGAACTTCGTGATGTTCTTCAGACATCAGTTAAGATTGTTAATTTTATTAAATCTCGGCCACTTCAAAGCAGACTCTTCGCCACTGTCGGTGGCGCAGCTGGATAGTGCGCTTGGTCAGTGATCGGGAGGTTGCAGGTTCAAGCCCAGCTCCGGGGTAACACATGGCGATGTGTCCTTGGGCAAGACACTTAACCCCAAGTTGCTCCCACTGCTGCGTCAGTGGCGTGTAAATGGGCATGAAAGGGCGTGAAAGTGTTAGCTGATACTGATGGATTACTAACATAGAAACTCTGAACCATCAGTGAGCGAATGTGAGAGCGAATGGGTGTGAATGGGTAAGTGTGACCTGCGGTGTAAAGCAGCTTTGAGTAGTCAATGACTAGAAAAGCGCTATATAAGCTCAAGTCCATTTACCATTTACCATTTGTGGGATAGGTTCATGCATTAGGGCTGAGGTGTTCAGCTGGCTGGCTGCACTGATCGAAAGTATCTTGTGCGGAAACGCTGTGATGTGTGTATGTCTGAAGCGACGCTTTGGCTAAATTAAGTTAAGAAGAGAAGAAATAGTTAAAGAAGTTGTGATAAGACAAAGATGAAATGAATGTAGAATCAGCTGAAAAACTACTAACGTAGTGTGATAAATAACCATGCAAGATTAATGAAGACAGGGCCCGCATCTTCTTAACGGTAAGACATGTGTAAATTAGTGACTGTGTGTAAGAAAATAGTCAAATTAGTGAAATAAAAAGAGCTAAAAAAATAATCCTGGGCCCACGGGAAATTGGAAAACTAAAATGTAGATGAAAGAAGAAGAAAGACAGAAAATAAAGATAAAGGAAAAGAGAATAAGTCGACACAAAGGTAGGATTAAGTGTTAAAAGTTAAGTTAGCGATAGAATAATTTAAGAATAAATGCCTTCCTTACAGTAGGAATGAAAAACTAGAGTTCTCTGTGAGGAGAAGTGTGCTGGAGCTGTGTGTGTGTGTGTGTGTATGGGTAACCGTGTGTGTGTATATGTTGGGGTGCTCTCTGTGTGTTTGAGAGTGAGAGAGAGTGAGTTCATCTACAACTGCAATTGACACTTTGTGGGTCTCTGCTTTGGTTTTACTTTCTGGGGGGTTATTTCTTTCTCGGAGGATATAACGTTATTGAGAATAGAAGTGGACTAATTGAAAGCTTTTGTGCTAAAGCTTGGATTAACACAAATGTATATACATTTGAATGAATTCAGGCGGCACCATAATGCTGGCAAATTGTTCATGGATTGTTGTCACTAAATAAGTCACTGTTCCAGGAAGATCTGAATTGTATTTGAACATAAGTCTGTTAACCCTTTGGGGAACAAGCGGTTCGAACATCATTGAAACTGGAACTTTGCATAAGTGACAATAAATCAGGTCTGCTGGGGCTCTTAAGGCTCTAGTGGTAAATGAACCACTTATGTGACTCCATAATCAGAAAGTGGGCTTGTCAGGACAGCTTTCTTTTTGTGTGTGTGCTGTGTGTCTTCGTGGTGCTTAAAGGCTGGGGTGTGTTTTAGTGTGGGTGTAATGTATACATATAATAGATGTCTTATTAAATGAGTATAGATATAGATATAGGTATAGATATAGATATAGATATACTGTATGTAGCTATATCTGTAAGTTATAAGAAATAAAAAAGACTGATTAATATTGAAATCTATGTGCCTTTGCTGGAAGTCTGAGGAGTGGAGAGATCAGCAAAGGATAGTTGTGTACACAAGCATGGTTGAAAATATAAACAGAAACCCCAAATATTGATAGTTAATGTGTGCATATTTCAACTTTTTTATTGTAATGTTATAAAGAGTTAAGTAATTACAAGTAATGAATTTTGTTTTGTTTTTCCTCTATCCAATTACAATGTATACGAGTTGGAGAAGATGAAATACATCTGAATTTGAAGAACAGACGAGGAGATAGTTGGCTTGTGCTTCACACCCAGGGGGGCTTGCGAATGAAAGGCTCACCAAAACCTGTCTTCAGTTGAACAGGCCAGTACGATTTTATCCATGAACTCTTTCAATGTGTGATTGCTTTCACTTATTTGTGCATACACTCATTCAAACCTGATGCATATTTAGCTTGTTTGTGTATATCATTTCTGTTTGGGTCAGTGAGGTATGTCTGTATTACATTTGTAATATTTAGAAGGGAAGCTTGGCAACAGACTGATCAATTAGAGCATTTAATTTATTAATGGTGTATTCTTGAGTTGGTCAATTATTTGGAAGTGGATTACTTGGATTCAAATATTGGTGAGAGTTATAGATGTGGTTTATTACTTGTACTTGGTTTAGTTTGATCTGTGCTGCTTTTGGCTTAAATGTTGTAATTGTTTGACAAATTCAGATGATTTGGTGTGGTCAAAACATTGGATGATAAACAAGTGTCTTTGCTTTTGTATTGAGAGGCCTTGGTTTTCATCTTAGGTTGGCAAATTCTTTCTTCCTTTGTTGATTGAGTGGGGCTACAGTATTTCATGAAGTAACCTTTTGATTAATTAGAGTTTATGAGAGGAATATAAGAGAATAATAAAAATTTCAAAAATGGATGCTAAAACTTCAAAAGCTATAACCCCAGTTGATGTAGTTCAGAAGAATAATCCCCTTATTAAAGGTATTGCAGAGATGTCAAAAAAAATTGAGTAAGCGTTGGCCTGACATTGACCAGCCTTGGCCAGTAGAAGGGACTCTTAACCCAGATGTAGTTAAAACAATACAGGTGCTTGTGTCTACTTATAAAACAGGGCAAAAGAAAGGTAAGAAAGGACAGAAATTCAAGCAGAAGAGACAGACAGAACTTGGAATTCTGCAGTTATTTGAACAGGAGGGACAGAAATTGTTCAAAGCTGATAAGGACAGAATGGACAGGACTGTTGCAGAAATAAACAAAAATATGAAGGAAACAGAAGAGCTAATGGCAAAAGTGAATTCACCTTTCTCACATACCACTTTAGACAGGGGGCCCCCACCTTATGAGTAGGAGGTCAAGTTTGCAGATGTTTATCCCCAGCTCCCAGTGATTAAACAGGAGGGTAATTATCACATCAAAGATGAGGAGGAGCAAATAATAGAGACAGGGACGGCTAAGACAACTATAAAAATGTACCCAAGCTCTAAAAGTAAAAAGAAAACAGCACATTCAGTAAGCCAGGGTGGACAGAGGTATAGAAGGATAGAGATGGGAGATGACGGTGAGAGTAGCCAGATGAGGCTGTTGGAGGATACGATCCAGTGGTCAGAAGGGTGTTAGCTAAGGCAGAGAAAAGGGGAGATGGATCACTTAGGAAAATACATCCAGGGAGGAACGTCTCTGATGAGAGTGAAAATGGAGGGAGTGATGAAGATTCAGACAGTGAAGGTCCTTCATATCGTGGCCCGTTAGCATCCAGTACTGAATCCGGTGAAGAGAAACAGTGGATTTTAAGAGAACTTGAGGAAAGTTTAGCTAGATGTCTTCTAGACATAGATGAATCTACTACTCCAGAAGGACAAAGAGCATTGAGGAATCAATTAGAGGAGTTGCAGACGGTAGAAAAAGATTTGAGAAAGAAAAAGTCAGAAAAATCAGCCACGTCAAGATATTCATTACGTTCAAGGAAAGGAGGAAAGGGATCTGGTAAGATTTGTCCAGTAGTTGTTCGAGGACAGAATTTGGAGTATAAGCCTTTGCTGAGCATGGATATGTCAGACATCCTTGATAAATTACCTACTCTTTAGGATGGAGTACATCTTTGGATTTCAAAGTTAGAAGAGGTTATGGTAGGATGGCAGCCTGCTATGGGGAACATTAAGAGACTCTTGGCTAGCCTCTTAGGAGTCCCAGCTATGGAAGAGATCTTGCAGAGGGCAGGCCATAATCGATATGTGAAAACTGCAGTGAATGATCCAGAACTATTTGCTGCTAGTAGAGGTCAGATATGGAAAGCACTGAAAGATACATTTCCAACAAATGTACATCCTGATAATATTTTCATTGAGCCATTAGGACCAGAGGAGAACCCAAGGGCTTATGTGTCCAGGGCTCATCAAGTGTGGAGAAATGTTACAGGAAATGATCCAGACTTAAACCAAATGGAACAATCAATTTTGCGAGTTAAAATACAGAAGGGGTTACCCCAGCCAGTGAGAAGCAAATTGGCAGAAGTGGTTGGTCTTGGAAGCATGTCAAAAGGTGTATACACAGATCACATAGCACATCAAGTTGAGCTATACAGGAAAAAGGAGCATGACCAAAAAGAACAGGACCAGGAGATTCTTAGAAAACTTACTCAAATACAGTTGGTCGATAGCAAGAAGGAGAAAAAACAAGCTGTGAATCAATCTCAAGCAGACCAAGCACCACCACAACCACAGCAAGGACAGATCCAGTTTCAACCCCCACAGCTGATACCAGTAGCCCTTACTATTCCCTAAACATAGCCGAGTTTTGGTCAGATGCAGACACTGAGAGGAAGAGGTCGGGGAAATTTTGAAAGAGGTAGAGGAAGAATTTTCGATCCAAATTTCCAACAATCTTTGCAAGTATGTTATACTTGCGGACAGCTAGGCCACTATGCTCGTGACTGTTTCAGGTCAGGAGGGAGTTACATCAGAGGGGGCTTTAGAGGAGGTATTAGGGGACCATCATGCTGACCCAGGGGACCGGTTAACCCTTATAGGGGTCCAGAACCCGGATTCTAGGGATGCCCAGGGAACCTAGAAGCGGGGTGTCAGCTGGTAGTATCAGGGCTGGAGCAGGATCCAACAATAGAAGTAAGAATTAACGACCAACCTTTGAAAATGATGGCAGATTGCGGAGCTGCTTTCACCTGTGTTCGGCCTGAGGATGCTATACATCTCCCCATGTCTGGCCAATTGGTGCGGACAATAGGTTTTGAATAAAACAGCTGATTCCTCTCACAGAACCAATTGAGCTCTGCTATAAAAATCAAAAGACTACAATACCTATACTTGTGTCGGAGCGTACGCCCATTGCACTTTTGGGTAGAGATGCTTTATGTAGGTTGAATTGTACAATACGATTCTGAAGATTCAAAAGCAAGGCAACTGGACTGTGTAGAGTTTGTTGGGAAGACGTTTCACTTCTCATCCAAGAAGCTTCTTCAGTTCCAAATGGCTGGTGCTGGAAGCAGATATTTATCTTGCTAGAGGAAAAACAACAACAAAGGAAGGGAGGAGTTGGAGAACGACTCATAGAAACTTATCCCAGGGTGATGTAACCCCTGAGAGTCGTTACCCTGAATGGGTCATTAACTCCCCCTGTCATGTGAGGTGTTATGGTCACATGTGCCCAGGTGTGAGTGTTTGGAGAGCTTTCTGGGGAGAGAGCTTAGCACTACATTATATGTAGGTGAGAGATTGTGTCTGAGTCCACCACCTCTGTTAAGAGAAGGCTTCTCCAGTCTGGTGAAGATGGCTTCTTTAACTCCTCTTTCAAACCATCTATCTTCTCTCGCCAACACCTGTACATTGCTGTACAATACGATGTTCACCAGATGGCTGTCTGGTGGAAGTACCAAGTGATAAATGGCACCAATTATTTGTGACAACAGAGGTTGAGGCTGCTGCAGTATTTTGGATAGGAAACCTCAGTCCAGAGTTATTCGGACCGGTAAAGCTGTTTGAAAAGTTCATTGTGGCAAATATGGCTAATGCTAAGTTACCTGACCATCCACTTCATTGCACACTGAAGAACTTCAAAAATGCTGCTCAGGTAAATTCAACAGAGTGGTTGAGGCATCAACCATAGCAGGTTCAGCTCAGCTCAAGTTGTATAATTTTAGGACCACAAGGCGCAGCTATGAAGGTTAACAGTAATGAGTATCTTGATAAAGAGTATAACATTGAGAAGAGCCTCCCACATGTGACTTTACTAGTAGCTGAAGTGCTATGAGCAGCAGCATGTAGGATCAATGATGATGGAAGCAGAAGAGGCCATTTTTACTTTGATAGAGGGGAATCTTGCTAGTGGGAGAGAGGTAGTACCGCAGCCTGCATCTGCACAACTTGCTGAACTTGTGGGGCTGACTGAAGCATGTCTGCTGGCGGACGGTAAACGTGTAACAATATTCACAGATTCTGCTTATGTGCATAATATTTGTCACCTGTATGGGGCAGTGTGGAAAAATCGTGGGTTTAAGATAACGGATGGTTCTCCTATACCCAGATAATGAAATTGTTGCATGCAATGATGGAACCTAAAGCTATAGCAATAGCTAAGTGTGCAGCACACAGAGGAGACATATCAAGAGTTACGCAGGGTAACAAAGCAGCTGATGAGGCAGCGAAAGCAGCTGCAGGAGCGGATAAGTTAGGCAAAGTCCTCTTGGTCACTCATGCGGTAGACCTGGAAGATAAAATCACTCTTAAAGATGTGGTTTCACTGCAAGACGCTGCTTCTTCGATGGATTTAAACATTTATGGTGTGACTGAGGTGCCAGTCAGGATTCTACTGGTTTATGGCGAAGTCATGAAGGCCTGATGGTGGCCCCCCCGGACCTGTTAGGTCTGATGATTCAGGAGGCACATGGGTTAGCCCATGTTGCCAGGGGGGAGGTGAAGAGAAAAATCACAAAAGAGTATGGATTTTGGGCACCGTATTTGCTTGAGCAAATTGATTACATCATAGGCAGGTGTACTACCTGTCTAAAAAATAATGTTCGGAAAGGTGTACTGGTTCCTCCTGGCTACATTCCTACCCCTACAGGTCCTATTCATGAGTTAGTGGTGGACTTTGTTGATATGATAAAACCAGTTGGAGGCAAACGGTACATGCTGGTTGTAGTGGACAGATTTTCACGATGGCCTGAAGCTTGTCCAACCAAGAGGAAGGATGCTCAGTCTATTGCCAAGTTCTTGTGTCGTGAAGTCATAAGCAGATGGGGACTTCCAGATCGCATATCCTCAGATAATGGGAAAGAGTTTGTGGATAAAACAGTACAATTAATTCTACAAAAGTTGGGAATTAAACAGCGTCAGGGAGCAGTATATCATCCGCAAAGCCAAGGTATTTGTGAAAAAATGAATGGTGTGCTGAAAAACCGCCTTGTTAAGATTCACCAACACACAGGTTTAAACTGGGTAGCAGCACTACCATTGGCAATAATGGCTTGTCGTTCAAGTGAACTCCGTGATTTACGTATGACACCCCATGAGTTGGCCACAGGTAGACAGATGCCAACACCTTGTTTGCGTATGAGTGGAAAGGGTCCAAGTTTAGCCCTTTTAGAAGAGCGTATGTCAAATACATGGCTGCTTTACACAGGAGAATATCTACCTATGTTTCAGACAGGCAGAAACAGGAGGAGGTGCAAGAGAGACTCGATGTGCAAAAGAGGAACACAGTGCTACCTGGAGACAAGGTGTTCGTGAAGGTATTTAGGAGAAAGTGGTATAACGAATACCGCAAAGGACCATTTGAAGTTGTTCATAGTAATGGAACTGCAGTCTAGGTTAAAGGGTCTCCGATGTGGTATCACTTATCGCATTGTGTTAAAGCGCCAGGAGAGGAGGCGTCACACTCACAGAGCAATGATGTTGATGGCTCTCAAGGGTCAGAAGGAACTGCAGGAGAAGCAGAGATATCTGAAACCCTCCAAGGTCGAGATCCAAAAAGAGGGTTTGAATATGTTGTGGACAGTCATGATGAGTTTGAGCATACTCCTGATGATGCCAATGATGACTCTCCAGTCGATGAACAGGAAAGAACATTTGGGGACATTGATTTACAACATGTCCCTGAAACAGCTGAGTCGGTTCCCTTAGAAGGTGAACCATCTGCGACTCCAGAGAGATGTGACACCTCTCCAGAAGCATTCACATGTCCAGTTAGACCAAAGAGTCCAAGACCATTTGGAAAAGAATCAGACCAAAACGGTACAAAGATTAGAGTTGAAGCGACCTTGGGAAACTCAGTTCAACTCTCATGTTGGTGTACAAGAGCAAATAGTGGGAAAGGGAAACTTCGAGTTCAGTGGAAAGATAGGTACGGCAGGGTCCTAGATTTAACAGACACATCACCACAAGGAAAGTATGTACTGCTTAATGATAAAAGGAGGTTACAAATTGACGGAGATTGTGATCTTTATTTACGTAGGTTCCAGGTGGAAGATCAAGGTGACTATAAATGTTCTTATTATGTTCCAGTATTTGAAAATGAGAAGGAACATGGAGAAATGTCAGGGTTAATCTACAGAAACAGTATTGTGACTCTAGTGAGGATAAATGAAAGTAAGATTATAAAGCCCCAAGTTGTTAAAGTAACAGGGGAACTGACTGTTGAGAAAGACACAGATTCATCTGCAATGATTCAGAAGACTATGGGCTCTAATTTCGTAGACCAGGCGCAGGCGGGGCGCACCTGCCCTGCACCGCGCCTGCGCCGCGCCAACGGGGTGTGTCCAGGGCATTTTGCAAGTTTCGTGCACGGCGCAGTCTGGTGCAGGGAGGCGCACCCACGCCTCCGTCTCTCCCACCGACGCAAATGGCAGAGAGGGAGGAGAAAAGACGTTGGTGGGTTAACACAGCTGAGTGTGATCTTCACCAATCAAATGAACGCCTCTCCTCGCCTTTAAATGGGCAGCGGGTGAGGCGCAGTGACAGTTTCACCTCGGTGGCGAAGAAGGTCAGAGCCGCTGTCACTTTTACAGCAACTGGGAGAGCGCAGGGGCCACCGGGCCGCGCATAGGAGGCCACGATGCGTGTCACCATGTGGACCACCTCGCGGGACAGATATCATCTGTTCCTGTGTCATAAATAGGAGTACAAAATTTAGTGATAAATACATTTAAACACAGCAGCAGGCTAATCCATTCATCATGCTCGTGATCCACCTGCATTCCTGGTCTATCCTTGCCAAATAGCAGCGTCTTAGGTGAAAATATATCTCCTCCTCATCCTCCTTGCAATAATGTACTCACACCCATCTCGGCACAGCCGGTCTACCAAATTGCCAAATTGGCTGTGCACGGTGGTGAGCCGGACAAAATTACCACTGCGCGGGGTGCGCCAGGCTGTGCCACCCTGAGTTGCGCATGGAAATTAGAGCCCAAAGTCAGATAGTGATTCTTCTGACTATAGCTGGATGTCAGAAGACATGACTGAACATGTACATGCGTTACAGAAGCGAAAAACAAAGTGGAAGGCATATGGGTTTGATTCCTCAGTGTTGCAAATTGCAGACCCATGGGCAAGAAGGAATTTGTGGTTTCAACAGCTGACACACTCTGTGAGGTTGGTGAGTGGGTTGAAATGTCCATGTATGGTGAGAGTTCCATCTCCGGGCACATGGCCTTCAATTCTGGAGGCAGTACCAGTGCCACTGGATGCCAACTGTCAATATTATGCTTTATCATGGCTACTATATAATCAACAAGCAGCAAAAGATCCTTGGATGGCTGTGTCAGTATATTTATTTAGACCACTACATGATTGTTCTTGGTTAAGGGAACTACCGTATATAAATCTACTTGATCAGCATGAAGATATTACAACAGCAGTCCCAGATGCTATGGAAGTGACACCTTTAAAGGCTAGGTGCTGTTTTTGTTCAAATGGTACCAATGTGGGGGCTGGTGTGTTTATGGGTATATCGGATTGTGATAGTTATATGATGCAATTTAGTAGAAGTTATGGGCAGGTTACTGGTTAGATGTATCAAGTGACCTTCCATACACCTCAGCGTTGAGAGAGTAGGACTCTAAATGTAAAGAATCAAACTTTACCAGGAAATGTGACTATAGGGAATTTCAAAGATATCTGGTGGATTTGTGGTGACAAGGCATACATATTTCTGCCTTATCAATGGATTGGATGTTGTTACATGGCTAAATTAAAACTTCCATATGATGTACTTGTCGTCCAGAAGGGACAGGGATCTAATGAGGTCCCACATACTGAGGCTCCTGGGAATAGGAAGAAAAAAAATTTGCACAGTTCCATAATTAAGAGGCCTACCATTTAGGTGAAAAATGGGGTATAGGACTATTTCTATGGTATGGTGTCACATTTTTGGCCAATCATATTGATAATATTACATACACCCTTCAGGGATTTGCAAACGAGACCATAAGACGATTTGAATATTTATCAAACACCCAAAGGAGTCACAGATTAACGTTGTTGAAACATGACATGGCTCTTGATTTTATTTTGGCCAAACAAGGTGGCTTGTGTGTGGCTTTGAACCTAATTGGAGAAGCCTGTTATACTTTGATTCCTGATAGTTCTGACAACATAACCAGTGTCATAGATGCATTGAAACTCATTAGGGGTGCATTTGGCCCATCAGAAGGAGCTGGACAGTCTGCTAATGCTTGGTTGCAAGAAAGATTGGGTCCAGTGGGAGCTGTGTTAATTCAGATTTTGATAGCTGTCATTCTATCATTGTGTGTGACATTCTGTTTTTGTACGTTGCTGCTGACTTTTCCTAGGGCAATGATACTGAGATGGGTTGGAGTGGTGATGCCAGGAGAGAATGTCCAGATGCCACTATTAGGTGAGACAGACTGTGGCAAAGACGAGGAGGACATGATGGTACAAGGAGTGCTAATTGAGAAATATCCATTTTGAATGTATAAATGGACTTAAAAGTTGAATTTGATGTTATCTCAGGATTTGTCACTGTTACTTATACAGGATTTTACTTCATTTATTTTGTTGGGTGTATTTATATGGTACAACTGGGACTTTGTAGGAGGGGGAACTTGGTTAACTTGCAATGATGTAAAACTATGAAAATGAAGTGATTTTATGACAGCATATTATACCGCATTTGATCTTTTCGCAATATACTGGTTGGTGTCTTCTCTTCTTCCTAGGACAACACTGGGAAGACCAAGCTGAGAGAGGCAGCTTATCCAGAGATCTCTTCAACTTTAAAGGACTCAAATACTCAAACATGGACAACAATAAAAATGGACAGAGAACCCTGAATTGCAGTAAAAGTGGACAGAGGCTCTGCACATGGACATTATGGGCTCTAATTTCCTGGCGCAACTCAGGGTGGCGCAGGGTAGCGCAGCCTGGCGCACCCCGCGCAGTGGTAATTTCGTCCGGCGCACCGCCGTGCGCAGCCAATTTGGCAATTTTGTAGACCAGCTGCACTGAGATGGGTGTGACGGCGCACCAGGGGGAGGTGTCGAAAGATACAGCTTGGCATAGTGACAATTTCGTGCCAAAAAACGGTGCGGAAGGTGCGCTGAAAGCCCGCCAGCTCCAACCTGGTCTATTCTCGGCGCAGACGAGGCGCACCCCGGGCAGTGGTAATTTGGCTGACAGGCGCACAGTGCGCACACGTCACCAAAACCTCACAGGCAGGTATCCACAGTGTCAGGCACATTTCAATGCAATAAACAATCACAGCAACCACTATTTAATGTAACCGTCTGAACCAGCATATACATTTGTATCTATATTAATTGTCTGATGTCAGATCAGAGACGTTTGTCATAACTAACGAGTTCACATCTCTCAAGCCAACCACAAACAGCCACATCATCCGATACGGAGTATCTGTCTTCTCTCATCTCATGAAATTCAAAAGAAAAGAAAAAAGAGAGAGACGCTCGCTGAATAAATGTTAGTCACTCGGTGTCTTAAGGATTTACCTGTGATTGCCCATATTTCTCTGTTTTAATCTTTATTCGTAACATGATCAAAAAAGATGGAGTACATTATTACAAGGAGGATGAGGAGGAGATATATTTTCACCAAAGGTTCTGCTATTTAGTGATGACAGACCAGGAATGCATGTGGATCACAAGCATGATGAATGGATTAGCCTGCTGCTGTGTTTAAATGTATTTATCACTAAATTTTGTACTCCTATTTATGACACAGGAACAGATGATATCTGTCCCGCGAGGTGGTCCACATGGTGACATGCATCGTGGCCTCCTATGCGCGGCCCGGTGGCCCCTGCGCTCTCCCAGTTGCTGTAAAAGTGACAGCGGCTCTGACCTTCTTCGCCACCGAGGTGAAACTGTCACTGCGCCTCACCCGCTGCCCATTTAAAGGCGAGGAGAGGCGTTCATTTGATTGGTGAAGATCACACTCAGCTGTGTTAAACCCAGTCATGCCTTTTCTCCTCCCTCTCTGCTACTTGGGCTGCTGGGAGAGACTGAGGCGTGGGTGCGCCTCCCTGCGCCAGACTGCACCTTGCACGAAACTTGCAAAATGCCCTGTACACACCCCGTTGGCACGGCGCGGGGCAGGTGCGCCCCGTCTGCGCCTGGTCTACGAAATTATAGCGCTAAGGGACTTCCATGTTTTGCAGCTTTCAATTTTGCTGTTACTCTGTGTCTTTGTATGTTTACATTAATGCAGGAAAATAACAATGAAACATTTATGTTTACAATAACCTTAAGCAAAATAGAATGTTTTGGTTTAGTTCTTAATAATTGCAGGAGTATTATGGAAATGCATATAATAAGGGGTTTCTTTATGTCAATTTGCTTTTAATGTAATGTCTTTGGCTATAGGAGGTGAATACATTGGGATCTCAGGTGTTTTCTTATTTTCTCGTTTAGGATAAGTGGTGTTAGGCAGGCATAGGTCCATAGGAGGTTCGATGGGTCGACTAGCCTTGCTTTGGGCAAATTTGTATTATTATTTCTGAGATTCCCAAATGTGTTTTCTTACATTTTGTTTCTACAGAATTTATGGAACCCTACTTTTTAATTGAAGTGGAGTACAATATGTGGTCGCCTAGGGCACAGGGACCGTGAGTGACTTTTTCCTGTCTAGATTGTTTGATGGATATTAGAGGAAAGTTAGCTGCCTGACAGGTTTTTGCTCTCACACTCCACAATTTTGTCTAATGATAAATTATACTGTGGTATGCACAGATTGGAGATATATTTTACGTATTCTGTGTACCACATTATGTAACTTTTATGTAACACCTTGTAAACATGATTTTCTCTTTTTGAGACTTTGATTAAGTCTCGAAGGGGGGAAATATGAAGTATCTGCAGTGTATCCTTGAAAGGCAAAGGTAAAGAAAAGAAGCTATATATGCGGTGTGACAGACGGTGACGTGTTAGAGACTTTTGTTCTTCCCCCTGCCCTGACATGTTAAATAATGACCAGAGTTAAATTGCATTATTTCATCAATAAGTTACTTGGGAGGGCATATGTGGACCATAATTGGTCATGCAATCTATCAGTGACTTCCTCACCACACACACGCACGCATATATGTCCGGAGTTCACTAATTCAACCTATGACTGACTTCCTGAGCACACATACACACACATGCAGTGTATATGACCGTTATGCGGTGACTGAATTCAGCGATGACATGCAATGTATATGACCATTGTTTTTGAGCACACACACATATAATCAGAGTTCCATCCTGATCCTATATAAGCTGTTGTCAAACTGAAGTCTGGGAGAAAGACATCATCGGCAGTCTCTCCCAGGTATCCCGTGGTGCCTGTATGATTCTGGTGTTGCTATTTTTTTTTGGTAATAAACCCAATTTTCTGAAGCAAGCCACTGACACGAAGTCTCCTTCAATCTTCTGCACATCACGAGTGGTCGAGATACGACACACTCTTTTAACCATTCCCCTTTCAAATGACACTGTGGGACGCCGTATTCAGGAAATGGCAGATGACTCTGCCATTTCCTGAATGGCTCTTCCTCATTCATTGACAGAGTGAGGAAGAGCGGAAGATTTTCCCTGCAAATTGATGAGTGTACAGATGTGTCAGGAGATACACAGCTGCTGGCCTTTGTAAGGTACAGCTATGAAGGGAAAATGCATGAGGATATGTTGCTCATCAATGGATGGAACATGCACTGGATGGGACATTTTCAACAAGCTAGACAGTAATATCCAAAAAGAGGGACTGAGATGGGAGAACTGTGTATCTGTGTGCACCAATGGAGCTGGAGCTATGCAGGGAGCAAGAAAAGGTTTAAGGCCCTGTGCATGATCCACAGGGAAGCACTCGCTGGCCGGTGTCTCGGGCCAGAACTTCGTGATGTTCTTCAGATATCAGTTAAGATTGTTAATTTTATTAAATCTCGGCCACTTCAAAGCAGACTCTTTGCCACACTGTCATGAAATTGGATCAGATCATGAAGCACTTCTGTTTCACACAGAGGTCAGGTGGCTTTCTCACGGCAAAGTTTTGATGAGACTCTTTGAACTGCGTGAATTCCGCATATTTTTATCAGACTGTAATTTTCCCCTTGCTGACCATCTAACTGACCCAAAGTGGGTTGCGAGCCTCGCATATTTGGCCAGCATTTTTTGACAAACTTAACAGCTTAAACTTGTCACTACAAGGCCCAAACACAAATGTCCTTATTCTGTCTGATACGGTCACAGCATTTAAGAGAAAGCTGGAGCGGTGGGCTGTGTGAGTGGAAATGTGTGGAAATGTTCCCAGAGCTTGATGACTATATGGACTGTTACAAAACAACCATTCAAACCATGAAAGAAATTATTTCCATTCACCTCAGGAGCCTGCTTGAAAGTTTCACTAAGTACTTCCCAAACGATGACACGCCTGAAAAGTACGACTAAATACGCCAGCCTTTCAACACCTTCACCGCGCATCACCTGCCATCAGAGCTGCAGGACGCCCTCCTGGATCTCTCATCTGACCGCACATTACAGAGTGCCTTCTCATCGTGCACACTGGAAGAGTTTTGGTTGTCAGTAGCTACAGAATATGCAGCATTGTCAAAAGCTGCAACCGATGTGCTGTTTCCACTTGCATCCACATATCTGTGCAAGAGCTTTTCTGCGCAGACATATATGAAAAACAAATACAGATCACGACTCCTCAAAGTTTAGAGTGATCTTCGCGTGGCTGTGTCTAACATAAAGCCAAGAATGCAACTGCTTTGTTCCAACAAGCAGGCCCAACCATCCCATTAAATCGCAGTTAAAGCTATTTGGCTGTCTGCAAAAAATGATAATAATATAAAAAAGACATGAAATAGAGTTAGTTTTATTTTTACAACACGTAAACACCTCAGCTTTGACAAGGGAAGGGGCAGCATGAGCTGATTGACAATGTAAGATTTATAAAGACCCCCAAAACCCCTGAAAATATGGAAAAATAAAAATGTTATAACTCGTTCTTTTCACGTTCAGCAACATAAATGTTCAAAAAGAAACGTAGACTGTTTTCTCACAGCTTTATTTTGTTTTGGTTTCATTTAGAATGTGTTGATTGCTGTTTTCGTTAATTAAAAAGAAAAATGCTTTGTTTACATGTTGACTGTAACCATTGTCTTTCTTTTGATCACGTTAAAAAGTTATTCTGATGCCGCCATATGTTTTTCAAAAAATCCAAATGCGATTTGCCGAAAAAAAAAGAGATGTTGTTTTTCCTTTGGGCAAGACTTTTCTCTCAGTAAGAAACTGATGTTTTAAGTGAGTGACCTAAAGTGCTTGATTTGTAAATCAGACACAAATAGTAGGCTGTATTGGTGGGCGTCTAAGCCACAGAAAGGACACGCCTTTAGACTATTAGAAGTTGTGGATTTAGTCAAAAAAATCATTTGTTGCATTTCCTTTAAAGTGCATAATTTCATTTATGAGCATGGGATTTTTAAAGAATAAAATTTCTATTATCCCTCAAATCTAATAAATAACTAATACCCAGTGTTCCTGAGACATCATAAATTAGTTTGTATTAATAACTTTAGAGTTCACGATCAGATACGCACCAGATAAAGGCTAAATAATTAATAAATACTCCAATAGTGACGCATTTTACCGGTAAAATGATCCATATGCTTCTAAACAGGACACAGAATAAAAAGTGTGATAGAGTGACACTCTGAAGGGATGTTTCTGGTCTAATAGCTCCTATCGACAGAGCTCCAGTCAGAGAGAAGGGCATGGAGAGAATCTTGCTGGCAACTTAATGATGAAGTTGGAATGGATGGGATGCAAGATGAGTACAGTATGTGTGTGGGTGTGTGTGATCTACAAAGGAAACAAAAATACAGAAAAATATTAAATATTGTACAAATAAATAAATTATATAATACAATATCAATCATTATGAATGTACAGCACTTTGGCTACCCCTGTGGTTCTTTTAAATGTGGTATAGAAATAAAGTTGATTGATTGATTGTCATTTCTGAAATATATGATAATGTGGTCAAGATAACCCAAAAATAAGAACTACCACAAAATATGTGAATATAAAGGGCTTCAAATAAATTTGGTGGTCTGTGTCTCCCTCTAGTGGGCACAGACCGCAACTGCAAGTAACTTGGCTGATCACGTGAAAGACGCATGGGTGAACCACAATTAGAAGCGCATATGGCACACAGGGACGATAAAGCTACACATAACAATGTGAAACAGATCAATACACTTCACCAAACACCCAGGAATGAAGTTTAAATACAGTATAAAGTTTTACATTTCCACAATAGCTTATGGCACTGTCACATATTCCTAATTAACTTATGAACGACACTCAAAACTGCCAAAACTTGCATATAAAACACAGAATGAGAAAAGGGCTTGAACTAAAACGATGCCTAAGCATTTATAAACAATATTTAAGCATTTACAATAATCGTCACTTACTTTTAATCATGCACGCACACGATGAAATCCACTCTGTGAAGTGCGCTCTCAGTATGGAGGAGACGCACAGAAAGGAAGTGACGTCATTACTTAAACATTTTCACAATAAAAGTAACGGAAACCTAAAAGACTTTCCGACAAACAGAGTGCAGGTTTTCTTCATGTGAAAGTGTTTTTTAAACATGTTAAAATCACAGACAAAACACTGTAACTATTTCTTAGAGTTATTCCACCTCACATGTGCAGATACACAAACAGCTGTTAGAGCTGACAGACAGATGATCCAGAGGTTATCAGATTACGCTGTCATCACTAAATGACGTCGCTTCATGTGACGCTCCGGAGGAAAAGACGTCTCATTTCTCTTAAAACAAATTGTTTCCTCTCTCCTTTCTGCATTTCCTTGAATCTCTGCCATGCATCTCTGGTGGGAGAGACTAAGACGCAAGTGAACGACGCAAGTGGAGGAAGCGGATGAAACTTTGGAGCTTTGAGACGCAGCCAATGTGCGCATGACCTGGGGGGGGGGGGGGTCGCGGGGTCGCGTACACCACTGCATGATAAATTCGGGGGTAGTGACTCAAAAAGGTTGAGAACCACTGCACTAGATAGTATATTCCTCTAACAGCAGGTGCTGGGGCGAATGGCCACACAGCGGCTGGTGCCAGGCCTACACATAGTAGTTCACTAGATAGTATATTCCTCTAACAGCCAATGTGTTGGGGGAATGGCCACACAAGTTGACTGACTGAAATATTATTGTTATAATTATTATTACTTTTACTACTTGTATTATTATTATTATTGTAGGCAGTCTCCCAAAAGCATGATCAACGTTCTACCTTATCTAATCTGGTCTAATCTATGTATTTAAGCAGGGTGGAGATAGTTTCATAGGCTATTTAACATTCGCCTTTTATTGCGTCTATTACCTTCAATAGCTCCGAGTCAAAGCATCGATTTCTCACAGTTTGGGGATATGTTGGAGAGCAGATTAACGCAGACGTTTCACAGTTTTGATGAACTTCAAAAAAACAAAAATAACGACGCAGCGGGGGTCACAAAAAAGTGAATGTCTGTCAAATGTGCCCGTGACTATAGGCAGGGTTAGGGACCGTCGTCAAAGGCACTGGCGCTGCGGGTGTGGCGACAGGCAGTGGCAGAGCGGTCTGTCCTGTTTATTGTTTTGTGTTGTTTAAACATTGTAGTAAGTAATCAACCAAACTTGTTTTTGGACTGTTGTCCCCTGCACTTTTGAGGCTTTCTCCTTGGAACAATGGAACTCAGTGTCTGCATGATCCTTGCCTCGGGCAAACAGGCAGCATGCAGTGTTTTCGGAAATTTTTATTGAGCCTGAGAGACCATCACCAGCAGCTTCCGACTCTTTTGGACATGACTGTGGAGGATCATTCAACAGCGGACATCTTCTATCAGTCTTGTGAACACATTAATCGGATTCGGGATAAAAGAAAATACAAGATGCAGAAACGGGGGTGGCGAGGAGGAGTCAGACAGAGGTTAAAGCATCTGAAACTTCACCGTATACCACCCCCCTTTACTTCTCTACAACGCCCAGTCCATCAGAAATAAGGTTGATGAGCTCCAATGTCATCCACCTGGAGAAATTCAGGAATGCATGCGTTATGGCCTTCACTGAAACCTGGCCTACCTAAGTTGATCTGGAGCCTGATTTATCACCCAGTGGCTTCGGCGCGCTGATCCGACTTGACAGAGATGCTGACGTCACAGAGAAATCCCAGGACATTGAGCTGCTGTCGGTTTCTGTGCGCCCCTTTTACCTTCCACGCGAATTTCCCCAAATATTTTTAACTGTTGTGTACATTCACCCTAAAGCCAATGCAAATATTGCGGTGTCAACTATTTACAAGGTCACACATAAGCTTCAGTCCTTCTGTCCTGATGCACCTTGCTTCATTCTTGGATATTTTAACCATTGTGACCTTTAATCAATGAACAATTTTTTATCAGTATATTTCATGCCCCACCAGAATAAACAAAATCATAGATTTATGTTATGGTTCAATTAAGGGTGCTTATAAGTCTGTTGCACTACCTCCCCTTGGCTCCTCTGATCAAGATACTATTCTTCTTACCCCCACCTACAAGCCACTCCTCAAACGGGGCAAGGCAACGATCAAACAGGTGGAGATGTGGACTGACAAGTGCGATCGACGAGCTGAGTTGGTATTGTTGAAGGTTTGTTGTTCTGTTTGGAAGAAGGCACAAGTCCAGATTAGATCGGTTAGCCAACCATTTATTGACAATATGTGAAACAATACAAAAGTTAGTAAAAATCACTCAGCTGAGCGCTCTGTTCTGCACCTCCAGACAAAGTGTGCAGCTTCCTCTCCAAAAAACAAAAAACTTCTCTGCATGGTGTAACATAACATTTTATACACAGCAAATGGGTGGGACAGTTCTAGTTTGCCTCACAACAGAATATTTTGACAGTTGGAGTGTGATAAATCTTGCGGTTATTTTCCTTACCCAGGTCGGTTCGACCTGAACTGAATGTCTGCCTTTAATGTTAACTGCTGGTGTGAGTATGAAGTCATTAGGGAGTCAAAGCTTGGCGAGGTTGTTTTCCTTTCGACAAATTCTCACACATCCAAATAAAAGAACCAAGGTAAAACACAAGATCTTATACACTTCAGGCTTAGGAGATGACATCATAGGTAATGTTGAAATCAAACCTCGTGACTGATATGTCTGCCATGAAAAGGTCAACCAGGTGGTTAACAGGAGGTAGTTTCACTTGAGCTAAGTCAGCATAATGGTATAAAAAAATATTAAACCTTCAACCCTGCTATCAAATTAAACTCTTGTCATATGCATTACGTGTGTGTGCACAAGAACAGGAACTCTGATAAAATTGGATTGCTGCATAATGGCCATATGCCCAGCAGGTCTTCGCTGAATTGAATTACTGCATTACCGTCATATGCACTGCATGTGTGTATGTGTACTTAGGAAGTCATTCATAGGTTGACCTAACGAACTCTGGGCATATATACTGTGTGTGTGTGTGCTCAAGAAGCCATAGATAAACCAATCATGGTCCACATGTGTTTTCCTACATAACTTGTTTAGAAAGTAATGCAATTTAACTATGGTCATTAGTCAACATGTTAGAGCAGGGGGAAGAGCTAAAGTCTCTAACAAATCATTGTCTGTCACACTGTATATATATCTTGTGTTTTCCTGAAATAAACCGAGAGAAAGGACTGACTCTACTACGCACTGGTTTGCTGTGTCTTCCTTCTCTCCCCTTGATCAAGGATGCAGGCCGGGCCTGCACTGAATATGTGGGCTAGGCCCACACCCAATATGTGAGCTAGGCTCACACCTATTTAGGCTAGGCCTAACGGAGGATTAATATAATTAATCCATTCTGGTGTCAGAAGTGGGATTTCAGGGCATCGTCATCGGACCGCAGGGCTGAACAACGGAATTAAATCTCCACTTTGCGCGCACATTTCATTCCTTCCAGCGGCATAGACAGACCAGCTGCTGTGAAGAAGAGGTGTGGGATTGAGACTTCCTTGCCAGTCAGCGCGGCCCGAGGCACTGCTCCTGGAGTCCTCAGTGACCCGAACCACAGCCTTCCTGAGTCGTTTTCCTGGTAAGTGCCAACCTCTTATTACTTAAGTTACTACAATGGGTCTAAGTAGATCTAAGCATAAGAGTAAACGTAAACATGTTTCTGCAATATGTGTCATTATGGAGAAAAAATATCCAGGCAGCACTGAAAGGGTTCCTATCTGGGAGAAGAAATTAGGATTTCCAGAAGGGGGTAGTTTGAGTGTACAGCAATTACAACAACTGAGGAAAAATATGGAAGATTTGCATAAAGGTAAATGGCCTACACATAAAAAGAAACCAAAAAGAGTAAAACTAACTATACAGGACTTTATCTGTTTAACACAGTGGGAGCGAGAAGCAAATCTCAGGTTAAATAAATCCAAAAAGAAAAAGAATTGATGCCAGAATCACTACAGGCTCAAAAAGTGATACCAAATTTACAAGACAGCAATGCAGGGATAAAATGTGAGCAGGATTGCTTATATAAACAGATTAGCAGACAAAAGACAGATGCAGTAATCACTTCAACACCTGATAAACAAAAGCAGTTAACACTAGCAGCAAACCTCTATCCTCCATTACCCCCAGACAACTCCTGGGACATAAATCGCTTAAATCAACTAAACCAGTTACAAGGGCAGACACAGGACATGCAGCTGAGCCACCAGCCAGACTGATAGAGCAGATACAGTTAATGCAACCAGTAGGGCAGTTTCCAATGTATCAGGTTGCAGGAGGTGATGGCATACAACAGGTATTCAGACCATGGGACAGGACTGAGCTGAAGGAAGCTGCTAGGACAGTGCCAGACCCCAGAGATGGAATTAATGGGTTTGAGAAAAATTGGATTTCATTGTGTAAACAGTGGAGGCCGACAGGAGAGGAGTGCAGAAAGTTGTTAAGTATGATAAGTAAAGATGAAGGCTACAAATGGGATAAGTTGTTTGATGATTACAAATGGGTGGAGAAAGTTATATCTGGGCATGTACAGTGGGAAGTAGATGATTGTTACCAGGAAATGGTAAAAGCAATAATTCACTTTGCTAAAGAAACCTTGGGTAAATACTCAGGACTTCAGAGTGTTATGCAAATGACCCAGGGACCTGGGGAAAGTGCTCCTTTGTTTTTGGCTAAATTCCTCAAAGCATATGAGCAGCAGACAGGACAGGATAAAGGTCAGTTTGGTTCCAGCCCTATAGGTTCTTTTGAGGCAGCTTGTGTAGCACTTGGGCTTAGCAGGTTAAATCAAGAAATGCAGGCTTTAATCATGCGACACAGAGTGGGATGGAGAACTATGGGGTGGGATGACCTTGTAACTCAGGCTCAACATTGGGAGGAGCACCAGGCTAGAGTAGAGAAGGAGAGAAAAACTAAAAAAGACACACAGCAGGTATATTATGTACAGGAGTAAGCCCTGGTGTGACCTTTCTGACATCCCTCTGGATGCAGGCAGCACGGTGTTTGTAGATGGTTGATGCTGAACAGAATCAAAAGGGTGGTAAAGAGGTAGGGTACACTGTAGTGACCACTGAAAATTGTTTTAAAATTTGTTAAACGGCCATGGGCAAACACATCTAAAATAGTGAAGAAGTTCAAAAACTGCTGGATGCAATCCTTTTACCCAGAACAGGAACTAACAGTGATACAATGTATAGCACACAAAAAGAGACAAAAAAAAAAAGGCAGCTGAAAGTAAAAAGCTAATAAATACTGAAAGCATAGACACTGTATCAACTCAGGATTATTTTGGTACCTCAGTACAAGACATTCAAATCAAGCAAAAAAAAAAAAAAAAAAAAAAACTGAACTCAAAACACTGAAAAATATGCAACCCTAATAAATGAAATATAGGAATCTGAAAGGGAATCATATTTGCTACGGCCCTGGTATAGAAAGCTGCAGAAAAAGCACATAAAATCATGTTGGATAAAATAAAATGATAAATTCAATTAGAGGGGTTTGGCACTGCTCAGGAATACAGCAGGTAAGTGGCAGGAGCCTGCCTTAAGTGTGGTATTTGTGCTGGGCACAACGTGAAAACTGCGCAGGGGAAGTTGCAACAAATAAAAAGAGCTCAGAGTTCAAGCCATAATTGACTGATGGCTTTTATTGAATCACATGCATGTCAAAGAACTAAATATGTATTAACAATGGGGCCACAGGGTGGCTTGATTCACTAACAATCATTGCATGATTTATAACTGGGGAAATACTATGAGATGCTGGCAGATATCTTCTCTTTGCCCAGACTTACCTGACCAGAGCTGATTCGGGGCCCCTACACGACCTGGTGCCAGGTGACTACATGTGGGTAAAGAAGTGGAGACGGAAAAGCACCTTGGATCCATCACCATCACATCAAAAAAGCGACTATTGACATCCTAGAAGAATAACTGACTACAGACCCCCACAGACTGAGACAGAGACACAGACTTAGACACAGACAAAGACTTAACATAACTAAAAGGAGCGCTCCCTGGAAACATCAATCCAACTCCTCAGCCTAAGGCTGACACTTAGAGGCCATAATAATGCCTCTATAAGCTGGTTCACTGACGAGTGACCAAAGAAACACGCTGAAGACGGCCAACACTGTTCTTACAAGGCTTTGCGTGCCTTGGGCAGGGACAACAGACCTTCAAATCACACTTTTCCCTAAATGTGCAACAAATGCTAAAGGACTCAACTTTTTAAATTGTACACCCAGCACACACATTACACTCACATGACATTACACAGACAGTGTCTCTGGTGACCTGATTTCAGCTGGAAACCTAACGGTGCCAACACTAGGTTGAAATCCCGCCACACAAATCAGTTAATGGGGTCCACCTCATATTAACTGACTGGCTGTCTCCATAGCACTCAACACATATAAGTTATTAAAATACATAGGATAAGGTTTATTTAAATGTTTTAGTGTGAACAGTGTGACAATGTGATTGAAATGTTTTCATGTTTTGTATTTTGTGTAACGATATTGGGTATTCATTATTCCCTGCTGCAGCACAACCACTAGAGCCACCTGAAAGAGAAAAACCCTAATCTACAAGCATTTGAAACCAGGTGGATTAATATAGTTCGCCCTTTAGGATTGAAACCGGACAATCGTATAATCTGCTTAATGCCATGATATAAATATTTATTTATTTTATTTTTATTGTTATTTGTCAGGGACCAGGCACAGAAAAACACATTAAACTCATCAGAGTAGAGATGCTCTGCACCAGATTATAGCTTTCTAGCTAATTTCCATCTGCAGTCCCTGTGAAGTATGAAGCTGTAGGTGTAGCTGTAGATGACTGCGAGACCCATGCTATGATTAAAAGATCAGATACGTTAACAAGAGAAGATACCTCTTGTTAACACAGGCACCCTCTAAATACACATTGATAAGTTCTACCCTGTGGTCTCCAAAAAAGTTTGCTTGATAGATTGCATCTTTTTGTCAATGATAAACAAAAACTTTGCCTACATGCACCAACTCTGGGAAGTAGAGTGTCCTAGACCCCGTAACACACTCAAGCAGCTACAATTCGAGCCCCCAGTTCAGGAGAGCCCAGCAGCGAAGGTTGCTAAGTTCTTCTGTATCAGAGTGGGTTCTGGAGATGCAAACTTGCCTCAAAGCTACCAAAAAGTGTGTTCAGTGGATAGGAACTAACGATGCACCAGGCAGAGGTAGATGGCTATCTGAGATCATTGGCAAATTGGATTGGACTCCACATATCTTTTTTGCATGAGGAAAAAAGCAACAAGTAAAAGCAAACCAGAGGAGGATGAGAAGTGTACCGTAGTCATGCTTGCAGAGAGAGAGTCACTGTCATCTCTGAAAACGTGGATTAGATAACTAGAATAGCCAGGGATACTACGCAGGTTCGGGTGACGGCCTGTAAGGCCCATCAACGTCTGTGAGCATCCCCTGGCCTGTGCCATTCCATATGTTTCTATTTTTTGGTTTGATGATTCTATATTTGTTCTGTTACTTTTACATATAATATCATACTCCTCTTTACTTTTACGTAATTCTGAAGAATTAAAAGGGTGGAAATGGTATAAAAAATATTAAACCTTCAACCCTGCTATCAAATTAAACTCTTGTCATATGCATTACGTGTGTGTGCACAAGAACAGGAACTCTGATAAAATTGGATTGCTGCATAATGGCCATATGCCCAGCAGGTCTTCGCTGAATTGAATTACTGCATTACCGTCATATGCACTGCATGTGTGTATGTGTACTTAGGAAGTCATTCATAGGTTGACCTAACGAACTCTGGGCATATATACTGTGTGTGTGTGTGCTCAAGAAGCCATAGATAAACCAATCATGGTCCACATGTGTTTTCCTACATAACTTGTTTAGAAAGTAATGCAATTTAACTATGGTCATTAGTCAACATGATAGAGCAGGGGGAAGAGCTAAAGTCTCTAACAAATCATTGTCTGTCACACTGTATATATATCTTGTGTTTTCCTGAAATAAACCGAGAGAAAGGACTGACTCTACTACGCACTGGTTTGCTGTGTCTTCCTTCTCTCCCCTTGATCAAGGATGCAGGCCGGGCCTGCACTGAATATGTGGGCTAGGCCCACACCCAATATGTGAGCTAGGCTCACACCTATTTAGGCTAGGCCTAACGGAGGATTAATATAATTAATCCACATAATAGCAGGAACTAAAAATATCAGACAGGAAACAAGAGCATAGTTCATTTTGTATGGTGTAACTTTCTTCGCTGAAGCACTAAAAACATGAAATCATTGAATCAGTGTTAGTGTAAATTGATATTTCTGGATAAATGTTAGCATTAACTCGTAAATAATCATAGCAGTATCCTCTTGTGTAGGATATTTAAAGGACTCTATTATCCCCACTAAACAGGTGAAGGTGTTTCCCAATAATAAGCCTTGGTTAAATATAACAGTAAAAGATGCACTGCACAGGAAACAAAAGGCCTATTTACATGGTGGAAACAGAGAAAAATCAGAAGCTGAAAAAGAAGTCAGATATGAAATCAAGAGGGCCAAAGTACAATATAAGCTAAAAATTGAGGGGAAATTTCATAGTGGTGACTTAAGGGCATGGCATGGAAATCATGACAAGCCAGGCTAAGAGGCAAACAGGCCAAATAATGTTAGTGGTTTTAGGAATAATTCAGAGCTTGCAAATGCATTTAATGACTTTTATTTACATTTTGAAGATGAACATTGTTTATAAATGGAATATAGCAATTTGCACGACAGGTGGAGTAATTGTAGTTTAACCTCTCCACTTACTGTCAGTGCCCCTGATGTTAGATCTGTGTTCCTTAAATGTAATACCAGGAAGAGCCCAGGGCCAGACATGATTACTGGTAAACTTCGTAAAGTCTGCGAAGACCAACTGTGTGATGTTTTCAATGACATATTTAATTAATCTCTTATTCTGGGGAAGGTCCCATTACTGTGGAAGGAGTCCATTACAAGAATGTATCGCCTAAAGAGCTGAATGACTTTAGACCAGTAGCTCTCACTTCATTGGTCATGAAGTGTTTTGAGCGCCTGGTTAAGGAATCTCAGATGAATGAAGTTCAGGAGTTGCTTGATCCGATGCAATTTGCTTATCGGCCTACTAGAGGAGTGGAGGATGCTACCATCACTCTTTATAACTTTCTGTACAAGCATCTTGAGGGTACAAAAACCCATGTTAGACTTTTATTCGCTGACTTCTCATCAGCTTTTAAAACAATTCAGCCACTCATTTTAAGCCATAAACTTGTGTCCCTTTTCGGTCTTGAGCTTGGTTTTACCAACTGGCTTACAGACTTTTTAATCCATAGGCCTCAGGTAGTCAGGGTTAATAATGTTTTATCCCAAAAGAAGTTTTCTTCTACAGGATCACCTCAGGGGTGTGTCCTGTCCCCCTTACTGTTCATTTTATACACAAATGACATTAGGAGTCACTACACTGACAGGAATCTCTTGAAATATGCTGACGACACTGTTTTAGTCTGTTTACTCCAGGATGGTGAGGTTGACCATGGGCCAGTCATGGCTGACTTTGTGGAGTGGTGTAACAGCCACTTCCTCAAGTTAAATGTTCAAAAAACAAAAGACATGGTCATTGACTTGAGGAAGACATTACAACCAGCTCACCCAACCATTATCATCGTCTCTCAGGTTAAGGGTTCGATTCAAGCCTGCAGTCACATGTCGAAGCGTCTTTGAGCAAGACACTGAACCCCAAATTGCTCCCACTGTTGGTCAGTGGTGTATGAATGTGTTAGCTTAAACTGATGATCCTCTACCATAGCAATCTCTGCAATCTGTGTGTGAAATGGGTGAAGGAGACTAGCAGTGTAAAGCACTTTGAGTGGTCACCATATAAAAAACGGTTGTATTAAACCTACAACTAAGAGCTGTGAAAGTTGTGAGAGGATGTCCGGGACACGAGAGGTGATTTGATGTCAATAAAGTCAAAAGTGAGAAAGCTATTGAAATTCCAAGTTGAAACAAGCACATTTATAGCGACTGGCCCCTGATAATGGTCTCAGTACATTTTTTAATGACCTTCATCACAGACTAAGAGGAGAAGAGACTTAACAATGGAAAAGAGACAGACCATCATAACACTTAAAATGTAGGTCTTTCTTACAGACAAATTGCAAAGAAAGTCAAGGTGTCAGTGAGTACAGTATTCTTCACCATCAAAAGGCACTCAGAAACTAGGGGAAACTCTGACAGGAAGAGGTCTGGCAGACCCAAAGCCACAACTAAATCAGAGGACGAGTTTCTGAGAGTAACAGTTCGCGTGACAGGCGGCTCACGGGACAAGCATAGCTTAATAGTGGTCATCGTAAGCAAGTCTCAGCTTCAACTGGAAGAGAAGACTTGTAGCTGCAGGTTTGACAGGACGAGTTGCAGCAAGAAAGCCATTGCTAAGACGTCAGAATACGACAAAGAGGCTTGCCTGGGCCAGGAAACACCGCCATTGGACTACTGAAGGCTGGAAGGTATTATGGACTGATGAATCAAAATTTGAAATCTTTGGTTCATCACGCAGGATCTTTGTACGCCGTCGAGTCGGTGAAAGGACATCAACTGTCAAACATGGAAGAGGAAGTGTGATGGTTTGGGGCTGTTTTCCTGAATCCAAGGTTGGTGACTTGTACGGAGTGAGAGGCATCCTGAACCAAAACAGCTACCGCAGCATTCTGCAGCATCATGCAGTACCCTCTGATATGCGCCTAATTGGTCAGGGGTTCATCCTACAGCAAGATAATGACCTAAAACATAAGTCCAAGCTATGGGAGAACTACCTCATGAAAAAAGAACAAGATGGTAAGCTTAAAAACATGGAGTGGCCAGCACAGTCTCCAGACTTGAACCCCATTGAGCTGGTTTGGGGTGAACTGGACAGAAGAGTAAAAGCAAAGCAACCTACAAATGCAACATTTATGGGAACTTCTGCAACAGACGTGGGAAGAACTTTCTGAAGAATATTTGATTTCTATTGTAGAAAGAATGCCTCGAGTGTGTTCAGCTGTTATATCTGCTAAGGCTGTCACTTTTCCTAAAGATCAAACTCGAATGGTTTTTGAACATACACCCAAATATCCGAAGATATTCGATTATTTTGCGCCCCCCATAGTAAGGGACAGAGACTCTCTTACCCGCCCCTTCGGTAAACACCCTGCTGAAAAAAACGCAGTCACATGGGGTTGAACTCTTGGTGAAGCGCCGCTGCACTCGGCTGTATAACTTGGCTGAAGTATATATAAATATATATATATATATATATACACACACATATATATATATATATATATATATATACATATATACATATATATATATATATATATATACATATATATATATATATATATATATATATATATATATATATATATATATATATATATATATATATACACTCCATAACCGACAATGGGGACCATTTACGCAAAAGAACATCATCATCAAAAAGGTATGTTCCACACTGTGAAATGTTTTTGTTTTCAGAAGCATCAGAAAAACAAGTGGCTAAAGTAGGATCATATAAGTTGGATGTTGTTTTTTATCTACTGTCAAACACAAATCTGCTACATCAGACAGCAAATCAACAGTTACAGTTTAACAATTTTCATTTTTAACAGAGGGACTGACAGAATCATCAGAGGCGCTCGAAAACGAATCAGAAAGGTCTGGTAAATCACCAAACTTGCGAGCTTGGGCACGCGTAAGGACGCACACGGGAAAAATAGGCCGCAAATCGAGCGCAGTGGGAGGGGGTGAAATACCTACATCCGCGCAAGGATTATCAGTCACCTCGGGCAAGGTGGGAAACACTTTATTTCCGGCCAAATCATTACCGAGAATGAGATCAACTCCTGCAAGGGGCAGTCGGTCTCTCACACCCATGCGCACACAATAGAGGACGAAAGGTAAACGGTGTGGAGCGGAACGCGCAAAACGCTAATTTTGACTCCCCACACCAACAAATCTGTACCGCAGTACGAATCAGCAGAAAACTGCACAACTCCGCGCCGAGCAATGTATTGCGCCGGTGTCTCTCTGCCACCCAGAGAGAAAAATCCCTGAGAAATGAAAGGCATGAACTCGTCATCTATTTTAGAACCGTCACAGACAATTTCAGGCTCACAAATTACAGGTTGGCATTGGATCAAGCCTACAGCAGAGGGCTTTTTGACCTTAGCTTGGTCTTTTTGTTTTAAGACAGGACAAGCAGCAATGAGGTGACCAGAATCATGGCAGTAAAAACACTCACGTTTTTGTCACCTGTGGCCGAATTATTGCGCCGCGAGAAATTTGGTGACCTACTCTTTTTCTCGACAGATGCAGGTGACTCACGGTGCGCAACAGACAAAAACATATTTTTGTGAGTTAAAACAAACTCATCAGCCAGAACAGCGGCATCCAAAAGAGACGCAGCTCGTTCACGCAACTGTGCAAAATCAGTAACTTCACTGGCCTGGAACCATTTATCAAAAAGGATCCCCTTCTCGCGCGCAAACTGTCTGATTGACAGTTTTTGAACAATTTCTGAATTTTTGCCTGTATGCCTCAGGCACAAGCTCACATGCTCGGAGCACAGTGGTTTTAACAAAGTCATAATTTAAACTCTGCTCAATGGTGAGGCTGGCACACACCTCCTGGGCTTTACCAACTAATGAACATTGTAGCAACAACGACCACACATTCCTGGGCCAATTCAAAGTGGCTGCAATGCGCTCAAACGCACTGAAATACGAGTCCATCTCCGACTCCCGAAAAGGTGGCATCAGAGCATTGTGCCTGCTGACATTAAATGTGTCACACGGGGAGAGTGTGGGGCTTGCTGAGCTGGTGATTCAGTGGATACACCAGGCTGACGCTCCAGCTCTAAGGCTCTAACACGTAAGTGCATTGCCTGAACTTCTAACTCTCAGTTACGTACCTCCATCTCCTTTATACGGAGAGTTAGTCGGAGCTCCTCCGCTGACGCACCGTGCGTAACGGGAGGGGTTGTGGGAGCGGGTGTGACAGGCGGCATCGTATCAGTCTTGTCAACGTCAGCCTTAGCAGCAGCTCCTTCCAGAGAAGGAAGCTCTGACAGGGAGCCTTGCTCCCGCAGTTTGTCCACCACAAGCTGACGAATTTCAGCTTTCCTGGCAGTCAGCGGCACATGCACCTCAAAAAGATCAGCCACAAGAATTAGACCAACTTTCCTACATTTTTCAAGGTCTTTTAATGTGGGATGTTCGGCAAACTTCTTTAAATCGAATTCCATAGTGCCAGTTTTAATTCAGCACAATTGTCAATCAGACGTACACAGAATACAAAAAACAACGACGAATACTCTCCCGAAAGAAACACGTTAAATTAGACGAGCCCCCAATTTATGTTTCAGGTACAGCCTAGGGGATACTGGAGGAAACATAAAAATGACCACCCCTTTGTCATTCTCAAGGTGTCACCAGTACAAGAGCACAAAAAACACAAGAATTTTGCAGTCCAAACAATTAAATTTAATATTCTTCTTCTTCTTCTTCTTTTTTTTTTTTTTTCCTTTTTACAAACTAAATCAAATTTACCTCGGAGAGAATAAGCAAAATGATAAAACAACAAAAACACTCTTATAAATAAATAAAAAAACCTTACCTAACTTCTAAAGGAAAAGAAAACATACAAACCTAAAGTGACTCCCTAAAAAGAAAACAGGAGAAAACGAAAACCAAGCTCTACTCTCACCTACTGTCATCAGCTGTTCAGCTGACTCACATGAGGGACTTGGGATTTAGCTGGACTGCAATATCTCGGATGCTGTCTGTAAATATTTGAACACTGTACAACCACAGGCTCCTACTTGGTTTAGTGGATTATCGAAATTTCATCTCAGGTGATAATCTGGATCATCTCATCGGTGAAAAAATTAGACATAACCCTGGCTCAGGAGAGACTTATGTTACTGGTAGTTTAAGTGGAAAAAGGATCAGAGTTCAGCGATGGAGAGTGCGACAACGTTTGAGAATAGTTGATCCAGTGGGACGGGCCTTAAGAGGACGAAGGACAATTCAACGAAGAGTCTACAAAGAGTCCATCCCAGACCAAGTGTGGTATGTGTTGTTTTTAAAAAAAAAAAAAAAAAAGATCATACACGATAAGAAAGTCAATTCATAACTGATGAGTTTAACAAATCCTACAATATATGGGTTTCAGGAGGTATAATGCATTAAAAAACATTAAAAAAATATTTAAGCATTAACTTTTATCTAAAGATTTGTCTCAAAATAAAAAAAAAGGGAATGAATAAAATAACGGGATGACTTAATAGAGGTGCATTTTTACACATTTGGATGTCATTGTAAAATTGAAAGATCAAATAAACCAACCAAACAATATATCGAACTGTATTTCCTATACATTATGATGATTATTATTTTAATGATAAGATTAAGAATGAATATTTAATGACATTAACAGCTATATTATCTTTGTCATCATTATTTTTATTACTACTACCAATAGTAGTAATATTATTACTTTTATGTATTTGTGTAACTTACTATTTACTTTTATGTATTTCTGTAACTTATATATTGTTTTTTTTTCGAGGCACATTAATATAAGCTGAATCCATGGGGATTTGTGTTTCATGGAGGTGTTGATGGTTACAGTCGCTGCATTAGGTAAAGGTAGGTACCTGAAGTGTTGCACAGACAACAGAGCATAAACTTCCTTGCAAATTTTCCAGGGTGCTTTTACTCGATTTGGACTCCCACATCATGTCAGGGGGGATGCTGGTAGGGAGAATATTTATATTGCAAGGTATGTGATTGAGAATCGAGGACTAAACAGATGAAGTTTTATGGTTGGGCGTAGTGTTCATAATCAAAGAATTGAAAGACTGTGAGGGAAACTAAACAGGGTAGTTTCAGCATACTTAAAAAGACCTTTTTCTCTTTATGGAAAATTGTGGAATTTTGAATAGTACTGATCCAGTTCACATTAGGGGTCTTCACCATGTGTACCTACCAAGGATAAATAGGTCTGTAGCTGAATTTGTCAGCCAATAGAACCACCACAGTTTAAGAACAATGAGAGGTCAATCCCCACTACAGCTTTTGACAGTTGGGATGCTCTTACTTTCTGAAGACCAGAGACAACATCATATGCGTGTGCAGCAGCAATCTTATGATCAGCTGGCGGCTGATTTGAGGCCAATTAATCCTTTGGTTGAGGATGGAACTCATGGGATAGAACCTTTTCTGACAGCATGTCAACTGCTGCTGCAAATGAATAATTCGCAGCAAATAACTGAGTTTGCTGTCTCTCATTATTAGTCTGCTTAGTCATATCATTACAATTCAGGATATACTGCTGACAATTTTTTTTCCACCAGATAACTGTTGATCCAGATAACTGCTATTAGCGAACGACTGTTTTTGCTCAATAACTATCTAACTAATAATGACATCAACATGATTCTGAGTGCCAGGTGTGGGTTTTCGGGGTCGAGGAATCATATTATGATGGTTACTTTATCATGTAACTATTGCTTATTGATGTAACAGCAATATGCGAACTTTCTTGGCGGAGGTTTGGCTCTCCGAGTGCTTTCTAGTTCATCAAATTATTAGCCAGAAACGTTTGTTATTAATTTTTGTTATTATTGTTATGTTATTAATTAAATGGCAACTGGTTCTTAAGCATGGTGTAAATCACTTTAACACCTCATTTGCAGGAGTGGTTATATATTTTAAAGATGAATAAATACAGTTTAAACACTGGCTTACTATTTGCACCATGTAAAATGTTGTAACAATACGTAGTTTAATGTCAAATACCATTTAATTAAAATATACTTGGACACTATTAAGTGTATAAACTAAATAATTTGAATTTTTTTTAACATTCTTGAATTAATGTTTTACAATGGTGTTTTGCAACTGGTGGGCCAGGACCAAAAAGTGGGTCAGAGAGCTGTTTATATAGGTCAAATGTCAAATTCAAGTTGAGCAATGTTAGAAACAGTTTAGACTGTACGGAAACACTAAAAAGACAGTTTATTTTAGTCAGCTTTGCAGTGTTATTGAGTACTAAAGTAAGTTTAGTAAGTTTTGGCGTTAGCTTTTATTAAGCTTTTACTTTGAAATGTTTAGATTGCAAAATCTGTCTTCAATGTAAACGTGTTCATTTCTAAAGATTTTTAGAAAATGACAAAAATCTCCATGGTATCAAAAGATATGGAGCAAAACAGATTCAAATACGTATGTCCTTCCAGAGCTCTTGTAATTATTGTGCTCTGCAGACAGATTTGTTTTGCCCTGTACCTTTCTCAGTCATTTGTTTTGATCCCTCTGAGGTTCAAATTTTGAAATCCTTTTAAAATACATTTGAGTCATTGATAATGTTTTAATATTGGTGTCACGGTTTCTCATTTAGGGTTGTGGGACCATAAGCTGTTGAAACAGTCGAGAACCACAGTTGGAACAATCGGATCCCATTATACACTACCCAGACACATTGCTTCCACAAAACAGGGTAACATGAATTAGAAGCATGAAATACTTTATTTGTGGGAAAACCATAAAACTTTTTGTAAAGAAATAATCTGAAACTTGGGTTTGGCAAAATCTATTAACTGCAATGAGTCTACACTCCAGATGAAAACATATTGTGTTGGAGCAACCTTTTTGGGCCTTAAGAACTTAAAGAGTTTTTTCTTTTTATGTTTCAATGAAACGTTTGAGCATTCCAGGCATTGCAGTAAAAAACAACAACAACAACAAAAAAACAACTACAACAAGGCATGAATACCTTTTGTCTATTAAGAAGTCATATTTTTTTTCCATATTTGATTTTTATTTTTCCTTTCTTGTGTATAATATTCCACATGATGGAGTACTTCTTTGACCAAGACTTAAAAGTCTGCAGCATCAAGACTACTGTGAAAGTAGTTCAAGCCCATTGGCTCAGGACTAGGTAGTTCAAGCCCTGAGCCTATGGGCTGAATAAAACCTTGTGCAGGGCATAAATTGTAGAAATAATACTGAGCCAATAAAAGTATGGTACTAAACGGACCTTTTTTTTGATTGGGTTTCATGTCAATCACAAAATCAAATTACAAGTACCTTCAAATTTTAAACAACAATAAAATATGGTTCAATGTAAATATATTCAGGAGACCGAACTTACAAGATGGATGACGCTTTTCAGACTGATAAGTGAAGCCTGTGCAGAATACACTTTCACACGCATTCTGCTACTGTTTGCAAAGATAGGCACAATAATTTACAGTGTCCTGACTATTTAATAATTTGAATATTTTTTAAATGCTGAATAAAACATCATGTCCATTTTTAACTATGGTCCTAAAATGACTCAGAAAAGAGAAAAACCTATTGGAATAGAGTACTCCTACCATTCTCATTCAGAGATAGATGATTTCCTAAATTTAGGTACCAATGTAAGATGACACAGAGGCTACATCCATCTTAAAGTCTATATTCCCTGAAGTTCTAGCAGCAAAAAAAACTGAACAGGGCTTTAAAAACATCCTCAACCTAACTCCAGCTCTACCATCCTAAGCAGCACCTCTCACGCTCTTCCAAATCCTGGTGCATTCCGTATGGCAAAGTCCATGTCACGTTTGAAAGCAGAGTATGCTGAAAGTAATGGTATGCGCAGAATGTTTTCACATGTATTGGCCACTGGAAATCATGAATGGTTAATGAACCGAAGGCTTTGGGGTAAAGTCAACACCAGCCAGCAGGAATGCTGTTACATACAGTGAAAGAAAACAAGAATATCCTTCAAAGATACGCCTTTTTCAACTGTAAAATATAAAAACGAAAGAGCATTTCAACTACCGTTGGTATTTTTGAATAGTAATTCCAAATACCTGTGGAGTGACTAGAGGGGGATGTAAAAGCAGCTGCCTACACTAAACTGACAGGCTTAATTTCCTTAAATCTGAGCTTAATTTCCTTTTCGAAAATGACAATAATTTAAGGGATTATATTATGTTTTGTTACACCTTTCAACATCAAAAATACATCATGATTATCAAAATATATCAAAGTATGATTGGGCTTCCATAAGTAGGATAGTAGTTGTACTAAAACCCATGTTAAAATCCAGTTGTGGTTGTGGATGTCATGTTACACGTTGTTTTATTTTGTAAAGTGAGCTGTCAGTGAATTTCAAAGATCAATATAAGACAAACTAAAGCAATAAGTTAGGGGTGATTATCAAGGTTAAAGACCTTTACCAAAACTCAGGCATACAGTCCTCTTAAAGATCTTGAACTGCATCCAAAATCTGATTCATTCATAGGGATAACCACTTTAAAAAAACACATGATGCAATTAATGATAAACTGTTGAAAGTATGCTGAATTATAAACATCTCAGCAACGGAATGGTGGAACTTGGTAATCAAATCAAACAGACTGAAGTGGGCATAATCTTGAAAATTCCTGAATCATCATGATCAATGCATTCTTCCAGGTTGAAACAAACAAACAACAAAACCCAAAACATTGTTCTAATATCAAATCTTACATTAAGCATCCTGAAGATAGTCTTGCCAGAAAGCCAACGTCCTGCACTTCTCCTGAAATGTATTACTACCTCTTTCAGAGTGAATGATCTGAAAGAGATTCTCCATGGCAGTTGCTGTCAAAGCTTTTCCAGCATTGACAGAAAGGCACTTCATCTGTACATCTGGAGTGCATCTAGGACACCAAGAGATGATAAACCATCTCTAAACCTAGTAAAAATGAGAACAAAGTTTTGAGCAATCCAGTCCTCATAATTTCAAAATCACAGGACTTTCAAATGCAATGATTTAAAGATGATGTAGGCTCAATTCAAATATATTTTTTATAAATAGTGCAAGGTCCCAACGACAAAATCCGTTCCACTGAACTGAAAATGCAATTTCAAGCAGAACTGTAGATATAAACATAACCAAACAATATGATTGACCAAAAACAAAAGCAATCAAAGACATCTATGAATATATGAAGGTAAATTAAAAAAAAAAAAAAAGTAATACTGATTAAAAAAAAAAAAAAAACATATGAAAACAGATAAGACAATAAAATAGTGTGGAAGAATCTATGAAATACTAAGATACAACAAAAATAATTCAAATTATAAGGGAACAAAATTGATAAGATATCAAAGCAAAACCAAAAGAGCATAGAAACTAGACAATAAGATGAAAAGAAACAAAAAAAAAAACTGGATGAAATTAAAGACAAGAGATGTTCTCAATGCAGGAGGTGTTACAAAATAGAAGGAAAATTAAACAGAATAAAGCCATAAAGACATAAATAATGATAGAATTATAACAAAATCAAACAACAACTAGGAAAGCAATGCGAACCCGTAAGACAAATGCTAAGAAATAACATACAAAAACAACACTACATTAATGCTACAAACAAAACTCTAAATTCCCATTTTAATTCGATAAAATGCTTTGATTGGATTTTCAAGATTTAAATATTTCCCTGTGCATGCTTTTCGTTTAAAATTCACATTATTTAACAAAAAAGAAAGATGTCTCAGTTAACTGCCTTGGAAAAATAACAGCAGTCATTCTCAAATGCTGGGTTAGGACCTGAAAATGTGTCCCTGACTTTTCAGTGGGTCTCAAAATGATGCAAATAGTCTGTGATGTGCAGTACAGAAACCCTACATGAATGTGCTGTACATCTCTCATTTTAATTTAATTTAATTTTGCTGTGATAACAAGCAAACATCGGTTATTTTCTCAAGAGCTACTCTTTGCAGTCTTGCTATTCTTGGACTATATGCTGGTTCTTTCTGGGGTAAAAGTAAATAGTCTTTAGGTCCCCAGAAAACAACCAAAGTGTAAAAGTTTTCATCTAAAGCCATGAAAAACAATGTATATACAAATGTCAATGCTGGGCCCTTTTTTTTTTTTCTTTTTTTTTTTCTTTTTTTTTTACTTCCTTTTTTGTACTTCTAAAGCTTACTTTTGTTTGGTCAGTCTTTGTTCAATCTATGGTCAAGAATCTTTGTTCAAGAATTCTGGATACAATCTCTCATTAAGAAAAGGTTGGTTGGTTCAGAGTAGTAGTGCAAATCAAACACTGTATTTGCTGAAACAATACCATACTTTTCAAAGGTGCACGGGTCCGCTGGAGGACCCGTGAACATTGTGACCAGTCAAGCCGATCAGACTGCCTGCCTATGAGTGTTGAGTCAGTCTCAGCTTGTAAAATTAAAAAAAAAAAAAAAAAAAAAATTCTGTGAGAAAATAATCACTTAGTAGGGTCGGGCTGGGAGCCTATTCTATCTGAAATTAGCTGTGGATCGAGAATACACCGTTACATTAAAACATACAGCAAGTTTAGAGAGAAAGAAGAAATTCACCTACTGTATATATAATTGTATTATTAACCCTTGTGCATCCCTGGGGTAAATTTTACTTGTTAGGACACTCTGTTGTGGATAACTTGGGTTGTGTTGATGCAACTGGCATCAAATTTGGTCAGATTTCTGATATTTCAGGATTTTTTTTAAGTCTTCAATACACTTGAAAAAATTAAAAGCCCGACGGAATATATATATATATATATATATATATATATATATATATATATATATATATATATATATATATATATATATATATATATGTATATATACATTTTTTTTTTTTTTTTTTTTTTTTTTTTTTTTACCGTATTGACTCCCATTCAAGCTACAAATGCTTACTGTTTCAAATAGGCTGAAAGCCTGACCTCAGCATATATCATCACAGACCCATGTTTACGTGCCCTTTGTCCAATAATATAAACATCTTGGCATCTGTGGCACTTCAAAAGCCGACCCACAGTGACCTTAAACAACAGCCTGGAAAAGTCTGGCTTTGTCTGCACAGGTGCCATGACAGATAAACACTTATAATAGGTGTCCTTAGGTTGGGGTATAATTCCATTCTGCCTTGTCAAGATGAGCTGACACAGCCTACAGCACTGCTGAAGTCCTCAACCTCCTTGGACTGGGAGATGAGGAACACCCTCTGATGAAGTCAGCTCAGATGGAGACACAGAGGATGATGTGGACCAGAGGAGGGGAAAGACAGAGCATGTGGTCCCTTATCTGGATGGGAGTCAAGGACTAGACTAAATTGGTCCCCCACTAAAACGGACACGGTCCTGCACCAGTAAGCTGGGACTCTTCGTCAATCAATCAATCAATAAATCAACGTACCAATCAATCAATCAATCAGTCAGTTTATCAATCTTGATCTGTTTAGCGACAGTTCATAACAAGCTCAAAACACTTCACAGTAGAGCAAGCTGAAGACAAACTCTTCATTTTATGGATGCACATATACACACCTATACAAATATAAAATACATATATACATATCCAAAGCCCTACACAAATCCATCATGAGCACAGCACTGGGCCAACCAAACTACAGGAAGGTTTTTCTGTAAGGAGCTTACAGTAACAGTGGCAAGAAAAAACTGGTTTAGCATCTGGAAATCTTGAGCAGATTCCAGTCTCATGTTGATCAGCCATCCATAGAAGCTGTGTAGGGGATGTGATGGTAAGAAGGGAGGTGAGTAGAAACAAGTGGACAAAAGTAAGGATTGAAGGGATTGACAGATCCATGAGCCAATCATAGACCTGTCCTCGTCATATTTGTCTCTGCTGAATATAAATTTATCAGAGGTAAGCCCCTTGAGATGTGGCATCTCGTTTTAAAGAGGGTCCTCGTGTCTATGTGGTTTGTAAAGAAAGTTACTATGGTTTGAATTATCATTACAACCACTGATGAAGAGATCAATCTAATGTTAAAATTAATATCAATAATGCATATAATATGTTGACAGGACTGATGTTGATTAATATAACAGCATCTACCTGAATTACCATTAAAATGGGTTTAACTGATCTAATAAAAGTATGAATTTATGTTAAATGATGTCGTTTCTGTTGGTGGCTGATGCAGGATAGAGCACATGGTGGAGCAGGTCCATAGCGGCAGGTCTTCCATGATTGTGTGTCAAGGTCATACAATATAAAGTATATAATATATGTGTGCTGTTTTGTAGGAACTATTATGTATTTAATTTTGTTGATCTCTGTAAAGTTAATATCAGATCTCTCTGAAGTCCTGGCATCACACATTATGAGGTCTCCAGGATGGAAAATAATTCATTTTTTGTGGGTTTTTTTTTTTTTTTGGTATTTTTCAAAAGTCTCTTTTTCACAAAAACTGGCATTAAAGGGGTTAAAATTTTGAAACAAAGCAAAAATTTGGTATGTATGGTTACAGCTGAAGTTACTGAGAGTGGCCACGTAAAAAAAATTGGAATGATACATTCATACATTACTTTTTTATGGCATTATTTTTTTGGCTGGTAAATTTTACTTTTACGGACTTATTTGGTGTCTTTTATACAAAATCTGACCCTGCACGAAAAATAAACATGCATCAAAATTAATTTTTCCACCAACCTTTGACACTCCCAGGTTCTGATATAATCACTCAAAACACATGACATTTTCATGCAATGGACTGAAAATAATTCACTTCTTTTTTTCTTTTGTTTTTTTTTTAAAGTCAACTTTTTTTTCCCACAAAAACTGGCATTTTAGGGGGGAAAATTTTGAAACAAAGTAAAAATTTGGTATGTATGGGTGGTCATGTAAAAAAATTGAATGTTACATTCATACATATTTTTTGGTAATATTTCTTGCCCGGTAAATTTTACCCGAAGGGACTTATTTGGTGCCTTTTTAAAGCGATGCACAAGGGTTAAAGTCATGCAGGGGTAACATCAAAACACAACAAGGAACGAGCTGCCCTCACCCAGACCAGAAATACAATATGATCACTGTCCTTGACTCCCATCCAGATAAGGGACCACTTCAGGAGTTAAAGAAGCCATCTTCACCAGACTGGAGAAGCCTTCTCTTAACAGAGGTGGTGGACTCAGACACAACCTCTCACCTACATATAATGCAGTGCTAAGCTCTCTCCCCAGGCAGCTCTCCAAACACTCACACCTGGGCACATGTGACCATAACACCTCACATGACAGGGGGAGTTAATGACCCATTCAGGGTAACGACTCTCAGGGGTTACATCACCCTGGGATAAGTTTCTATGAGTCGTTCTCCAACTCCTCCCTCCCTTTGTTGTTGTTTTTTCCTCTAGCAAGATAAATATCTGCTTCCATCACCAGCCATTTGGGAACTGAAGAAGCACCTTGGATGAGAAAGTGAAACGTCTTCCCAACAAACTCTACACAGTCCAGTTGCCTTGCTTTTGAATCTTCAGGATGACCATGACCTGGATGAATGAGAATCTACACAGAAATATGATCACTGCTGTGCTTTACAACTCGTTATGGTCATGTAGAGTAAAGTCATAAGAATGTGCTTCACAGTGAAACCCAAGTTTCTAAATAAGATTATATAAAAACATAAATACACATACCCTCTGCACCTGTAAACATGTTTCCTCGTCAGATGGACCTTTCCATTAACTGGACCGTTTTGAAGACAGTCATACAGGAGGTCAGACAGGAAACATGGGCTCTGGCCACCGTGAGCAATTGACTTTACCATGATCCGGCCAGCATAGAAGTATCCATTGCTCTTTCATTGCTGTTACCAGATGAAATAAAACATCAAGTGTCAAAAGATTCCATTCGAAATAAGGCTTCTGCTATAAAAGCCACCAAGCAAGTGTTTAGTTTTCTAATTTCATTTGAATTTATAACATAAAAAATTCCCAGAGAAAGACCAGAGAACAGAGATATCACCATTATTAAGATATTTCAGTAAACTTTAATTTGATCTATTTCAGATACAATTTATGGATCTGAAATTATAAAAGAAGCAAAAAGAAAAACCCCAAAAAACAACAGCAACACAAATTATTATAACCAATACTGCCTTACAAAGGCAAAGAGCAGTAACTGCGCTGAAACTGAGAAAATGCCTTTAAAGTTGTTGGGTCGGCCAGACAAATCTGTTGTTAGTAGATCAATGTAAATGTATATATTTGATGTCTTTTCCTAAGGTTTTTTTTTTTTTCAAGAACTGTCCCTATCATGACCCCAAAAATGCAGATACTGCATTCTACTGTTGGAACACGTGTAACAACTCTAAACGCCAAAGTGCAATTCTTTCAGAAAAAAAACTGCTCTCACTCAATTTTAAAAGTGTTGATGGTTTAAAAAGCCTCTATCTTAGTCACATTGCCTCTTTTATTTTAACAATGTGTTTTCACATAAACTTGCACATGCAACTTGAACGTTTGCTGCCCTATTCTATTTGTACAAAATGTCTCATTGGTTTCAAAATTAAAAAAAAAATTAAAGCTGCAAGCAGCATTGGACGGGTCCTCGCTCGCAGGTCCCTCATGCCCGTTTGACCTCCATTTTGCATGTTTCATCCCTTTTTATCAGTTTTTGACCTGCTGTAAGTTAGACTGAGGTCTGTGGCTGCAGCTCTGTCAGGAGCTTCAGTCTTTATAATGGGTGTGTATTACACACTCACTTCAGTGAGTCACATGACCAGCTGCTGCCAATCAGTGAGTGAATGACATCTGCTGAGTCATACAGATTCAAACTGCAGCAAAGCAGCACAGCAACCAAAACTCTAGAAACATTTCCTCACCTATGCCACATTTTTGACAACATCTTATATGTGACACAAGTTATATGTGTGAACTGGAAATTTTGTCAGGAATCCATCCGTGTAATTTTCGAAGCTGTAGGACCTTTTGTTTTTTCTGTAGAGGCTTAAGTTCCACAGTTTTTCCAGAGCTGTGTTTTCATTCCCCATTCATTTCAATGGGAGGAGCTGGGAGGGCTTCTTTGAGGTTCACCAACTTTGAGGGCTTGTCATTCGGAAACCGTTTGAGAAACAACAAAATCCTACATAACTTTTGATCATCAATGCCTCCTCTGTCATCTCTCCGGGTTTGAAGCCGATACCATTTACAGCCTCGGAAGAGATAATTTTTTTCTGGAGAGTTGTAATTTTACTTTGAAAGGCAAATTGCCGACTTCCTGTTTGAGATAGGTCAGGGGTGTCAGCGCGTGATTTTTGGGTCTCGATGAGACGAACGTTTTGACATTGGTTTGACCTCTCTACGACATTCCTTGTTGCCGTGGCAACCATTTTTGTGCTCCATTTTGCACCTTGGTGGCGCTAGAGAGCTGATTTTGGCATTTTTTGGGTTAATTTTTTAGTTTTCTGAAATCTTGTACACCATGGGGTGTGTGTGTCAGTTTTGGTCATGGCTATGAGCCTGTTAAGGGTGTGAAATCACTGTGCAAAGTGGGGATGATCCGGTGAGCTTTTATTTTGAAAGGCAAATTGCCGGCTTCCTGTTTGAGATAGGTCAGGGTTGTCAGCGCGTGATTTGTGGGTCTTGATTAGACGATCGTTTGGGCGTTGGTTTGAGGTCTCTGCGACATTCCTACTGGCCGTGACGGCCGTTTTAGTGTGCCCAGGTGGCGCTAGAGAGCTGATTTTGGCATGTTGGGGGTTAATTTTTTAATTTTATCAAATTTTTCGCCGATTCTGCGGGGTGTGCCAATTTTGGAGAGTTTTTGAGCGTGTTTAGGGGGTGAAATTAGGGTTTAAAGGCGCGTAGGAATAATAATAAGAAAGAAAGAAACGTTACAAATACAATAGGGTCCTTGCCCTTCGGGCAAGGACCTCTCTAGCTTCAGCTAGAGAGGACCTTTCCCTTTGGGCGAGGACCCTAATAAGACCTGTATTGCTTGTAATGACTGAGAGCTTTGGCATTGGATGGACCCTCAAAGATGCCAGTGTTATCCTTTATTTCATGTGAACAGAGACGGAAAAACTCGTTAGGCCCTCCATTTTCCATAGGTCACTTTGAGATTCCGTAATCATCAGTTATCTTGACATCTACCTTCTTCTCAGGTGAAAAATTAGACCTATCCATGGTTCTGGATGCTCTATTTCTTCTTATTATGTTAAAGCGTATAGTGCAGTCATTATCCACCCGAGCAGCATTCAGTTCTATTATGCTTTCTTGATCCATCTTCATATCACTAAAAAAAAAAAAAAAGATTATTGCACACATATGAAGTGGAAACAAGTAAATACCCCAAAATGCACTTTGCTTAACCTCTTTCCTTGACATGACAAGACGATAATTTATTTTTTTTTAAATGATGATTTTCACTTACTTCTCACATGCACTGGAATCCGAAGAGCGTGAAATAGCTTCCTGTAGAAAGATATCTTCCTCAAACAGTCCAAGGTATGTACTACTACTACTACTAATAATAATAATAATGATAATAATAATAATAATAATAATAATAATAACGCAACATTGTATTAAAACAGCCATATAAAAAACAAACTAAGATTCCTTTGATTCCTTTAAAAGAACAAATGACAGTTAAACAGCGTTGGTGCCCTGAATAATCAGGGTTTTTTTTTTTTTTTTAATTTCTGTAATTAAGCATACAAACACCTCATATTAAGACCACTGTTATACAAAATTGTATAAATTGTTATAGTGCAAATTAGCCTGGCTTGGTGTGAAGTAGTATGAATGCATTTGAAGACAAACCTGTAAGATGTGCTCGATGAACTGTTACCAGATGCACTGTAAGAGGTGGGACCATGGGACTGAGTGGAGGTGTTAATAACACAGTAATTTTGGGTGTCACCAGAGATGGACAGAGGGGCCACTACGGGTGTTGTCAGTGCACAAGGCTGATGTTTCACTTGTGATATCATCACACTCTCTTTAATAGTGATAACAACTGCACCGGTGGACGCTCCAAAATTGTCATTGGAAATTGAGGCTGATAACACACCAGATAACCTCATCAGCATCAGACACAGATGCTGTGACATGGGAGAGGGGCTGGGCCTGGGCAGTGGGAACAGCTGAAATAATTTCTTTGGAAATGTTAACTGGAGTTCCAGTTCCTATGAACACAAGAAAGAAAAGTAAATCGAAAAATAACTGTTTAGTGGCATTAAAATTCTATGAGGGTGAGCATACAACAACAGACCAAACAACAAATAAATACATACAAATAAAATTTTGAAAAGACCGAATAAAGTTCAGGACGTTCTTGTAGATGTTTATAGATTAAAAAAAAATAATTATAATAAAAATACCGTATTTGTCTCTGTCTAACACAGCTGCAAAATCACAGCTGTTCATACGGTTATTCTCTGCATCAGAAAACGACTGTCAATAAAGCAGAAAAAAATTTATGGATCCACTGCACTACACCAAAAATACCACAATTTAACAGACTTTTTGCACATTATCAAGACATATTACATGACATTGTGTTTGAAGATGTCCAGTTTAAAATCCAGTCAATGTCAAACACTTGTAGGGTTTTTTATGCTAAGGTTCACACTTTTGTGGGTTGGTTACAACAGTTTCTATGTCAAATTAGGGGGGACAACTGACAAATAACTTGACAGGCTGGTATGACGAACTACAGGGTTGTACCCTGTAGTCCTTTGTACTTGTACTTTGTACTTGTACTTTACAACCGACATGATGACATTGGGTGATGCCAAAGACAGTTCACAAACATATATTTACAGTCCTATATATTTGTTTTTCTTCCCATTTATTATGATGAAACATCACTTGATGCTAAATGTTATTTTTCCTCCAAGTTACTAAGGTGCCTCTGTTTCTCTTCAACGTTTTTGTTTTTCTGTCCGTAGTAATAGTCCCTCTAAAACACATTCTAAAGGAAGGGATGTTATTGTCGAAGCTTGAAAAACATTTCTTTCTCTCATAGTTTCACTGCTCTCATTAATCAGCAGCTCTGATGTAAAGGTTAGACAGGAAAAAAAAATCAAACATGCTAGACTTTCCGTCAGGGTCATGAGACTTTTCATGCAATATTTGATTGTTGTTCACTCTGACACATAACACAAGATAAAACTAGGAAAGCACTCAGAGAGCGCAGAGCTCCCGCCAAAGCAGCTTCAGTCCACCCCTAACACACATGCAAACATGTATTAGACGGATACATGCACATATCTGTATTCCCTGCTTTGGAAATCCAGTGCATATTGTCTAGTTTACCTCCGCAATGTCAAGAATCCTTTAGAGAAGTCCTGGATCCGGGATGGTGATCCGGATCAGTCCCAAAATCGAATAATTTCCTCCTTATCCAATTCCAAACATTTCCTTAAAAAATTCATCCAAATCTGTCCATAACTTTTCAAGTTATTTTGAACACACACAGACAGACAGACAACCAGACAAACAGACGCCGACAAAAACATAACCTCCTCGGCGGAGGTATTTAGATCTAAAGCTCACCTGCATCCCTTCACAACTGGCTGAAAGGCTGTCTGTATTGCCTGCATGACTTTGTTGGAGTCCCAGTCACAACCAAACTCTACTGCAGATTTCACATGCCCATTCTCAAAAAGCCAAGCTTTGCTTGCACGACTTGGAACATGTGAAGCTGTAGGGTCCGACAGAAGAATGACGTCTATGGTGAAGTGCTGAGACACAGGACGTGTACTCTTTAACTGAGGCTGAAACCTGAGAAATATTGAAGAAAATCAAATAATATTGCTGTAACTGTGTCTAAGTAGTATAATTACATTTTTACTTATTTGCAAACAGTGTGCAAAAAAAAAAAAAAAAACTAACCCAAAAGTTGGTAAAGCCCTGAGAGCAACACAATTCAAATTAAGTCTATAGGCCTGCATTGAATACATGGTAATAATTTCAAAACATTAACTCTCTTTGTAGCAAAGAAAAATACAGGGGCCACAGGAGGAATTTTAACACTTTCTCACCTTTCCCTTCGTAACTTACAGATCTGAACTACCTTGTCACATTTTGACATCACCATAGGACTTTTTCTATTTATTTATACTTCTTTGTGTTTGAGTAGTTTTGAGTATTAGTGCTTTTATTTTTACTTCAGTAATTTCTGTGGGAAGTATTGTGCTTAGTTAGAGGTTTAATAGCATCTTAGTAAGTTCTGAATATGTTTTCCATCAGTTAATGGTAAGAAAGTTTAAACTTCAACACTAATTAAGACCCTAAAATACAGATTCAGTACCTAATGGACAAGTGGGCAGCAACATGTTGTAGGTGTAGAAAAGATAAATATGTGGGTTGTATTTTTCAGGCCAAATAGTAAATCTAAAGTACATCCATGTATATCATGGATATACTCACCCATTTGGAGAAAAGGACATGTAACTATGACTAGTAGGGTGCACGTCATATATTTTTCCTGGTATTTCTAAACTGTATTTAATACCACAGCATTTTGCATATCTACTTTAATGCCAAATCGTTTTGGATGAATGCGTTACTGTTTTACACATTAACTCATGCTCAAGCTGGTGTACTTTTCATATGGCACAGAAAAGTGTACTCAACAGACTCCGTACTTGAAACATACTTAAAAATTCAGTGTATTATTTGCTTTTACCTCACTTATCTTTTTTGTTCTCTTTTCATTCTTGACTCCTTCTTGTCTGATTTAGGTGAAGTGTGTGTTTTTAAATGTACGGTTACAGGCGCCCCTGTAACCGTACATCTGTAGGAGGTGTCAACAGCCCGGCCACTTCGCCAGAGAGTGTGATGGGGTTCGTGCTGGTCCTCGCCCTCAGCCGTCTTTACCGGCACAACCTTTGGGCGTGCAGCACCATTCCTCACCACGTTCGGAAAACTAGCGCCCGCCAAAGTTCAGGGGGTGCTACTACTGGCTCAGAAGTTGTGGGTGATACAGAAGAGGTATCCAAACTTATGTCGTCTTGTCCCCATTTGTGTGTAAGCATGGAGGGGATTACTGTTCCTTGTTTGGTAGACACTGGATCCATGGTGTCTACTGTGACCGAGAGCTTCTTCCACCAGCACCTTGAGCCCTGGGGTCCAGAGAAGCTTCAGTCTTGCCATTGGCTACAGCTTCGTGCAGCCAATGGGTTGTCCATTCCTTACATCGGCTACATGGAACTTGAGATCGAGCTTTGTGGTAAGCGGATGTCGAGGTGTGGGGTGTTGGTAGTCAAGGATCCACCTAGTGGTGTTATCTGCTCAGGTTCCTGGGGTGTTGGGGATGAATGTCATCCACAGGTGTTATCGAGAACTGTTTGGGCAACATGGCTTGGCCCTGTTTGAATCGCCCCCTGTATCAGAGGCCCCCGAGTCAGTTTTGCAGGCACTGCAAAAGTGCCATCAGGCCAGTAGGCAGGCGCCTCGGCCTGTTTCAGGTAAGGTCACGGTGCGTGGTAGGAAGGCTTGGAGGATCCCGGGTGGTGTATTGAAAGTGGTTGCAGCTACATGTTCGGAGCACTACTCAGGCACGACTGTATTGCTGGAGCCTCTGGATTCTGGTCTCCCTGCGGGGCTGCTTGCCTCCCCTGCCTTGGTCCGGGTAGAAAGGGGCACTGCCTACATCCCCATTGTGAATGTAGGTTCCACCGACGTGTTGCTCTATCCCTGGACGGTGGTGGGCAGTTTGGACGAGGTGAGTGTGGTGAGCCTCCCGGCAGGTGTAACTGAAGTGCCATCTGTTGTGGCTACCGCGGCATCTCAAGCGATTTCTGCTTCGGTTCCCGCTCAGATAGCGGCCATGGATTTGTCTTCCCCTGCCTGCGGATGACCAGGAGACAGTGAGATCCCTCCTCAGCCAGTATACCTCTGTCTTTGCTACCCACGACGGGGATCTTGGCTGCACCAATCTTATGACGTTCCTCTCGTGGACGATGTCCCCGTCCGGCAGCGATATAGGCGCATCCCCCCGTCTGATTATGACATGATAAAAGAGCACATCAACAAATTGTTGGAGGCACGGGTGATCCGAGAGAGCAGCAGCCCTTATGCGTCGTCCATTGTCCTCGCCAAAAAGAAAGATGGCAGTCTTCGCATGTGCGTTGACTACCGGCCACTGAACAACAAGACCAGAAAGGACGCATTCCCCCTTCCTCGGATTGAGGAATCCTTGGATGCCCTGACAGGTGCTCGCTGGTTCTCCACTATGGACCTGGCCAGCGGGTACAATCTGGTCCCGGTTGCTGAGGCAGTCCCGCCAAAAACGGCATTCTACACGCCATTTGGCCTCTTCGAGTGGAATCGCATGCCCTTTGGACTCTGCAATGCCCCTAGCACCTTTTAACGTCTGATGCGACGGATTTTTGGTGACCAACAATGCCAATCCCTGTTGCTCTACCTTGATGACATCGTTGTCTTCTCTTCCACAGTTGGAACAGCATCTGATGAGATTGGAGGTGGTGCTAGGGCGGTTGCGACAACAGGGTCTGAAGGCTAAGCTTACCAAGTGTGTGTTTTTCCAGCAGGAGGTGCGTTACTTGGGACACGTGATTTCAGACAAAGGTGTGTCCACGGATCCCAGCAAGGTGGAGGTGGTGGCAAACTGGCAGCCTCCAAACACCATCTCTGAACTGCGGTCGTTCCTCGGCTTTGCCAGTCACTACCGCCGGTTTGTGGAAGGCTTCGCCAAGTTGGCTGCACCGCTACATAGGCTGGTGGCCAAGTTGGGGGGCACCAAGTCGGGAAAGAAGTCAGAGCGTACAGTTGCGGGGAACTGGTCGCCAGAATGTCAGAGTGGCTTTGAGGCTCTTAAGACCAAACTCACCACTGCGCCGGTGCTGGCGTATGCCGACTTCTCCCTCCCTTTCATCTTAGAGGTGGATACCAGCCATGGTGGTCTGGGAGCCGTGCTGTCACAGGAGCAGGGCGGTAGGGTAAGACCCATCGCTTATGCCAGCAGAGGTCTTAGGCCCACTGAGCGCAATATGACCAACTATAGCTCCATGAAGTTGGAGTTTTTGGCACTCAAGTGGGCCATGACCGAGAAATTTAGGGAGTATCTGCTTGGGCATAAGTGCGTGGTCTACACGGGCAACAACCCGCTAAGCCACCTGTCATCTGCCAAACTTGGCGCCACAGAACAACGCTGGGCGGCTCAGCTTGCAGCATTTGATTTTGAGATCAAATACCGAATGGGAAGGGTTAACATTAATGCAGACGCCCTGTCCCGTCAGCGGCCCCCTTGTGCACGAGATCTGGACGCCATGCTCCCTGGCACATCACTGCCTGCACCGCTGCAGCAAGTCCTGCAGGCCCATGAATCACAAGCTACACAGGCTGCCATATTGGCTTGTCCTCATCACGCCCCTGTGGAGATCTGCACACTTTCAGCAGGCTGACCCCGTCCTCAGGGAAATCTTGGTGTTCTGGGCGCAAAAGTGGCGTCCAAACCACAACGAGCGCAAATTGCCGTCTCAGCCTGCTTTGGCCCTTCTTCGCCAGTGGGATTGTCTGGTTGAAAAGGACGGCGCCTTGTATCGGCAGGTTTACCGCTCAGATGGTGCTGAGGTGGATTATCAGCTGCTGCTGCCTGCTGCATTGAAAGCAGAGGTCCTGACTGAAGTCCATCAGAGGCATGGCCATCAGGGCGTTGAGCGGACCTTGGAACTGCTGCGGCAGCGATGTTATTGGCCAGGTATGTCCTCCGATGTAGCCCAATGGTGTCAGTCTTGTGAGAGGTGCCAGGTGGCCAAGAACACCCAGCCCGCTGTTCGTAGTTTCATGGGACATTTGCTAGCCTCTCGGCCGAATGAAGTTGTGGCTATGGATTTCACGGTCTTGGAACCTACCCAGGCTGGGCTTGAAAATGTTCTTGTCAAGACCAACGTGTTCAGTAAGTACACGCTCGCTGATCCCACTCGTGACCAACGAGCCTCCACCATGGCTCAGGTGCTAGTCACTGAGTGGTTTTGTAAATTTGGTGTGCTGGCTCGTATCCATTCTGACCAGGGCCGTAACTTTGAAAGTTGTCTGATTCAACAGCTCTGTAGTCTGTGCGGCATTGAAAAATCGCGAACTACTCCCTACCATCCAGCTGGCAATGGGCAGTGTGAACGGTTCAACAGAACCTTACACAACCTGCTGCGTACCCTGCCTGTCTCTCGGAAGCGAGACTGGAGCTCCTGTCTTCCTCAGCTTTTGTACTCGTACAACACCACACCCCACCAGGCTACTGGTGAATCTCCATTTTTCTTAATGCTTGGGCAGGAACCCAGACTCCCAGTTGATTTTCTGTTGGGTCAAGTGCGCGATCCGGTGGGTGGTGGTGTTTACGAGTGGACTGAGGAGCACCAGGTCCGCTTTTGAAGGTGCCCGGGAACGACTGCGGGTCGTAGCCGGGCGTCGGAAGAACTATCATGACCAGCAGGTCCGTCATGCTCCCCTGGAGGAGGGTCAGATGGTGTTCTTGCGGGACTTTAGCCACAGGGGACGTCATAAGATCCAGGATCCGTGGGGCCCAGTAGTGCATAAGGTTCTGAAAGCCCCGAAAGAGGGAGGCTCTGTGTACACCATCGCCCCCGTGGATGACCCCACTAAAGCCAAACATGTCCATCATACATTGCTAAAGGCTGTGGTTGGAGCTAGTGCTCCAGAGTGCCCTAGGACTCCCCCCTCATCCCCTCCTGGCGAGCCACCACTGGTGGACGAGCCGTCCGGTGATGGTGATCTGTTTGTGTTTAGGAAACAGACACCTTATGCGGCCCCTACTCATACAGCGGCAGTGACTCAGACCACTCCACGGCTGCTGTTTCCATCAGTGGGTCCAGCCCCAGGGGCCCCGGGCCCTTTAGTGGTCCCGTCTACCGTGATAGCAGACGTATCACCTGCAGAGTTGGCCCATTCATCAGTAGTTTACCCTAGTACCAGTGAAGTGGCAGCCCGCCGGACGCCACGGTCGACCGCAGGCCAGCAATCTAACATTCACCATCTCCCACGACCGGTTGGGAACCCTGTACCTGGGGCGGCAAATTCTGCTGGCCCAGTGTCAAATGCAATTTTGGGGCTCATTAGACCTTGGAATTAGCTCCTCTGGCCTTGGTTTTGATTGTTACATCGTCGGGACGCCAATGCAATGGCGGGGGGTAGATTGTAGCAGGATGAGCGGCATCATCCCTGCTTTCATGGCCACTGTGCTGCCCAGTGCTCTCTTGTTAGCCAATCAGCTCAGGAGGCCGCTCTATAAAGGCAAGTACTGCTCTCCCTGTCACCCTCTTGCTCCTTGGCTCGGAGGTTTTGCCCGGCCCCCTTGGTTGCCTCACTTCCCATCTCCACCCCAGAACCGGTGCAGGTAATGGAGCAGTGGCTGCTTTGGATTGAATGCGATGTCTGGTGTTTTTATGATATTGACGGACCTTTTTGGGTGTTTACAGCTCGGCATTGTCCGCTACCACTGGTCCGGGGGAAGCAATCCCCCACTCTAGTGTCTGCGGCTCTCCTTGGCTGTGTTTGTCCACGGCTGCCAGGCAAAACCCTCCTGTCTGCCTCCCCTTCTCCCTTCCACGCAAGTGGTCTCGTGCGCCGATCAGGTAATGTAGCGATGGCCGCTTCAGATTGAGTGCTATGCTGTGGGTTTTATGGTATTTACTGAGCGTTTTGGGTGCTTACAGTTCGGCAGCATCCGTTACGGCAGGTAACAGGGAGGGAATCTCCCCCGCTCTGGGGTTTTGGGCTCTCATGGCGGCGTGTTAGCGCTGCAGCCAGGCGGGTCCTCTGTTTGCTCCTCCTCATTGTCCACGCAGGTGGTCTCGTGCGCCGATTGGCACGTACAGCTCACAATAGCCTGATTTTTACCTCTTTGATATTGTATTCCCTGTTACTAGTGATTTATTTTTATATCTTTATGACAGATTGACTGGGTCTATAGATGTGACAGAAACACAGCTGCTTTGCCCTACCTTGCTTTGATTCTTTTTTTCTGCCGTGTTTGTGTGTGGCCTGGCTTGCCCGGCTGGCGTAGCCCGTCTCCTGGTGGCTACCCTCTGCCCTGCCCCGCTTTGCTGGGCGCTGCTGGCTTCAGTTTGCCACACTCGTGTGGAGTAAAACACCTCGCTGTACCAGGCTTCAGCTCCTTTCTACCCTCTAGCCTGACCCGTGTGGAGGCCTCTGGCATGGGTGTGCTTCGGGTTTACGGGGACAGTAGTATAGCTATGCGTGAAGGCAGCGGGGTGGGCTCCTTTTAATTGTATCATCTTGGGAACTTTGGTTTATTTATATGCTTTCAGTGATTGACATTATTTCTGGTTTGTGTGTCGCTCTATTTACTTTTACTACTTACCCATCCATAATTATTACTTAAATTCTTTTGTTGGGTTACACATTGGTATTTGGGTATATGTGTGTTTGGTAGGTTGTTCTTCTACGTATTGTTGTTTTTCTTTATTTAATTTTTTGTAAATGGTTCTTTTCTTTTGGTATTCCTATTACTAGTTCAATTCTACTATATTTTCTCTAATCAATCGTTTTCCTTAGTTGATAGTTGGTTTGTTGTTGCTTTTTGCTGATTTTCCTTTCTCCTTGCAGGACTGGGAGCTTACGGTGGTGGTCCTGGTGGTGGTATCCCCCCTTTCCCTGAGTACTGTGCACCTCGTGCTCTTTGAGTTTTCACCATTTTGTGTGTGCGTGCGTGCGAGTGTCAAGAACCATTGGGTGCCCTTCTCCTGGGATCCTCTCCCTGATATGATCCCACCTTCCCCCCTCCACTGGTGAGCTCCAGCCCTGTTAGGGTCCCCTACCCCTATAATTAGTATGGATGGTGTTCTTTTAAAGAATTACATTTTATGGTTCCGGTGAAAAATAAAGCATTATATATTTCTGTACTCGAACCTCGTCTCTGCTCAATTTGTGACATGGACCTTAGTGCCTTATAAATTAAATGTTCTGAACAAATTGAGAACGATAGATTTATACGGTGAAATTCCCGGGGTTGCGTTGTCTGGTTTCTCCGGGGTTACGTTGAAATCCAAGTATGCTAGCGCTGACCGACCTCATTTTGAAGAAGGGTGCATCACCACTTGTCACAATCTGGCGTTTTTGGCAGGATCTCACATTTTGAGAGCAGAGCCGTGTGTTCCTTATTTCTTTAGGGTTCTTTTTCCTTTTTTTTTTTTTTTTTTCTTTTTTCTTTCCTCAGTGTGTTTTATGTGTTTGTGTAAAGGCAAAAGCAGCTGTTGGTTTCTTGTGGGCTATTCAAGTCCTGGTACAGATCCAGACGGTCTTGTTTTCCTCTTGTTTGTGATTGTATTTCACTGCCCTGTTCTGTCGTTCTTCCCTTTATTGGCCAGGGTGTAGCTATGGAGGGAGAGTTGCAGGAGTTGAAGGAGTTGGTAGCTCAGTTGAAAGCAGAAAATGAGAAGCTGCGCCAGGAACAGGCCGCGGCCACGCCTGGTCCTGCTGCCATGACGTCTACGTCTGCTGTGCCCCCGACTGCTCCTTCCGCTGCTAGTGCCTCTTTAACTGATAGACTTGTGTTCCTGCCCAGAGAAAGGAAGTGTCCTATATTCAGGGGAAGAACGGGGATAGGGTTAGCTGCATGGATTGAAGAGGTACAGGCTTGCGTGAGAGCACGCCATTTATCCACACAAGATCAGGCATTTTTCTTATTGAGGGAGAGGCACTTGAGGAGATTAAATTTCGATCCGGGGCGGAACGGGGAGACCCAGCCAAAATTATTGCTGTGTTGCAAGAGCTTTATGGTTGTTCTGATTCTTACGTAGCCTTGCAGGAATCTTTCTTCTCTCGTCGACAGCAAGAAGGCGAGACCCTGCAAGAGTTTTCTCTGGCCTAAATGAGTCTCATGGCGTCTGTGAAACAATGTGCCCCTAGTGACATGCCCAACGCTGAGGTCCTGCTGCGCGATCAATTCGTTGAGCACATTCTTGATGGCGCTCTCCGTCGCGAGTTAAAACAGTTTGTGCGCAGGCAGCCTACTGCTACATTGCTTGCAGTCAGGGGTGAGGCAATCCGGTGGGAGCATGAGGGTTTGCCAGGTGGAGTCACTCCGTCCCTTCAGTCTTCGGGTTTCAGTGTGGAGTCAAGAGTGGTCCCCAGGTGGGAGCAAGGCCACCCCAGGCGTCTGAGTTAAGTGAGATGAGGGAGATGCTCAAACTCCAGCAACAACAGCTCGACCGACTCACTCAAAGCATCCCGTGGCCCTGTCATCTGTAGGAGGTGTCAACAGCCCGGCCACTTCGCCAGAGAGTGTGATGGGGTTCGTGCTGGTCCTCGCCCTCAGCCGTCTTTACCGGCACAACCTTTGGGCGTGCAGCACCATTCCTCACCACGTTCGGAAAACTAGCGCCCGCCAAAGTTCAGGGGGTGCTACTACTGGCTCAGAAGTTGTGGGTGATACAGAAGAGGTATCCAAACTTATGTCGTCTTGTCCCCATTTGTGTGTAAGCATGGGGGGGATTACTGTTCCTTGTTTGGTAGACACTGGATCCATGGTGTCTACTGTGACCGAGAGCTTCTTCCACCAGCACCTTGAGCCCTGGGGTCCAGAGAAGCTTCAGTCTTGCCATTGGCTACAGCTTCGTGCAGCCAATGGGTTGTCCATTCCTTACATCGGCTACATGGAACTTGAGATCGAGCTTTGTGGTAAGCGGATGTCGAGGTGTGGGGTGTTGGTAGTCAAGGATCCACCTAGTGGTGTTATCTGCTCAGGTTCCTGGGGTGTTGGGGATGAATGTCATCCACAGGTGTTATCGAGAACTGTTTGGGCAACATGGCTTGGCCCTGTTTGAATCGCCCCCTGTATCAGAGGCCCCCGAGTCAGTTTTGCAGGCACTGCAAAAGTGCCATCAGGCCAGTAGGCAGGCGCCTCGGCCTGTTTCAGGTAAGGTCACGGTGCGTGGTAGGAAGGCTTGGAGGATCCCGGGTGGTGTATTGAAAGTGGTTGCAGCTACATGTTCGGAGCACTACTCAGGCACGACTGTATTGCTGGAGCCTCTGGATTCTGGTCTCCCTGCGGGGCTGCTTGCCTCCCCTGCCTTGGTCCGGGTAGAAAGGGGCACTGCCTACATCTCCATTGTGAATGTAGGTTCCACCGACGTGTTGCTCTATCCCTGGACGGTGGTGGGCAGTTTGGACGAGGTGAGTGTGGTGAGCCTCCCGGCAGGTGTAACTGAAGTGCCATCTGTTGTGGCTACCGCGGCATCTCAAGCGATTTCTGCTTCGGTTCCCGCTCAGATAGCGGCCATGGATTTGTCTTCCCCTGCCTGCGGATGACCAGGAGACAGTGAGATCCCTCCTCAGCCAGTATACCTCTGTCTTTGCTACCCACGACGGGGATCTTGGCTGCACCAATCTTATGACGTTCCTCTCGTGGACGATGTCCCCGTCCGGCAGCGATATAGGCGCACCCCCCCGTCTGATTATGACATGATAAAAGAGCACATCAACAAATTGTTGGAGGCACGGGTGATCCGAGAGAGCAGCAGCCCTTATGCGTCGTCCATTGTCCTCGCCAAAAAGAAAGATGGCAGTCTTCGCATGTGCGTTGACTACCGGCCACTGAACAACAAGACCAGAAAGGACGCATTCCCCCTTCCTCGGATTGAGGAATCCTTGGATGCCCTGACAGGTGCTCACTGGTTCTCCACTATGGACCTGGCCAGCGGGTACAATCTGGTCCCGGTTGCTGAGGCAGACCCGCCAAAAACGGCATTCTACACGCCATTTGGCCTCTTCGAGTGGAATCGCATGCCCTTTGGACTCTGCAATGCCCCTAGCACCTTTTAACGTCTGATGCGACGGATTTTTGGTGACCAACAATGCCAATCCCTGTTGCTCTACCTTGATGACATCGTTGTCTTCTCTTCCACAGTTGGAACAGCATCTGATGAGATTGGAGGTGGTGCTAGGGCGGTTGCGACAACAGGGTCTGAAGGCTAAGCTTACCAAGTGTGTGTTTTTCCAGCAGGAGGTGCGTTACTTGGGACACGTGATTTCAGACAAAGGTGTGTCCACGGATCCCAGCAAGGTGGAGGTGGTGGCAAACTGGCAGCCTCCAAACACCATCTCTGAACTGCGGTCGTTCCTCGGCTTTGCCAGTCACTACCGCCGGTTTGTGGAAGGCTTCGCCAAGTTGGCTGCACCGCTACATAGGCTGGTGGCCAAGTTGGGGGGCACCAAGTCGGGAAAGAAGTCAGAGCGTACAGTTGCGGGGAACTGGTCGCCAGAATGTCAGAGTGGCTTTGAGGCTCTTAAGACCAAACTCACCACTGCGCCGGTGCTGGCGTATGCCGACTTCTCCCTCCCTTTCATCTTAGAGGTGGATACCAGCCATGGTGGTCTGGGAGCCGTGCTGTCACAGGAGCAGGGCGGTAGGGTAAGACCCATCGCTTATGCCAGCAGAGGTCTTAGGCCCACTGAGCGCAATATGACCAACTATAGCTCCATGAAGTTGGAGTTTTTGGCACTCAAGTGGGCCATGACCGAGAAATTTAGGGAGTATCTGCTTGGGCATAAGTGCGTGGTCTACACGGGCAACAACCCGCTAAGCCACCTGTCATCTGCCAAACTTGGCGCCACAGAACAACGCTGGGCGGCTCAGCTTGCAGCATTTGATTTTGAGATCAAATACCGAATGGGAAGGGTTAACATTAATGCAGACGCCCTGTCCCGTCAGCGGCCCCCTTGTGCACGAGATCTGGACGCCATGCTCCCTGGCACATCACTGCCTGCACCGCTGCAGCAAGTCCTGCAGGCCCATGAATCACAAGCTACACAGGCTGCCATATTGGCTTGTCCTCATCACGCCCCTGTGGAGATCTGCACACTTTCAGCAGGCTGACCCCGTCCTCAGGGAAATCTTGGTGTTCTGGGCGCAAAAGCGGCGTCCAAACCACAACGAGCGCAAATTGCCGTCTCAGCCTGCTTTGGCCCTTCTTCGCCAGTGGGATTGTCTGGTTGAAAAGGACGGCGCCTTGTATCGGCAGGTTTACCGCTCAGATGGTGCTGAGGCGGATTATCAGCTGCTGCTGCCTGCTGCATTGAAAGCAGAGGTCCTGACTGAAGTCCATCAGAGGCATGGCCATCAGGGCGTTGAGCGGACCTTGGAACTGCTGCGGCAGCGATGTTATTGGCCAGGTATGTCCTCCGATGTAGCCCAATGGTGTCAGTCTTGTGAGAGGTGCCAGGTGGCCAAGAACACCCAGCCCGCTGTTCGTAGTTTCATGGGACATTTGCTAGCCTCTCGGCCGAATGAAGTTGTGGCTATGGATTTCACGGTCTTGGAACCTACCCAGGCTGGGCTTGAAAATGTTCTTGTCAAGACCAACGTGTTCAGTAAGTACACGCTCGCTGATCCCACTCGTGACCAACGAGCCTCCACCATGGCTCAGGTGCTAGTCACTGAGTGGTTTTGTAAATTTGGTGTGCTGGCTCGTATCCATTCTGACCAGGGCCGTAACTTTGAAAGTTGTCTGATTCAACAGCTCTGTAGTCTGTGCGGCATTGAAAAATCGCGAACTACTCCCTACCATCCAGCTGGCAATGGGCAGTGTGAACGGTTCAACAGAACCTTACACAACCTGCTGCGTACCCTGCCTGTCTCTCGGAAGCGAGACTGGAGCTCCTGTCTTCCTCAGCTTTTGTACTCGTACAACACCACACCCCACCAGGCTACTGGTGAATCTCCATTTTTCTTAATGCTTGGGCAGGAACCCAGACTCCCAGTTGATTTTCTGTTGGGTCAAGTGCGCGATCCGGTGGGTGGTGGTGTTTACGAGTGGACTGAGGAGCACCAGGTCCGCTTTTGAAGGTGCCCGGGAACGACTGCGGGTCGTAGCCGGGCGTCGGAAGAACTATCATGACCAGCAGGTCCGTCATGCTCCCCTGGAGGAGGGTCAGATGGTGTTCTTGCGGGACTTTAGCCACAGGGGACGTCATAAGATCCAGGATCCGTGGGGCCCAGTAGTGCATAAGGTTCTGAAAGCCCCGAAAGAGGGAGGCTCTGTGTACACCATCGCCCCCGTGGATGACCCCACTAAAGCCAAACATGTCCATCATACATTGCTAAAGGCTGTGGTTGGAGCTAGTGCTCCAGAGTGCCCTAGGACTCCCCCCTCATCCCCTCCTGGCGAGCCACCACTGGTGGACGAGCCGTCCGGTGATGGTGATCTGTTTGTGTTTAGGAAACAGACACCTTATGCGGCCCCTACTCATACAGCGGCAGTGACTCAGACCACTCCACGGCTGCTGTTTCCATCAGTGGGTCCAGCCCCAGGGGCCCCGGGCCCTTTAGTAGTCCCGTCTACCGTGATAGCAGACGTATCACCTGCAGAGTTGGCCCATTCATCAGTAGTTTACCCTAGTACCAGTGAAGTGGCAGCCCGCCGGACGCCACGGTCGACCGCAGGCCAGCAATCTAACATTCACCATCTCCCACGACCGGTTGGGAACCCTGTACCTGGGGCGGCAAATTCTGCTGGCCCAGTGTCAAATGCAATTTCGGGGCTCATTAGACCTTGGAATTAGCTCCTCTGGCCTTGGTTTTGATTGTTACATCGTCGGGACGCCAATGCAATGGCGGGGGGTAGATTGTAGCAGGATGAGCGGCATCATCCCTGCTTTCATGGCCACTGTGCTGCCCAGTGCTCTCTTGTTAGCCAATCAGCTCAGGAGGCCGCTCTATAAAGGCAAGTACTGCTCTCCCTGTCACCCTCTTGCTCCTTGGCTCGGAGGTTTTGCCCGGCCCCCTTGGTTGCCTCACTTCCCATCTCCACCCCAGAACCGGTGCAGGTAATGGAGCAGTGGCTGCTTTGGATTGAATGCGATGTCTGGTGTTTTTATGATATTGACGGACCGTTTTGGGTGTTTACAGCTCGGCATTGTCCGCTACCACTGGTCCGGGGGAAGCAATCCCCCACTCTAGTGTCTGCGGCTCTCCTTGGCTGTGTTTGTCCACGGCTGCCAGGCAAAACCCTCCTGTCTGCCTCCCCTTCTCCCTTCCACGCAAGTGGTCTCGCGCGCCGATCAGGTAATGTAGCGATGGCCGCTTCAGATTGAGTGCTATGCTGTGGGTTTTATGGTATTTACTGAGCGTTTTGGGTGCTTACAGTTCGGCAGCATCCGTTACGGCAGGTAACAGGGAGGGAATCTCCCCCGCTCTGGGGTTTTGGGCTCTCATGGCGGCGTGTTAGCGCTGCAGCCAGGCGGGTCCTCTGTTTGCTCCTCCTCATTGTCCACGCAGGTGGTCTCGTGCGCCGATTGGCACGTACAGCTCACAATAGCCTGATTTTTACCTCTTTGATATTGTATTCCCTGTTACTAGTGATTTATTTTTATATCTTTATGACAGATTGACTGGGTCTATAGATGTGACAGAAACACAGCTGCTTTGCCCTACCTTGCTTTGATTCTTTTTTTCTGCCGTGTTTGTGTGTGGCCTGGCTTGCCCGGCTGGCGTAGCCCGTCTCCTGGTGGCTACCCTCTGCCCTGCCCCGCTTTGCTGGGCGCTGCTGGCTTCAGTTTGCCACACTCGTGTGGAGTAAAACACCTCGCTGTACCAGGCTTCAGCTCCTTTCTACCCTCTAGCCTGACCCGTGTGGAGGCCTCTGGCATGGGTGTGCTTCGGGTTTACGGGGACAGTAGTATAGCTATGTGTGAAGGCAGCGGGGTGGGCTCCTTTTAATTGTATCATCTTGGGAACTTGGGTTTATTTATATGCTTTCAGTGATTGACATTATTTCTGGTTTGTGTGTCGCTCTATTTACTTTTACTACTTACCCATCCATAATTATTACTTAAATTCTTTTGTTGGGTTACACATTGGTATTTGGGTATATGTGTGTTTGGTAGGTTGTTCTTCTACGTATTGTTGTTTTTCTTTATTTAATTTTTTGTAAATGGTTCTTTTCTTTTGGTATTCCTATTACTAGTTCAATTCTACTATATTTTCTCTAATCAATCGTTTTCCTTAGTTGATAGTTGGTTTGTTGTTGCTTTTTTGCTGATTTTCCTTTCTCCTTGCAGGACTGGGAGCTTACGGTGGTGGTCCTGGTGGTGGTATCCCCCCTTTCCCTGAGTACTGTGCACCTCGTGCTCTTTGAGTTTTCACCATTTTGTGTGTGCGTGCGAGTGTCAAGAACCATTGGGTGCCCTTCTCCTGGGATCCTCTCCCTGATATGATCCCACCTTCCCCCCTCCACTGGTGAGCTCCAGCCCTGTTAGGGTCCCCTACCCCTATAATTAGTATGGATGGTGTTCTTTTAAAGAATTACATTTTATGGTTCCGGTGAAAAATAAAGCATTATATATTTCTGTACTCGAACCTCGTCTCTGCTCAATTTGTGACATGGACCTTAGTGCCTTATAAATTAAATGTTCTGAACAAATTGAGAACGATAGATTTATACGGTGAAATTCCCGGGGTTGCGTTGTCTGGTTTCTCCGGGGTTACGTTGAAATCCAAGTATGCTAGCGCTGACCGACCTCATTTTGAAGAAGGGTGCATCACCACTTGTCACAATCTGGCGTTTTTGGCAGGATCTCACATTTTGAGAGCAGAGCCGTGTGTTCCTTATTTCTTTAGGGTTCTTTTTCCTTTTTTTTTTTTTTTTTTCTTTTTTCTTTCCTCAGTGTGTTTTATGTGTTTGTGTAAAGGCAAAAGCAGCTGTTGGTTTCTTGTGGGCTATTCAAGTCCTGGTACAGATCCAGACGGTCTTGTTTTCCTCTTGTTTGTGATTGTATTTCACTGCCCTGTTCTGTCGTTCTTCCCTTTATTGGCCAGGGTGTAGCTATGGAGGGAGAGTTGCAGGAGTTGAAGGAGTTGGTAGCTCAGTTGAAAGCAGAAAATGAGAAGCTGCGCCAGGAACAGGCTGCCATGACGTCTACGTCTGCTGTGCCCCCGACTGCTCCTTCCGCTGCTAGTGCCTCTTTAACTGATAGACTTGTGTTCCTGCCCAGAGAAAGGAAGTGTCCTATATTCAGGGGAAGAACGGGGATAGGGTTAGCTGCATGGATTGAAGAGGTACAGGCTTGCGTGAGAGCACGCCATTTATCCACACAAGATTAGGCATTTTTCTTATTGAGGGAGAGGCACTTGAGGAGATTAAATTTCGATCCGGGGCGGAACGGGGAGACCCAGCCAAAATTATTGCTGTGTTGCAAGAGCTTTATGGTTGTTCTGATTCTTACGTAGCCTTGCAGGAATCTTTCTTCTCTCGTCGACAACAAGAAGGCGAGACCCTGCAAGAGTTTTCTCTGGCCTAAATGAGTCTCATGGCGTCTGTGAAACAATGTGCCCCTAGTGACATGCCCAACGCTGAGGTCCTGCTGCGCGATCAATTCGTTGAGCACATTCTTGATGGCGCTCTCCGTCGCGAGTTAAAACAGTTTGTGCGCAGGCAGCCTACTGCTACATTGCTTGCAGTCAGGGGTGAGGCAATCCGGTGGGAGCATGAGGGTTTGCCAGGTGGAGTCACTCCGTCCCTTCAGTCTTCGGGTTTCAGTGTGGAGTCAAGAGTGGTCCCCAGGTGGGAGCAAGGCCACCCCAGGCGTCTGAGTTAAGTGAGATGAGGGAGATGCTCAAACTCCAGCAACAACAGCTCGACCGACTCACTCAAAGCATCCCGTGGCCCTGTCATCTGTAGGAGGTGTCAACAGCCCGGCCACTTCGCCAGAGAGTGTGATGGGGTTCGTGCTGGTCCTCGCCCTCAGCCGTCTTTACCGGCACAAACCTTTGGGCGTGCAGCACCATTCCTCACCACGTTCGGAAAACTAGCGCCCGCCAAAGTTCAGGGGGGTGCTACTACTGGCTCAGAAGTTGTGGGTGATACAGAAGAGGTATCCAAACTTATGTCGTCTTGTCCCCATTTGTGTGTAAGCATGGGGGGGATTACTGTTCCTTTTTGGTAGACACTGGATCCATGGTGTCTACTGTGACCGAGAGCTTCTTCCACCAGCACCTTGAGCCCTGGGGTCCAGAGAAGCTTCAGTCTTGCCATTGGCTACAGCTTCGTGCAGCCAATGGGTTGGTCCATTCCTTACATCGGCTACATGGAACTTGAGATCGAGCTTTGTGGTAAGCGGATGTCGAGGTGTGGGGTGTTGGTAGTCAAGGATCCACCTAGTGGTGTTATCTGCTCAGGTTCCTGGGGTGTTGGGGATGAATGTCATCCACAGGTGTTATCGAGAACTGTTTGGGCAACATGGCTTGGCCCTGTTTGAATCGCCCCCTGTATCAGAGGCCCCCGAGTCAGTTTTGCAGGCACTGCAAAAGTGCCATCAGGCCAGTAGGCAGGCGCCTCGGCCTGTTTCAGGTAAGGTCACGGTGCGTGGTAGGAAGGCTTGGAGGATCCCGGGTGGTGTATTGAAAGTGGTTGCAGCTACATGTTCGGAGCACTACTCAGGCACGACTGTATTGCTGGAGCCTCTGGATTCTGGTCTCCCTGCGGGGCTGCTTGCCTCCCCTGCCTTGGTCCGGGTAGAAAGGGGCACTGCCTACATCCCCATTGTGAATGTAGGTTCCACCGACGTGTTGCTCTATCCCTGGACGGTGGTGGGCAGTTTGGACGAGGTGAGTGTGGTGAGCCTCCCGGCAGGTGTAACTGAAGTGCCATCTGTTGTGGCTACCGCGGCATCTCAAGCGATTTCTGCTTCGGTTCCCGCTCAGATAGCGGCCATGGATTTGTCTTCCCCTGCCTGCGGATGACCAGGAGACAGTGAGATCCCTCCTCAGCCAGTATACCTCTGTCTTTGCTACCCACGACGGGGATCTTGGCTGCACCAATCTTATGACGTTCCTCTCGTGGACGATGTCCCCGTCCGGCAGCGATATAGGCGCATCCCCCCGTCTGATTATGACATGATAAAAGAGCACATCAACAAATTGTTGGAGGCACGGGTGATCCGAGAGAGCAGCAGCCCTTATGCGTCGTCCATTGTCCCTCGCCAAAAAGAAAGATGGCAGTCTTCGCATGTGCGTTGACTACCGGCCACTGAACAACAAGACCAGAAAGGACGCATTCCCCCTTCCTCGGATTGAGGAATCCTTGGATGCCCTGACAGGTGCTCGCTGGTTCTCCACTATGGACCTGGCCAGCGGGTACAATCTGGTCCCGGTTGCTGAGGCAGACCCGCCAAAAACGGCATTCTGCACGCCATTTGGCCTCTTCGAGTGGAATCGCATGCCCTTTGGACTCTGCAATGCCCCTAGCACCTTTTAACGTCTGATGCGACGGATTTTTGGTGACCAACAATGCCAATCCCTGTTGCTCTACCTTGATGACATCGTTGTCTTCTCTTCCACAGTTGGAACAGCATCTGATGAGATTGGAGGTGGTGCTAGGGCGGTTGCGACAACAGGGTCTGAAGGCTAAGCTTATACCAAGTGTGTGTTTTTCCAGCAGGAGGTGCGTTACTTGGGACACGTGATTTCAGACAAAGGTGTGTCCACGGATCCCAGCAAGGTGGAGGTGGTGGCAAACTGGCAGTCTCCAAACACCATCTCTGAACTGCGGTCGTTCCTCGGCTTTGCCAGTCACTACCGCCGGTTTGTGGAAGGCTTCGCCAAGTTGGCTGCACCGCTACATAGGCTGGTGGCCAAGTTGGGGGGCACCAAGTCGGGAAAGAAGTCAGAGCGTACAGTTGCGGGGAACTGGTCGCCAGAATGTCAGAGTGGCTTTGAGGCTCTTAAGACCAAACTCACCACTGCGCCGGTGCTGGCGTATGCCGACTTCTCCCTCCCTTTCATCTTAGAGGTGGATACCAGCCATGGTGGTCTGGGAGCCGTGCTGTCACAGGAGCAGGGCGGTAGGGTAAGACCCATCGCTTATGCCAGCAGAGGTCTTAGGCCCACTGAGCGCAATATGACCAACTATAGCTCCATGAAGTTGGAGTTTTTGGCACTCAAGTGGGCCATGACCGAGAAATTTAGGGAGTATCTGCTTGGGCATAAGTGCGTGGTCTACACGGGCAACAACCCGCTAAGCCACCTGTCATCTGCCAAACTTGGCGCCACAGAACAACGCTGGGCGGCTCAGCTTGCAGCATTTGATTTTGAGATCAAATACCGAATGGGAAGGGTTAACATTAATGCAGACGCCCTGTCCCGTCAGCGGCCCCCTTGTGCACGAGATCTGGACGCCATGCTCCCTGGCACATCACTGCCTGCACCGCTGCAGCAAGTCCTGCAGGCCCATGAATCACAAGCTACACAGGCTGCCATATTGGCTTGTCCTCATCACGCCCCTGTGGAGATCTGCACACTTTCAGCAGGCTGACCCCGTCCTCAGGGAAATCTTGGTGTTCTGGGCGCAAAAGCGGCGTCCAAACCACAACGAGCGCAAATTGCCGTCTCAGCCTGCTTTGGCCCTTCTTCGCCAGTGGGATTGTCTGGTTGAAAAGGACGGCGCCTTGTATCGGCAGGTTTACCGCTCAGATGGTGCTGAGGCGGATTATCAGCTGCTGCTGCCTGCTGCATTGAAAGCAGAGGTCCTGACTGAAGTCCATCAGAGGCATGGCCATCAGGGCGTTGAGCGGACCTTGGAACTGCTGCGGCAGCGATGTTATTGGCCAGGTATGTCCTCCGATGTAGCCCAATGGTGTCAGTCTTGTGAGAGGTGCCAGGTGGCCAAGAACACCCAGCCCGCTGTTCGTAGTTTCATGGGACATTTGCTAGCCTCTCGGCCGAATGAAGTTGTGGCTATGGATTTCACGGTCTTGGAACCTACCCAGGCTGGGCTTGAAAATGTTCTTGTCAAGACCAACGTGTTCAGTAAGTACACGCTCGCTGATCCCACTCGTGACCAACGAGCCTCCACCATGGCTCAGGTGCTAGTCACTGAGTGGTTTTGTAATTTGGTGTGCTGGCTCGTATCCATTCTGACCAGGGCCGTAACTTTGAAAGTTGTCTGATTCAACAGCTCTGTAGTCTGTGCGGCATTGAAAAATCGCGAACTACTCCCTACCATCCAGCTGGCAATGGGCAGTGTGAACGGTTCAACAGAACCTTACACAACCTGCTGCGTACCCTGCCTGTCTCTCGGAAGCGAGACTGGAGCTCCTGTCTTCCTCAGCTTTTGTACTCGTACAACACCACACCCCACCAGGCTACTGGTGAATCTCCATTTTTCTTAATGCTTGGGCAGGAACCCAGACTCCCAGTTGATTTTCTGTTGGGTCAAGTGTGCGATCCGGTGGGTGGTGGTGTTTACGAGTGGACTGAGGAGCACCAGGTCCGCTTTTGAAGGTGCCCGGGAACGACTGCGGGTCGTAGCCGGGCGTCGGAAGAACTATCATGACCAGCAGGTCCGTCATGCTCCCCTGGAGGAGGGTCAGATGGTGTTCTTGCGGGACTTTAGCCACAGGGGACGTCATAAGATCCAGGATCCGTGGGGCCCAGTAGTGCATAAGGTTCTGAAAGCCCCGAAAGAGGGAGGCTCTGTGTACACCATCGCCCCCGTGGATGACCCCACTAAAGCCAAACATGTCCATCATACATTGCTAAAGGCTGTGGTTGGAGCTAGTGCTCCAGAGTGCCCTAGGACTCCCCCCTCATCCCCTCCTGGCGAGCCACCACTGGTGGACGAGCCGTCCGGTGATGGTGATCTGTTTGTGTTTAGGAAACAGACACCTTATGCGGCCCCTACTCATACAGCGGCAGTGACTCAGACCACTCCACGGCTGCTGTTTCCATCAGTGGGTCCAGCCCCAGGGGCCCCGGGCCCTTTAGTAGTCCCGTCTACCGTGATAGCAGACGTATCACCTGCAGAGTTGGCCCATTCATCAGTAGTTTACCCTAGTACCAGTGAAGTGGCAGCCCGCCGGACGCCACGGTCGACCGCAGGCCAGCAATCTAACATTCACCATCTCCCACGACCGGTTGGGAACCCTGTACCTGGGGCGGCAAATTCTGCTGGCCCAGTGTCAAATGCAATTTCGGGGCTCATTAGACCTTGGAATTAGCTCCTCTGGCCTTGGTTTTGATTGTTACATCGTCGGGACGCCAATGCAATGGCGGGGGGTAGATTGTAGCAGGATGAGCGGCATCATCCCTGCTTTCATGGCCACTGTGCTGCCCAGTGCTCTCTTGTTAGCCAATCAGCTCAGGAGGCCGCTCTATAAAGGCAAGTACTGCTCTCCCTGTCACCCTCTTGCTCCTTGGCTCGGAGGTTTTGCCCGGCCCCCTTGGTTGCCTCACTTCCCATCTCCACCCCCAGAACCGGTGCAGGTAATGGAGCAGTGGCTGCTTTGGATTGAATGCGATGTCTGGTGTTTTTATGATATTGACGGACCGTTTTGGGTGTTTACAGCTCGGCATTGTCCGCTACCACTGGTCCGGGGGAAGCAATCCCCCACTCTAGTGTCTGCGGCTCTCCTTGGCTGTGTTTGTCCACGGCTGCCAGGCAAAACCCTCCTGTCTGCCTCCCCTTCTCCCTTCCACGCAAGTGGTCTCGCGCGCCGATCAGGTAATGTAGCGATGGCCGCTTCAGATTGAGTGCTATGCTGTGGGTTTTATGGTATTTACTGAGCGTTTTGGGTGCTTACAGTTCGGCAGCATCCGTTACGGCAGGTAACAGGGAGGGAATCTCCCCCGCTCTGGGGTTTTGGGCTCTCATGGCGGCGTGTTAGCGCTGCAGCCAGGCGGGTCCTCTGTTTGCTCCTCCTCATTGTCCACGCAGGTGGTCTCGTGCGCCGATTGGCACGTACAGCTCACAATAGCCTGATTTTTACCTCTTTGATATTGTATTCCCTGTTACTAGTGATTTATTTTTATATCTTTATGACAGATTGACTGGGTCTATAGATGTGACAGAAACACAGCTGCTTTGCCCTACCTTGCTTTGATTCTTTTTTTCTGCCGTGTTTGTGTGTGGCCTGGCTTGCCCGGCTGGCGTAGCCCGTCTCCTGGTGGCTACCCTCTGCCCTGCCCCGCTTTGCTGGGCGCTGCTGGCTTCAGTTTGCCACACTCGTGTGGAGTAAAACACCTCGCTGTACCAGGCTTCAGCTCCTTTCTACCCTCTAGCCTGACCCGTGTGGAGGCCTCTGGCATGGGTGTGCTTCGGGTTTACGGGGACAGTAGTATAGCTATGTGTGAAGGCAGCGGGGTGGGCTCCTTTTAATTGTATCATCTTGGGAACTTGGGTTTATTTATATGCTTTCAGTGATTGACATTATTTCTGGTTTGTGTGTCGCTCTATTTACTTTTACTACTTACCCATCCATAATTATTACTTAAATTCTTTTGTTGGGTTACACATTGGTATTTGGGTATATGTGTGTTTGGTAGGTTGTTCTTCTACGTATTGTTGTTTTTCTTTATTTAATTTTTTGTAAATGGTTCTTTTCTTTTGGTATTCCTATTACTAGTTCAATTCTACTATATTTTCTCTAATCAATCGTTTTCCTTAGTTGATAGTTGGTTTGTTGTTGCTTTTTGCTGATTTTCCTTTCTCCTTGCAGGACTGGGAGCTTACGGTGGTGGTCCTGGTGGTGGTATCCCCCCTTTCCCTGAGTACTGTGCACCTCGTGCTCTTTGAGTTTTCACCATTTTGTGTGTGCGTGCGAGTGTCAAGAACCATTGGGTGCCCTTCTCCTGGGATCCTCTCCCTGATATGATCCCACCTTCCCCCCTCCACTGGTGAGCTCCAGCCCTGTTAGGGTCCCCTACCCCTATAATTAGTATGGATGGTGTTCTTTTAAAGAATTACATTTTATGGTTCCGGTGAAAAATAAAGCATTATATATTTCTGTACTCGAACCTCGTCTCTGCTCAATTTGTGACATGGACCTTAGTGCCTTATAAATTAAATGTTCTGAACAAATTGAGAACGATAGATTTATACGGTGAAATTCCCGGGGTTGCGTTGTCTGGTTTCTCCGGGGTTACGTTGAAATCCAAGTATGCTAGCGCTGACCGACCTCATTTTGAAGAAGGGTGCATCACCACTTGTCACAATCTGGCGTTTTTGGCAGGATCTCACATTTTGAGAGCAGAGCCGTGTGTTCCTTATTTCTTTAGGGTTCTTTTTCCTTTTTTTTTTTTTTTTTTCTTTTTTCTTTCCTCAGTGTGTTTTATGTGTTTGTGTAAAGGCAAAAGCAGCTGTTGGTTTCTTGTGGGCTATTCAAGTCCTGGTACAGATCCAGACGGTCTTGTTTTCCTCTTGTTTGTGATTGTATTTCACTGCCCTGTTCTGTCGTTCTTCCCTTTATTGGCCAGGGTGTAGCTATGGAGGGAGAGTTGCAGGAGTTGAAGGAGTTGGTAGCTCAGTTGAAAGCAGAAAATGAGAAGCTGCGCCAGGAACAGGCTGCCATGACGTCTACGTCTGCTGTGCCCCCGACTGCTCCTTCCGCTGCTAGTGCCTCTTTAACTGATAGACTTGTGTTCCTGCCCAGAGAAAGGAAGTGTCCTATATTCAGGGGAAGAACGGGGATAGGGTTAGCTGCATGGATTGAAGAGGTACAGGCTTGCGTGAGAGCACGCCATTTATCCACACAAGATTAGGCATTTTTCTTATTGAGGGAGAGGCACTTGAGGAGATTAAATTTCGATCCGGGGCGGAACGGGGAGACCCAGCCAAAATTATTGCTGTGTTGCAAGAGCTTTATGGTTGTTCTGATTCTTACGTAGCCTTGCAGGAATCTTTCTTCTCTCGTCGACAACAAGAAGGCGAGACCCTGCAAGAGTTTTCTCTGGCCTAAATGAGTCTCATGGCGTCTGTGAAACAATGTGCCCCTAGTGACATGCCCAACGCTGAGGTCCTGCTGCGCGATCAATTCGTTGAGCACATTCTTGATGGCGCTCTCCGTCGCGAGTTAAAACAGTTTGTGCGCAGGCAGCCTACTGCTACATTGCTTGCAGTCAGGGGTGAGGCAATCCGGTGGGAGCATGAGGGTTTGCCAGGTGGAGTCACTCCGTCCCTTCAGTCTTCGGGTTTCAGTGTGGAGTCAAGAGTGGTCCCCAGGTGGGAGCAAGGCCACCCCAGGCGTCTGAGTTAAGTGAGATGAGGGAGATGCTCAAACTCCAGCAACAACAGCTCGACCGACTCACTCAAAGCATCCCGTGGCCCTGTCATCTGTAGGAGGTGTCAACAGCCCGGCCACTTCGCCAGAGAGTGTGATGGGGTTCGTGCTGGTCCTCGCCCTCAGCCGTCTTTACCGGCACAACCTTTGGGCGTGCAGCACCATTCCTCACCACGTTCGGAAAACTAGCGCCCGCCAAAGTTCAGGGGGTGCTACTACTGGCTCAGAAGTTGTGGGTGATACAGAAGAGGTATCCAAACTTATGTCGTCTTGTCCCCATTTGTGTGTAAGCATGGGGGGGATTACTGTTCCTTTTTTGGTAGACACTGGATCCATGGTGTCTACTGTGACCGAGAGCTTCTTCCACCAGCACCTTGAGCCCTGGGGTCCAGAGAAGCTTCAGTCTTGCCATTGGCTACAGCTTCGTGCAGCCAATGGGTTGTCCATTCCTTACATCGGCTACATGGAACTTGAGATCGAGCTTTGTGGTAAGCGGATGTCGAGGTGTGGGGTGTTGGTAGTCAAGGATCCACCTAGTGGTGTTATCTGCTCAGGTTCCTGGGGTGTTGGGGATGAATGTCATCCACAGGTGTTATCGAGAACTGTTTGGGCAACATGGCTTGGCCCTGTTTGAATCGCCCCCTGTATCAGAGGCCCCCGAGTCAGTTTTGCAGGCACTGCAAAAGTGCCATCAGGCCAGTAGGCAGGCGCCTCGGCCTGTTTCAGGTAAGGTCACGGTGCGTGGTAGGAAGGCTTGGAGGATCCCGGGTGGTGTATTGAAAGTGGTTGCAGCTACATGTTCGGAGCACTACTCAGGCACGACTGTATTGCTGGAGCCTCTGGATTCTGGTCTCCCTGCGGGGCTGCTTGCCTCCCCTGCCTTGGTCCGGGTAGAAAGGGGCACTGCCTACATCCCCATTGTGAATGTAGGTTCCACCGACGTGTTGCTCTATCCCTGGACGGTGGTGGGCAGTTTGGACGAGGTGAGTGTGGTGAGCCTCCCGGCAGGTGTAACTGAAGTGCCATCTGTTGTGGCTACCGCGGCATCTCAAGCGATTTCTGCTTCGGTTCCCGCTCAGATAGCGGCCATGGATTTGTCTTCCCCTGCCTGCGGATGACCAGGAGACAGTGAGATCCCTCCTCAGCCAGTATACCTCTGTCTTTGCTACCCACGACGGGGATCTTGGCTGCACCAATCTTATGACGTTCCTCTCGTGGACGATGTCCCCGTCCGGCAGCGATATAGGCGCACCCCCCCGTCTGATTATGACATGATAAAAGAGCACATCAACAAATTGTTGGAGGCACGGGTGATCCGAGAGAGCAGCAGCCCTTATGCGTCGTCCATTGTCCTCGCCAAAAAGAAAGATGGCAGTCTTCGCATGTGCGTTGACTACCGGCCACTGAACAACAAGACCAGAAAGGACGCATTCCCCCTTCCTCGGATTGAGGAATCCTTGGATGCCCTGACAGGTGCTCGCTGGTTCTCCACTATGGACCTGGCCAGCGGGTACAATCTGGTCCCGGTTGCTGAGGCAGACCCGCCAAAAACGGCATTCTGCACGCCATTTGGCCTCTTCGAGTGGAATCGCATGCCCTTTGGACTCTGCAATGCCCCTAGCACCTTTTAACGTCTGATGCGACGGATTTTTGGTGACCAACAATGCCAATCCCTGCTGCTCTACCTTGATGACATCGTTGTCTTCTCTTCCACAGTTGGAACAGCATCTGATGAGATTGGAGGTGGTGCTAGGGCGGTTGCGACAACAGGGTCTGAAGGCTAAGCTTATACCAAGTGTGTGTTTTTCCAGCAGGAGGTGCGTTACTTGGGACACGTGATTTCAGACAAAGGTGTGTCCACGGATCCCAGCAAGGTGGAGGTGGTGGCAAACTGGCAGTCTCCAAACACCATCTCTGAACTGCGGTCGTTCCTCGGCTTTGCCAGTCACTACCGCCGGTTTGTGGAAGGCTTCGCCAAGTTGGCTGCACCGCTACATAGGCTGGTGGCCAAGTTGGGGGGCACCAAGTCGGGAAAGAAGTCAGAGCGTACAGTTGCGGGGAACTGGTCGCCAGAATGTCAGAGTGGCTTTGAGGCTCTTAAGACCAAACTCACCACTGCGCCGGTGCTGGCGTATGCCGACTTCTCCCTCCCTTTCATCTTAGAGGTGGATACCAGCCATGGTGGTCTGGGAGCCGTGCTGTCACAGGAGCAGGGCGGTAGGGTAAGACCCATCGCTTATGCCAGCAGAGGTCTTAGGCCCACTGAGCGCAATATGACCAACTATAGCTCCATGAAGTTGGAGTTTTTGGCACTCAAGTGGGCCATGACCGAGAAATTTAGGGAGTATCTGCTTGGGCATAAGTGCGTGGTCTACACGGGCAACAACCCGCTAAGCCACCTGTCATCTGCCAAACTTGGCGCCACAGAACAACGCTGGGCGGCTCAGCTTGCAGCATTTGATTTTGAGATCAAATACCGAATGGGAAGGGTTAACATTAATGCAGACGCCCTGTCCCGTCAGCGGCCCCCTTGTGCACGAGATCTGGACGCCATGCTCCCTGGCACATCACTGCCTGCACCGCTGCAGCAAGTCCTGCAGGCCCATGAATCACAAGCTACACAGGCTGCCATATTGGCTTGTCCTCATCATGCCCCTGTGGAGATCTGCACACTTTCAGCAGGCTGACCCCGTCCTCAGGGAAATCTTGGTGTTCTGGGCGCAAAAGCGGCGTCCAAACCACAACGAGCGCAAATTGCCGTCTCAGCCTGCTTTGGCCCTTCTTCGCCAGTGGGATTGTCTGGTTGAAAAGGACGGCGCCTTGTATCGGCAGGTTTACCGCTCAGATGGTGCTGAGGCGGATTATCAGCTGCTGCTGCCTGCTGCATTGAAAGCAGAGGTCCTGACTGAAGTCCATCAGAGGCATGGCCATCAGGGCGTTGAGCGGACCTTGGAACTGCTGCGGCAGCGATGTTATTGGCCAGGTATGTCCTCCGATGTAGCCCAATGGTGTCAGTCTTGTGAGAGGTGCCAGGTGGCCAAGAACACCCAGCCCGCTGTTCGTAGTTTCATGGGACATTTGCTAGCCTCTCGGCCGAATGAAGTTGTGGCTATGGATTTCACGGTCTTGGAACCTACCCAGGCTGGGCTTGAAAATGTTCTTGTCAAGACCAACGTGTTCAGTAAGTACACGCTCGCTGATCCCACTCGTGACCAACGAGCCTCCACCATGGCTCAGGTGCTAGTCACTGAGTGGTTTTGTAAATTTGGTGTGCTGGCTCGTATCCATTCTGACCAGGGCCGTAACTTTGAAAGTTGTCTGATTCAACAGCTCTGTAGTCTGTGCGGCATTGAAAAATCGCGAACTACTCCCTACCATCCAGCTGGCAATGGGCAGTGTGAACGGTTCAACAGAACCTTACACAACCTGCTGCGTACCCTGCCTGTCTCTCGGAAGCGAGACTGGAGCTCCTGTCTTCCTCAGCTTTTGTACTCGTACAACACCACACCCCACCAGGCTACTGGTGAATCTCCATTTTTCTTAATGCTTGGGCAGGAACCCAGACTCCCAGTTGATTTTCTGTTGGGTCAAGTGCGCGATCCGGTGGGTGGTGGTGTTTACGAGTGGACTGAGGAGCACCAGGTCCGCTTTTGAAGGTGCCCTGGAACGACTGCGGGTCGTAGCCGGGCGTCGGAAGAACTATCATGACCAGCAGGTCCGTCATGCTCCCCTGGAGGAGGGTCAGATGGTGTTCTTGCGGGACTTTAGCCACAGGGGACGTCATAAGATCCAGGATCCGTGGGGCCCAGTAGTGCATAAGGTTCTGAAAGCCCCGAAAGAGGGAGGCTCTGTGTACACCATCGCCCCCGTGGATGACCCCACTAAAGCCAAACATGTCCATCATACATTGCTAAAGGCTGTGGTTGGAGCTAGTGCTCCAGAGTGCCCTAGGACTCCCCCCTCATCCCCTCCTGGCGAGCCACCACTGGTGGACGAGCCGTCCGGTGATGGTGATCTGTTTGTGTTTAGGAAACAGACACCTTATGCGGCCCCTACTCATACAGCGGCAGTGACTCAGACCACTCCACGGCTGCTGTTTCCATCAGTGGGTCCAGCCCCAGGGGCCCCGGGCCCTTTAGTAGTCCCGTCTACCGTGATAGCAGACGTATCACCTGCAGAGTTGGCCCATTCATCAGTAGTTTACCCTAGTACCAGTGAAGTGGCAGCCCGCCGGACGCCACGGTCGACCGCAGGCCAGCAATCTAACATTCACCATCTCCCACGACCGGTTGGGAACCCTGTACCTGGGGCGGCAAATTCTGCTGGCCCAGTGTCAAATGCAATTTCGGGGCTCATTAGACCTTGGAATTAGCTCCTCTGGCCTTGGTTTTGATTGTTACATCGTCGGGACGCCAATGCAATGGCGGGGGGTAGATTGTAGCAGGATGAGCGGCATCATCCCTGCTTTCATGGCCACTGTGCTGCCCAGTGCTCTCTTGTTAGCCAATCAGCTCAGGAGGCCGCTCTATAAAGGCAAGTACTGCTCTCCCTGTCACCCTCTTGCTCCTTGGCTCGGAGGTTTTGCCCGGCCCCCTTGGTTGCCTCACTTCCCATCTCCACCCCAGAACCGGTGCAGGTAATGGAGCAGTGGCTGCTTTGGATTGAATGCGATGTCTGGTGTTTTTATGATATTGACGGACCGTTTTGGGTGTTTACAGCTCGGCATTGTCCGCTACCACTGGTCCGGGGGAAGCAATCCCCCACTCTAGTGTCTGCGGCTCTCCTTGGCTGTGTTTGTCCACGGCTGCCAGGCAAAACCCTCCTGTCTGCCTCCCCTTCTCCCTTCCACGCAAGTGGTCTCGCGCGCCGATCAGGTAATGTAGCGATGGCCGCTTCAGATTGAGTGCTATGCTGTGGGTTTTATGGTATTTACTGAGCGTTTTGGGTGCTTACAGTTCGGCAGCATCCGTTACGGCAGGTAACAGGGAGGGAATCTCCCCCGCTCTGGGGTTTTGGGCTCTCATGGCGGCGTGTTAGCGCTGCAGCCAGGCGGGTCCTCTGTTTGCTCCTCCTCATTGTCCACGCAGGTGGTCTCGTGCGCCGATTGGCACGTACAGCTCACAATAGCCTGATTTTTACCTCTTTGATATTGTATTCCCTGTTACTAGTGATTTATTTTTATATCTTTATGACAGATTGACTGGGTCTATAGATGTGACAGAAACACAGCTGCTTTGCCCTACCTTGCTTTGATTCTTTTTTTCTGCCGTGTTTGTGTGTGGCCTGGCTTGCCCGGCTGGCGTAGCCCGTCTCCTGGTGGCTACCCTCTGCCCTGCCCCGCTTTGCTGGGCGCTGCTGGCTTCAGTTTGCCACACTCGTGTGGAGTAAAACACCTCGCTGTACCATGCTTCAGCTCCTTTCTACCCTCTAGCCTGACCCGTGTGGAGGCCTCTGGCATGGGTGTGCTTCGGGTTTACGGGGACAGTAGTATAGCTATGCGTGAAGGCAGCGGGGTGGGCTCCTTTTAATTGTATCATCTTGGGAACTTGGGTTTATTTATATGCTTTCAGTGATTGACATTATTTCTGGTTTGTGTGTCGCTCTATTTACTTTTACTACTTACCCATCCATAATTATTACTTAAATTCTTTTGTTGGGTTACACATTGGTATTTGGGTATATGTGTGTTTGGTAGGTTGTTCTTCTACGTATTGTTGTTTTTCTTTATTTAATTTTTTGTAAATGGTTCTTTTCTTTTGGTATTCCTATTACTAGTTCAATTCTACTATATTTTCTCTAATCAATCGTTTTCCTTAGTTGATAGTTGGTTTGTTGTTGCTTTTTGCTGATTTTCCTTTCTCCTTGCAGGACTGGGAGCTTACGGTGGTGGTCCTGGTGGTGGTATCCCCCCTTTCCCTGAGTACTGTGCACCTCGTGCTCTTTGAGTTTTCACCATTTTGTGTGTGCGTGCGAGTGTCAAGAACCATTGGGTGCCCTTCTCCTGGGATCCTCTCCCTGATATGATCCCACCTTCCCCCCTCCACTGGTGAGCTCCAGCCCTGTTAGGGTCCCCTACCCCTATAATTAGTATGGATGGTGTTCTTTTAAAGAATTACATTTTATGGTTCCGGTGAAAAATAAAGCATTATATATTTCTGTACTCGAACCTCGTCTCTGCTCAATTTGTGACATGGACCTTAGTGCCTTATAAATTAAATGTTCTGAACAAATTGAGAACGATAGATTTATACGGTGAAATTCCCGGGGTTGCGTTGTCTGGTTTCTCCGGGGTTACGTTGAAATCCAAGTATGCTAGCGCTGACCGACCTCATTTTGAAGAAGGGTGCATCACCACTTGTCACAATCTGGCGTTTTTGGCAGGATCTCACATTTTGAGAGCAGAGCCGTGTGTTCCTTATTTCTTTAGGGTTCTTTTTCCTTTTTTTTTTTTTTTTTTCTTTTTTCTTTCCTCAGTGTGTTTTATGTGTTTGTGTAAAGGCAAAAGCAGCTGTTGGTTTCTTGTGGGCTATTCAAGTCCTGGTACAGATCCAGACGGTCTTGTTTTCCTCTTGTTTGTGATTGTATTTCACTGCCCTGTTCTGTCGTTCTTCCCTTTATTGGCCAGGGTGTAGCTATGGAGGGAGAGTTGCAGGAGTTGAAGGAGTTGGTAGCTCAGTTGAAAGCAGAAAATGAGAAGCTGCGCCAGGAACAGGCTGCCATGACGTCTACGTCTGCTGTGCCCCCGACTGCTCCTTCCGCTGCTAGTGCCTCTTTAACTGATAGACTTGTGTTCCTGCCCAGAGAAAGGAAGTGTCCTATATTCAGGGGAAGAACGGGGATAGGGTTAGCTGCATGGATTGAAGAGGTACAGGCTTGCGTGAGAGCACGCCATTTATCCACACAAGATTAGGCATTTTTCTTATTGAGGGAGAGGCACTTGAGGAGATTAAATTTCGATCCGGGGCGGAACGGGGAGACCCAGCCAAAATTATTGCTGTGTTGCAAGAGCTTTATGGTTGTTCTGATTCTTACGTAGCCTTGCAGGAATCTTTCTTCTCTCGTCGACAACAAGAAGGCGAGACCCTGCAAGAGTTTTCTCTGGCCTAAATGAGTCTCATGGCGTCTGTGAAACAATGTGCCCCTAGTGACATGCCCAACGCTGAGGTCCTGCTGCGCGATCAATTCGTTGAGCACATTCTTGATGGCGCTCTCCGTCGCGAGTTAAAACAGTTTGTGCGCAGGCAGCCTACTGCTACATTGCTTGCAGTCAGGGGTGAGGCAATCCGGTGGGAGCATGAGGGTTTGCCAGGTGGAGTCACTCCGTCCCTTCAGTCTTCGGGTTTCAGTGTGGAGTCAAGAGTGGTCCCCAGGTGGGAGCAAGGCCACCCCAGGCGTCTGAGTTAAGTGAGATGAGGGAGATGCTCAAACTCCAGCAACAACAGCTCGACCGACTCACTCAAAGCATCCCGTGGCCCTGTCATCTGTAGGAGGTGTCAACAGCCCGGCCACTTCGCCAGAGAGTGTGATGGGGTTCGTGCTGGTCCTCGCCCTCAGCCGTCTTTACCGGCACAACCTTTGGGCGTGCAGCACCATTCCTCACCACGTTCGGAAAACTAGCGCCCGCCAAAGTTCAGGGGGTGCTACTACTGGCTCAGAAGTTGTGGGTGATACAGAAGAGGTATCCAAACTTATGTCGTCTTGTCCCCATTTGTGTGTAAGCATGGGGGGGATTACTGTTCCTTTTTTGGTAGACACTGGATCCATGGTGTCTACTGTGACCGAGAGCTTCTTCCACCAGCACCTTGAGCCCTGGGGTCCAGAGAAGCTTCAGTCTTGCCATTGGCTACAGCTTCGTGCAGCCAATGGGTTGTCCATTCCTTACATCGGCTACATGGAACTTGAGATCGAGCTTTGTGGTAAGCGGATGTCGAGGTGTGGGGTGTTGGTAGTCAAGGATCCACCTAGTGGTGTTATCTGCTCAGGTTCCTGGGGTGTTGGGGATGAATGTCATCCACAGGTGTTATCGAGAACTGTTTGGGCAACATGGCTTGGCCCTGTTTGAATCGCCCCCTGTATCAGAGGCCCCCGAGTCAGTTTTGCAGGCACTGCAAAAGTGCCATCAGGCCAGTAGGCAGGCGCCTCGGCCTGTTTCAGGTAAGGTCACGGTGCGTGGTAGGAAGGCTTGGAGGATCCCGGGTGGTGTATTGAAAGTGGTTGCAGCTACATGTTCGGAGCACTACTCAGGCACGACTGTATTGCTGGAGCCTCTGGATTCTGGTCTCCCTGCGGGGCTGCTTGCCTCCCCTGCCTTGGTCCGGGTAGAAAGGGGCACTGCCTACATCCCCATTGTGAATGTAGGTTCCACCGACGTGTTGCTCTATCCCTGGACGGTGGTGGGCAGTTTGGACGAGGTGAGTGTGGTGAGCCTCCCGGCAGGTGTAACTGAAGTGCCATCTGTTGTGGCTACCGCGGCATCTCAAGCGATTTCTGCTTCGGTTCCCGCTCAGATAGCGGCCATGGATTTGTCTTCCCCTGCCTGCGGATGACCAGGAGACAGTGAGATCCCTCCTCAGCCAGTATACCTCTGTCTTTGCTACCCACGACGGGGATCTTGGCTGCACCAATCTTATGACGTTCCTCTCGTGGACGATGTCCCCGTCCGGCAGCGATATAGGCGCATCCCCCCGTCTGATTATGACATGATAAAAGAGCACATCAACAAATTGTTGGAGGCACGGGTGATCCGAGAGAGCAGCAGCCCTTATGCGTCGTCCATTGTCCTCGCCAAAAAGAAAGATGGCAGTCTTCGCATGTGCGTTGACTACCGGCCACTGAACAACAAGACCAGAAAGGACGCATTCCCCCTTCCTCGGATTGAGGAATCCTTGGATGCCCTGACAGGTGCTCGCTGGTTCTCCACTATGGACCTGGCCAGCGGGTACAATCTGGTCCCGGTTGCTGAGGCAGACCCGCCAAAAACGGCATTCTGCACGCCATTTGGCCTCTTCGAGTGGAATCGCATGCCCTTTGGACTCTGCAATGCCCCTAGCACCTTTTAACGTCTGATGCGACGGATTTTTGGTGACCAACAATGCCAATCCCTGCTGCTCTACCTTGATGACATCGTTGTCTTCTCTTCCACAGTTGGAACAGCATCTGATGAGATTGGAGGTGGTGCTAGGGCGGTTGCGACAACAGGGTCTGAAGGCTAAGCTTACCAAGTGTGTGTTTTTCCAGCAGGAGGTGCGTTACTTGGGACACGTGATTTCAGACAAAGGTGTGTCCACGGATCCCAGCAAGGTGGAGGTGGTGGCAAACTGGCAGTCTCCAAACACCATCTCTGAACTGCGGTCGTTCCTCGGCTTTGCCAGTCACTACCGCCGGTTTGTGGAAGGCTTCGCCAAGTTGGCTGCACCGCTACATAGGCTGGTGGCCAAGTTGGGGGGCACCAAGTCGGGAAAGAAGTCAGAGCGTACAGTTGCGGGGAACTGGTCGCCAGAATGTCAGAGTGGCTTTGAGGCTCTTAAGACCAAACTCACCACTGCGCCGGTGCTGGCGTATGCCGACTTCTCCCTCCCTTTCATCTTAGAGGTGGATACCAGCCATGGTGGTCTGGGAGCCGTGCTGTCACAGGAGCAGGGCGGTAGGGTAAGACCCATCGCTTATGCCAGCAGAGGTCTTAGGCCCACTGAGCGCAATATGACCAACTATAGCTCCATGAAGTTGGAGTTTTTGGCACTCAAGTGGGCCATGACCGAGAAATTTAGGGAGTATCTGCTTGGGCATAAGTGCGTGGTCTACACGGGCAACAACCCGCTAAGCCACCTGTCATCTGCCAAACTTGGCGCCACAGAACAACGCTGGGCGGCTCAGCTTGCAGCATTTGATTTTGAGATCAAATACCGAATGGGAAGGGTTAACATTAATGCAGACGCCCTGTCCCGTCAGCGGCCCCCTTGTGCACGAGATCTGGACGCCATGCTCCCTGGCACATCACTGCCTGCACCGCTGCAGCAAGTCCTGCAGGCCCATGAATCACAAGCTACACAGGCTGCCATATTGGCTTGTCCTCATCACGCCCCTGTGGAGATCTGCACACTTTCAGCAGGCTGACCCCGTCCTCAGGGAAATCTTGGTGTTCTGGGCGCAAAAGCGGCGTCCAAACCACAACGAGCGCAAATTGCCGTCTCAGCCTGCTTTGGCCCTTCTTCGCCAGTGGGATTGTCTGGTTGAAAAGGACGGCGCCTTGTATCGGCAGGTTTACCGCTCAGATGGTGCTGAGGCGGATTATCAGCTGCTGCTGCCTGCTGCATTGAAAGCAGAGGTCCTGACTGAAGTCCATCAGAGGCATGGCCATCAGGGCGTTGAGCGGACCTTGGAACTGCTGCGGCAGCGATGTTATTGGCCAGGTATGTCCTCCGATGTAGCCCAATGGTGTCAGTCTTGTGAGAGGTGCCAGGTGGCCAAGAACACCCAGCCCGCTGTTCGTAGTTTCATGGGACATTTGCTAGCCTCTCGGCCGAATGAAGTTGTGGCTATGGATTTCACGGTCTTGGAACCTACCCAGGCTGGGCTTGAAAATGTTCTTGTCAAGACCAACGTGTTCAGTAAGTACACGCTCGCTGATCCCACTCGTGACCAACGAGCCTCCACCATGGCTCAGGTGCTAGTCACTGAGTGGTTTTGTAAATTTGGTGTGCTGGCTCGTATCCATTCTGACCAGGGCCGTAACTTTGAAAGTTGTCTGATTCAACAGCTCTGTAGTCTGTGCGGCATTGAAAAATCGCGAACTACTCCCTACCATCCAGCTGGCAATGGGCAGTGTGAACGGTTCAACAGAACCTTACACAACCTGCTGCGTACCCTGCCTGTCTCTCGGAAGCGAGACTGGAGCTCCTGTCTTCCTCAGCTTTTGTACTCGTACAACACCACACCCCACCAGGCTACTGGTGAATCTCCATTTTTCTTAATGCTTGGGCAGGAACCCAGACTCCCAGTTGATTTTCTGTTGGGTCAAGTGCGCGATCCGGTGGGTGGTGGTGTTTACGAGTGGACTGAGGAGCACCAGGTCCGCTTTTGAAGGTGCCCGGGAACGACTGCGGGTCGTAGCCGGGCGTCGGAAGAACTATCATGACCAGCAGGTCCGTCATGCTCCCCTGGAGGAGGGTCAGATGGTGTTCTTGCGGGACTTTAGCCACAGGGGACGTCATAAGATCCAGGATCCGTGGGGCCCAGTAGTGCATAAGGTTCTGAAAGCCCCGAAAGAGGGAGGCTCTGTGTACACCATCGCCCCCGTGGATGACCCCACTAAAGCCAAACATGTCCATCATACATTGCTAAAGGCTGTGGTTGGAGCTAGTGCTCCAGAGTGCCCTAGGACTCCCCCCTCATCCCCTCCTGGCGAGCCACCACTGGTGGACGAGCCGTCCGGTGATGGTGATCTGTTTGTGTTTAGGAAACAGACACCTTATGCGGCCCCTACTCATACAGCGGCAGTGACTCAGACCACTCCACGGCTGCTGTTTCCATCAGTGGGTCCAGCCCCAGGGGCCCCGGGCCCTTTAGTAGTCCCGTCTACCGTGATAGCAGACGTATCACCTGCAGAGTTGGCCCATTCATCAGTAGTTTACCCTAGTACCAGTGAAGTGGCAGCCCGCCGGACGCCACGGTCGACCGCAGGCCAGCAATCTAACATTCACCATCTCCCACGACCGGTTGGGAACCCTGTACCTGGGGCGGCAAATTCTGCTGGCCCAGTGTCAAATGCAATTTCGGGGCTCATTAGACCTTGGAATTAGCTCCTCTGGCCTTGGTTTTGATTGTTACATCGTCGGGACGCCAATGCAATGGCGGGGGGTAGATTGTAGCAGGATGAGCGGCATCATCCCTGCTTTCATGGCCACTGTGCTGCCCAGTGCTCTCTTGTTAGCCAATCAGCTCAGGAGGCCGCTCTATAAAGGCAAGTACTGCTCTCCCTGTCACCCTCTTGCTCCTTGGCTCGGAGGTTTTGCCCGGCCCCCTTGGTTGCCTCACTTCCCATCTCCACCCCAGAACCGGTGCAGGTAATGGAGCAGTGGCTGCTTTGGATTGAATGCGATGTCTGGTGTTTTTATGATATTGACGGACCGTTTTGGGTGTTTACAGCTCGGCATTGTCCGCTACCACTGGTCCGGGGGAAGCAATCCCCCACTCTAGTGTCTGCGGCTCTCCTTGGCTGTGTTTGTCCACGGCTGCCAGGCAAAACCCTCCTGTCTGCCTCCCCTTCTCCCTTCCACGCAAGTGGTCTCGCGCGCCGATCAGGTAATGTAGCGATGGCCGCTTCAGATTGAGTGCTATGCTGTGGGTTTTATGGTATTTACTGAGCGTTTTGGGTGCTTACAGTTCGGCAGCATCCGTTACGGCAGGTAACAGGGAGGGAATCTCCCCCGCTCTGGGGTTTTGGGCTCTCATGGCGGCGTGTTAGCGCTGCAGCCAGGCGGGTCCTCTGTTTGCTCCTCCTCATTGTCCACGCAGGTGGTCTCGTGCGCCGATTGGCACGTACAGCTCACAATAGCCTGATTTTTACCTCTTTGATATTGTATTCCCTGTTACTAGTGATTTATTTTTATATCTTTATGACAGATTGACTGGGTCTATAGATGTGACAGAAACACAGCTGCTTTGCCCTACCTTGCTTTGATTCTTTTTTTCTGCCGTGTTTGTGTGTGGCCTGGCTTGCCCGGCTGGCGTAGCCCGTCTCCTGGTGGCTACCCTCTGCCCTGCCCCGCTTTGCTGGGCGCTGCTGGCTTCAGTTTGCCACACTCGTGTGGAGTAAAACACCTCGCTGTACCATGCTTCAGCTCCTTTCTACCCTCTAGCCTGACCCGTGTGGAGGCCTCTGGCATGGGTGTGCTTCGGGTTTACGGGGACAGTAGTATAGCTATGCGTGAAGGCAGTGGGGTGGGCTCCTTTTAATTGTATCATCTTGGGAACTTTGGTTTATTTATATGCTTTCAGTGATTGACATTATTTCTGGTTTGTGTGTCGCTCTATTTACTTTTACTACTTACCCATCCATAATTATTACTTAAATTCTTTTGTTGGGTTACACATTGGTATTTGGGTATATGTGTGTTTGGTAGGTTGTTCTTCTACGTATTGTTGTTTTTCTTTATTTAATTTTTTGTAAATGGTTCTTTTCTTTTGATATTCCTATTACTAGTTCAATTCTACTATATTTTCTCTAATCAATCGTTTTCCTTAGTTGATAGTTGGTTTGTTGTTGCTTTTTGCTGATTTTCCTTTCTCCTTGCAGGACTGGGAGCTTACGGTGGTGGTCCTGGTGGTGGTATCCCCCCTTTCCCTGAGTACTGTGCACCTCGTGCTCTTTGAGTTTTCACCATTTTGTGTGTGCGTGCGAGTGTCAAGAACCATTGGGTGCCCTTCTCCTGGGATCCTCTCCCTGATATGATCCCACCTTCCCCCCTCCACTGGTGAGCTCCAGCCCTGTTAGGGTCCCCTACCCCTATAATTAGTATGGATGGTGTTCTTTTAAAGAATTACATTTTATGGTTCCGGTGAAAAATAAAGCATTATATATTTCTGACCACAGAGGCAGTCCAAGCAGTAAGAAAACATCTCTTACAGGACAGTACACTGGAGGTCAGAACCAGCCTCACCCCTGACCACATCTACTCCTTACTGGACCTCTGCCTGAGTACCAACTACTTCCAGTTCAGGGACCACTACTACAGGCAGAAACATGGATGCGCCATGGGCTCCCCTGTATCTCCCATAGTAGCTAACCTGTACATGGAAGAGGTGGAGAGAAAGGCCCTAGCCTCATTCCATGGAGCAACACCAAGCCATTGGTTTAGGTATGTGGATGACACCTGGGTCAAAATCCAGGCACATGAAGTAGAGGCTTTCACAGACCACATCAACACAGTGGACAACAACATTAAGTTCACGCGTGAAGATGTTAAGGACAACGTTTTGGCCTTTTTGGATTGTGCAGTACATTTGGAGGGAGACGGGGGTCTCAACGTTGAAGTGTACCGGAAACCCACACACACGGATCAATATTTACTCTTTGATTCGCACCATCCGCTTCAGCACAAGCTGGGTGTCATCAGAACCCTCAACCACCGGGCTGAGAGTGTTCCTACAAGGAAGTAAGAAAAGTAAAAGGAACAGAAACACATTAGAGAAGCCCTGAAAACCTGTGGATACCCAAAGTGGGCCTTTTTGAAGAACATGAAAAGAAAGGAGACGGAGCATGAAAGGGAAGAGAGAGGCAAGAACATTGTGATTCCGTATGTTGCAGGTTTATCTGAAAACCTCAAGAGAATCTTTGGCAAACACCACATTCCTGTTCACTTCAGGCCTGGAAACACATTAAGGCAGAAGTTGGTCCATCCCAAGGACAAAACACCAAGACATAAACAGAGCAATGTGGTGTATGCAGTCCAGTGCAGTGAGGAATGCTCAGACCTGTACATTGGGGAAACTAAACAACCGCTTCACAAGCGTATGGCTCAACACAGGAGAGCCACGTCCTCAAGTCAGGACTCAGCAGTCCACCTTCACTTTAAGGACACGGGACACTCTTTTAAGGACAGCAATGTACAAGTGTTGGCGAGAGAAGATAGATGGTTTGAAAGAGGAGTTAAAGAAGCCATCTTCTCCAGACTGGAGAAGCCTTCTCTTAACAGAGGTGGTGGACTCAGACACAACCTCTCACCTACATATAATGCAGTGCTAAACTCTCTCCCCAGAAAGCTCTCAAACACTCACACCTGGGCACATGTGACCATAACACCTCACATGACAGGGGGAGCTAATGACCCATTCAGGGTAACAACTCTCAGGGGTTACATCACCCTGGGATAATTTTCTATGGGTCGTTCTCCAACTCCTCCCTTCCTTTGTTGTTGTTTTTTCCTCTAGCAAGATAAATACCTGCTTCCAGCACCAGCTATTTGGAACTGAAGAAGCTTCTTGGACGAGAAGTGAAACGTCTTCCCAACAAACTCTACACAGTCCAGTTGCCTTGCTTTTGAATCTTCAGAATGACCATGACCTGGATGAATGAGAATCTACACAGACGTATATTCAGTGTTTCATTCCATATATTCAGAGTTTGTCATCTTATATATTCAGAAAATCATTCCGTAAATTCTGTTTCATTTTATTTATTCAGATGTCATTTTATATATTCAGTGTCATTCCGTATATAGAAAGTTTCATTCCGTAATTATAGTGTTTCATATCGTATATTCAGAGATTGTCATTTTATATATTCAGAGTTTCATACCGAATATTCAGCATTTTTTTCTGTATATTCAGATTTACATTCCGAATATTCAGTGTTTAATTCCATGTATTCAGAGTTTAATACCCTAAATTCAGAATTTCATTCCGTATCGTCAGCGTTTCATTCGGTACATTCATAGTGACATTCCGTATTTTCAGAGTTGAGTCAGAGTTTCATTTCGTATCTTCAGCATTTTATTCTGTATTTTCAGAGTTTGTCATATTATATGATCAGAGTTTCTGTCCTTAAATTCAGCGTTTCATTCCGTATAGTCAGTTGTCATTTTATAAATTCAGAGTTTCATTCCGCACTGTCATTGTTTCATTCCATATTTTCAGATGTCATTTTAAATATTCAGAGTTTCATTCCATGTGTTCAGAGCTTCTTTCCGAATATTCAATGTTTCCTTCCGTATATTCACAGGGTTTAATTCCGTATATTCAGTGTTTCAATCTCTATATTTTAGAGTTACATCAGGTATAGTCAGTGTTACATTCCATATACTCATAGTTTTATTCCGTAAATTCAGAGATTAATTCTGTATCGTCAGCGTTTCATTCTGTATATTCAGACTTTCATTCAGAATAATGTAGTGTTTCATACCGAATATTCAGAGTTTCATTCCAAATATTAAGAGTTTCATTCCATATTTTCAGAGTTTCATTCCGTATATTCAGAGTTTCGTTTTGATATTCTGTGTTTTTTTTCCAAATATTCAGATGTCATTTCATAAATTCAGATTTTCATCCCTTGTATTCAGAGTTTAATTCCGTATATTCAGAGCTTCATTCCGTATATCCAGTGTTTCATTCCTCCTAATTCAGAGTTTCATTCCATATATTCAGAGATTGTGATTTTATAAATTAAGAGTTTCATTCCATATATTCAGATGTCATTTTATATATTCAGAGTTTATTTCCGTATTTTCAGAGCTTTATTCCGAATATTCAGTGTTTCTTTCCCTTTATTCAGAGTTTCATTCTGTATTTTCAGTGTTTCATTCCGTCCATTCATCCGTATATTTAGATGTCATGTTATATCATCAGAGTTTAATTCGGGATATTGAGTGTTTCATTCTGTATATAACAGAGATTTTCCCTTTATATATTCAGAGCAAATCCGTATATTCAGAGTTTTTCATCTTATCAATTCAGAGTTTCATTCCGTATTTTCAGATGCTATTTTACATATTCAGTGTTTCATTCCGCATATTCAGTTTTTTCCTTCCGTATGTTCAGATTTTCATTCCGTATCTTCAGCGTTTCATTCCGTCTATTCAGTTTTTTATTTTTTATAGTCAGAGTTTCATTCCATATATTATGTATTTTTTTTGTATATTCAGTGTTTCATTCCGTATATTCAGAGTTTCATTCTGTATATTTCGAGTATCATTCCGTATATACATATATTCAGGGCTCATATTTCGTAGACCAGGCGGGGCGCACCTGCCCTGCGCCGTGCCGGCGCCACGCCAACGGGTTGTGTCCAGGGCATTTTTAAAGTTTTGTGCACGGCGCAGTCCGGTGCAGGGAGGTGCACCCACGCCTCTCTCCCTCCTACCGCCGCAAGTGTAGAGAGGGAGGAGAGAAGGCGTGAGTGGGTCTAACACAGCCGAGAGTTATCTTCACCAATCAAATGAACATCTCTCCTCGCCTTTCAATGCGCCGCGGGCGAGGTGCAGTGACAATTTCACCTCGGTGGCGAAGATGGTGTGGACCACCTCCTGGGAGAGATGTAATCTGTAATCTCTTTATGACTAAAGAGGAGTACAAAATCAAGTGACAATTACATTTAAACACAGCAGCAGGCTAATCCATTCATCATGCTTGTGGTCCACCTGCATTCCTGGTCTGTCATAGCAGCGCCTTAGATGAAAATATATCTCCTCCTCATCCTCCTTGCAATAATATACTCCAACTTTTTAGATCACGTTAGGAATAAAGATTAAAACAGATAAATATGGGAAATCACAGGTAAATCCTTAAGACACCGAGTGACTTTCATTTATTCAGAGAGTGTCTCTCTCTTTTTTCTTTCCTTTTGAATTTCATGAGATGAGAGAAGCCAAACACTCCGTATTTGGATGATGTGGCTGTTTGTGGTTGGCTTGAGAGATGTGAACTCGTTAGTTATGACAAACGTCTCTGATCTGACTTCAGATGTGACGGGACAATTATTATAGATACGAATGTATATGCTGTTTCAGACGGTTACATTAAATAGTGGTTGTTGTGAAAGTTAATTGCATTGAAATTTGCCTGACACTCTGGATACCTGCCTGTGAGGTTTCGGTGACGTGTGCGCACTGTTCGCCAGTCAGCCAAATTACCACTGCCCGGGGTGTGCCCAGCCTCTGCCGAGAATAGACCAGGTTGGAGCTGGCGAGGTTTCAGCGCATCTTCCGCGCGGTTTTTTGGCACAAAATTGTCACTGCGCCAAGCTGAATCTTTCGACACCTCCCCGTGGTGTGCCGTCACACCCATGTTGGCGCTGCCGGTCTACCAAATTGCCAAATTGGCTGTGCACGGTAGGGCAATCCCTGCGCAAGTTGCGCCAGGCTGCGCAACCCTGCGCCACCCTGAGTTGTGCCAATAAGAGTTTCGTTCATTACATTCAGTGTTTCATTCCATATATTCATATGTAATTTTTTTATATATTCAGAGTGTCATTCCATGTATTCAGAGATTAATTCCGTATATTCAGATCTTCATTCCGAATATTCAGTTTTTCATTCCCTTTATTGAAAGATTCATTCCGTGTATTCAGTGTTTCATGATGGTTATTCAGAGTTTCATTCCGTATATTCAGAGATTGTCAATTTATATATTCAGAGTTTCATTCAGTATATTCAAAGTGTCATTCCGTATTTTCAGAGGTTCACTCCATGTATTCAGAGTTTAATTCCGTAAATTCAGATCTTCATTCCGAATATTCAGTGTTTCATTCCCTTTATTCAGAGATTCATTCCGTGTATTCAGTGTTTCATTTACGGAAGAATTTTCAGTGTTTCATTCCGTATATTCTGAGTTTCATAAAGTATGTTTCATTCCATAAATTCTGCGTTTCATTCCGTATATTAAGCGTTTCATTCCGTATATTGAGCGTTTCATTCCGTATATTCAGTGTTTTATTTCAAATATTCAGTGTTTCATTCCGTATATTCAGAGATTGTGTTTTTATAAATTAAGAGTTTCATTCCATATATCCATTATGTCATATATACAGGATTCCGTTCAATATATTCAGAGTGTCAAACCGTCTATTTAGTGTTTCATTCCGAATTTTCAGAGTTTGTAATCTTAAATATTCAGACTTTCATTCCGTATTTTCAGTGTTTCATTTAATATATTTAGATTTCATTTTATATTTTCAGAGCTTCATTCCGTATATTCAGAGTTTCATTCCATATTTTCATTTTTTTTTTATTCCGTATTTTAAGAGTTTCATTAAATATATTCAGAGTTGCATTTCGTATATTAAAGAGTTTCATTCTGAATATTCAGTGTTTCATTCTGTTTATTCAGAGTTTCATTCTGAATATTCAGTGTTTCATTCCGTCCATTCAGGGTTTGATTCCCTATTTTTCATTCCATATATTCAACGTGTTATTCCTTATAATCAGAGTTTCATTCCGTGTATTCAGAGTTTCATTGCGTGAATTCAGATTTTGTAATTTTATATATTTATAGTTTCATTCAGCATATTCAGAGGATCATTACGTATATTAAAGATTTTCATTCCGTATATTCAGTGTTTCATTTCGTATACTCAGAGTTTCATTAAGTATGTTTCATTCCCTTTATTGAGTGTTTCATTCTGTATATTCAGACATTGTCATTTTATATATTCAGAGTTTCATTCCGTATATTGAGTGTTTCACTCTGTATATATAGATTTTCATTCCGTGTATTCAGTCTTTCTATTTTATATTCCGATTTCATTTTATATAATCAGAGTTTATTCCGTATATTCAGTGGTTCATTCTGTATATTCAGTGTTTCATTCCGTATTTTCAGAGTTTCATTCCATATATTCAGCGTTTCATTCTGTATATTCAATGTTTCATTCCGTATATACAGAGTTTGTCATCTTATATATTTAGACATTCATTCCGTAATTTTAGTGTTCCATTCCGTATATTCAAGAGTTTCATTCCGTATATTCAATGTTTCATTCCGCATATTCATTTGTCATTTTCTATATTCAGAGTGTCATTCCGTATATTGAGTGTTACGTTCCGTATATTCAGAAATTGTCATTTTAAATGTGCAAAGTTTCATTTCTCATATTCAAATGTCATTTTAGTTAATCAGAGTTTCATTCCGTATATTCAGTGTTTCATTCCGCATATTCAGATGGTATTTCATATATTCACAATTTCATTCCATATTTGTCATTGCATTTATTCAACGTTTCATTCCTTATATTCATTTCCTTATATATTTTTGTATATTCAGTTTTTCATTCCATATATTCAGAGTTTCATTCCAAGCTTGTATTTATATATATATATATATATATATATATATATATATATATATATATATATATATATATATATATATATATATATATATATATATATATATATATATATATATATATATATATATATATATATATATATATATATATATATATATATATATATATATACATATATATATATATATATACAGGCTAAAATTGATTGACTTATTTTTTTCGACGAGCTCTATCCTCAAAGTATACACGCTGCTGTTTCCATTTTAGTTTTAATTAATGCAATATAATGTGGTATAACAATAATGCAAAAATAAAGCAACAACAATAACATGACTCATGACACATCAATCGTGTCAAGTGATTGAAGCAGATTGGTTTTAGATCTATAATGTCATTATTATTACTTTGAGTCAGCATGTGCTGCTCCTGCAATACTAATATGCTATCAACATGCAACAAACACAACTCATGTCCAACATCATTACATTGATGTAAATGTTGTAAGTATGTAAAATTAAAATCTATGTCGTGTTTAAAATGGATAGAAATATGGGGTTATATATAGGGCTGACCTTGAGTTACTTTTTCCCCTAGATTATTGAAGAACCCTTTCTTGAAAATGTGAGAACACTTTTTTGAACTTGTAATTTCATTTGTTGAAGATCACATAGAAATACTTGGAAATGAAATACAATGGAAGAAATCTAACACTCCATCCATGTTTAGAAAATTTCTTGTCTTCAATATGATATTCAGAACAACAACAACAATAATAATAATATATTATTAACATGTAACAAACACAACTCATATTCAGCGTCACTGTACTGTAAGTATCCAAAATTAATGTCATGTTTAAAATGCGTAGAAATTAGCAACTTCAGTGAAAGATTTTAACCTCGCCTTTTCATGTCCCATAAGCACATAAAGAGCAGAATCAAACAATAAACTCATTCAAGTGTGACAACACCTGTTTGTTTGACCGGTTTGTTTTCACCAGTGGAATTAGAATGTTATAATATTTTATCAGAGGATTTACTATTTTCATGTTTCATCAGATGGGGTTGGTTGTCACAATGTGTCAGATTGTCTTTGATAATTCTGACACAACTGGTATGATGATACTTTGGATAGCCATGTATGTTAAGAAAGTATCTTCTCTTCAATATTGTGCGTTATTATTTATAAGAGTAATACCACACTGATATTGTTGCCACTACATTCAGGATATTCTGACATGTTGGACCTTAAAGTCCCACCCACCAGACATCATGGCTGAAGGGTTTCCACTCCAACCTCTCATGTTGAGTCCACTTTTTTTGAAATAACAATTTAATTATGTTCAGTTTTTGATACATATTTTCAAATGCTTAAAACTTCTTCTTCTTACTTTAGTCGTATGATGAAGTGCCACCTCCCATTCATACTACTACCACTCTCATTCCCACTACCCCCCGAACTCCTTTTCTTACTGTTAGCCCCACTGCCCCTTCTTACTCGTCCTCGCTCTAATCTTGCTCCTACTGGTCCTATTCTTCTTCCTCGTCCTCCTCATCGGCTCACATGGGTATGTACACCGCTTGTTAATGTTGATGTGAACAGATTTTGAGCTAGTCAGTAATAACTGGACGTTGATTTCTTCTTCTTCACTCTATTCTTACGGGCCTGCAAATCTTTCATTTAATCATAGTAAGTCAGCACATCCATTTGAATCATAGTAAGTCAGCATATTAATTTTGTGTATACTATCTTATGAATAGTTACTTGTGTGATCTTGTGGTTTTGTGATTCACTAGGGATCACAGGGAGCAAAGCTGATTTGTGTGTTCACAGAGAGCGAGACGACCCAAGGTAAATGTTCATGTAGATCACGCTCTGCTCCCTGGGAATCAGCGCCTCTGTATCTGTGTCCAGTTTGATAGGTGTAAAGAAGGTATCATCAGGCCTGCAATTGACCCCAGAAGGATACAAGGTTTATGTTGAGGACAATGGGGCACAGAGACTAGGGGTGCAGCTGGTGAGATGTAACTGATATTTATGCCATTCTCCCATCTGGGCTCCTGTGAGACTTCAAGGCCAAGGTCCTTAGAGGGAGAAAGGGGGGCAAGTACCGAGAAGATGGATGTGTTCTGAGGTTTGGTGTGTCACTGGAGTCGGAGGAAGATGTGACTGTCAGAATAGAATTATTATGCGTATGATGGCGTTTTTTGCAAATGCATAAAGGGTTTGTGATTCCTTATGTCTAGTAAAACTCTCTCTGCAGACCTTGTGTGCTGTACTATTGACTTATCTCTTGCAAGACAAATAAATATTCACAAAGACATCTTTCGACTCAAGATCCTGCATTGATCCTCCACGTTGGTAAACTGCCAAGACACAAGGAGGTTATATCTCGCCGGGGTCTGACGGTTTGTTTGTTTGTCTGTTTGTCTGTTAGCCAAGATTAAGCAACAACGACTGGGTGGATTTACATGAAAATTTTTTACCAGAGGTGTCGGTTGGTCCAAGGAAGAAGCCATTACATTTTGGTGCTGATCCGATCCAGATTGATGTCACAAATAAACATTAAAAGTTTATAACGGCAAATCTCATTCATTTACAGCATTATGGGAATTTTAGTTTATTTGCAAACTGACGTCAACTTTTTTTCAAGCCACTTTCATGTCACTATATTTCTGTGCTTCCCTTGCAATGCCAGGGGAGGAATTCTCAACGTAGACTCAGTCTGCTGAGTCTACGTTGAGACTGTGAGAACAGAACACCAAACGGTAAATCAGCACTGAATGCTGTGCATGCAGAGTTCTGCCACAGACACAGAGGACAGGAAGAAAAAAGTAAGTATGCTACGTCATACGTAGCAGCGTTGCTTAACATGGATTGTTCTGTGAAGAATGTGACCAGCGGAACGATCGTCCAATCACAAGCTGTTGTTGTTTTTGAAGGTTCTTCCCCTGAAAACAGATGGATTAGTGAAATATTTCCAATATGAAACTGTCCATCTGGCGTGTCAGGTTAGGGGTTTTAGGGTCATGAATCAAATTATTATCATGGAACTATTGCTTATAGATGTTACGGCAATGTGTGAGCTACCTTGGCGAAGGTATGAGCTCTCTGAGTGAATTCTGGTTATAAATATAAATATATATATATATATTTAATTTTGTATGTGCACTTTAAAAAAGTGAATAAAAATATTTTTCTTCAATTTACTCTTTTTGTTTTTCCTGTGCTGTAAATGCATTTCAACAGATAATTTAGGATAAAATGATTTTTCAAGGACATCTAAACTGATCACTTGAGAGATGAATGTGTTGTAAATGCATTAGAACAGATTTTGAATGTTACATTAATTTTTACAAAATAATTTTTAAAGACATCTAAATTGATCACCGGAGACAAAAATGTGTTGAAAATGCATTAGAACTGATGATTTTGGACTAAATTTATTTCTGAAGAATCTAAACTGATCAGTTGAGAGAAAAATGTATTGTAAATGCTTTAGAACAGATGATTTTGAGAAATTAATTTTCAAAGACATCAAACCAATCATCGGAGAGAAAAATGTGTTGTAAATGCATAAGAACAGACGATTTTGGACTAAATTATTTTTTTGAAGACATCTAAACTTGATCACTTAAATGTGTTGAAAAAATGCATTTGAACGGATGATTTTGGACTAAGTTAACTTTTGAAGACATCTTAACTGATTATCGGAGGTATTTTCCCTGTTATTATTGAATGTGAAGGTGTTTTGTGTTTTGTTTTGTCTCGTCAACTCCAGGGTGCCATAGGCACTGGGCCAGGCAGTGTTTCGTCAGGATTCCCACATAGGTAAGGGTGGGTCATTGGGGTTTATGCACCAGGACGGGGATACAGGTTTTTTTTTTACCAGGTCGATGAGACGTGGCTGAAAATGTTTGTTAATCCCTTTGATCCGAGTAGTTGACAAAAACGCTGGATCTTGAGTGGACATTGAATTTTCTTAATGCCTGCGTTCGACCCAACCGGATTGGTGCATCGTGGCTGTTTGTAAAAGTTAGTTCAATATTTTGAAAGCCATTTTTTTTTAATTACAAATAACCACTCCAAAAAAAAAAAAAAAAAAAAAACTGCTATTTGAGCTTGACTGTATGGCTGTATTGGACAGCGGTGTAACTACTGGAGTTAGCAGTCATATTTCCACATGGCGTGAACGGAAATCCTTTGCGTTTACCGGGCTGTGGATCTACATGAACTGAACTCTTTTGCGTTTAACCGGGCGTGTGTTTGTGCGTCATGATCAGTCATTGCGCGTAATGGACATATATTGATGGACTGTGTGTTTGGGGTAAATTTCGTGTTTGAAACGCGCAATGCTACTGTTTGAGGTGCGTAAAACTTGCTGGGCTGAATGATATATTGTGTCAACTTCTGCTTATATTTTGTGTTTGGGGTCAATATTGAGCAACCTTGAAACTGTTTTCTGTGTTTCATTTGAAATAATTGATGGTATTGCTGCAGTGTTGATTATGTATTAAAAGCATAAAAGAGGAGAAGGTATTTTCCACCAAGTGGAAAGGCTCCAAGCTACAAGGAAAGCAAAGTGTAAGCAAGCAAACAAACAAAGGAAAAAGCTTCAACTGCTAATGGAGTCAAAGGAAAATGCTGAAAATGTGCCTAATGAATTGCCAGTCTTCATTAATTCATCATTGATCATGTATGTATCTTTCATGACCTTACCTTTACCCATGGAAGAAGCTGAAACTCAAAGTAAATGGTTTGGACACACAAATGAAACATTTTCAGGACTTTACAAAGCATGTGAAAACGTGGCTTGGTGTTTCAGGCTTTTCCATTCAATCTGAGAAAAGGTCTAATCCGGCTGATGTTCAGACATAGGAGGAGATAGGACCCAATGATAGCATTTCAAATGTCTCAAAATCAAAATCTTCCAGGGGTTTCTTCTCTGTTGTCACGTACGTCTTCCACATCCTCCGCATGCATCAAAGTAGCTGTAAAGTAGCTCTTATGGAACGGGTTGCAGCCCTGTAGAAAAACCATCTATTAGAGGCACAAGAAGAACAATTAAGGCAATAAAAGGAACTACTTGCTCAGGTAACGGAGATGGCTGCTGATACTGCTAAAATCAATGTACCGGAAGCAAATGCATCAAGGCCTTGATGCATTTGCTTGCGGTATCTGGTGGGAATTATTTGATTAATAATTAATAATTTTTAAATATTATTGTTATTTTAGCTGTTTAAATACTCAAATCTCAAGCAGTCTAAACCCTTCAGCAGCTGCATACATCCCTGAAACAGGTCAAACCGACCTCTCACTCCCACCACTGGTTGTTTGTCCAAAGGAAAGGACACAAGGAAAGTTTAACACAATATCATATGGCATAAACACACAAACTCAAAACATCAAACCAAGTTCAAAGAAATCAAATGAGTTCTAACATGAAAACAGGAACAAAAGGAAACTCTGAGAGACATTCCACCAACTCCTAAACTGAGTGACAGTAACATGCAAGACAAAATGAAATCACTTCATCTTCTCTCCCACAAAGAGACATCCCGCTGTTCAATGGAGATCCTTCAGTATCAAGCCTTCATCAAAGCATTTGAAAATGGAGTTGAAGAGAAAACTAACAACTTTAGTGACTGTCTGAACTTTCTTGAGCAATACACAAGGGGTCAGCCACGAGAGCTGGTGCGAAGCCAACATCTTCATCTTCAACATCTTCTTCCACATCAAGGGTACCAGAGAGCTAAAAATATTCTCAAAGAACATTTTGGACATGAATACAAAATCTCATCTGCTTACATGGATAAGATTTTCAGCTTGGACACATTAAAGGTAAGAATGTGCAATCACGAGAAGCCTTTGCTGTCTGTCTCCGTGGATGCTGCAATGCAGCAGAACAAATCATGGACATGAGAGAACTGGATGTACCATCAACTATGAGGAGTATTGTTGTGAAGTTAGCTTACAAGATCAGAGAAAGATGGAGAAGTACTGCCTGTGACCTACAGGAGCAGCGAGGGCAGAGGGCCATGTTTTCTGATCTTGTTGAATTTATTGAAAGACAGGTCAGAATTGTTTCTGATCCTTTGTTTGGAAACGTAAAATACATACATACTTTGCATCAACAAGAAATATTCAGGCAACAAAAAGGCACAAAGGAAGCAGTTTTCCCACCACTGTTACTCCTACAGAGAGAAAGACTAAGTTGGAGCAGACTGAAGTAAAAGGGAAGCTCCTCTTCCCCTACCAAACAAGGATGTTTGTTTTGCAAAGGGTGTGGTCACTCATTGGACTCACTGTTCACAGTTTAAAGGAAAAGTTCATCGTGACAAGATAAACTTTATCAAGGAAAATGGGATCTGCTTTTGTTGTTTACAAGTTGGCCACATTAGTAGAGACTGCAGGAGTCGATTGGAATGTAATGTGTGTAGCCAAAATAATCCAGGAGTTCTCCATGTTCAAGATATGGATAAAGGAAAAAAGCTCTGCTTCTGCTGTATACCAGACTTGTGTGCATGTCGGGGCCGGTTATGAGGACAACTGCATCTTCTCCATTGTGTCAGTTCAAGTAAAGAGTCAAAAAGGTGACAAGGTGTTGCAAACATATGCTTTCTTGGACCCTGGCAGTTCTGGTACATTCTGTACAAATAGTCTGGCACAGCGGCTAAATGTCAGCAGACCTTCGTCTGCCGTATTCTTTAAAGAATATTGGGCCAGGAAAGAACTGTAGACAGTCATGTGATATCAGGTTTGAAAGTGTCTGGATTGGACAAGGAAGACTTCATTGCTTTGCCTGATATTTTCCACTCAAAAGTGTATACCTGTGACTAATTCCAACATCCCAAAACAGGAAGATGTTGATCAGTGGCCATATTTGAAGGACACTGAGCTTCATGAAATTGACTCTGGTGTTGACTTGCTTCCACGGAGACATTACATGCATCACATGTAATGGAACCATGGCAGCTAGTTAATAGCCAGGGAGGTGGACCCTACGCAGTGAGGACCCAAGCGGGATGGGTTCTTAACGGTCCACTTCGAAGTGGAAATGAAAGCTGTAAACAACTTGATTAGTGTGCCATCACTACCAATCACATATATACTCTGCAAAAATTGAGGAAATGCTTGTAAACCAATACAACACTGATTTCAGCGAGGAGCAGTCAGAAGACCAGGTTGAACTGTCAAGAGAAGACGTAAAGTTTCTGACTATAAAGGACAACTCAGCAGTGCTCAAAGATGGTCATTACACCTTTTCAAACAGGAAAGTCCAATCTTGCCGAACAATCGTTGTATTGCTTAGCAGCGCTTAATGAGTTTGAAGAGTAAATTTGAGAAAAATGAGTGGGCGGTTGTCTCAGTTAATCAGCACTACCAGAGGAAACTAAAAGCCCTGTCATTCTAAAGATCAACACGTTTCCACACTCATCCTGCAACACATCCATCAACAACTCGGACATGGAGGAAGGAATCATATGCTCAGCCATCTAAGGAAGAAATTACTGGAGCAAACTCAGCAAAGCAAACTCTGCTGCAAGAAAAATCATATGAAAATGCACCACATGCAGACGTCAAATAGGAAAGATAATTGAACAAAAAATGGCAAACTTTTACCAAAAGAGAGAGTCTTACCTTGATGAGGCACCATTTTCCAACGTGGGGATAGACTACTTTGGTCTCATTGATGTCAAAAGACGGAGAATCCTTCTAAAACGTTATGAATTAATCTTCACCTGTTTGACCAGTAGAGCCGTTCATCTGGAGGCTGCACATGCCATGAAAAAGAAGATTTTTTTGCAGAAGAGGACATGTGCTGAACATAAGATCTGACAATGGAACAAATTTTGTGTGTGCCGGCAGAGAGATGAGAGAGGCTCTCTGCCCTATAAGGCAAAGAGCAGTAACTACGCAAACACTGAAACTCAGAAAAATGCCTTTAAAGTTTTTGGGTCGGCCAGAAAAATCTGTATATTAATGTAAATGTATACATTTGATGTCTTTTCCTAAGGATTGTTTTTATCTACAAGAACTGTCCCTTATAATGTGACTCATGACCCCAAGAATACTGATACTGCATTCTATCGTTGGAACCATTATACTGATCACTTGAGAGCTAAATGTGTTGTAAATGCATTAAACAGATGATTTGGACTAAATTGATTTTTGAAGACATCTAAACTAATCACTCGAGAGACAAATGTTTTGTAAATGCATTAGAATAAATGATTTAAGATTAAATGAATAAATAAAACTATTAATAAATATGTGTAAAACATAAATGAAAAATTTAATTAAAAGAATATATAAAGAAATAAATAAAGTTGTACAGGCTGATGGTCTGAGGCACAAAACAGTTTCTCAGTCTGTTGGTCCTGCACTTGTGAAGGTGCAGTCTTGGGCTGAACAGGTTCCTCTGGTTGCTGATGACGGTGACTGTAATCGTCCATGATGTCCAGCAGTTTGACGAGTGTCCACAGAGTGGTCCACAGAGTGTACAGGTCACAAGTGTTTCTTTTTTTTTATTCTTCTTTTTTTTGCTCATGATTCCTGCTCATTTTTGCACAATCTCCACCTCACTCCTGACATGCTGGGGTGTGTAGGTGGCTGTGGCTTAGTGATCTGGAGGATTCAAGTGGTGACAAAAGAGTAATTTTGTATCTGCTAGTTGGAAGAATCAGGCTGCAAAATCATCTCCAAGGCCTTGCTGCAGGTGAAGTGTTTCCTCATGGAGCCGAAATGTGTCTTTTTTTAATCTTGACCACTGGCTTATCATGGTATGTTCTTTTAATGTTGTAGTTTTTACAGTTTCTATAAAATAAAGCCATATGTTAGTAATGTCATTTATCTGAGCGTTATTCTGTAGTTTTAAGATTCTGGCATGCGCAGTTTTACCATTAAACAAGGGTTGGCAATTGCAGAGAGACTTTGGGAACCACTTAAACAGTTAATTACCTCTTTATACAGTGAGTAAAAGCAACTAATCACAGTTTTTAAATAAACCTGTCCAGCATTCCTAAATAAATCTTGATAGACATGGAAATAGGCATTGCTCTTTGCCCGGGGCATGATGTGGGTTTTTCCCAGCGCTGGATATGTATCTACCTCGATGTAGTCTGATATTGACAGAGGGTGGAGAGAAATTAAGACTTCCAAAAAGATTCATCATTTCTGAAAATCAAAACCATCCACACAAATATTTTTTAGACAAGTGAGGCAAGCTTAATTGTTTTTGTTTTACAAAGACAAGCATCATTGGCATTCAGAAATGCCTCATGCACAGTATTCAAAATAAAATGTCACACCTGTAGAACTGGTATTCACACATAAGAACACTGATCATAAGTCACATTATTTAAAAAGATGCTTAGATGGTCTCATGATGTGACATAAGCTGCGATAACTGTCTAACAGTTACTAGTGCTAATTACCCTTAAAAGCATGGACATGAGGTTTGACAGTGGACATCAGAGGGCCACGTGTTAAAATATATCAAACAAACATATTATCTTCTCCCAAACTGAAAGAACTAAATCCAAGCATCAGAGAGCAGGATAAAGACACAGCTTAGAGGCGTCTCCAATCAGAGCAACACATTTCACACAGTAAACGTGCTAAAGCATGCAAATGGAAATCAAAACCCAGGCGTCACGATTAAATTAAAAACTAAATGCCCCAGAAGGATTCTTCTTCATTGTCTGGAAACATCCTGCTGCTCTTTCAGCGTCTTCACTTCAAATACACACAGCTGTATGCACTGTCGACTTTTGGGGCAGAAGCGCTTGCTGTGAGCTTTGGCTCCTGTTGCTCCACACAGAGGGCACACATACTTAGACAGGCAGGACCACACCACATCTCCAGCCTGGTCCTTCAGCCAGTGTGATTCGTAAATCTGCTTGGACTCTCCGCTGTGCTTGCAGAACTTGCAGAACATACTCTAATTTAAAATGAGATGGCGTGTTGCGCTTCTCCGCCCCCCAGCAGCCCGTCCCATTTGGAAACAGTTTAGCATCCTGAGCGTTCGGTGCTTCAGCTCCAAGGGATCCTGAGGTGTACCACCGCCTGTGCGGTGAAAAGATTCAGCGTTCAGAGTTTTTCTAAAGACACACAAACAAGGCACTTGAAATGATCGCTAAATCCGGAAGTGGTTTCTTAAAAAATGACTTTGCTCATAAAAAAAAAAAAAAGGCTGGGCGGATCTGGCTGAAAATTATCATGGGGATAGAGGGAGCGCTTAATCCACTTAATTATTTAAATAGATATATTGTTACTTCTTGTACAACGGCCACTCTAAGAAATGGAAAAAAATAATGAAATTATATATTACGACTCAATAAATTGGCAAATTTACTACTTTATAAAGTCGCAAATTTACGACTCTTTAAACTGGCAAATTTACTACTTTATAAAGTCGCAAATTTGCAACTTCATCAACTCGTAAATTTGTGACCTTATATCTCATGTTTCTGGTCAATAACTCATCAATGGAGAAACTTAGTTTCAAACCCGAACCCGCTTTTTTTTTTAATCACTGTCATAAGGATGTGCGCTACAACCTCATTTTACTCCAAACGAGCCGTCATCCGAGCCAGACAACTTCACTTGGTCTCAGTATGCTGCTGGTGAGGGCTTGGCGGCTTAGGGGCCGTCGGCAGGTTACCATGTCGGAGGAATGGTGTAAAAGAAAATTCAATAACTTCACCAAAAAGACATGTAAACGTCTTCAAAATCACAGCACACATAAATGACCGTAGGTTATTCATACTACACAGCAAGTGTTTGTTTAAATCTGCCGAGATGTCATTGAGCTCCGCCCTTGCCTTGAACTTTTTTGGTTGGAGGGACCATTTTGCTTATTTCGTACAGTTCTATTAAGTATGTACAATGAAGTCAAACTTACTGAAATAATTGTAAATTGTAATTGGAAATTGATGCTTTAAACTGCAGTATGTACAATAAAACATGTACAGATAATATATGCTTTATACTGAGCCTTTTTTTTTTGTCGCCAGCGCCGAGCAGCAAATTTGTTTATGTGATTAGAAAGCATTTATTTAGCTAGCAGTCTATGGTAGCAGCAAAGTTACTTAAACTTTGAATTTAATGGCAATTCACATACTCAAAACCATGATAAAAAACGGTTTGGTTTTACCGTATTAAATGTTTAAGGTTGGAGCTAACAGTTGTAGGGGCTTTTATTATTTTGTCCTTCACATGTTGACCTTCAAAGGGGCCTCAAAAACCTGTTTTAGACATGTTTCTTCTGTCCGATTTTGTCTGTGTAGGGATAAGTTCCGTAATTACTTCATTTAAAGCTACTTTTAACGTTTTAGTGTAATTTATTGTTGTACTCACCTGGTCTTAAAAGTATTGAATTAAATATTAATTAGTATTATATATATAATTTTATTTAGTATTTAATTCATACCAGGGCCTGAGAGATTTTGAATTGCAACTACAAGCATCTAATTCTCTCTTGACGTGGGAGTATATTAAAGGTAAGAATTGTTTTGGCGTTAGTTTTTTTTTACGTTTTGGTACAAGTTATTGCTGCAGATCTCCTCCTTCTCTGCTCTCCCATGGCCACAGAAACACACGCAGGCTCACGGAGCGAAGTCAGTGAGCTGTAGAACAGTGGAGCAAGTGAAATGAAAGTAACTGTAACATCAGTTTGACGACATCTAACTGTAAGTATGTGAAGTAAAACCTTCGCGAGTAAAGACACCTGTTAAGCGCAAATATGTAGGCTATAACATTTTTGTTTTCATCAGTCCGCTCATTTATCTCGGCTAAGCTAATTGTTACAAACAAGTAACAGCAAACGTTGTCTGTATGCCGTTTGTAAACCATACTTCACCACTTAAATGTGTCAGATTGTGATACATGTTGCTGCTGGCTGTCTCACTCTCACATAAGCAGCCGACAAAGGATGGATAACTGATGTTTTCTGCTGTCTGTGTTCTTCATCCTTTTTGAACTTATTCAGTATTGTGATGCCAGGAATATTAAAAAAAGAACATTTTAGATTTGTGTCCAGTGAGATATTATTAGTTGATATTGTGACTTTGTTGTTGTAGACATTATTGTAACTGCTCTAGAAACAACATTTTGTTCTATTTAAAATGTTCAATTGTGACCAAATTCATTTTTTTAATTATATATATTTGTATAAAGCAGTTATTGAGGAATGAAAGGGAAGAATATTGATCGAGGCCCAGATAAAATCTTAACAATTCTCATCTTTCTCTGTGCCTCCATGACCTCTTAACTGCCCTTCCTTTAAACCTTAACTTACTTTAATGAACTTTCTTGCATGTCTCAGTTAAAATGCTGGTCCAGGTGAAGTTGGTGATGTTGACGGACGGTTTGACTTCTCCAATTCCATGAAAAAAGTGTTAAGGTTTTAAAATAAGGTTTGAAATAGACACACATTCTTTAAAAACCTTATTCTGTACACTCTGATTTCTTTACATACCTGTAGCAGACTCCTTTATAAATGGGGGTACTTTGCTCAAAATGTGTGCCTCCTAGAATGTTAAGCATGGTTATACACAAGAACAATTAGCTGAAAAATAAAAGCCAATAATCAGCTTTAAAATTTTGACTTAAGAGGTAGTTGGACTACATGAGGGGAAAAATTGTATAGGTCTTTCTAATGGGTATACAGCAGTGGATAAATCTATCTAACTTGAACAGTCATTTGCTGTAAGGCAAAAGACACTGCAGACTTTAAAAGAAAGTGAAGTACATTTTTATCCTACTGTTTTCCAGTCATTGAGAGATTTTGCCTGCAAACTTTATATACAAGGATGCAACAGGGACAGAAGTTGATGCGGAAATATTCAGTGACCTGGTTGGACAAGGCAATGTGGTGCTGACAGTATTCTCCAGTCAGGGTGAGATATAAAATCAGGTATAATCAAGCACTCTACACCCTACTGAATAAAATTATCTAATAAATGTATCTATTCCTTTAGAATTTTCAGACTGCCCCTTGTCCTCTGCTTCAAAGATCTCTGACTCAACCCCCAACACAACCGGAACTATAATCTCAGATGAGATCTCTTGCAAAAGACAGCGAACTAAGAATAAACATGATGCAACGTCAGCTAAAAAGGTCATAACATAACTTGATTCTCATGAGTTTCCTAACCCATTAGAACAGTTTCGGTCTGAGTCTCCAGATAAGCAGTTTATCACCATATTTTGCATTCTCATGTTTTGTTTTTTATTATTTGATTGAAGCTGTGCCAAGAGGCAAGTCCGGTGGTGAAGTACTTCAGGAGTACCAATCAACAGAAACCCTAACAGATACCACAAGAAAACAAATGGTCAACATACTGGTGGCTCACATGATTGATAGTCATGGGTATGTGTGTTTTCATATCGTTTTTATTTGTGCTTATAACGACATGACCATTACAAAAATCTAGACTAATAATTTGATATCTCCTTTCAGACACCTGCCCACTAAAGCAGTCATATGCTCTTGGGATAGTGACACTGTTCCCTTCTCCATATACCAAGGAAGGCAATGTAATTGTCATTACTTTTTGTATACTATTTTCATGTCATTCTTGCATGTTCATTTATTTCAATAATTGCATGTTTTGACCTGAATCTATGTGCATAGCAACTGACGTATGAATTCGCTAATATTTCTCGTGAACTAAGTATGACAATTCTTTTAACCTTTTTCATTTCACGAACACTTCTATGGTGCTGCTAGCAGCACAGGATAAATTTCTTGGCGTCTGAAAACGGTCCAAAGGAAAATTCGTCGAGGATCTGAAGTGCCACCAAGTAGCACTTTGAACTTTTCTTCAGGAGGCCCAAAGTCCCAAAGGATTGTCAATGTTGAAAGGCAGCTTGTTTATTTATTTATTTATTATTTGTCACGTGTCGCCTTCTTAGCCACATGTGAAAATGAAGGTAGTTAAAAAGTGGATGAAACTTAAATTAAGTCTTAATACGCATCTTGCACTAGAGGGTGAGAAGATGTTTGAATAATGACTGTTATAATGTTGTTTTCTCTTTGGCAGCACAATAGTCCGATGTCTAATGTTCAGTATTCTTATCTCAACTTTAGTAATGCTGTAGTATAGAGGGGCATCTCCGCAACCAGCAGGGTCGGCAGCCATACCTCCTTGCTGTTGGCCTTCAGAAGAGCAAGACACCATTACCATGGATAAGCATCTTATCCCATGCCAGGCAAACGGCCCCCCTGGCATTTGATGAACTTCTCAAAGCACATTTTGTGTTCAATTTGTCTTATGATGCTGCGTTGGTGAGTTCTTACACATTCATGCAAACAACAGTGTACAACACTGATGTGGGGAAAATGAAGGAGTCACCCAGAGTTCAAGACTTGAGAGCCAGACTGCTTAACCAGCCAGTGGCACTCACAGCCTCTGAGTGAGAGGCTATAACAATGTCGACCCGTTTCATGTGTCAGAAGCTGTACCCCAGCAATCAACTGATTTCACACTTGAGAGTTGAACACGGTTACTATCCTGGACTTAAATTTAAATGGTTTTAAACGATTTAAACGGTTTAAAACCATTTAAAGGCTGTAGGCATCAGTTCTTAACATATGCAGGTTTTCGAAAGCACCTTAATAGTGTTCATAGCAATGTTCAGCAAATTGCTCCAATTTCAACTGTTGCTTGAGCCAGTTGCTCACAGAGGAACTCACAGATTAAGCATCATTTTATGATCCATTACCTATCTTCTATGAGGAGAAGTGGCCCCTTATTATATATGTGGAGTATGAGGTTTGAAGCAAAACAAAAGGTGTTAAAAGATTCTTTTAAAAATTTCAAAAACATAACCAAATCACTTGCTAAAAAGCATCAGATGGCCATTGCTTATCACTGGGAATCTTTCAACCTTAAACAGAATGAATATGGGCCAATTAAACCTTTCTCTCTCAGAGACGTGAGTGTGGTCAACAATTAAGTGCTTGAAATGATACTGTCAAAGGATATTTTCTCTACAAAGTGGGTTAAAGTTGATGGTGTAGAATATAAAGTTGGACTTGTTGTTTTGCAGTGCAATGGAAGAAGACACTACAGTCTTGTGTCAAAAAAGTGATGTACTTTTGGTTGAAGATCACATTTTTTTGTTGACAAACAAGCTATTCACTGATTATTTTGATGGTCATCATCACTCATTCAGGGTTTCACAAAGTGATGAAAGAGTTATGTTAAAAATGTCTGCGCTTAAATTTTACAAACCATTTGATATTCAAAGCTCGTACAATGTTTCAGATGAAAGTTTGTACATTTTACCTTCATTCATTATGCTTTGGGTCAACTGTATCAATGACTGTGAGGGTGAACTGGCAAAATAAATGATTGTTTGAAAATTGTTATGTTGAAATTAATTTTTACAATTACATTTAACATTTTTTTCAGTGTAATAGATTTATACTTCCGGGAGTTAAACTAACACTACCTAAATAGTAAAAAGAAAGTAACTCAGAGCAGTGTTATGTTTTATTTTGGCAATAACTTTTTAGCAGTGTAACATAACATAACAGTGTATGGAATGATTTTTTTGTAGGAAGGTGTTTTCCATGAAAAGTCTTAAAATTCAAAGCTTGATTGTTTTCAGAGGTCAAAGGTTAACCGGGGCCAAATTTACTACCCTTTGACATAAAAGTCCTCTCCCAAAGCTGCTGTAAAAACATAACAGATTAATACTTTTCTGTACTTTCTTTTGCTCAGATCATTCAATTAACTTCAGTTACAAAAAAAACCCCAAAAATATTTAATTATATATTTTATTTTAACCCTTTAAATGCCAATTTTAATACATGAAGTCAGTGTTTTCATGAGAAAAATATAGAAAATGAGTTATTATCAATATTTTAAATGTTGGAGGGCTGAGGATTTTTTTTCTCGAAGATCAGGCTTAAATACATAAGATTGGTAGCAAAATTGATTTTCATGCATTGTTTTTTTTTTTTTTTTTTTTTTTTGCAGTGTCAGATTTGTAATTTACGACCCTTTGAGGTAACCACAGGACATAAAAGTCCTGTGTAAAAACACAGATTATTAAGACGAGCAAAAACGAACAGCCTAGCTGGGTGAAGGAGCTACAAGCTAAAGTGGCTAAAATAGAAACGGGACAGAGCAAAGTGGATGTTAAAGCTGGACAAAATTGGCAAGCAAACTGAGTACATTTTGAGAGAAGTGCGAGAAGATATGGGGCAACTGAGAGAGTTCATGGACAAACTGGGGGAAGATATAAATCGAGGGCTAGACAGCTACAGAGAGGAAACTAACAGAAAGTTCGAGAACGTGGATATGGAGCTTCGGACACAAAGAAAGGACATTGAGATTCTGGAAGAACCCACGGTGGAGATGGAGGAGTGGAGCACGGATGTCCATGACATTATTAAGACTTCGCTGGAACAACAACGCAAGCTCCAAGAAAAACTGACTGATTTAGAAGGGAGAACGAGAAGGAACAATGTTTGCATCTGGGGGTTAAAGGAAGGTATAGAGGGAGAATCTGTTCAGGAATATGTGGATAAGTTTATCCAAACTGAGCTGGGATTGGCGGATAATGTAAACCTGGAGATCCAAAGAGCGCACAGAGCTCTAGCGGCGAAACCACCACCGAATAAGCCCCCGAGAGCGATGATTGTGAACTTTTTGAGATTCGAGGTTAAAGAGATTGTTCTCATGATGGCCTGGAAAAAGTCGGTGAAAGTAGATGGACAGAGAGTGACTTTTGACCGGGATTACGTAGCCGAAGTGTCGCTGAAACGTCGGAAGTACGCGGGGCTGAAGAGGATACTTAACCCTTGTGAATCCCTGGTGGTAAATTTTACCTGTTAGGACACTCTTTTCTGGATAACTTTGGTTGTGTTGATGCAAATGGCATCAAATTTGGTCAGGTTGTGTATTTTCTGAAGATTTTTGATATTTCAGGACTACATATATATTTTTTCAAGTCTTTAATAATATAAAAGCCCCACGGAAGTCCCTAAGGGTATATTTTACCTTATTGACTCCCATTCAAACCACAGTTTTTGAATACACTGCCGTTGCAGTTTGATATTTTATCATTACTATTATTTTCATTCCTTGGTGTTGAAATCCCTTCAAAATATATATCTTTTTGTTCCAAACGAGATAGTGCTATTTTCTCAGGTACTGTATATCAATGACTGCTCATGACAGAATATTTCCTTTATCGTACAAAATCATACACTGAAAGCCTATTCAATAAATATTTATAATTATTTTGATTTGATTGTGTTCTAGGGATGTCATAGTGTGGTGTGCATGTGTCCATCCATCTTCTCCCGCTTATCCGTGATCGGGTCGCGGAGGCAGCAAACGGGGAAGCCCAGACTTCCCTCTCCCCGGCCACTTCGTCCAGCTCTTCCCGGGGGATCCCGAGGCGTTCTCAGGCCAACTGAGAAACATAGTCCCTCCAGCGTGTCCTGGGTCTTCCCCGGGGCCGCCTACCGGTGGGATGTGCCCGGACACCTCACCAGGGAGGCGTCCAGGAGGCATCCTTACCAGATGCCTGAGCCACCTCATCTGGCTCCTCTCAACGCGGAGGACTAGCGGCTCTACTCCGAGCCCCTCCCGGATGACCGAGCTTCTGACCCTGTCTCTAAGGGAGAGTCCGGCCACCCTGCTAATGAAACTCATTTCAGCCGCCTGTACTCGGTATCTTGTTTTTTCGGACACGACCCACAGCTCGTGACCCTATGTGAGGATAGGAAGGTTTAGCTCCCTTTTTACCACGACGGACCGGTGCAGAGCCCGCATCGCATCCGACGCCGCACCGATCCGCCTATCGATCTCCTGGTCCATCCTTCCTCCGCTCGTGAACAAGACCCCAAGGTACTTGAACTCCTCCACTTGGGGTAGAATCTCATCCCCGACCCAGAGAGGGCACTCCACCCTCCTCCGGGCGAGAACCATGGACTCGGATTTGAAGGTGCTGATTCTCATCCCAGCCGCTTCACACTAGGCTCAGATCCAGTGAGAGTTGCAGATCACGTTCTGATGAAGCCAACAGGACCACATCATATACAAAAAGTAGTGACCCGATCAAATGCTAACTTTTTCAAACAGGGTCAAATCCTGACCTCAGCATGTAGCCACTCACAGACCCATGTTTATGTGCCCTTTGTCCAATGATATAAACATCTTGCGTCTTGTGGCACTTCAAAAGCTGACCCACAGTGACCCCAAACAACAGCCTGGAAAAGTCTGGCTTTGTCTGCACAGATAAACACATATATAGGTGTCCATCGGTTGGGGTCTAATTTCATCCTGCCTGGTCAAGATGAGCTAACACAGCTACAGCACTGCACTGCTGAAGTCCTCAACCTCCTTGGACAGGGAGATGAGGAAGACCCTCTGAAGAAGTCAGCACAGATGGAGACACAGAGGATGATGTGGACCAGAGGAGAGGAAAGACACAGCATGTGGTCTCTTATCTGGATGGGAATTAAGGACTAGGATAACTTGATCCCCCACTAATACAGACACGGTCCTGCACCAGCCAGCTGGGACTCTTTGTCAATCAATCAATCAATCATTCAATCAATCAATCAATCAATCAACCAATCAATCAATCAATCAATCAATCAATCAATCAATCAATCAATCAATCAATCAATCAATCAATCAGTTAATCAATCTTGATCTGTATAGCGCCAGTTCATAACAAGCGTTATCTCAAAACACTTTACAATAGAGCAGGCTGAAGACAAACTCTTCATCGTAATGGATATATAATATATGCACCTATACAAATATAAAATACACATATATATATCCAAAGCCCAACACAAATCCATGAGCACAGCACTGGGCCAACCCAACTTTCTTGCCACTGTTTCTGTAGGGAGCTTACAGTAACAGTGGCAAAGAAAAAACCTGTTTAGCATCTGGAAATCTTGAGCAGATCCAGTCTCATGTTGAACAGCCATCCATAAAAGCTGTGTAGGGGATGCGATCGTAAGAAGGGAGGTGAGTAGAAACAAGTGGACAAAAGTAAGAATTGAAGGTAGTGACAGGTCCATGGGTCGATCATAGATCTGTCCTCATCATATTTGTCTCTGCTGAATATAAATTTATCAGAGGTAAGCCCCTTGAGATGTGGCATCTCGTTTTTAAGAGGGTCCTCATGTCTATGTGATTGTCAAGAAGTTACTATGGATGAATTATCATTACAACCACTGATAAAGAAATCAATCTAATGTTAACATTAATCCAGGATGGAAGATAATTCATTATTTGTGTTTTTTTTTTGTATTTTTTAAAAGTCACTTTTTTCACAACAACTGGCATTTAAGGGGTTAAAATTTTGAAACCAAGTAAAAATTTGGTATGTATGGTTACAGCTGAAGTTACTGGGAGTGGCCATGGAAAAAAATGGAATGATACATAACTTTTTTATGGCAATATTTCTTGTCCGGTAAATTTAACCCTTAGGGACTTATTTGGTGCCTTTGTTAAAGGAATGCACAAGGGTTAAAGAAAAGGGGGTCCGGTTCCAGTCTCCTATGGGCACATTGAGGGTCCACTGATCCGAGGGCATCCAAGTTTACCATAGTGCACAGGAGGCAGCAAGGGCGATGCAGTAGAGAGGATGGCAGGGGCCGGACCAGGGGGACGAGGGACCGACACTGATACAGAGACTGGAGGTAGCATGTAAGTGGACCAGAGCGGGGAAATGAGGACAAGGGGACCAGAAACGAGTGAGGAGGACATACGTTGATACAGGATGAAGAAGAAATGATAAGAACATTGATCTAGCCAACCATGTGAATTATATAATGTATAATTAACTTAGGGGCACCTTGAACGCCCAGCGGGTGAGTCAGATTCAAATGCCTTAAAAGAACTATGTGACCTGGTTTCTGGTTAAGTTAATTATAATCAAAGTTGTCGCACACAAGTAAGTAACGAGGGTTGTTAACTAATAAGACAATATGAAGAAAGCTCTGGCCTTGTTTGTTTGTTTGTAAACATGCCCTAACTTATAGTGAGCTTGGGAGACCAATCATAAAGGAGATCTCTGCCACTAGGGGGGGCCCTCTCACTAGCTTCTCCCCCAACCCACCAGCAGGGGACAGGGGGATAGTTCTGAAACCCCCAAATGCCTTGGAAGACCAAATTTGGACGTTTTCTGTTTAAGTGTTAAGCCTGTTTACTTCAGCTGATGTTTTATTACTTTTATTTTGTGACATGGGGGGAATAGAGAGGAACACAAAAAGAAAATGTAATGCAGCATAGGGCTATCAAAATGGTGTCATTAAACGTCAGTGGTATTGTTAAAGGTTTTGTTCTGTTTGGAAGAAGGCACAAGTCCAGATTAGATCGGTTAGCTAACAATTTATTGACAATATGTGAAACAATACAAAAGTTAGTAAAAATCACTCAGCTGAGCGCTCAGCTCTGTACCTCCAGACAAAGTGTGCAGCTTCCTCTGCAAAAACAAAAAACTATTCTGCATGGTGTAACATAACATTTTATACGCAGCAAATGGGTGGGACAGTTCTAGTTTACCTTACAACAGAATATTTTGACAGTTGAAGTGTGATGAATCTCGCGGTTATTTTCCTTACCCAGGTCGGTTCGACCTGAACTAAATGTTTGCCTTTAATATTAACTGCAGGTGTGAGTATGCAGTCATTACGGTGACTAGGATTATACTAACCCTAACCCAAAGCTTGGCGAGGTTGTTTTCCTTTCAACACATTCTCACACATTCAAATACAAGAACCAAAGTAAAACGCAAGATCTTATACACTTCAGGCTTAGGAGGTGACATTATAGGTAATGTTGAAATCAAACCTCGTGACTGATTTCATAAGATATGTCTGCCATGAAAAGGTCAATCACAGTACAGGGGGTTAACAGTAGGTACTTTCATTTCAGCTAAGTCAGCATAATAGCAGGAACTAAAAATATCAGACAGGAAACAAGAGCACAGTTCATTTTGTATAATGTAACTTTCTTAGCTGAAGCAGTAAAAACATGATACTATTAAATCAGTGTTAGCATAAATTGATATTTATGGATACATTTTAGCATTAACTCGTAAATTATCTAGCAGTATCAACAATCCAATTAAAAGAGGGAAGATACTAACAAAATTTAGAAAGGAAGAGATGCAGATCATTTTTACAAGAGACCCATATGTCATCTCAAGAACATGAGAAACTGAAAGATATTGTTACAGCAAATGCATTCTCTATTTCAGCACAGTCATAGGAGAGGGGTGGCCACACTAATAATTCCTTATTATTAAATAATAATAATAAAATTTGAAAGAGTCAATGAAATATATGACAAAGAGGGCAGATATATGGTAGTTAGGGGAAATTGGAAGTTACACTAGTTAATGTATATGCATCGCCAGACAGTGGAAAGAATTTTTTGAGGCTCTATTTGATATCATAGCAATGGAAATGGAGGGAGTTTTGATTTGAGGGGGGGACTTTAATGTGGTAAACTATGATTTAGATACAAAAAGAACAAGGAAGACTAGGACACATATCTCAAGGTTTATGAATTTAGAACTAAAAGAACTGGGAATCACAGATATATGGAGGGATATGCATCCAATAGATAGGAATTACTCACACTTCTCTTATCCGCATTCAACATACTCCAGGATAGACAATTTTTTCATTACAAAAGGAGACACACACAGGGTAGAGGACTGTAAGATAGGTGTAACAGATTCATCTGACCATAGTGCCATATACCTTACAGTAAACCCAGCTAGTAGTAAGAGGAACTCAATTTGGAGGTTAAATGTTGGCATAATGAATAACCCAAAAGTAGTGGAAGAAATAAAGAGAGATATTATCAGATACAAAGAAGAAAACGATAATGGAGAAGTGGATCCAACCATTCTTTGGGATGCACTAAAGGCAGTGATTAGAGGGAAATTAATAGCGCAAACAACATTCATAAAAAAAAAAAAAAAAAACTGGAACAATACCACAAATTAAATGGACAATTAAAGGATTGAGAAGGACAACATCAAAAGAGTGGACATTGATGAGCTGGACAGCAACGTGGACGACTGGGAGGAAGAGACCATTGAGTTCTTTCTATGAACGAAGAAATCATTCCCCTTGGAGATCGAGGAGATCAAGTAGACTGTTGGCCAGAAGGATTAGGACACAACAAACATTAAACACCATTCATAAAATTAGAAACCCCAAAACCAATGAGCTACTAAGAGAGCCAGAGGAGATAGAGAGGGCATTTGAGGAATACTATAAGGCACTATACACACAACCAGATGCTGCAGATGAAGAAAACATAAAAATTTTTTTTAGAGGAGTTGGATCTGCCATTCAATAGGGGAGAATCAGAACAGATGTGTGAAACTCTGACATTAAAGAGGAAGAGATAGGGGCCGCAATTAGTAGAGCAAAAAATAATGTCACCAGGCAGTTATGGTCTCCCATCTGAATTTTATAAAATATTTAAAGAGGAACTAAAACCAGTAATGTTGGCATCATTTAAATACACCATGAAGGAGGTGAAAAATCCCCCATCGTGGAAAGAAGCCATAATCTCTATGATACCTAAATAAGGCAAGGATAGGGAACTGTGCCGTAGTTATCTTCCAATATCAATACTCAATGTCGATAATAAATTCTATACCTCCATCATCTCCAAAAGATTTGAGACATTTATACCTGAAATTGTAGAAGAGGACGAGACTGGTTTAATTGGAGGGAGGCAGGCACAGGAATATAAGGAACAACACTCTGCGCAGTGGTAATTTCTTCCCTGCGCAGCCAATTTGGCAATTTGGTAGACGGCTGCGCCGAGATGGGTGTAATTTTCTGCCACACTCTTTGAAAGCCCAACAATTTATTACAATACTATTACATTTGATTTTTTAATATTGACGTATCTTTATTAATTACGGAAGAGTACAAGGGCCATGTTAGATGGAGAAAATAACTTTGGGGAAATCGAGATTAAAGTCGAAATTTCGGGATTAAAGTTGAAATGACGAGAATAAAGTTGAAATACAATTTTGTGATAAAAGCCGAAATGTTGAGAGACAAGTCGAAATACATTGTATGTCGACTTTATTGTCGACTTTCGACTTTTTATCTCAACATTTTAATTTCAATGTCATAATTTTTACTTTTATCACGAAATTGTATTTCAACTTTATTGTCGACATTTCAACTTTTATCCCGTCATTTCGACTTTTATCTGAAAATATTGTCTTTATTGTCGTTATTTAGACTTTAATCTCGACCTGCCCAAAATGATTTTTTCCGTCTAAAATGGCCCTAATACTCTTCCAATTTATAGATAATGGCTAAAACTGCAATAACTGTACTGTTGTTGACTGTATGACACCAAATTCATACTAATGATCAAACATCTCCTCGAGTTTATAGACCTACTACAGCTTTTACTTTAGAGAAATATGTTTTAATGTAATTTAAATTATTATTTTTTAAACTCATTAATCAATGATCATCCCCAAAATCTTGATTGTGTAAAGCCTAAACTGTTAAAAAAAAAAAAAAAGAATACTTGAGAAAACTTAAAATTTTAAGGCAACTTTTCGCAGTAAAATTTTTGATTTGTGTCAACGATTTGCTGTGTCATTGTCCTAAGTGACATTTCATTATTGTTATTTGTACAAATTACATTTACGCTGTTCTGTTAATGGTCACTACTATTTATTCTTCGTTTTGCCAATTTAAACATGTTTATCTGCTCAATAGTGTCATTCATATAACTAGCAAAAGCTCATTAACTGCACGATCATTATTTAATACCTGCATTTCAATAAATACACAATCCTAAATGGTGTTTTCATACTTTTATTTTACTTAACTCTGCAACACTGTAACACATTGGTGATAACACTGTCAAGAATGACACATCTGCCCAGAAGAATACCACAGCAGGTATGTTTTCATTCATTGTATAAAAACAGGAAAACTGGAAGATCTGGCACATCGTCCAGGACAACAGCCCCTCCAAAATCACAGCATGTTCTGCATCAAAGCTGATGAAGGTGCAACACCATCCCCTAGAACAAAGAGTATGCCCACAGCCACTCCCTTGGTAGCCCCATCTTTACTGTGCAACACTGTCAAGAATGACACATCTGCCCAGACATATACCACATATGTATCCATCCTACGGTGGCCAACAAGTGCAAACGCGCTGCATATACAGAAACGCGATGCAAATACAGAAACGCGCGGCATATAAGAAAACAGATGCAAAAGGAAAACGCTGCAAACAGAACGCGCTGCAAATACAGAAACGCGCTGCAAATACAGAAACGCGCTGCATATCGGAAAACAGATGCAAAACGAAAACACTACAAATACAGAAACGCGCTGCAAATAAGAAAACAAATGCAAAAAGAAAACGCCGCATATTCAGTCATACACACGAAAGTTCTCCAGGCCTCTAGGGGCAGTGCTGAGCTTCCACCCGAGAGACAGACAGACAGACGCATCAACCTGTGGAGCAGATCAGTACATGAGCGGCAGAGATATTGGTAAGAGGAAAATTGGAGTCGGGAGAGGCAAATGAAAAAGTATGTATTCTTTTTCCTTTTTCTTTCTTTCTTTCTTTTTTCCATACGTGGCCCTCATCTTTTACTGTATTATGAAAGTGCAGCTGATCTACATGACGTTAGCATGCTGAGTTCTACAAGAGTAGTGTATCTGTAGTGGTAATGTTAGCTAACATTACTGTAACTAACGTTACTTTCCGGGAGACCCCAGGGATCTGATGGCATTTAAGGTTAGTTTATTTTCGACCTCGTCTCCACATATGATTGGATACTTTATTGATCAGTGACCGGATTTTGAATAAGAGGAAGGTGGGGAGGTGATGAAGAGGGAGAGCAGAGATGGTGTGTAAAAAGAAATGTAACGGGGAGAGGTGCAGAGGGCTTAAAGAAGTTAAGTCGTAAGGGGATGACAACTCGAATGCAGGTACATAACGGTGAGAGCACAGGGAGATGACGGTAATTAGATAATAATTCTGATTAAATATTTAGGAAAACTGACTATCCACTGTCTCTGGCATAACCTCGTCGACCTTGCAAACTGTCCTCTTTTTTTCCCCACAGATGTACTGTCCATTCTGTGGATGTATTTTGACAGCTTCCCCGGGCTTTTGTTGTGCATGTGGGAAAAATATAAAATTTCTAAAAGATGTGGGAAACCCACCAGAGGAGATGCCCACCACCAGTGCACAGTGCAATGCACAGCCAATCGCTTCTGCAGGTACATAGATTTGTAGTTGTAGCACAGAAAAATTAGCAGTTAGAAGACTTGGTTTAAGAGTTCAAATTGTGTTCTTGTACTCAAATGGATCTCAGTACTATCTTGCTTGCCTGATTCAGTTACTAGCATATTAAATACGTTTCAAAATGACCTGCAAAGATCAATGATTAGACCTTTAGTAAGGTTAAAGGGGATCTATTATGCTCATTTTTCAGTTTTATCCTCAAACTCCATGAGAGCTTTGCATGAATTTTAGTTTAAATTTTTTTTTTTTGTCTTGTACTGGATCTTTATGCAGCCCCTCAGTTCAACCTCTGTCTGAAACTGTTTTAGCCACTATAGCTATTTAGATGCATAGCTATTTAGCTATTTAGATGCATGATAAGTCCCCTTTAAACAGCGTAAACAAAAGAGTAATGAATAAATAAAAGAGTAATTAATGTCTCGTTCCTATATTTTTTATTTCTTTGTAGCAGCAAGCTCAGGGGTCGTGTCATTTTTCAAGTTTAGGGAAATGAAAGAGAAGGAAAGAAAGACATTCTTTTCAAAGACACGGTTTAAGTCTAAGAAGGAACAGAAAAAAGTGAAGGTATGCTCACACACCAGTGACCAATGTAGACTCATATAGAGTCAAATGACATATTGTATTGATTTGTAACATTTTATTAATTTCAATTTTCTTCTCTTTGTTTAGATTTCTGTTGGAGTAATGAAAATGAAAGGTGACTCCCTGAAACCTGTGAGAGGGAAGTCACTTCCCCTTGAAATTCAGCCTCAGTGGTCATCTGAACAACTGTTGGCTGCCGCTATAAAGAAGCTGAAAGATTTTAATCAGGACATGGAAGATGCCCCCCATATTTTGCTGTACCCTGATGCTAGGGAGGTGACAAACATCCCTGGAACAGACACCCCTTTTACAGTGCAGAAATACAAGGAGGCAGTTGGAAAGGCCTACCAGAGAATTACATTGTACATTTGCACTGCTGAGGACTATGCAAACAGTTGTAAGCGTGTCTGACATATTTTCTACCTTGTTTTAAGCTCCACTCTGTATTATATTATAGATTTAAATATCACAGTTTTTTCATCTACATCTGATGTTCTGTGCAAGATCAATTCCACACATGATTCAATACAATTCCTGCTTTGACTTGAGTGTAATCAAATGGTCTGGTATGACTGGTGGCAGAAGTGACACAATTGAAATATCAGAAAAAAAAACATCCAAACAGTTAATTCCTTTCAAACTAAACAGGAATTCCCACGTTAGGCTTGTATTTCCAATGCAGCTGTGATTCTCACCACTTTGTTGGTTTGTTGTGCTACAGCGAAAAGTTCTAAAATGAGAGGGGAAATAATAGTGAACACTGTAATGTACAGTTACCACTTGATTTTACCATTTCACCAAATGAGTTTCAATTTAAACATTTAAAACTATTTAATCACAGATAAAACTGAGGAAATTAATGAAATTTATCATAATACCCATATCTGTAATGATAATTTTTGTTTTTCAAAGGTTACAGTGGACAGTTCTCAAGTGAAGATGACAGTGTGGTCCATGTTAATTTGCCATCTGCAGAGAGTCCACTTTCTGACACTGTGGTCAGTTTGCATCTATCACAACACTCCTCCGTAAGTCAAGTGAATTGATCATATTTTTATTCAATCTAATCTGTTGTATGTGTGTTTATGCAGGTGTGGGACGATCCAGATGAAGTGAGCACTCCAAAAATGGAGAACATTTTGCATGGGTAAAATACATCATAGTCAACATGATATTTAGTTGCCCAAGCAGCACAACGTATCCACAGTACAGAAGTTAATTATTTATTTATTTTATTATATTTTTTTGGTTATTTACAGACCTTTCAGACACACACAACCAGCATCTGATCAAGTAAGAAAATTCTAGGTCTGCAGTATTGAATGTGTGAACATGAACTCATGAAATGCCTGTAAATATTTTCATTAATTCACCAAGCCAACCTACACATGATGTGTACTATTTTAGTTACTAAGCTAATGGCACTGTCATTGGATTAACCACAGTAATTTGTCCCGTGAAACTAGGATGGAGGACAAACTGAAGAGGTTCAGGAACAGGTCACATCCACCAAGGTTCAGAACAACTTCTACAGGTAAGCTGTGTTGACAGTTGCAACATTTACAGATTTGCTGAATAGATTTTTGGAAACTGTTGATAAAAGAAAATGTGGGTCAGGAAACATATGTCCATGGATTTTTTTTTTTTTTTTTCATTTTCATGATAATGTCAATGTGAATTAAGTATGAGTCAAGACAATAACTAAATATTGAAAATGTTGTACCCTATGTCCAAAATTAAAGCTCTATAATTCTATAATAATACTATAATATATACTACTTATGCTACTGTTTTTTGGTGTCCACCTTGTATAGCCCCAGTCACAATTGTTACAGCATCAAGAAGCTTAAGAAGCACATTTTTATACATTTTCAAATGACAGACTCAACTTACACTGTCAGTGAAGACAAGGAAAAACTCCCACAAACATGTTAATCATTATTTCTTGCAACTCTGTCAAATGTTTATGAGCAATGTGCAGTAATATGCCTGACCTGCTAGTATTGTCTGTTTTAAACTTTTCTTTTTCAAAGAAACAGGAAGGAGATTGATTTTTTTAGATATGAATTTGAACCATATATTATGCATTTGAAAGTATTTACTCAATTGTCCTCTCACTGCAGCAACTACACAAATTTATATGCACCAGTCATTATTGACAGCGAGTCAGAGCCAGAAGAACACATGGAACACACTGCAGAGGAAAGGTATGAATTACTACTAATTCATATTTTTCTGAATGTTATTTGTGCTTTTATTACTTGGAGTGACAGTGCACCTCATCTTCTTTTACAGCAAGGAGTGCTTGACCGCTGCAGACATTGTTTCAGAACTCTCAACAAAGATCACAAAAACATCTTACAACAAGTTCAATATTAATAGAGCCAATGTGTGGGATGGAGCTCTCCGTGGCTTCAAGCGTTCTTCATTTGACCCGTCTCATGAGATATTAGTGAAGTTCACAGATGATGAGGGGCGAGCTGAGGATGGACTGGACACTGGTGGTCCCAAGCGCGAGTTCCTGACCCTCCTAATGAACTGCCTGAGAACGCGAAGAATCTTTGATGGGCCAGACGACAGGAAATTTCTCACATTTGACAGTGCAGGTAATGATGTTATTCGGAGGGATGTTTCCAAATTTTTAACGCCTATTCTTGTTTCTGCTCAAAAATTTATAAGAACATTACATTTCAACAACAAGTACATCTTGTGCTTCATGCTGGAAATGCAGGAGCGGCTGGATTCAAGTGAAAATGAAATAATCCTCTTACATTTCTTGCTTCTTAATGATAATGTGGCAACTGTTGGTTAATGTGGTACTAATTGTACAAACAATATCAACAGCTGCAAGAGATGATGAATACTTTCATCCTGGGAGAATGATTGCAACTTCTATAGTTCATGGTGGTCCAGGTCCTCGGTTCTTGTCAGAGATGCTCTACCAGCACCTCACAGGAAGAACAAACACTGACTTTGAGGCCAAGATTGAAGATATAAATGATGACACCATGAGAGCTTCCCTGCTTGAAGTAAGTTGGCATATTGACAGAGCTCATTTAGTCACATCACATTATCAGCTTAGTTCAAATCAAATCAGCTTGTCACATGTTATTTTGATATACAGTGTTAACCTGCGTTTTGAGGGATAGGGCAAGTACATCATAACACTTTTGGTTAACTATTCCTTTAATTGATATTATTACCAAACACTGCCATAATTCCAGGGTCCGATTTCATACCATTAACATTATTCTTAACATTATCCTCTGCCCTTCACACAGTAACCTGTGAAGAATTTCTGTTTTGTTTTTGCTTTTTTGGTCTGTGAAATTCTTACTATGACATCACTCATCTCATCCTGCCCGCATTAGACACTGGTTAACTCCACTGTGCTAATCATGTCAAACCCATTTCTCTCTCTCACCTAATAAACAGTGTTTCTCATATGAAAATACAACCTGCTACCATAATATTATGTCTTCTTGGCTCTTGAAACAAGTTTTGGACTCAAGGTCCCTGTAATCTCCTTATTTGTAGGTCTTTTGCCTCAGGCACCCGTTTCAAACATACAGAAGGCAGTCCTCTCCTTAGTTCCAGGAGAGGACTTCCAAAAAATTTAAAGCCTATTTTTAAACTCTCATTTATATCCATAGTTCGTGAAAAGGTTGCTCTCTGTCAGCTGCTCTCCCATTTCATCCATAACATCCATGCCATTTTCCAATCTGGTTTTAGTGCCTATTCTGTGTTCATATTTGTTTTTGATGGTTTTGTTGCTCATTTAATCTTTGATTACAACTTGCAGTTGGCTTATTCAACCATGAAATAACGAGCTGAAACCCAATTTTTATATTTTCTTATCAGCAATTTTTAAATTTAAAGTGTATTTCTGAATGACAATTCTATTTTTAAGTATTAAAAATCTGATAACCAAGCATTAAATATATTGTTGTTTTTTTTTAGATAACTTATTTCCTCCTTCTTCATATGGGAGTTTGCCTTTGTTAATGGTGATCATTGTCTACCCTAGATCCAATGCAGCTACACTGGATGAACTACATGCGTCGATTGACAGACATTCCAGCTTGTTGCAGACCGCAGGTTGCTTTCAGTACCCTGGCAGAGTGGGTGACAAAAAGAACATCATAAAGGACTTCATGCAGTGGTACTTCTTTAACCGCAACCACTTCTCAATACAAAGGTGACGTGTCTGCCTAATTTGACTTAAGTTGAAGATATTTATTCAGTTCTTTTCAAGTCGAACATTATAATTAAAATGCTAAAGCAATGTTTAGATGAATGAAGAGCTGATGTTTCTCTAAGGGTTCAGAAAATGACAACCTCATAGAATGCATAGTTGGCAGGTCTCAAAAAGGTTAATAAAGGAACTGATGAACTGAATTTTAATTTTGGGTAAAGTATTCCTTTAAAGCAGTTTGGCAGTATTGAAGCAGAATTGAAGCTTTCCTATATCTCATTAAACCTAGATGCTTACAACCTAAAGCCTGCAGGTAGCTAACTCCGACACCTGCAGTATGTATGTGAATTTATATTGAAAAAAGCAAGCATGCTGTGACCAGTTGTAATATCAAGGTGACTGAGGGTTTACAGGAGTGCAGTTGCATCTGAAGGGTGAATTTGTCAGTGTTTGAAAATCCTGTATTTTTTAAAAGAATTTCATTTTCAGTTGAGTTTGCTTCACTGAAGTTATTGACATCATTTAATATGTCATCTTTGTCTTTGCCAAAGGGGTAAACATGCAACATTACTTGACACTACAGATTGGTAATAACAATAATAACAATGTAGAAACTATTGGATTTTCATTTGACTGCATGTTAATGTTGACTGGTTTAAATTAGGGTAATGTATGACTGGTTGGCCTGCTCCTTTGAGATTGTGCCATTCATCATTGCATCTTAGATGCAATGATTGCTCTAAATGTTTTCTAGATTCAAGGATGGGCTTTCAGCACTGGATGTCATTCATGCTTTGGAGCAGCATGCATCCATATTCAGGGCCTTTACGTGCTCAAGTGAGGAACAGCTGACATCTGCAACACTGGAAGAAATCTTTGAGGTCCAGCTCAGTGAAAAAGGCAGCACAAGACGACAGGAAGAAACCAGAGTACTGGGATTCTGGAGAGACTATCTTCTCAAAACAGAAGATTTATTTTTATCAGAACAAATATTCTCATCTTGATATCATCTTCTATTGATGGAAGATGTATTGAAATACATTTAATAACTAAAACCAATGCTTCTGCTTTTTTTTTTATGTTTGCCACAGGATTAAACACACTGCCTCCTGCAGGACTTCAGCCACGACCCAAACTGATGTTTCAAGAGACATCTCGCTTCCCAGTCAGCAGTACCTGTGCAAACACAATAAAAATACCGATGTCCAAGACTTATGAACAGTTTCAAAATGACATGGACTTTGGAATACAAAACTCACCTGGTTTTGGACTCTACTAAGTTTAAAGATAGTATCAGAAAGCACAAATTGTGACATTGACCTATTAAGGCAGTTACTACCTCCATTTTCAAACTTGTTCTGTGAAAGTTTGACTCACATTTCATTACATATCAGCCATGTTCTTCAGTCTGATATAGTTTTCCACACTGGACTCCCAGGTTAATGGCTGCATCAGACCACTCCGTCTCTGAAGGTCCTCAAAGTGTGCCTGGAGATGTTCATCTCCACATGGACTGTAGGATGACACAACCATAAACTGGCCCAGTTCCTCCTGTGAGACCGGGAACCCACAGTTCGTTCCACCAAACCTGGGAGTAAAAAATGCACAGCAGTTCTAATTTGCATTTGCATTTGTTTTCAGCCAACTGGCATGCTGTAATTCTAGGCATATGGGCAGCAAAGGTATACTGTGGTTGTACTTGAAAATTCGTGTAGCAATTCTTTGTAACAAGTGTGTAAATAAAATTTTTTTTGTCACACTTAAGATTTGTGGAGATTGTTAAGAGTCATGGCTGACATGGGGTGAATAGATTATGACAGAATCTTTGAAAGCTACACCCTTTTTTTGCATTTCTCAAAGTAAATCTTGTAAAAATGTTTAAAAAAAAAAAAAAAAAAACATTGATAGAAACAAACCTGTGAGGCAGGTCGTACATGACATTTGGTTTGCCAGATGGACAACGAGACTGTTTAACAGGTCTGATGGTATGTGTGTTCCATTTCTCCCTGCATTCATCAAGGTCCCTCTGTAGCACGTCCATGAACACAAACCGCATTAGGCATGTGTGCTCATGACTGCCACTGAAGAAATGTCTCTCTCTCAGGTCATTCATCAGGTCCATCCAGTAAATTGAGACATGTACGCAGACACAGAAGTTAGAGCTGTAGATTGTTTTAGGTGATGCATTTCCATATAATAGCATTCACAACTGACATTTCAATGATCATCATTAAACAACTGTAAACCTCCAATGCCACAAAAAGTATATCCTGAATAAACAGGGTCCATCTGTGCTTTAACTGCTTATTCTGATCAAATCAGTGGAGAGGAAATAAATGCCCCAGCACTGGCAACCACCAGTGGTGAAAAGAATACTGAAAATCTGTACTCAAGTACAAGTACTGTTACATTGCTAAAATATTACTCAATTAAGAGTAAAAGTATTGGTGTTAGAAAAATACTTAAGAATAAGTAAAAAATATTCATCAAAAAATTACTCAGAGTATTAGTTATTTTAACGGATGATGTCACCATGACCTCTCCAGACCAGGGTTACAAACTTTGTGTATTTTACATTACCAACAGTTAAAATGCTATAAGTCAATTAATCATTAATAATTGATAAGACACAAAACAAGTGTTTTTTCCCTCATTTTGATTGATGTTTTTGTTTGTTTTCTCATTTTAAGTCTTTATTTCCTTATTCAATAAATGTCTCCACCAGACAAAGTTAGATGAGGTGCAGTTACTGCCACGATTATTGATTATATTATATACATACTTATATACCTAATATAATGTACTTTATATCCGTAAGCACATTTTATTTTATTTTTTTTATTTGCATTTTTGAAGATTTTATAACATATAAAAAAACAGCCACCAAACACAACATGGAGGAAAGAAGGGAAAAAAATAGACAAAGCAAAACAAATAAACAATGGAGCACAATACAACAAAGAAAACAAAGAAACAAAAACTAAAAAAAAAAAAAAAAAAAAACAACTCAAACAATTGCTCAGGATTTCAGTCAGAGGACACATCCGCATCAATACTTGCACTAGGCACTACAACAACAAACACATGTAGACTGTAGACTAAACTTCAGAAACAAAAACGATGAGTTCAATGCAAATACAAATAATAGCTAACAAGGAAAGATATATATAATATATATAAGAAACATATTTTACAAATCATTAGAAATATTATTTGTTATATACCTCAACCATTTTCCCATCTTTCTTCAAAAATATGAACTTGGTTTCTGATTCTCATTGTTATTTTTTCCATTCTATATATCTCATTTACAAGGGTCCTCCATTTGGAGTTACTTAAGTTATCATCTTTTAACCAATTTCTTGTAATTTGCTTCATTAATGCTACTGTTATTATTAAAAATAAATGTATATCATTCTTCTCAATGTTTTCTGGAAGTTTTCCAAGTAGTAGGACTAATGGATTTTTGTTCAAAACGATACCAAAAATATTTGACAATTCTCTAATAGAATCTTCCAAGAAACTGCCTAAAACTTTACATGGCCAAAATATATGACTGTGGTGTGCTATTTGCTCCCCGCATTTCCTCCAACAACTTGAGGTTAAATTACCTTTATATTTACTTTGAATTTGGGGTGTCCTAAAATATCGAGTTATAATCTTCCATGCAAATTCTTTCCAATAATTTGAGTTAGTTGTTTCATGTATGTTTTTACACATTTTTCCCAATCTATTGTAGAGATATTACAAGGAAGTTCATTTTCCCATTTATTTTTTACACAGAGATTCATTTGTTTGTCTTGATGATTAGCTTATATTATTTTAACTAATTTAGTTAACAATTTTGTTTCAGTACCACAATCATATATCTTAAGCATGTATTTTATCAAAGGGTTTATTTCTTGAATAGATCTCTTTTTTACAACATCAAAAAGATAACTTCTTACTTGGAAAAAATCGAAATGAATGAGACTTGGGTAAACCATATTGCAACGATAACTGTTCAAAGGATTTCATTTCTTTCCTCCCAAACATTTGTCCAAATTTGCACAGACCTTTAGATGCCCATATATTAAATGTCTGGTCCATTCTATTAGGAGAGAAGTCCCCATTTCTTTCCAAAAAATTACATCTTCATTTAATTTTAAATTGTGACAGACTTCCTTCCAAACCTTAAGTGTAGCGACTACCCATCTATTGTCTACATTCTGTATGATTTTTTGTATTTGGAAAAAGGGAGAGCAGTTAATGGTATATCTCCACAATTTACTTCCATCTCTCTCCTTTTTATGTGTGGACATTCTCCCATCCAGATTTTAACATTTCCTACTTGTGCTGCTTGATAACAAGTTTGCAGGTTTGGAAGGTCTAAGCCACCCATTTCTTTTGGCAATTTAAGTTGATTCATTTTTATTCTTGGTTTCCTAATGTTCCATATAAACTTCCTTATAATGGAATCCCACTGTTTGAAAATGTTAGAGACAATATATATGGGCCTAAGCACATTTTAACTGGTTAAATTCTTAATGCAAAATCAATTGAAGATCAATCACTGACATCCTATTTTTTGTTTGTTTTGTTTAGTTTTTCATCCACATATTCTGGTTTTCATTGGTCACTTTGTGATCAGATCACCTGATTGGCTACAGAAATGCAGATAAAAGGTTTGATATTAATTAAAATTGTAGTCAGTACTCAACTATGATTTTAAAAGTAACTAAGTAGATTACATGGATTAATGTGTACTTAAGTAAAAGTAAAAGTACAGACTTGAAAATCTACTCATAAAAGTACAAGTACCCCAAAAAACTACTTAATTACAGTAATATGAGTATTTGTAATTAATTACTTCCACCCCTGGCAACCGCACTAGATGTACTACCGTGAATACATTTTCGTGGAGGAAAAGCAGGGTTCCAACACGTTAAAAATGATTAAAAATGCTGAAGCCCACACCTGTGCTTTCGGAAGTATGACCACCAGCTTTCGATTCGCTGGTTTGCTGTTGAGGAACCATACATGTGACTGGCAGCCCCAGCAAATTCATCAGTGTGTGATGATCTAAAGGCACAATGGATTGCCACCATTGTGCCGTTTTCAGTGCCACAGTCAGTGCGTAGCCGCATTGGTATGATTCCACATTCTGAGACACAGTGCAGATAGTTTTGAGCAATGACCACAGGGTCATTGTTGCTGGGTCCACACAACAACCACAGTACTTTGCGGGAGTAGCCATCTATACAGCCACTAATGGCCAAACTGAATGGTTTTAATTTGTCATAACCATCAACATGCCAGACATGGTTTGGTCCACGGGAGCTGTACACTCTTTTTACAAATCTCCGTCCTGCACGCAGTTGCACTCCTGAGGGATCAAGCTCTCCCATCAGAGCCATTACATCATCCCTTCTCACAGTTAGAAGATATTTCTGCCGCAATGTCTGCCACATCTGACGGTAGCCATAATGTTGGCCTGGTCCCTTCATTTCCTCTTGTATGGTAGCACGTACAGTAACAAGAGGAGTATAGTTTTTTTGCCTGGACAATGACAAATGTTTCAGTTTACGCTTCAGAGAGCGAAGGCTTATTTTAACATTATGTTTTGTTGCCAGGAAATCCAAAATTTCGTTGTAGCTGTAGCCATCATGGAAATACTTCCGAATCAGATCCTCTTCTGTGGGGCTGTCCGATGCTGACCCTGACAAACACAGGGAGAAATAAATAAATAAACATTTTCCTGCAAAGACAAGCTGCAGCACATCATCCAGTCAGCAGAGAAGACCTTCAGCTGCAATCTGCCATCTCTTAAGGACCTGTACACATTGGGCCTCATTCACAAACAAATCTGGGATTCATCAATATTTTCTTACCTGAATTTTTTCATATTCTGCAAACAAATTCAGAACTTCCTCAGACCATGCGTACACACAAATTGACAGCCTAGCTGTCTTAGAAAATATTGACACTCACCTTTTGACTAAATGAAAGCATATGAAAACCACATTCATTCAAAAAAAACTTAAATATAGTGTTTTCATGGTTGATTTATTTGATTTACCTTATTTTTAGGATTTTAACATAAATGTCATGTCATGTCTGTTTCCTATGTTTGGCACTTTTGTTGCATTTTTATGAATGTATTATGTTGGATTATTAATTATTATCATTGTTATTATTTATTATTATCATCATAATTGTCATCATTGGGTGAAAGTCCTTACTTTCATCATCATCAGCTGTTCATCATTTCACCTTAATTTTTTATCATTGAGGACCAAAAGAGTGCAGGAAGACAGACCCCTCCCATCTTGGACACCACCTGTCAGAACCCCTTCCCTCTGTTAAAAGGCTTTGGACTATCAAGACCAAAACCTCACACCATAAAAATAGTGGGGACTCACAAACACTCTCCCTGCCCCCAACTCTCTCAATATCTGTTTCTGGTTTATTGTTTAATTCTACGAACCAAGAACTAATATCAAATGATTTATAATACGAGCTGTTAAAAGTCTGTAATGAGTAAGTCTACAATATAATAATGATCTCTGTTATTATACATTAAAAAATGTTCGGAAAAGTAGACCTCCGTACTGAAAACTATTGTATCTAGCCAGTAATATGTATTCCAAACTGTGGTATGTTGAACCCTTTATTGTACAATCTACAAACACATACAATTTAGTCTACTTACTGTTGTCTCCCACTTCTGCCAGAAACTGTACATTTTTGCCACATGAGCCACAGAACACTCGAACGGTGTGTAGATGGTGGCCACAGAAAGGGCAAAACATGGCAGCCTGGAAATACAGACATTGATATGGTAAATCCCTTTAGTAAACTCAATCAAAAAATCACATAAATAGCAATTATCACTAAATAAAGAGAAATGTTACATTAGAGGAATACGACATTGTGTGTGTGTGTGTGTGTGTGTGTGTGTGTGTGTGTGTTTAATTTATGCTACTCTTGTTTTACTCTGTTCTCTCCCTATTCATCACCTCTCCTCTCCAAAAAAGTATCAGTCCAGTAAAGTATCCAATCATATGTGGAGACGAGGTCGAAAATAAACTAACCTTAAATGCAATCAAATCCCTGGGGTCTCCCGGAAAGTAACGTTAGTTACAGTAACGTTAGCTAACATTACCACTACAGATACACTACTCTTGTAGAACTCAAAGTTTCTAGCATGCTAACGTCATGTAAATCAGCTGCACTTTCATAATACAGTAAAAGATGAGGGCCACATATGGAAAAAAGAAAGAAAGAAAGAAAAAGGGAAAAGAATACATACTTTTTCATTTGCCTCTCCCTACTCCAATTTTCCTCTTATCAATATCTCTGCCGCTCATGTACTGATCTGCTCCACAGGTTGATGCGTCTGTCTGTCTGTCTCTCGGGTGGAAGCTCAGCACTGCCCCTAGAGGCCTGGAGAACTTTCGTGTGTATGACTGAATATGCGGCGTTTTCTTTTTGCATTTATTTTCTTATTTGCAGCGCATTTCTGTATTTGTAGTGCTTTCGTTTTGCATCTGTTTTCCGATATGCAGCGCGTTTCTGTATTTGCAGCGTTTTCCTTTTGCATCTGTTTTCTTATATGCAGCGCGTTTCTGTATTTACAGCGCCTGTCTGTATATGCAGCGCGTTTGCACTTGTCGGCCACCGTATCCATCGCATAAAAACACTTGAAAGAAAAAAATGTGCCAATGGAAACATGCTTAAATGACTAAAACGAACAGTGGAACATATAAACATTTCTGTTTATAATAACAGAAACAATGAACAGGTGTTGAAATGTCTCAAAATCTCTAATTTTAAGCTTGGAAGTTTGTGACAAATTACAGGGGACGAAAGAGTTGAACAAATGTCAAATGACAAATTTTCCTAAAACACGATTTGAGTTGACAAGACAAGAACAGTCAGTTAAATGGGGCAACTGGAGTGAAAACTGAATTGGAAAATAATAAAAAGTTGCTTTTAATGTCTATATTATTTTTTTCTTATTTGTGCCATCAAGTCACACAGGATCTACCCTTCTCTGGTAATTGTGTCAGAGCAATAAATCTATATTAAAAGAAGACTGGTAACAGTCTTTTATAATAACTTGTTTGGTTTTTTCTTCATGTTCAGCTCAGGATAGTTTGGTACACAATTTTCTGTTTCCATGATGAAAGATACCAAACCTGTACTGTCAGGGTTGGGAGGGTTATATAGTATATAATTATATAGTCCACCTCTGCAGGTGTACAGACTGGCCTCATCCTATCAGGACAGAGAGGAACTCAGACTTAGGGTCCTGATCCTGAAGTGTCCTCCAGCTTCATTTAGACGGCATGTCTCACACAGGGGCACACAACAGGCTGCACGTTGATTCATTCATTAATCAATCAATCAGTCAGATTATTCCATTAATGAACCAATGAATCAGAAAATATTTCAGTCAGATCGATTAATTAATGAATCAATAAATCAGCAGATCAAGCAATCAGATCAATTCATTAGTGAACCAATAAATCAATAAGTAAGATAAATTCATTAATGAACTAATAAATCAGTAAATCAGTCAGATCAATTCATTAATGAACCAATAAATTAGTCAGTCAGATCAATTCATTAATGAACCAATAAATCAGTAAATCAGTCAGATCAATTCATTGATGAACCAATAAATTAGTCAGTCGGATCGATTCATTAATGAACCAATAAATCAGTAAATCAGTCAGTCAGATCAATTCATTAATAAACCAATAAATCAGTCAGTCAGATTGATTCATTAATGAACCAATAAATCAATAAATCAATAAGTAAGATAAATTCATTAATGAACTAATAAATCAGTAAATAGGTCAGATCAATTCATTGATGAACAAATAAATTAGTCAGTCAGATCAATACATTAATGAACCAATAAATCAGTTAATCAGTTAGATTGATTCATTAATGAATCAATAAATCAGTAAATCAGTCAGTCAGATCAATTCATTAATAAAACAAAAAATCAGTCACTCAGATCGATTCATTAATGGACCAATAAATCAGTAAATCAGTCAGTCAGATCAATTCATTAATAAACAAATAAATCAGTCAGTAAGATCAATTTATTAATGAACCAATAAATCAGATTGATTCATTAATGAATCAATTAATCAGTAAATCAGTCAGTCAGATTATTCCATTAATGAATCAATAAATCAGTCAGATTGATTCATTAATGAATCAATTAATCAGTAAATCAGTCAGATCAATTAGTTAATGAATCAATAAATTAGTCAGTCAGATCGATTCATTAATGAACAAACAAATCAGTAAGTCAGTCAGACAGAACAATTAATTAATAAACTAAAACATTAGTCAGTCTGATCAATTTATTATGAACCAATAAATCAGACTGATTCATTATTGAATCAGATAATCAGTAAATCAGTCAGTCAGACTATTCCATTAATGAATCAATAAATCAGTCAGTCAGATCAATTCATTAATAAACTAATAAACCAGTCATTCAGATCAATTCATTAATGAACCAATAAATCAGTAAATCAGTCAGATCAATTCATTAATCAACCAATAAATCAGTAAATCAGTCAGTCAGATCAATTCATTAATAAAACAATAAATCAGTCACTCAGATCAGTTCATTAATGAACCAAAAAATCAGAAAATCAGTCAATCAGATCAATTAATTGATGAATAAATAAATCAGCAGATCAAGCAATCAGATAAATTCATTAATGAACTAATAAATCAGTAAATCAGTAAGTCCGATCAGTTCATTAATAAACCAATAAATTAGTCAGTAAGATCGATTCATGAATGAACCAATAAATCAGTCAGTCAGATCGATTCATTAATGAACCAATAAATAAGTCAGTCAGATTGATTCATTAATGAACAAATAAATCAGCAAGTCAGTCAGTCTGATCAATTTATTAATGAACCAATAAATCAGATTGATTCTTTCATGAATCAATTAATCAGTCAGTCAGATTATTCCATTAATGAATCAATAAATCAGTAAATCAGCCAGTCAGATCAATTCATTACTGAACCAGTAAATCAGTCAGTCAGATCAATTCATTAATGAACCAATAAATTAGTTAGTCAGATCAATTCATTAATGAACCAATTAATCAGTCAGATCAATTCATTTATGAACCAATAAATCAGTAAATCAGTCAGTCAGATCAATTCATTAATAAAACAATAAAGCAGTCACTCAGATCGATTCATCAATAAATCAATAAATCAGTCAGTAATAATATTGCATTAATGATCAATAAATCCTTGAAGCAGTTAGTCAGATCGATTCATTAATGAACCAATTAATCAGTAAATTCGTCAGTCAGATTATTCCATTTATGAATCAATAAATCAGTAAATCGGTCAGTCAGATTATTTCATTAATGAATCAATAAATCAGTAAATCAGTCAGTCAGATTCATTCATTTATCAATAAAATAACAAACAATCATTCCTTCAGAATGACTATCTTAATAAAAGTTTTCGGAGAGACAAATTCTAGTCCATGTTTTTGGCTCCACAGGAGACAGTCAAGACAGGAGGAGAGCCATGGAGTCAAGACAACCCATATAGCAATCAGACCCCACACCGGTGTAGGTACCAGATCTGTCCCCCCCATAGAAGACTAGATATGTCAGCGCGCTGTAGAAGCCCGCCAAGCGACGTGCCTACGTGGAGGCCATCTTGGGTAGGGCGACGTTCCCATTAAAGGCAATGCATGTACATTGAAAATAAATCATAACTTGCTCATTTCTTAATGGATTGATTTAAGAAAAAAAAATTCTACCAATGTTGCCTTCAATGTTACCCTTTCAGTCTGACGGCCAGGAAATCATTTATGTTTAGCCTTTCTGTATATATCTAAATGTATATACATAGATATATTGTTATAAGTATAAAAACATAAAGATAAACATATATAGAAACTATGTTTTTGTATGTTTTTGGATTGAAATATTTAATGGTATAGGTAATAAAGTAATCATTTATATCATCATTTATATTTATTTTCTTTCTCTCTCCACACACACACACACACAAACACACACACACACACACACACACACACATATATATATATATATATATATATATATATATACATATATATATATAGATATTTTATATGTGTGTGTGTGTGTGTGTGGACAGAGAACATGCGTGGACAGCAACACATCCGCTGAGATAGCTCCCAGTTGTCATCATCATTGTACAGCCCCAAGTCCAATGAGGTTGGGACATTGGGACAAGCTCTCAACAAGATTAAATAATGAAAAAGAGCACAAAACTATTCTTACTTGTGAAATGTTATGCCTTGTTTCCTCGTTTTAATTGTACAGTGTATTTTACAATTGTATGCAGCGCGATGTGCAGGTGTTGTGCCAAGGTACTTACCCCCGCTATAAGGATGGAATTTTACGCTATAAAATGGCAAATACTATTATGCAGATTGTTGTATGGATGAGTGAGTGTTATCTTATTTCAGTTTTGTTTTGTTTAAGACTACAAAATGTATCTACCAAAATAAACAAGTCCGTTGTTTGAAATTCTTGAAGTTCGAACTGTCCTCATTTATTACACTGTGTAGCGCCGTGAAGAAAAGAGCTTCCAAAGGATCTATACTCCTCACAAGTAATGCTTTATCTCTCTTCATACCATGGTCATACGCTGAGCTTTAACTGCTCTTTGGGATACTTTTTCTTCGATTAGCCTGCTACTGCAATGTACGATCATCCGGAAGTTGTGTCCACACTTTCAAAATAAGAGCACGTATCCATGAAAAACGTGAGGACTCGACCTAAAAGTAAGACGACTCCAAACACAAGGGGAGGGGGGCGTACAGATTTTCGCAGGCCAGATATGGTCTGAAATAATTTGTACCCCCCTGTAACTTAGGATAGAAATGAGCTAGTCCATTCAAAGTCTCCAATATTGTCAGGCTTGATCAGAAATGACCACAAAATAAATGTTATGATGGTAGTTAATGACTTGACCCTTCTGAAGGGGGGGGGGCGGGGGGGGGGGTACAGATTTTTGCAGACCAGATATGGTCTGAAATAATTTGTATCCCCCCTGTAACTTAGGATAGAAATGAGCTAGTCCATTCAAAGTCTCCAATATTATCAGGCTTGATCAGAAATGACCACAAAATAAATGTTATGATGGTAGTTAATGACTTGACCCTTCTGAAGGGGGGGTACAGATTTTTGCAGGCCAGATATGGTCTGAAATAATTTGTATCCCCCTGTAACTTAGGATAGAAATGAGCTAGTCAATTCAAAGTCTCCAATATTGTCAGGCTTGATCAGAAATGACCACAAAATAAATGTTATGATGGTAGTTAATGATTTGACCCTTCTGAAGGGTCAAATCATTAACTGACTACAGCTTTTTGCAGGCCAGATATGGTCTGAAATAATTTGTACCCCCCTTGTATCTTAGGATCAGAGTTTACCTGTGCAAACTCTCCATTGTTTTAGGCTTAATTAGAAATGACCATGAAATAACCATAAAAATGGTTCTGAGGGTAGTTCATGGTTTGACACGGCCAAGCAGGAAGAGGGACACAGTTTTTGCAGGTTAAAAAATATGGTTGTAATTATTTGCATCCCCTTCAATAATTTTTCTGTGAGCCTGAATTGAACTGTGGTTATTCTGCATATTCTGATGAAAAACAAAACATAGCAAATGAAACATAGCTAATGAACTGCACCAATGTTATTGTTTTGTTTTTTTTTTTTTCATTTTTCAATTTCAGGGGTGGTAAAAATGCACATCAAACGGTTGCCAGGTTTTAATATGCAAAGATAACATGGAATTAGAAATACCATTGATAAGGCTGTCTTTAATTTCTTATGAATAACATTTCCAGTGAAAAATGCAGTCGTAATAGTGCGAGTAATATACTAAAATGGAGCAGTGATATTATTATTATTATTATTACCATTGCGCTGGCAGAGCTTTAAAGTTAGGGTTCAAACTGTGTCTCAAAAAATACAATTGTTTATAAGCTTGTGTTTGGAGTCGTCTTATGCTGCGTTCCAGGCAACCCGTAACTCGTGTTTTTCCCAACTGTAACTCGTGAAAGTGCACTGGAACGGCAGTCGAACTCGTAACTTCCAACCCGTGAACTCGTACCAGATCGATGTACTCCGAGTTACGACTTGTGACGTCACATCACTGCCTAAACAATATGGCAGCCTCTAAGTAACGACAAATACCGTAAAATTTAAAGTATAAGCTTCTGTTACCTTCTGCACCGTTTCCCCTCCTCCGTTTCACTCAAATGATCAAGCTGCAGGCTTCTTTGGTGGTTGAAATGATTAAGCATAAATCTTATAATGTCTGCCATGTTGTTTTGTTTACATACCAGAATTCCTTGTGCTCAAACTGAAGTTTTGATTTAATTTACTTTATTAATTAGTTTAATTTACAATTAATTTAGTTTAATTTGCCTGGAACGCTTTCAGGTCGGAACTCGAAAATTTCAACTGGGAAATTTCCGAGTTACGGGTTGCCTGGAAGGCAGCATTACTTCTAGGTCGAGTCCTCACGTTTTTCATGGATACGTGCTCTTATTTTGAAAGTGTGGACACAACTTCCGGATGGTCGTACATTGCAGTAGCAGGCTAATCGAAGAAAAAGTATCCCAAAGAGCAGTCAAAGCTCAGCGTATGACCATGGTATGAAGAGAGATAAAGCATTACTTGTGAAGAGTATAGATCCTTTGGAAGATCTTTTCTTCACGACAGTTCGACAACTTCAAGAATTTCAAACAACGGACTTGTTTATTTTGGTAGATACATTTTGTAGTCTTACACAAAACAAAACTGAAATAAGATAACACTCATCCATACAACAATCTGCATAATAGTATTTGCCATTTTATAGCGTAAAATTCCATCCTTATAGCGCTTGACGTGCGCGCTCCCGTGGACAGGGGATACACTTCCTATCGGGGGTAAGTACCTTGGCACAACACCGGCATCCTTACTGTTTTCGTCTTTGCCCCCACTACAACCACGGAATGCCCTGACACTTTGCCCCCACTAGCTTAGCTTCAACGTAGGCACGCAGCTCAAAGGGGCATCTAGTCTTCTATGTGTATCTATGGTCCCCCCCGTAGACATATACACTCGACGCCTCACCAACATACGTCAGTGTGTCCGCACTGACGTATGTTATGTCTCAAGACTTCAGCAACAATGATAATATGTAAGAATACCGTAAGTATGTAATAAAATAGGTAAATATGTCATGTAATAAGCAAATATGTCACAATGTAATGTGATAAGTTATTATACAACAAAGAATAAATATGTCATATAATATGTAATAATAAATAAATGTGTAATAGGTAAATATGTAACAATAAATAAATATGTAATGTAATAGGAGAATATGTAACAATAAATAAATATGCAATATAAAATGTAATAATAAATAAATGTAATAAGAAATAAATATGTAATTCATAAATATGTAACAATAAATAAACCTGTAATGTATTAGGTGAATATGTTAGAATAAATAAACATGTAATATTATAGGTAAATTAGTAACAAATATGTAACGTGATAGGTTAATATGTAAGAATAAACAAGTATGTAATATAATAGGTAAATATGTAATGTAATAGGTGAACATGATTCTTAAGCAACACCTTTAGTGACAGCAGAAGGGAACAAGACCTCGGTCTCTGTAACACCCTCATTTCCCCACCCAAACCCATCACCCCCTTCAACATCAAAGAACCCACACTCAAAGAAGTGGAGGCGGTAATCAAGTCGGCCAGAGCATCTTCAGCCTCGGGACCAAGTGGAGTACCTTACAAAGTCTTCAAACAGTGCCCAAGGCTGTGGGAGCGTCTTTGGAAGATCCTCAAGGTTATCTGGAGGAAGGAGAAGATGCCTGTTAAGAATGATTTGATCTTTGTACATATTGTATATAGAGAAAGATCTTTGTACATATTGTATATAGTGTTTTCATGTATTTGAACATCTCTATCCTGATGCTTAAATAATTTTTGCTGAGCAACTGCATTTTTCTATCACACACACACACACACACACACACTACATAACCTTGTGCTGCCCACTCCTTGTTCCTTCTTATCACCTGTGTGCATAACTTGGTGCATCTTCAAGACCAGCTCAAACCGGCACAAGAAGAGGATCCTGTGTGAAGGTCACTCCACTTCACACCCCCCCATATGTTACATACACACACTTTCTTATAAAAGAGAGAAGACTTTGTATTAGCTTCAGACCAACATCTCAGACTGTCTGACACTCTGTATTGTTGCTCTCCTTGCTGCAAGTAAAACTTTGTTTGATTGCACCCAGCTGTTCTCTTCATTTTTATTCTGAAATATGTCAGGTGTTGGTAAGTCCCATTAAAGGCGCTACTGAGTGATCTTAGGACTGTGAAGGAAAAATCCTGACAGTGCCACAACAGTGGAGGTTCGTAGAGGGTGTATGGACCCCCAAAGAGGAGAATGCCAGCGACATCGAGCAATTCCGGTCAATCTCACTCCTCTGCGTGGAATGCAAGATCTTCTTCAAAATTGTTGCCAACCGCCTCACTGAGTACCTCCTGAAGAACAACTTCATAGACACCTCAGTACAGAAGGGAGGGGTCCCCGGCATTCCAAGTTGCATCGAACACACTGGTGTAGTGACCCAACTCATCAGAGAGGCCCGAGAGAGCAAGGGCAACCTGGCAGTGCTTTGGCTAGACCTGGCAAATGCATATGGTTCGATCCCGCACAGGCTAGTGGAATTGTCCCTGTCAAAGTATCATGTTCCGGAGAAGATCCAAAAACTCATCACCCACTCACTCACTCATGTCTATTATAACAACTTCAGTCTGAGGGTGTCCTCCGGGTCTTCAACATCAGCATGGCATCGACTTGAGAAAGGAATCATCACTGGCTGCACCATCTGGTATCCCTGTTTGCATTAGCCATGACGATGCTTGTGAAATCAGCTGAAGTAGAGTGCAGAGGCCCCTTGTCCAGATCTGGCACCCGACAACCTCCGATCAGGGCTTATATGGATGACCTAACCGTAACCACAACATCGGTCACTGGGTGCAGGTGGATCCTACAAGGCATTGAAAAGCTCATCGCTTGGGCAAGAATGAGCTTCAAGGCGGCCAAATCCAGGTCCCTTGTCCTCAGGAAGGACAAAGTTACAGACCACTTCCCCTCTTCCTGGGGGATGCAAGGATTCCATCTGTGTCGGAGAAACCAGTTAAGAGTTTGGGGAAGCTCTTCACTGGTGACCTGAAGGACACTGCTTCTTGCAAGGCAACCAGAGATGACCTCAGCTCTTGGCTTTCTGCAGCGGGCAGGTCAGGACTTCCGGGGAAATTCAAGGATTTACCAGCATGGAATCCTACCCAGCTTATCCAGGCTGAGGTGTGGGCAGAGGAGGAAGAAATTCGCCTCAGCAGGATGGTGGGCATTGGCAAACAGGGGGCCTGGACCAAGTGGGAACATGCGGCTGGCCGGAAAATCACGTGGGCAGAACTGTGGAGATTGGAGCCGCTGCGTTTCAAGTTCTTGGTCCAGTCAGTGTATGATGTCCTCCCAACTCACTCATATCTGTTCACCTGGGGCCTGGCGGACTCACCTGCCTTTCAACTCTGCCAGAAGAGGGGATTGATGGAGCATATCTCGAGCTGCTGCTCCAAGGCCTTGGGAGAGGGGCGATACCGGTGGCGCCACGACAAAGTCCTGCAGGCGGTAGCTGATACCATCTGCACCGGCATCTGCTCAAGCAAGTCTCAACATCCGGCAAAGTGCTCCATTTCTTTTGTCCGTGCCAGAGAGAAGCCTCAACCACGCCCAAAGGCTTCTCTAAACAGCAAGGGACTGGCAGCTCCGTGTTGACTTAGGAAGACAGCTGAAGTTCCCAGACACAATATCATCGACCACTCTTAGACCTGACATGGTCCTGATCTCTGAGGTAACTAAACAAGTGGTGCTGCTGGAACTCACAGTTCCCTGGGAAGACAGAATGGAAGAGGCACAGGAGAGAAAGAGAGCCAAATATGCTCCCCTGGTTGCAGAGTGTCGGAGGCTGGGGTGGAGGGCCCACTGTGAGCCTGTCGAAGTTGGCTGCAGCGGCTTTGCAGGGTGATCTTTACACCAAGTCCTGGGACTCTTGGGAATCTGTGGGCAGCAGAGACGACGGGCCACCAAGAACATCTTGGAAGCTGCTGAAAAGGCTTCACGGTGGCTCTGGATAAAGAGTGGCGCACTGAGCTACCTGGACACAGGCTGGGGACTGATCACCCCCAGCCGGGTCGCCTGGAAGAGGATGTCTGAAGATAAGACCCGAAACACCCGATGATGCCAGGTCCTTCACTGATGATGTGTCCAGGTTGCACCGAGAGGTGTCTTGCATGACTGTAAATAAATTTGTAATGTGAGGGGTCATATGTAGAAGTAAGTATGTAATAAAATACGTAAATATGCCATGTAATAAGTGACTATGTAACCATAAATATGTAATGTGATAGGTTAATATGTAAAAATAAATAAATATGTTATTTAATATGTAATAATAAATAGATGTGTAATAAGGAATAAATATGTAATTGGTAAATATGTAACAATAAATAGATATGTAATCTGTGAATATGTAACAATAAATAAATATGTAATATAACAGGTAAATAAGTAACAATAAATAAATGTATAATTTGATAGGTTAATATGTAAGAATAAGTATGTTATATAATAGGTAAATATGTAATAGGTGAATATGTTACAACTATGTAATGTGACAGGTAAACATGTAACAATAAATATGTAATATATAATAAATAAATGTGTAGTAAAATATGTAAAAGGCAAATATGTAACATTTAATAATTATGTAATATGTAAATATGTAGCAATAAATGAATGTATAATAGGTAAAAATGTTATTGTATGTAAATATTTTAAAATATCTACATTTGTTCCACAAAAAATGTTATAACTTGTGCCCTCATGTATATGTTCATTGTATATAAATGTCACATTGTATGTAAATAAACACTTTTGCATATTTTTGTCATGGACTACATCATGTTGCTGCTCAAAAAGGAGAGTACAGCAGTCCCAGTATCCGATTTGCAAACTTCTTCCATTTCCTAGGGACCCCCTCGAATATCAGGGGATGGTCGCTATAAATGTGCTTTTTCCAACTTGGAATTTCAATAGCTTTCCAATTTTTTAATTTATTGACATAAAACCACTTCTCATGTGTCCTGGACATCTTCTCACAGCTTTCACAGCTCTTACTTAGTTTATAAAAGTTTTTTTGTTAAAAAAACCCCACTGAGAACGTTATCAGGGGATGGTCACTATGAATGTGCTTTTTCCAACTTGGAATTTCAATAGCTTTCCCATTTTTTAATTTATTGACACCAAATCACCTCTCATGTGTCCTGGACATCCACTCACAACTTTCACAGCTCTTACTTAGTCTGTGAAGATGGTCATTAAAAAAGACCCCACTAAGACCATTATCAGGGGATGGTCGCTATAAATGTGCTTTTTCCAACTTGGAATTTCAATAGCACTCTCATTTTTTAATTTGTTGACATCAAATCACCTCTCTTGTGTCCTGTACATCCTCTCATAACTTTCACAGCTCTTACTTAGTCTGTGAAGAAGGGCATTAAAAAAAACGCCACTGAGACCATTATCAGAGGATGGTCACTATAAATGTGCTTTTTCCAACTTGGAATTTCAATAGCTCTCTCATTTTTCAATTTATTGACATCAAATCACCTCTCATGTGTCCTGGACATCCACTCACAACTTTCACAGCTCTTACTTAGTCTGTGAAGATGGTCATTAATAAAAAAAACTGAGACCATTATCAGGGGATGGTCGCTATAAATGTGCTTTTTCCAACTTGGAATTTCAATAGCTTTCCCATTTTTCAATTTGTTGACATCAAATCACCTCTCATGTGTCCTGGACATCCTCTCACAACTTTCACAGACCTTAGTCTGTGAAGGTCATTAAAAAAAACCTCACTGAGACCATTATCAGGGGATAATCACTATAAATGGGCTTTTTCCAACTTGGAATTTCAATAGCTCTCTCATTTTTTAATTTATTGACACCAAATCACCTCTCATGTGTCCTGTACATCCTCTCACAACTTTCACAGCTCTAACTTAGTTTATAGAAGGTCATTAAAAAAAACACTGAAACCATTATCAGGGGATGGTCACTACAAATGGGCTTTTTCCAACTTGGAATTTCAATAGCTATCTCATTTTTTAAATTTATTGACACCAAATTGCCTCTCATGTGTCCTGTACATCCTCTCACAACTTTCACAGCTCTAACTTAGTTAATAGAAGGTCATTAAAAAAAACACTGAAACCATTATCAGGGGATGGTCACTACAAATGGGCTTCTTCCAACTTGGAATGTCAATAGCTATCTCATTTTTTAAATTTATTGACACCAAATCACCTCTCATGTGTCCTGGACATCCTCTCACCACTTTTACAGCTCTAACTTAGTTTATAGAAGCTCATTAAAAAAACACTGAGACCATCATCAGGGGATGGTCGCTATAAATGTGCTTTTTCCAGCTTGGAACTTCAATAGCTCTCTCATTTTTTATTTTATTGACACCAAATTGCCTCACATGTGTCCTGTACATCATCTCACAACTTTCACAGCTCTAACTTAGTTTATAGAAGATCATTAAGTAAAAACCCCACTGAGACCATTATCAGGGGATGGTCGCTACAAATGTGCTTTTTCCAACTTGGAATTTCAATAGTGTAGGAGCCATGTATTTGATGTATTTGATTTCAGTATTTATATTGACTCCTCCAAACGCTAGGGGGCGTAATGGGATGTTAGTAGGGGTCTAAAGGCACTGGCATCAGCAACAGGTGCTGCTTGGTAGGAAGCAAACAGTTTTGGACTGTGCTCGATGAAGGTCGTGTTTTGTTGTACGTTTTAAGTTGTTTAAAGGAGGAACTGATGTAGCCGAACTGGAATAAACAATGTGATGATTGCAAAGAGATGGTGAGCCTGGACACGTTTTTCCGACTACACGTCAACTTTAGCTTAGCCCAATTAGCAGCCGATAGCGGCTAACGTATAGGACGACTTAGTCACTACAATTAGGTCCAAAACTGCTTCGTTCTGCATCGTTGGAGCGTGATCTGTTGCTGGATTGGAGGTCAGTGAGTATCGCCGCTGGAAAGCTTCTGCTTTAAGTGGAAAACAGCCGACTGTATTGGCCTTCGTCACGCGGAGCTACTGGAGCTATTGGAGCAACACCGGAGCTAGTGGAGCCGCACCGGAGCTACTGGAGCCACCGGTACGCCAAGGATCCGCGAGCGGGACGTCGGACCACTTATGCCGGCCAAAGTGTGGGGATATGTGCAGCGCTGACATAGTTATGAATGGCCGTTGTCGATTGTGTGCACACATTAATATGAAGCGTAAATCCAGTGCATTGGTCGCAACCGTCACAGCAGCTGAGCGTGATACCATGCGTTATTTGCGGATGTAATTAACTTTAGAGCGGACTTGTTTAAACCAATAATTTACAAACATGGAACAGGAAAACGCGCAATCTTGCGACGCGCTTAAACCCACGGACGATGAACCATTGGGGACTGAAGCTGAACATGATAGGGGAGAGGAACAGGGGGGCGCTGTAAAAAGGCGCACTGTTAAATTAACACACAAAGCTTTAATGGAAAAAATAGACAATTTACAAAAGGAAAGAAAGACCAAAATAAACAAGCTGCCTAATCTAAGAAAAACGATTGCTGACTTGATGAATGACCAAGACTATGTAAACGAGGTGAAATGTACATTTAACAAGTATAACAATTTGTGTGAGGAAACAAAAAATGTGCATGTGTCTTTGTTGGGGTTATTACCTAAAGAGGAAGCAGCAAAACATGAAACATGGTACAAAGCAAAAATGTTGAATGTCAATGATTTCATTGTTAATGTGAATAAGTGGTTGGCTGAAACTCCAAGCAGCCCTGCTGATGGTGATGATGGTGACAATGATAATGAGGAAGTTCATGTTGAGCCACATGACAGTATTTCAAATGTTGAATCAAATATCTCTGATAAACAATCGGGTCATAAAAGTTCCAGAAGCGACAAATCCTATACTTCCTCTGCACTAATCAAGGCAGAAGCGGAGAAAGCTGCGCTCATGGCACGTGCTGCTGCCTTAAAGGAAAAGCACGCTTTGGAGGAGCAGACAGAGGTTTTGAGGAGGAAAAAGGAGCAACTTGAGTTGGACACTGAAATAGCAGCTTCTGCTGCTAAGTTAGCGGTACTCCAAGCCAGTGACAACACTATGCTGGACGGGCAATCCGATGGAATGGATTCATATTTCAGGGAAAAGGTCAAACTTAAGCAACATTTGTTTCTTCAATCAGAACAAAAGAATACTCATCCATTGGAGACAACAAGTGCATCTGATCACCACTGGAATGCTGCCCACCGTAGCAAACAGGATGATGTTAAATCTAAACAAAATATACAAGTAAAATATAAGTTAACTTCAGACCCTCAGCAACAATTAACAGAGGCACAAAACATTCAACACGCTCTGCTTTCTCAAGGTGACGATCAAACAGCAGGTGATCTTTATGGATTGCTAGAACGACAAAATGAGATAACTACGCTTCTGGTTCAAATGCAAAACTCTCAGTTCTTACCTCACAGGGAAATACCAGTTTTTGATGGAGATCCTCTGCCGTTCAAATCATTCATAAAAGCATTTGAGCATTGTGTCGAAGCAAAAACTAATAACAAAGGGGATTGCTTATATTACCTTGAGCAGTTCACCAAGGGACAACCCAGAAATCTTGTGTGCAGCTGTCTTCATATGGCTCCAGAGAGAGGTTACCTTGTCGCCAAGAATCTGCTTGAGGAGCATTTTGGAAATGGATTAATGGTGACTGCAGCATATATGGAGAAGGTCACTGGATGGCCAAACGTCAAGTCTGAGGACACTAAAGGACTCCAAGCATATGTGCTTTACTTGCGTGAATGCTCCAATGCAATGGAAGAGCTGCAATACTTGGAAGAGCTGAACATGCCATCAAATATGAAAACTGTGATTCAAAAACTTCCATATAAGCTCAGAGAAAAATGGAGAGAGAAAGCATGTGAAATTTTGGACAGAGATAATCAAAGAGCTTACTTTGTCGACATTGTCAAGGTTATTGAACAACAGGTCAGAATTGCTTCAGATCCAGTCTTTGGTGACATACAGGACACTCCACTTAGTAAAGGAGGAATCAAAGGCAAGTCTCAAGTCAAACCACAGTTCAAAAGAAACAGTTTCGCAACTCATGTATCCATTACTGATGAATGTAATGCAGATGCCCGCAAGAGTGACATAGTTCAGAAGGAATTTATTCTCTCCCCAAAGATGAACCCTATTTCCTGTCAGTATTGTGGGCGTGGACATAGGCTGGATCGATGTATGCAACTTGGACGAAAGCCGCACAGGGAAAAATTAAACCTTTTAAAGGAGAAAGGTTTGTGTTTTGCTTGCTTGGGTACAGGGCACCTCAGCAAGAATTGTGACAGACGCATTATTTGCAAACAGTGCAACCAAGCTCATCCCAGCCTTCTGCATATTGAAAAAAGGGAAAAGGGTACCCATGAAGATACTGAACTGACAAGGAAAACATCTGGGAGCTGCACAACAACATCAACTTGTGGTCATACAGGGGCTGGCCACAATAATGGTGTTCTTCCCATATTACCGGTACAAGTGAAGTTCACAAAGGGAAATAAAGTGATTGAGACATATGCTTTTCTGGATCCAGGAAGCACAGGCACCTTTTGTTCTGAAAAGCTTGCAAAGAAACTGAACACAGAAGGGCGAAAGCAAAAATTCATCTACGAACCATGGGTCATAATAAGGCAGTACCAAGCTTCATTATTAATGGCCTGGAAATCTCAGAGTTTTCTGGCAAGCACTTTTATGTACTCCCTGATGTGTTTACCCAGAAAGAGATGCCTGTATCCACAGAAAACATTATCAGTATAGAAGAGCTGACTAAGTGGACTTACCTCAATGGAATTCAGATTCCTCGTATAAGAGCTGATGTTGACCTGTTAATCGGCACCAATGCCTCCAAGTTAATGGAACCATGGGAGGTGATTAACAGTCATGGAGATGGACCATATGCTGTCAAAACCCTCCTGGGATGGGTGATTAATGGTCCACTACAAGGAAACAATAACAGACAAAATGAAAATGTGTATCCTACAATAACTGTCAATTGAACTGTTGTGGACAGGATTGAGGAATTATTGGTCAACCAATACAACCATGATTTCAATGAGATAACATCTGAAGACCAAGAGGAGATGTCAAGAAATGAAAGAAAATGTGTTGAAAGTGTAGAAAACTCTGTTCAACTTAAAGAAGGGCACTATAAAATGAAACTGCCTTTTAAGAATGAAAATGTCACCATGCCCAACAACCGGTGTGTATCCAAGCTACGTATTTGTGGACTGAGAAAGACATTCCAGAAGGATGCAAGCTTTCATAGAGAGTATACAAACTTCCTCTCTGATGTCATTGACAAAGGCTATGCCGAACCAGTGCCACAACATCAGCTTGTACCACAGGAAGGTAAAGTATGGTATATACCTCACCATGGGGTGTACCATCCAAGAAAAGGTACATTACGAGTTGTGTTTGACTGTGGTGCAGAATTCAAAGGTGTCTCTCTCAACAGTCAGCTTCTCCAGGGCCCAAATCTGACCAGCTCATTGGTTGGAGTCTTGATGCGGTTTGGACAGGAACCTGTGGCTATAATGGCAGACATACAAGCCATGTTTCACCAAGTCCAGGTGGCAGATGAACATGTGGACTTCTTAAGATTTTTGTGGTGGCCTGAGGGGGACCTGAACCAGGACCTTGCAGAATATCGCATGACCGTTCATCTGTTTGGGGCCGTATCTTCACCCAGCTATGCATGCTTTGCTCTCAGGAGGTGTGCGGAGGATAATCAAACTGACTTTCCAGCAGAAGTGGTGGAGACAGTGAAAAGAAACTTCTGTATGGATGACCTCCTCAAGAGTATGCCTTCAGAAGAGGATGTTATCATCATGGTTCGGAACCTCATCGCAATCTGCCAGAGAGGAGGATTTAACCTCACAAAATGGATTAGCAATGATCGCTAAGTGCTTCAAAGTATTCCAGAAGAACACAAGTCAAAGAACTTGTTTGAACTAGATCTGGACAGAGACAAGCTACCAATGGAGAGAGCTTTAGGTCTGCAGTGGTGTATTGAGACCGACACGTTCAAATTCAAATTGAAAGTTAAGGAACAGCCAGACACCAGGCGTGGCATGTTGTCCCTGATCAGTTCTGTTTGTGATCCATTGGGATTTCTAGCACCTCTTATCCTCCCTGGTAAACTGTTATTGCAGCAGTTATGTAGGCATAAATGTGATTGGGATGACCAAATCCCTCAAACCTTTCTGCCCAAATGGAAAAAGTGTCTGGCAGATCTTCAAAGGGTGGCTGATTTCAAGGTCAACAGAAGTATCAAACCTAAAGGGTTTGGAAGGATCACAAGTGCTCAGTTGCATCATTTTTCTGATGCTAGTGAAACTGGTTACGGCACTGTTACGTACCTCAGAATGCAGAATGCTGAGGAGATGGTTCATGTTGCTTTTTTGTTTGGTAAAGCTAGAGTGGCCCCCCTGAAGCCAATTACAATACCTCGTCTGGAACTCACAGCCGCAGTTGTTGCTGTAAGAGTCGACAAAATGCTTCAATCAGAGCTGCAGCTTCCATTGAAGAAGTCTAACTTCTGGACTGACAGCACATCAGTTCTGAAGTACATTAGAAATGAGGACAAGAGGTTCCAAACTTTCGTTGCTAACAGGATATCTACTATCAGGGACCACTCAGATGTTACACAGTGGAGATACATTCCCACATCACAAAACCCTGCTGATGATGCTTCAAGAGGATTGAAGGCAGAAAATTTGGTGAACCAAAGATGGATTGAAAGTCCCAAGTTTCTATGGGAGTCTGAAGAACAGTGGCCGTCATCAGTAGTGGATTTCAGTGTTACGATGGACGACCCAGAGGTCAAACACGGTCTCATGATAAATGTAACCATTGCTGAACCTGTGAATGCCACTTCTCAGCTGGTGATGTTTTTCTCTGACTGGCAAAGGTTAAAGGTTGCAGTAGCTTGGATGCTGAAACTAAAAGAAACTCTACTAAATCTGAGTAAGAAAAGAAAACAGTTGCAGCTGGCTAGGGCAACTCAATCACCATTATTGGACGTATGTAGAGAAATGCAAGCTTATAAAGCCTCATTTGGAAATCAGAGCTTGTCAGTGGATGATCTCTCAGAAGCTGAAATATCAATAATTTCATTTTGCCAGAGAGAGAGATTCCATGATGAAATCTCTGCATTAACATCCAGCAAAGCAGAGGTAAAAAAGAGCAGCACCATCTACAAGCTGGATCCGATCCCAGAAGAAGGTTTGCTGAGAGTTGGGGGACGACTGAATAAAGCAGCCATGCCTGAGGATTTAAAGCACTCTCTCATCTTATCTAAAGACCAATATATCTCAAATCTCATTCTCCGCCATTTTCATGAACAGCTTGGCCATGGAGGTAGAAATCATGTGCTTTCCACTGTAAGAAAAAAGTATTGGATCACAAACGCTAATTCTGCAGTAAGGAAAATCATATCAAGATGCAGTGTCTGCAGACGCTACAGAGCTAAGACTGGTGAACAAAAAATGGCAGACCTGCCCAGAGAGAGAATTGTCCCTGATCTTCCTCCATTCACAAATGTAGGCATGGATTATTTTGGTCCAGTTGATGTAAAAAGAGGATGCAACATTGTGAAACGTTATGGAGTAATCTTCACTTGCATGGCAAGTCGGGCTGTTCACCTGGAAATGGCTTACTCTCTGGATACAAGTTCATGCATCAACGCTTTGCGAAGATTTATCTGTCGGAGAGGACAAGTTTCTCATATGAGATCGGACAATGGTACAAACTTTGTAGGAGCTGAAAGGGAGCTAAGAGAAGCCTTAGTTTCTTTAGATCAAACCCTCATTAAGAGATCTTTGTCACAGAAAGGAATTAAGTGGAGTTTTAACCCTCCTGCTGGATCACATCACGGTGGTGTGTGGGAGCGCATCATTCGGATGATCAAAAAGGTTCTGACATCAGTTCTTCGTCAACAAAGTTTGGATGACGAAGGCTGTCAAACTGTACTTTGTGAAGTGGAAGCGATGCTAAATGACCGCCCTATCACAAAGCTGTCCGAAGATCCAAACGACCTTGAAGCTTTAACCCCAAACCACTTGCTTATAATGAAAGGGAAACCAGCTTTACCACCAGGGCTCTTTGAAAAGAGTGATCTATATGTAAGAAGAAGATGGAAGCAAATCCAATACATGGCTGACCTCTTCTGGAAAAGATGGGTCCATGAGTATCTACCCTTGTTACAAGAAAGACAAAAATGGACAAAGAAAAGAAGGAGTTTCTTGCCAGGGGACATTGTCGTCATTGTGGACCACACAGCATCACGTGGATCATGGATGCTTGGAAGAATACTGAAAACCTTTCCTGATAAAAAGGGTCTTGTGCGCTCTGTTCAACTACAAACAAAAAAAAAAAATTATAGAACGACCTGTGACTAAAATCTGTCTTTTGTGTGAGGCTACAGACTAACGAATGATATTCTGTTTGAGTATTGACTGTAATTAATATAATATTTGACTCCTCCAAACGCTAGGGGGGCGTAATGGGATGTTAGTAGGAGTCTTAAGGCACTGGCATCAGCAACAGGTGCTGCAGATTGGTAGGAAGCAAACAGTTTTGGACTGTGCTAGATGAAGGTCGTGTTTTGTTGTACGTTTTAAGTTGTTTAAAGGAGGAACTGATGTAGCCAACTGGAATAAACAATGTGATGATTGCAAAGAGATGGTGAGCCTGGACACGTTTTTCCGAGTACGCGTCAACTTTAGCTTAGCCCAATTAGCAGCCGGTAGCGGCTAACGTATAGGACGACTTAGTCATTACAAATAGCAATCTCATTTTTTAAATTTATTGACACCAAATAACCTCTCATGTGTCCTGTACATCCTCTCACAACTTTCACAGCTCTAACGTAGTTTATAGAAGATCATTAATAAAAAAACACTGAGACCATTATCAGGGGATGGTCGCTATAAATGTGCTTTAATCCAACTTGGAATTTCAATAGCTTTCCCATTTTTTAATTTATTGACATAAAACCACTTCTCATGTGTCCTGGACATCTTCTCACAACTTTCACAGCTCTTACTTAGTTTATAAAAGTTTAAAAAAAAACAAAAAAAACACTGAGAACGTTATCAGGGGATGGTCACTATGAATGTGCTTTTTCCAACTTGGAATTTCAATAGCTTTCCCATTTTTTTATTTATTGACACCAAATAACCTCTCATGTGTCCTGTACATCCTCTCATAACTTTCACAGCTCTAACTTAGTTTATAGAAGATGATTAAATAAAAAACCACTGAGACCATTATCAGGAGATGGTCGCTATAAATGTGCTTTTTCCTACTTGGAATTTCAATAGCTCTCTCATTTTTTAATTAATTGACACCAAATTGCCTCTCATGTGTCCTGGACATCCTCTCACAACTTTCACAGCTCTTATGTAGTCTGTGAAGAGGGTCATTTAAAACCCCCCCCACTAAGACCATTATCAGGGGATGGTCACTATAAATGTGCTTTTTCCAACTTGGAATTTCAATAGCTCTCTCATTTTTTAATTTATTGACACCAAATCACCACTCATGTGTCCTGTACATCCTCTCACAACTTTCACAGCTCTAACTTAGTCTGTGAAGAAGGTCATTAATAAACCCTCCACTAAGACCATTATCAGGGGATGGTTGCTACAAATAAGCTTTTTCCAACTTGGAATTTCAATAGCTATCTCATTTTTTTAATTAATTGCCACCAAATAGCCTCTCATGTGTCCTGTACATCCTCTCACAACTTTCACAACTCTAACTTAGTTTATAGAAGATCATTAAATGAAAAACCACTGAGACCATTATCAGGGGATGGTTGCTATGAATGTGCTTTTTCCAACTTGGAATTTCAATAGCTCTCTCATTTTTCAATTTATTGACACCGAATAACCTCTCATGTGTCCTGTACATCCTCTCACAACTTTCACAGCTCTTACTTAGTCTGTGAAGATGGTCATTAAAAACCCCCCACTAAGAACATTATCAGGGGATGGTCACCATAAATGTGCTTTTTCCAATTTGGAATTTCAATAGCTCTCTCATTTTTTAATTTATTTACACCAAATCAGCTCTCATGTGTCCTGGACATCCTCTCACAACTTTCACAGCTCTAACTTAGTTTATAGAAGATGATTAAATAAAAAACCACTGAGACCATTATCAGGAGATGGTCGCTATAAATGTGCTTTTTCCAACTTCGAATTTCAATAGCTTTCCCATTTTTTAATTTATTGACACCAAATCACCTCTCATGTGTCCTGGACATCCTCTCACAACTTTCACAGCTCTTACTTAGTCTGTGAAGATGGTCATTAAAAAAAACCCCACTAAGACCATTTTCGGTGGATGGTCGCTATAAACGTGCTTTTTCCAACTTGGAATTTCAATAGCTCTCTCATTTTTATTTGTTGACATCAGATCACCTCTCATTTGTCCTGTACATCCTCCCACAACTTTCACAGCCCTTCGTCTGTGAAGAAGGTCATAAAAAAAACCCCACTGAGACCATTATCAGGGGATGGTCACTATGAATGTGCTTTTTCCAACTTGGAATGTCAAAAGCTTTCCCATTTTTTAATTTATTGACATAAAACCACTTCTCATGTGTCCTGGACATCTTGTCACGACTTTCACAGCTCTTACTTAGTTTATAAAAGTTTTTTTGTTAAACAAAAACCCCTCTGAGAATGTTATCAGGAGATGGTCGCTATGAATGTGCTTTTTCCAACTTGGAATTTCAATAGCTTTCCCATTTTTTAATTTATTGACACCAAATCACCTCTCATGTGTCCTGGACATCCTCTCACAGCTTTCACAGCCCTTAGTTTGTGAAGAAAAGGTCATTAAAAAAAACCCACTGAGACCATTATCAGGGGATGGTCACTATAAATGGGCTTTTTCCAACTTGGAATTTCAATAGCTCTCTCATTTTTTAATTTATTGACACCAAATCACCACTCATGTGTCCTGGACATCCTCTCACAATTTTCACAGCTCTAACTTAGTTTATAGAAGGCCTTTAAAAAAAACCCCACTGAGACCATTATCAGGGGATGGTTGCTTTAAATGTTTTTTTTTTTTTATCTTGGAATCTCAATAGCTCTCTCATTTTTCCATTTATTGACACCAAATCACCTCTCATGTGTCCTGTACATCCTCTCACAACTTTCACAGCTCTCACTTAGTCTGTGAAGATGGTCATTAAAAAAACCCCCACTGAGACCATTATCAGGGGATGGTTGCTTTAAATGTTCTTTTTTTAACTTGGAATTTCAATAGCTTTCCCATTTTTTAATTTATTGAAACCGAATCACCTCTCATGTGTCCTGTACATCCTCTCACAACTTTCACAACTCTAACTTAGTCTGTGAAGATGGTCATTAATAAACCCCCCACTAAGACCATTATCAGGGGATGGTCGCTATAAATGTGCTTTTTCCAACTTGGAATTTCAATAGCTCTCTCATTTTTTAATTTATTGACACCAAATCACCTCTCATGTGTCCTGGACATCTTCTCACAGCTTTTACAGCTCTTACTTTGTTTATAAAAGTTTTTTTGTTAAAAAAAAACCCCCACTGAGACCATTATCAGGGGATGGTCACTATAAATGTGCTTTTTCCAACTTGGAATTTCCATAGCTCTCTCATTTTTTAATTTATTGACATCAAATCTCCTCTCATTTGTCCTGGACATCCTCTCATAACTTTCACAGCTCTTACTAGCTTATAGAAGATCATTAAATAAACAACCACTAAGACCATTATCAGAGGATGGTCGCTATAAATGTGTTTTTTCCAACTTGGAATTTCAATAGCACTCTCATTTTTTAATTTATTGACACCAAATCACCTCTCGTGTCCTGGACATCCAGGAATTATAATTGGTTTCAATTTCAATTGTCGTTTTTTTTTTCTCATTTCCCCAATAAATATAGATGAAATATGTATTTAAAAAAAAACTCTTGTATAAAATAAGTTCTGGAAAAGGATTTCGTAATATCTTATAAGGATTTTTGTGTCTATTCTAGGCTAGTGAAAATATAGTATGACATATATAGTATGTATAACATATATAGGTAAACCATGATTTTCCTATTACTTAACAGCATTTGATTTAATTAAATTATAGAAAACCTCTCTTCTTGAAGAAAGCACTTTAGTGTAAACTAGAGAAGATGTTTGATCATCGGTCTGAGTTTGGTTAAACTACAGTTAACAGCAGTACTGTTATTGCAGTTTTTATAGTCATTGCCTATTAATTAAGAGCAAATTAATATTTAAAACAAATCACAGAAATTGAGTTGAAACCTATTTTTCCAAAGAGAAAAAGCTTAGAGCTGCAGTATAAAGTGGAGGAGATAAACATCCATATTTTGTTAAAATTTTGTCAGTCGACTTCATAAATTTGATGGCATTGACTTTTTTCAATCAAAAAAGTATGTGAAATATTTTAATTGATATTTTGTCAAACCATGACGTTTATTATGAAAAACATAAGGTCTTGTATAGTATGTTTCTGAAGACGTTACAGTTTTTCATGGTGACATTACTGAGTTTCTTCCACTGCTTTCTTTTGCTATGGTAATTTGCCAATGGTCCCTATGTCGTCGAGTCAACACCGACTGCATTTTGAGACAAATTGTAGTTGTCTGGCTTGGAGGACGGCTCGTTTTGAGGAAAACTAGGTCGTAGCTCACAGTCTTCTGACTTTGCCCAGTCAGCAGTAGGAGATGTCAGCGGTCTGCAGCAATGCTGCGCCTGGTGCGTTAACGTTCATCTGTTAATGATCGTCAAAGTTTGTTAAGAAAATGAATAAATATTATACATATACAACAGACATATTCCAGGAGTCATTGTAATGAGTATATCCACATTTCACACAAAGCAGCTGATGTGTAGGCCTAATGTTCCCTCAAAATGTGAGCAGTTACCTAATTTCAGTAGTGTCTCTTATATCTCTGTTGTTTGATTTTCTTCACTGTGCAAAGAAATATTTGACTCATCATTTAAAAGAATTTTAAGCTGGACATATTGATATCACAGAAAATATTGAACACTATCATGGGGCAGTTCTTTCCAGGTTTTACATCTGTTGTCTGTCATGATTTATCTGTGTTGTTTGTGTTTATGTCAGTAACTGTAAGGCTGCTACAGTAGACAGGTCTGTTAAGGAAAACACATTTTAGATTAGATTAGACAGCTTTATTTATCCCAAAGGGCAATTCAGTTTTTGCAGTCTACCCAGACCATACATACATTTACAAACAGCAAACATGGACAATAATAAATTTTTAAAAAGTCAGTACGTGACAGTCATGCTCATTGACACATATCGGCCCTCAATAGACCCTAGGGTCAGGCATATTATATATATTATTATACAGAGTAAATAGTTACAGAATGAATCAATCTGCTCATACCACTGACTGAATCGCATTGTTATCTCAGGCCTTTACATTTTTTTCTATATAAATGCGCAGAGAGGGGGGTTTAAGTGTTTATAGCAGAATAAACACATTATTTATGAACACAGAGTGGCTGCAATATAACAATTAAAAACTCCTATCATTCTGGACCTAGGAAGATGTGACAGTTTTCTTTTTCATTCATGTACATATTCATGTTAAATCGAGCGCCCTGGAGTTTACATTATTTTCTTTAATTCTGTTTCTCCCGTGCGCTTGGGACCGGCATATCCAGCTGTGACACCGTCATCACTAAAAGACGTCGCTTCATGTGACGCTCCAGAGGAGAGGACTCATTTCTCTTAAAATGAATCTCCTCGTTTCCTTTCTCCTCTCTTTATTTCCTCGCGTCTTTGGCATGCATCTCTGGTGAGCGGGGGACTTCCGGCAAGATGGCAAACAGGGCACACGCAAAGTTTTGAGCTCCGTCCGCCTGCCCCAAACTTCGTCACAAACCTCATTCTAACCTCTTTAAAGTAACCTCCCACCCATCTCCGGAATCTTAACTAACGACCAGGGGAGCAGAAACACCATTAAAGACCATGTCGGCAGTAAACGAAAAGGACTTCCCTGCCCTGAGAGCTACCAACGCTAACGCGGGTAACTCGCTAGCGCTCCAATAGCTACGCCGCGACTACAGCCGCTAGCAAACCTAGCACTAGCAATGCTAACATCCAAGGCACACGACGGCCGCTAAATGTCACACCGACCACACTTCCCCCGCCGAAAAAGATGGCTACGGACCCCGAACCCTCCCTGACCGATGTTTTGGCTGCTATCAAGAGTCTGGATTACAAGGTGGATAACTTTGGAAAACAACTTAAAGAGAACACTGAAATGGTTGCAAGTATTATACAACGTGTCGAAATGAACACGGTTGTTATTACTGAATGCAAGTCTAAGTTGGAAGAGCTGGAAAAGCACCACTCAGCCCTCGAGAAAGAAAACGCTGAACTAAAAGAAAAGGTGCTCGAAGTGGAAAGATATAAACGGCGCTGGAACCTTAGACTCTCGGGTCTAAAGGAACAAGATGGAGAAAACATCAGAGAGAAAGTCCAGGAGCTCCTACTCCAACTCTTCCCACAATGGAAAGACGAAATTGTAGGTGTCGTCGATTCGGTTCATCGCATAGGCAGGAGAGAGGAAGGAAGAAGTCGCCAGGTCATCATGCAGTTCGTAAGACGCCTCCACAGAGATGAAATCTGGAAAACAACCAAAAACTCTCCTGTATGTAAAGAGCGTGGCCTTCGCTTCGTGCAGGATTTCACCAAAGAAGATCGTCAGGCAAGGGAGCTGCTGTGGCCAAAAATTAAGCAAACTAGATCGCTTGGTAAGATGGCTTATTACAAAGGCCACATCGCAGTCATTGATGGACGTGTTGTGAAAGCCTGAAACGCTCCTCCTCATTATATTCTGTTAGCTACAGTTATTACTCTTTTCTACTGGAATGATTCAATTTATTACTATAGTCTTCTAAAGTTCAATGTTTCTGATGTTTCTTGTTAAGGTTCTACATCTACTTCATATGGTATAACCTAATCCTTAAACTATAAATACAGTTACTGAAAGTGAGAGAGATAGGAAGGGGTTACTTGCACGTTCATTTTAGTTCACTTCCTGGGTCTCTAAAAATTTGTCAGCGGCCAGCCTGAAGTTTAAAGTTAGAGGCAGACAACCTTCTGTGTCACCTCAGCCTATTGTTGTTACATTGATTTATTTATTTATTTTTATTTTTTTTTTTATTTATTAATTTATTCCTTCCTTCTAGGGTTTTCTTCTTTCTCTTAATGTCCTTACATAACTGCTTAAAACTCTTAACAGTCAATGCTAGAGGCCTACGAGACAATCTTAAGAAAAAGCTATTTTCCTATACTGCAAAAATAAAAGTCCACAATGTATATTTCTTCAAGAAACCCACTCAAATGAATGTGATGAAAAATTTTGGAAGACTCAGTGGGGAGAAAAAATCCTATTTTCACATGGTACATCCAGATCAGCAGGCGTTGCAATTTTGTTAAACAACTGTCCAGGAAAAATTATGACAACTAAATCAAGTCTTGACGGCCACTGGATTCTACTTGTTTTAGTTTTAGAGGATTCCACATTAATTCTAGGTAATGTTTATGGCTACAGCAACATATCGCAAAACAAAAACCTCCTTTTACAACTTGAAGAGAACATTTCACAACTCCAAGAAAGATACACAACAAATAATATCTTGCTAGGTGGAAATTGGAACATGGTGTTGGATGAATGGATGGATAGGCTTCCCAGTAAACACACAGAGCCTCATCCAAACACCACATTAATTCATTTTTGCAACATGTTAGGACTCCATGACCCATGGAGAGAAAAAAATCAAACTCTCAAACAGTTCACCTGGCACAAACCAAACATGTCAGCTATGTCCAGATTAGACTACTGGTTAGTAACCGATACCATACTTAATCATATGTATAACTGTGAAATATCCCCCTCACCGCTTACTGATCACTGTGGTGTCAACCTAACAATAACTCCCGCAGAACACCTGGGTAGAAAAAAAGGCTACTGGAAATTTAATGCCAATCTCCTAAAATATGAAAAATACTGTAATGGTGTCAAGAATTTAATCAATGAAATCGCACAAGACAACAACATAACCTCATATACACAAAAATGGGAATTTCTAAAATATAAAATACGACAGTACTCTATTTCTTTTGGAAAATCCATTAAAAATACTAGCAACCTAGAAGAGGAACAAATCAAGGAAATCCATGATATTACAAACAACAGGTTAACAGAAAATGACAAAATTAAATTATGTACCCTACAAAATAAACTTGATAAAATATATGAACGAAAAGCAAAAGGAGTATATATTAGATCCAGATGTAAATGGATTGAAGAAGGAGAGAGAAACTCTGCTTACTTCTGCAGATTGGAAAAAAAACGTCAGGAGAAAAATTCAATCAAAACTCTTATTATTAATGGCACTGAATGCAATGATCCAAAATTAATTGCTCTAGAAATAAGCTCATTTTATCAAAATCTATATAGTTCCTCTTTTTCTTCAGAAGACTCTGACTCCTTCTTAAACCATATTAAAGAATTTATTCCCCAAATAGACAATGAATTTAGAGACGAATGTGAAGCAGACTTCACTTTAGAAGAACTAGACAAAGCAGCAGTGCGTTTAAAACTAGATAAATCACCTGGCTGTGATGGACTAACAACAACTTTTACAGATACTTCTGGAGCCCAATTACAAATCTTCTTTTCAAAGTATATAATGAGGTAACAAAAAATTTCTCTCTACCAACCACTATGAAACAAGGCATTATAACACTTATACCTAAACCCGGAAAAGATGGCAAACGCTTGGACAACTATAGACCTATCTATTCTTTTGAACAATGATTATAAGATTCTAACCTACATATATACTAACAGACTTAAAAATGGATTGGACCAATTGATAAGTGAAACACAAACAGGATTTATGGGCAATAGGTCCATTCATAGCAATATTAGACTGATACGACGATCTCTTGGATTACAATGACTTAATAGAAGATAAAGGACTCATTCTATTCCTAGACTTTTACAAAGCATTTGACATGCTTGAACATCCATTCCTGTTTAAAATATTACAATTGTATGGATTTGGACCTAACTTCTGTAATGTTATTAAATCATTTTACAAAGACACAACTAGCACTGTTGCCCTCCCTCAGGGTACAACACCTCGTTTCACTATAAATAGAGGAGTTAAACAAGGCTGCAATATCTCACCATTCCTGTTTATTTTGGCAGCAGAATTACTAGCAATATTAATTAAGAATTCAGAAATTGAAAAACTGAACGTTGATGGACACCATTTAATTATCAGCCAACTAGCTGACGACACCACAATCTTTTTGAAAAGTGTAAAACAGATTCCTAAAGCCTTGGAGTTAGTTGAAATGTTCTCTAAAGCGTCAGGCTTAAAACTGAATCGGAATAAATGTGAATTAATGTCCATTCATGAATGTAACCTTACTGAAGCCTACAACATTCCTATCAAATCTTCAGTGAAATATCTTGGAATTCATGTAACAAAAGATCAAGTGATGAGTGAAAATGTAAACATATCAGAAAAAATTGGCGAATGCAAATCTAAACTGAACATGTAGTTACAAAGGGATTTGACAGTTTATGGTAGGACTTACCTCACTAAAATGGAATCCTTAGCCAGATGTATTTATCCAGCATATTCCTCGGCTATTCCTAACAAATTTATAAACGTAATTAACCAACTTAACTTTAACTTCATCTGGAAAAACAGAGTAGAAGAAGTCAGAACTAGCAAAAACCTATGAAGACGGTGGCCTACAAGGAATAGATTTTGAATGCCATGATAAAATTAAACTGGTTAAAATCTTTTTTACTTAACCAAAACTCTATCTGGTATTATCTCCCCAAAGGTCTTTTCAAGAAACTAGGTGGCATAGAGTTTGTCCTAAAATGTGATTTCCAGGTCGAAAAACTTCCTGTCAAGTTATCTCAGTTTCACAAACAGGTGCTTTTATGTTGGAAACTCATGTACACACATAACTTTTCTCCACATCAGACCCCTATCTGGAACAACAGGTACATACTACACAGAAGAAAATCTATTTTCTTACAACATTGGATGGATAAAAATATCTGGTCAGTCACTCATTTATCTGATGACCAGGGAATGTGGCTATCCTATGAAAACTTCTGTCTGAAATATAACATAACATGCACTCGTACGGAATTTGAAAAAGTAATCAAAGCAATACCCAATTCAGTTAAACTCTTAATACAAAATATAGATAAACAGTCATGCATTATAAATCTACCTCAACTTAGAATAAATGATCATGACTTCCAGACTGGAGCTAAAACGAATAAATGGGTACGAAATTACATCACAGATACACTGTTCCCAGTGAAACCTAACAGAAATTTGATTTTACAACTGTTTTCAGAACCAGATATTAAAAAATGGAGGACAGACTATATCAAATACCCTTTAAGTCCTAAAACAAAAGAAGTGCATTTTAAAATCCTGAACAATATTTATCCATCCAATGAATTGTTAAGAATAAGATTTAACATTGACCACAACAACTGTATTTTCTGTGACACGGACATTGAAACAACAGATCATCTGTTTTATTATTGTCTGTATTCCAAAACGTTTTGGGAGGACTTACAGGACTGGATATCGACCAAGGTCTCATCACTGGACCCTCTCACAAGAGACAATGTTGTCTTTGGTATACATTTAAAGGACAAACAATGTGACTTAATAATGAACAATTTAATACTCCTGGAAAAATTTTCATTCACACATGTAAATGGAAGAAAATGAAGCCCCTCTTCACCGTCTTTAAAGAACTCTTATAGACAATCACCTTAATGCCTTAAAACTAATGAAAGGAAAGCAAGCAAGGTCTCTTCTCAATGCTTATGATGAACTGAAAATATTTGATGAACTCTAGCAAGCTCTGGACAAATGTACTTGAACTTCCTTGATTGTCGGTCTAATTTATTCACTCTCCTTATTTTCCTCGTTTTTTATGTCATTTTATTTTATTATATTTTATTTATTATTATAATTTACATTATTTCCTTGTCATTGTTATTGCACCTTATCCATTGTGCCTTGTAGTTGATGTTAACTGTTCCATTTTCAAATGCCAAATGTTTGTAAATGAATATTCTTTCAATTAAAAAAAAAAAAAAAAATCTCTGGTGAGCGGGGAGTTCCGGCAAGATGGCGTGTTGAGCGGCAGCAAGACTCGTTAGCTCTGTCAAGTTTGTCCCAAACTTTTGTTGGAAGACGACTCACAACTATAAAATGAAACCAAAGGGTGTGTTGAAACCCGCCACACTGCAAATACCTACTGGAAACGTTGCGTCGGCTAAAGAGGTGAGCAATTTGAGGGGGGGGTCGGCGGATTCGGATCCGACTAATGTCGACCATGACTTTGCTATGGACGTTCCACTAGCTAACCAAGCTAAAAGGAAAGACGCTGACACCGCCCCGGCGACCTAGACCAAGCCTCCAGCCGGTAAGAAAAGCAAGGGGGAGCAAGGAGAGAAAGAGGTCTCCAACTTGACCTTACTGGAGGCTATTCAAGATATGAATAAAAACTTTGACAAATTGAAGGAGCAGGCCAGACAGACTAGCTGCATGTTAGCTGTGCTATCAAAAGCAGTGCAGTTTAATGCCGACGAGATGAAGGATTGTAAAGAAAGAGTGAGTGAGATGGAAAAGTCACTCCAACTCCTCAAAGAAGAAAACGCTGGCCTGAGGGAGAAAGTTAGGGAGCAGGAACGATATAAGATGCGATTGTGTCTGAAACTTAATGGTCTTACAGAAAAAAAAGTGATGAAAACATACGAGCGGACACCATCCAATTCTTCAGAAAAGTTGTTCCTAATTTGGAAGTGCGTCAGCTGGAAGACGCTGTCGACATCGTCCACAGGATCGGGCGGAAAGAAGATAATCGAAGCAGACCGGTGGTGGTGATGTTTGCGCAGAGGCTGATCAAGGAGGAGATCTGGCGCAGCAGCAAGGATTCCCCGATTTGTAAAGAGAGAGACGTCCGCTTCTCTGAGATGTTGCCGCTGGAAGACAGGGAGGCGAGGAAGAAATTGTGGCCGCAGATTGAAGAGGCCCGCTGTGAAGGAAAACGGGCCTACTTCCGTGGTCCGCATGGATACGTGGAGGGCCGCAAGATTGGCTAGAAATGTTCAGGTTCTGATATGACTTGTTCAGTGAGTCAGTGGTTGTTAATGGGACACTTTTTTCTTGTTAAAAGAACTAATCAAGTCTATTATTGCTACTTCTGAACGCTTTGAGTTCAATTGTTCGGTTTATTGATCTTATTTTAATGTGAATGTTTGATTTCACTATTTCCTTTTCTTTGTTAAATGTGAGGGGCCTTAAGGACATCGTTAAGAGAAAAGCACTATTTTTATTTTGCATAGGACAAAAAATTACTGCTTGTTTTTGCAGGAAACTCATTCTTCTGTTGAAGATGTGAACTTTTGGACTAATTTGTGGGGTGATAAAATATTGTTAAGTCATGGAAGTAATAGGTCTGCTGGTGTTGCTATTTGTTTTAATAGGTTTCCATGTGATGTCATTACACACAGAACGGATACAGAAGGTCATTGGCTCATTGCAGTTTTGAAGGCTGACAGTTACTTTTTGATTTTAGGCAATGTTTATGGTTACAATTCTGTTGCTCAGAACAGACAACTTCTAAGAAATGTTACTGTTAATATAGCAGAGCTTAAAGTGCTCCATCCCACTGACTTTATTTTACTGGGAGGTGACTGGAATATGGTGTCTGACGAGTGGGAAGACAGGTGGCCTTCTAAATTTGAAACTCACCGATATAACCCCCTTATGACAGACTTTATTCAGGACAATAGTTTAGTTGATATTTGGAGAAATCAAAATATAGGGGAGAAACAATACTCTTGGTACAAGCCTAATGGTACCGCTAAATCTAGAATTGATTACTGGCTTTCAGCAGATGTGCTTGAAAGTTCCATTTCAAAGTGTTATGTTACCAAAGCTCCCTTAACTGACCACTGTTTAATAGAAATAACTTTAAATGCATCTTATAGAAGAAAGGAAAATAAGGGCTACTGGAAATTTAATGCTAATCCACTCAAGAATGAGAAATACTGTTCAGAAATAAGAGAAATTCTACTGACTGTTGAAAATGATGCCGGTATTGAGAATTCATGTAATAGATGGGAATATGCCAAATACATGATTAGAGAATTTTCCATTAGATTTAGTAAGAAAATAAATAGGGAAAGGAGAAGGGAAGAAAAAGAATTGTTTTGCAAGATTAGTAGATGTTGTAGCAAACCTGATCTATCTAGTGCGGAAAGGGAAAATCTAATGCTTCAACAGTCTAAACTTGATGAGATATATCTGAAGAGAGCTGAAGGTGCATATATAAGATCTCGAGCTAAATGGATGGAAGAGGGAGAAGAGAACAGTTCTTACTTCAGCAGGCTGGAAAAGAAAAGACAGGAAAATAAGGCGATATCAAGTCTGTCTATCAATGGAAGAGAATACAAAGACAGCAAAATAATCAAAAAAGAAGCTTATAGGTTCTACAGCAGTCTTTACACTTCTGATTTCTCTCCAGTTAACTCAACTAACTTTTTTTCCCAGATTGAAAACCTTAAACCCGTTATAGATGAAACATTTAGAGAAACCTGTGAGTCAGACTTGTTAATTGGAGAATTAGATGCTGTTAGTCGCAGATTATCTCTAAACAAGGCTCCTGGTACGGACGGACTTACTGCCAACTTCTACTGCTTTTTTTGGAAGGAAGTCAGAGGTTTATTGTTTAAGGCAATTCAGGAATGTATTGAAAAACAGGAGCTGATGCCCAGCATGAAACAAGGTCTGATAACACTCATTCCTAAACATAACAAAAATAAGAGAGTGTTAGACAACTTAAGACCTATTAACTCTCCTAAACTCTGATTAAAAATTGCTTTCTGGGTGTATAGCTGCTAGATTGAAAGAAGGTGTGTCGCATCTTATTGATATTACACAATCTGGCTTTCTAGGTGGGCGATCAATTCACAACAACATATGTCTGGTTTTGGATCTGGTTGATTATAGTCATGTGTTGTCACTGGAGGTTTTCATTCTCTTTTTAGACTTTTGTAAAGCATTTGATTCAGTTGAGCATCCCTTTATACTAGATACTTTAAATTATTTTGGTTTTGGTCACAAATTCATTTCTTTGATTGGTATGTTGTACAAAGATATCAATAGCTCGGTATCTTTGGAGCATGGTTCTTGCCCCAGATTTCAAGTCAATAGGGGTATCAGGCAGGGTTGCAACAGCTCGCCGTTATTATTTATCTTGGTAACGGAATTGTTAGCAATTAGGTTAAAAAAGGCTGATGTTGTAGGGATTAAAATTCTAGAGAAAGATCTTCTCATTAGTCAATTCGCTGACGATACAACATTGTTTTTGAAGGATGCTATACAATTTCCCAAAGTGATCTATTACATACATCAGTTCTCTCAGGCATCTGGTCTGAGATTAAATATTGATAAATGTGAAATTTTTGCCCTTCATGATCAGCCGGCACCGTTGATTTGTAATATTACGATTAAAAATCAAGTAAAATATCCAGGTATTGTTATTACCAAAAACAAAGAAGTTAGGGAGAAAGAAAATGTTTATAAATGTGTTGACAAATGTAAAACTATTCTAAACTCCTGGCTACAGAGGGACAATACAATATTTGGAAGGGTTTTACTTTCTAAGATGGAAAGTCTGTCAAGAATGATTTATCCTGCCTTTTCTGTTGAAATTTTGGACAAAACAATTAAGCTTATTAACATTATAAACTTTAAATTTATTTATAGTTAAATTATAGTTTTAATGCACCACATCACACTAAGAACTGCACTTAGGCACGGTGAAGGGATAATGTATCTTTGTCGGGGATCAAAGATACAGAATAACGGGGGGACAAGGGGTGGATCACTAGTTTAAGCTTGGTGCGGCTGGTGGGGTCCGGCCCCTTATGGCTGGGACTCTGTGCTGGGATGCACCTCTCTGTCAAGTGGGACGGTGTCGGTGGCTTTCGGGCGCAGCTGGGCTCTGGTGCCTGCGGGTGGGGGCCTGGGGCGGCTCCTGGGGGGCGGGTGCGCCCTGCTGGGTTTCATGTCTCTCGGTGGCCTGTGGTGCGGGATCCATGGGCCTGTCGCTCGCTGGGGACCTCGGTGTGGGTGGCTGCCTGTGGGTTGCTGCTCTGTGCGGGTGGTCCGGAGGCCTCCTTGGTCCTTCGGGCATCAGTCTCCAGTGTCTCTCTTGGCCCTGGCTCCTCTGAAGGGAGGGGCGTTGGCTCGACCTCACCACGGCACATCCTGCCCCATTCCGCCCCACCCAAAACCTTGCTGTGACTGGGACCCGGACCAACATAAGATCGACCGGGGGCCCCCTTCTCCGGGGGGGGGGGGGGGGTTGCCTGGTCCCGGGGAATCTGGCTCCTGGGGGCCTGGGGACCTCTGGCCTGCCGTGGGGGGGTGGGGGTGGCTGGACGTAGGGGGTGGGGGTGGCTTGGGGCCAGGTGGATGGGTGGTTGGCGGGGGCGGGTGCCGTATGCGGGGGGCGCTGCCTCGGACCCCCTGGTGGTGTCCTTGGTGCCTTCGTGGGGATGGGTTGGTGCCCCTTTGGGTCCTGGGGCTGTTCCTGGGTCCGGTAGCTTTGGGGGGCCCGTGTGGCGGGTTTCAGGTGCCCTGGTGGCTCGGGTGGTGCCCTCGGCCATGGCCTCCCTGGGTATGGGCAACTATTTGGGTATTCGGTGATCACCTCACATGCATGCCTGTACAGATACTCAAGCTCCTGTCGAGACTTACCGTAAAGAAGTGATTTGTTCCGTCAGAACATGCTGAGTCGGGCATTCTCACACATTTTCTCACGTCCTGTGATGCATGCTCCCTCCCTGTCCCATCCCTGTGGGCCCACCCCCTACTATCAAGACCCCACATCTCCGGTGCCGCTGGTTTCTTACAGCCTTTACTTCCCTCATGAACTTAGATCAGCACAGCACTTGGACTGCTATTTCAAATTAACAGCATTACCTGTCTGTCTTCCTCCCTGTTTGTCTTGTCTCGTCTTATCTGTCTCTATTTCCCCTTTCACACTGTGGTGTAACACAACCCTCCACTTCAGCTCACTTCGGGGGTTAAGTAAAGTTTGATTTGATGGAGTAGACTACAGGGAGGGCTGGTGATGGTCACTGGTAGCAATGAATCATACTTACTTATCTCTCACTGCAAAGAAAAAAATGCATTAGTCTTTTCAATGCTGTCACCTGTCACAGTGCTCAGCCAGAAAGATAATGCAGACAAGTGGAAAAAAAAAAAATAATAAAAATAAACTTTAAATTTATTTGGAAGAACAAATGTCAGTATATTAGGAGAGCTGATTTGGTTAAATCACTTGAGGATGGTGGCTTAAATGCTATAGACTTTTCAGCTATGAATGTCGTTCTAAAATTAAAATGGCTTAACTCCTTTTTTCTACACAAAGATTGTCTGTTCCTACGGTAATTTTCAAAAAATTGGGTGGTATTGAGTTTCTGTTGAGATGCGATTTCAATATCTGTAAATTACCTGTTAAAATTTCTGATTATCACCAACAAGTTCTCCTTTACTGGAACCTTCTATACAAGCACAACTTTACTCTGCATAACACTCCCATGTGGAACAACAAATATATTCTGTATAGGGGTAAATCATTGTTTTTGAGATCTTGGCTGATAAGGGGATATGGAATGTTGCTCATCTGATGGATGAACGTGGGTTTTTTTTAAATTATGAAGATTTCTGTGATAAATATAACCTATTTAACCTATATATAACCTATAATATAAACTGCTCCTACAATATTGAAAAACTCTCCACAAAACTTGCCAACTTTCATAAACAGATACTTCTTGCCTGGTCTTTGATTTACAGACATAACTTCACCCCCCATATATATTATATCTGGAACAACAGGGATATACTATACAAACACAGATCACTTTTCTTAGAGAACTGGTTTACTCATGGTATCACATTAGTTAGTCAGCTCTTTAAACCAAACGGCACACTGCTGTCATACTCAGAATTTTAAGGAAATGTACGTTTCCTATCCTTCCAAAAGAATACGCTATTGTATTTGATGCAATACCCTCTGGGGTAATTATCTTGTTTAAAAATGTCACATTACCTGAAACTGAGCCATTACCTCTGGAGCCTGTGCAGACAGAAGTCGGTCAAATCTGCTTCTCAGTGGAAAAAAAAACAATAATTGTAATGTACGAGCACTATACCAAAAGGAAATCATCAGTACCCCCAATGCCGTGTCATATTGGAATAATATATTCACAAATCTGATTTGGAAAAACATATGGTCCCTTCCTCACAAATATTACATCACAAATAAAACCAAAGAAGTATCCTTCAAACTCATCCACCAAATTTATCCCTCCAATTTATTCATGCAAAGATGCAAAAAAGACATCAGCGCACTCTGCTCCTTCTGTAAACAGGCTCCAGAAGATCTCCACTGCCTCCTCTGGTCATGTCCTCACCTGCAGTTGTTTTGGAAAAGTGTCACCACTTTCATTCATCATCATACTGACAAAAATCTTCTTTTGGACTATCAAAATGTATTGTTTGGTTTCTTTTCAGTCCCATCTTCTCAAATAGACCAATATTACATAATTAATCTAGTATTATTTTTAGCTAAAACTCATATCCATAACCGGAAATTCACAAACCAAATACCATGTACCCATCGTTTCAAAAGGGAAATCAAACAATACATTAATGTAATTACTCCATCTGAAAACAAGAAAGCCTTAAAGACTGTAGAATTATTCTCTCTTTTTCCATGTTTCTGAAATGCTTTTGTGCTGGCCTACTGGAAATATGTTATGTTTTATTCTTTCTCCTGCACTTTATATGTTCATGTAATCATTAACTGGGATTATATTATTCGCGCTTGTAACCCTCTCACCCAATTACTCTCTATAAAGGTTAAATATGATTAAATAAAACTTTAAAAAAAAAAAAAAAATGGAGCTTTGAGACGCACGTCTCAAAGCTAAAATGCAGTCTCCTCCCCTCCGCGACACCGGAAGTACTTTCTGAGCAGCCAATATTGAAGGACGTCCCAGAGCGCAAAATCGGAGGAGAGAGGAGAGAGGAGCAAGGAGACTGATCGGAGGAGGGATAATCAAGGAAACACAAGTGCAGGCTACTCGGAAGTCTTTTCACTGACAGACACGCCCCCTTGTGACGTTTCAGCAGCCGGCTATAAAGCGTCAGCTGCCCACGTGTATGTCATGTAAACACGATGGCGCAAGAGAAGCTGTTCAAGTGTAAGTAGCAACTTCTTGGGAGTCATTGTAATGAGTATATCCATATTTCACACAAAGCAGCTGATGTGAAGGCCTAATGTTCCCTCAAAATGTGAGCAGTTACTTAATTTCAGTAGTGTCTCTTATATCTCTGTTGTTTGATTTTCTTCATTGTGCAAAGAAATATTTGACTCATCATTTAAAGAATTTTAAGCTAGACATATTGACATATTGGCCGCAATATAACAATTAAAAACTCCTATCATTCTGGGCCTGGGAAGATGTGACAGTTTTCTTTTTTTATTTATGTACATATTCATGTTAAACTGATGTAAAAGTGAATAGGAATTTACCGCGGTCGAGCGCCCTGGAGTATTCTTTTTTTTTTCTTCTTTAATTCTCTTTCTCCCGTGCGCTCGGGACCTGCATATCCAGCTGTGACGCCATCATCACTAAAAGACATCGCTTTATGTGACGCTCCAGAGGAGAGGACGTCTCATTTCTCTTAAAATGGATCTCCTCGTTTCCTCTCTCCTCCCTTCATTTCCTCACGTCTTTGGCATGCATCTCTGGTGGGCAGGACTAAGACACAAGTGAACGACGCAAGTGGAGGAAGCGAGGAAGAAACTTTGGAGCTTTGAGATGCACCCATGGTCCCCCCTGCTAGATCTGTCCCCCCAGCCTGCGCCTGCTGATGACGTCACATATCTACGGCAATTCTACTTGACAAACTACGCAATGCTTGATAGATCGATATGTGTGGTCATGTGATGATTTGTAAGTCTGTATCGCGTTACTTTTATTACTCATATTAGGTAAAACTTTATTTATGCTGTAATTACGTTTGAATGCTCTTGGACAATTAAATGAAATAATATTCAGATACATAACTTTCTACACATAACATCACTTTCACAACATCCTCCTTATTTGCAGGAATTTTAATATACTTTCCATAGATAAGTATGGTAATTATTGATAGGAATTACACAAATGGTTGTTCATTTTAATACTGAATACTTAAGTCACATTTTTGGACAAAAAAAATACTGAAATCTACATCAAATAATCAGCAAAAACTACAAAAAGTCTCAATTTCTGTCTCATCATGTTCCCATTGAAGATTTCTTCTGTTCTTAGCATTACTCTGTGTACACTGTAGTGTATGGACTATTTCTTCAAGCGGAGTTATATCGCTCCCTTGTGCACTTCATAGTTAATTACATTGGTGCAGTGATATGTGTGTTTTGGCTGCACATTATTGTACCCTGCCGTCCCACAGTAAAGCACCATACTACTGGAAGCTCCGTCTCTATTTTATTTCTTTCAAAGCTGTTACAGACACAACAAATTGGCGACGAACAGGAACCGACATGCATGTGGATGATCCCGGCTGCACTGACAGTCGAGGGAAACGGCGGAGCTCGGCAGGAAGAGAGAGAGAGGACGAGGAGCAGAGAAAAAGACGACTCCCGAGTGATAAGCTAAGCCAGGCTAACGGCTACCTGTATCTTCAGAGCGCGGATAACGCTGACCAGAGCTGAGCATGTCTTTTGTCGGAAAAATAGAGCAGTTCGACAGTGCAAATGAAGACTGGGAGTCATATATTGAAAGGGTCGAACTTTATTTCACTGCAAATAATGTTGGGGATGAAAATATAGTTCCCACACTCCTCAGCCTAATCGGTGTGAAAACATACAGCCTGCTCAGAAACTTACTAGCCCCTCAAAAGCCTGCTACTCTGACTTTTCAAAGTATTGTGGACACATTAAAAAGCCACTTAAGCCCAAAGCCCCTTGTGATAGCAGAGAGATTCCGTTTTCGCAATAGGAACCAGTCTAAAGATGAAAGTGTCTTGGAATATGTTGCTGAACTACGCAAGCTGACACATTTTGTGAATTTGGAGCAGGACTGTCTGATGCTCTGCGTGACAGACTGGTCTGTGGCATGCATTGTCGAAGCACTCAAAAAAGACTACTGTCAGGAAAAAGGTCTTACACTGGATAAAGCATTGGCTATAGCAGTGTCAATGGAGACCCCAACTAAGGACAATTTGGAGCTGCAGAAGAAAGCTGTGGACAGTGGCATACACAAAATGTCAGTGAAAGGCACTAGAAAACAGGAACACAAGTGTTACTGATGTGGTAAAACTTCTCATGATGCAAATAACTGTTGGTTTAAAGACAAAAACTGCAGAAAGTGTAATAGAACCGGACACATTGAGAAAGTTTGCAGACAGAAATCTAGCAGCAACCGAGCACAAAGAGAAAAATCAAATAGAGATAAAAAGCCAAGATATCAAGGTAAAAGTGTGTATAATGTGACAACATGTGAAAGTGGACCAACATCAGAGTCTGACAGTATTGGACTGGCTTGCCTGAAGTTGCATTACATAATGGAGGAAGATGACAGGGAAATTATCTGGATCACCCCAGATGTGTCTGGCATAAAAATGGAGCTAGACACAGGGTCAGCCTTGTCTGTCGTCTCAAAAGTGGACTACAGGCGACTGTTCCCTAACTTACCATTGCTGAGGACCTCTGTGTGGCTCAAGACCTACACAAGTGAAAAAGTGTGCCCTGCTGGTAAACTGAAGGTAAAAGTGACATATGAGGGTAAAACACAGCAATTGATGCTGTAAGTGTTGGAAAAAGGAGGGCTGCCACTCTTCGGCCGGGAATGGTTGAGAAAGATCAGACTGGACTGGCACACCATTAAAGCTCTACATTTGACTCGAGCAGGCAATGATAGTTCATAGAGTGCCACAGAGAGACTGTCGCAGCTACTAAAAACCCATGAGAAAGTGTTTGCAGAGGGCATAGGCACATTAAAAGGGATAAAGGCAAGATTGAGTTGGATGAAAACGCAACTCCAAAATTCTACAAAGCCTGTCCAGTGCCGTATGCACTGCGTCCAAAGGTGGAAGCTGAACTACGGAATCTAGTGGCCTCTGGTGTCTTGTCAAAAGTTGAATGGAGTGATTGGGCGACCCCCATTGTCCCTGTGATGAGGGAAAGGGAAGGCTGAAGCTTTTTGCATATGTGGAGACTTCAAAGTGAGCATCAATCCTGTGCTGTGTATGGTGCAGTACCCACTGCCACGAATCGATGACATCTTTGCATCACTTGCAGGAGGGGAGAAGTTCTCATAGACTGACCTAGCACAAGCCTACCTACAAATGGAGGTTGGGGAATCCAACAAGAAACTCCTCACAATCAACACTCATAAAGGTCTGTTTCAATATAACAAGCTCGTCTTTGGTGTCGCTTCTGCTCCAGCAATCTGGCAAAGAGCCATGGATCAAAGTGCTGCAAGGTATCCCAGGTACACAGTGTTATCTCGATGACATCGTCGTTACAGGCAAGAATGATGACGACCACCTAGAAAATCTCAGCAAGGTGCTCGCCAGGCTAAGTGAGTACGGCCTGCGTGCAAAGAGATATAAGTGTGAGTTTTTCAGGAGTGAAATTTCATACTGTGGACATATCATTGACAAGCACGGCTTACACAAATCAGAAGAGAAAACTGAAGCTGTGCTCCAGGCACCAACACCAGAAAATGTGTCGTAGCTGAGGTCATATTTAGGCCTTGTCAACTACTATCACAAGTTTCTTTCAAACTTAGCTACTACGCTTTACCCACTCAACGCGCTGCTGCAGACAGGAGCAAAATGGAAGTGATCTGAGGACTGATAGAGCATTCAAAGAGACAAAAAGACTGATAACTTCAGATGAGCTGTTAACCCATTACGACCCAGCACGACCCATCAGGCTGGCCTTTGACGCAAGTCCTAATGGGATTGGTTGTGTTCTGTCCCACCTCATGGAGGATGGATCTGAATGCCCTATTGCTTTCGCCTCTAGATCACTGTCAAGCGCCAAATGCAATTATGCACAGATCAACTGTGAAGCCCTCAGCCTAGTGTGTGGTATTAAAGAGTTCCACCATTACCTGTATGGCCAAAGGTTCATTCTTGTGACAGACCACCAACCCCTTGTATCAATCTTTAATCCTCGAAAAGGGATCCCTGTTATGTCAGCCACCCGCTTACAACGTTGGGCACTTTTCCTCGGAGCCCACTCATATGACATTGAATTCTGAGGGACAAAACAACACTGCAATGCTGACGGTTTGTCACACCTGCTCCTGTTGACAACAGAAGGAGAAAATGCTCCCCATTCAGATCCAGCAGATGTGTTCTACACAGTGGTGGTGGATCAGCTGCCAGTGACCAATTCTGAAATATGGAAACACACCAGGAATGACCCCACATTGTCAAAAGTGTATGAACTAACAATGCTGGGATGGCCAGCTCATGGTGACCCTCTGTTTCCAGAGTTTTCAGCTAGACGAGATCAACTCTCCATCTGTTAGGGAACATTAATGTGCGGCTTCCGAGTCGTAATTCCCTCAAAACTTCGAGCCAGGGTGTTAAAGACTCTCCATGAAGGACAACTTGGTACTGTCAAGATGAAGAGTCTAGCCCAAAATTATGTTTGGTGGCCAAACAACTTCACCAAAAGCTACCCAGGCTGCCACAGAGTCCAAAATGCACCACCACAGGCACCCCTTCACTCTTGGGAATGTTCATCAGCGCCATGGTAACGAGTGCATGTTGATTTTGCAGGACCATTTATGAACTCCATGTTCCTGATTGCCGTTGACTCTCATTCCAAGTGGCCGGAGGTGATACAGATGAAGTCGACCACTTCAGAAAAGACTATAAGTGTTCTCAGGTCAATTTTTGCTAAAAATGGTCTGCCTGAACAAATTCTGAGTGACAACGGGCCACAATTCACTTCAGAGGAGTTTGCTCTTTTCATGAAGAAACATGGGATCAAACACTTTAAGTCAGTACCTCACCATCCAGGTACGAATGGATTAGCTAAAAGATTAGTGCAAACCTTCAAGAAGTCCATTAGAGCGATGGAAAAAGAAGACATTACTCTCTAACACAAGCTGGACAACTTCCTTTTTGTCTACAGAAACTCTGTTCACTCTGCTACAAACCAAGCGCCTGCAATGCTGTTCCTGGGCAGAACTCTCAGGTTTGCATTGACCTCTTGAAACCAAATCTGCGGAGGGAAGTGCAGAACAAGCACCTCAGTCAGTGTCAGGCAAGACTGCGAGAGACGTTGAGATTGGACAGGAAGTCCTGGCATGTGACTACAGAGGAGACAAGTGGACCTCAGGAAAAATAACAACAAGAACTAGACCACTGATGTACACGGTTGATGTCGGAGAACAAACATGGAGACGTCACATGGATCAGATTTTGGATGCACAACCAAAGAGTGAGAGGTCATCATCTTCAGACACGCCCCCCCAGTGACACTAATGTCATTACCAGCAACACGTCAGCTGTAACAGAGACTCTTGCTCCAGATAAAAACTCTGCTTCCCCTAAACCTACTCCACAGGCGTTATTCTGAAAGGCACTGAGCGCCCCCAAAGAGACTGGATTTGTAGTGCTCATGAGTTCTAATGTTATTTTAAGTAGCATTCAGACACACAAAGGTGTTTAAGAGGTTTTCATCTGCATTTCATATTTGAATGGATTGGTTTTTTATGCATTTAGTGCTATTAACCATTCAAATGAAAAGGGGGGAATTGTAGTGTATGGACTATTTCTTCAAGCGGAGTTATATCGCCCCCTTGTGCACTTCATAGTTAATGACATTGGCACAGTGATATGTGTGTTTTGGCTGCACATTGTTGTACCCTGCCATCCCACAGTAAAGCACCATACTAGTGGAAGCTCCGTCTCTATTTTATTTGTTTTAAAGTTGTTACAGACACAACATATAAAAGCACGCTTCTTTAGGAATTTTATATTGTTCGTTATTCCTGTTGTTTGTAATCCTGCCATCTTCTTCTCTTCCTTGTTGCTGGGTGTTGCTAGTGTGGGATTCTGCCAATGACAAAGCGGAACGTCCTCACGGCCAATTGGAATGTCTGACGTGTGTGACGTCATCAGCAGGCGCAGGCCGGGGGGACAGATCTGGCAGGGGGGACAGATCTGGTACCTACACCGTCTCTGGAACGGAATCACAAAACGCATTCTGATCGGAGTCCACTTGCACGGCGGGACAGATCCAGATAGGATGAGGATCACGGATCCTGTCCAGCTCTGGCCCAGAACCTACCCATATTCACTCATGATGCAACTCATGCGGTCCAGATCTGAACTGGATATGGCTTATCCAATTCAGATTTGATTTTAATCCGTACATTCAGTTGTTAATTTGCTGTAGACCCTTTACAAAGCCCTTTTTAAAATGGCTCATCTGTCCAAAATTAGTTACATAAATTTAATCCAACATCACACTGACCAAACTCTGCATTTTTTTTATAAATATTTTTTTGTGTGTGCAATGACAATAAAGCTTTCTGATTCTGATAAAAGTTTGAATACTTCTTATGACCAGTGTGTCTTTAGTACAGTTTTTCTCCATTGGTTTGGCTCAATTCTTGAAACAGAAATTACATTCTCAAAATAACATGGACAAACCTCCAAACCACTTGGCAATTCTTTACAACAGAATTGTATTTCTCATTCATTTCATCAAATTGTAAATGTCTTAGTACATCTCTCAATGTCTCAGCACATCTTTGCAAAAGATTAAGTACAGGTAGCCTACTGTTAGCACAGTTAAGCTACATTTAGCACAGTTCCCAAGTGAATAGATCTTGTTGATCAAAACTGACTGTTGATTCTCAGTCTATGGTCATTTTCTTCAAAACATGTCAGCATTGTTTCACTGTCTAAGTCATCACTTGCACAACAGTCTGTTCAATTGTCAGAATTAGTCAAGAACATAATAGTTCTTGTCTAGTATTAGTTGTGAAACTCCAGCTTTATTAACAGCGCTGTAGGATACATATAATTTTCCTTGTTTATTGTTTATGTGTTTATATTACAATATATTATGCTGTATACATTTTCTTTTGACTCTGATGTATGGAAGTTGCTTTATGTGTGTGAATAGAGTTTTTTCCAATTTCTAACACACTAAATGACATGCAAAGCACAATTATTTAAACTGATAGAGAGCAAAACGTCTTCTCAAGTCTCCAAAACTCAAAACACATTTTTTTGCTTAACACGGCATGAACGGCATGTTTTACTGTAAATACACTCAACATGGTTCTCTGCATAAGACACAACAATCTGACCTGAAATCACATGTGCCATTTCGAAACACTGCCTTCCTTATAATTTTTTTGCCTCTTGTTTTTTTGCTTTAGATTTTTTCTGCACACTTTTTCTGCAGTTTTCTTTTTCAGTTTACTGTTTTTTGTGCGAATATGTTGTTCACTCCAATGTAAGTATATCAGCTGTGCATATGTTGCACTGACTTCATAGGTGAAAAATAGAAAATAAATGTTTTTTAACAGTATGTGTGTATACCTACAAATATTTCTGTGCATGTGAACAATGTGAAGGATTTTCTAGAATTTTAATTTTTTTAGTATTCAGCCAAAGCGATGAGAGTGGTTTTCATTCTGCCCAACAGTGTGTAGCTGGTTAGACAAAAATCTGGTCATGAATGAAGTGTCAAACCTCGGAGGCCACTCTTACTGTAAAATCTTTTTTTTTCTCCAGTTTCATACACAATTGTATTCTGATGGCTAGACAAAGAAACTACTACAATAACCATTGTCAATAAAGGACTGGGCTCAGACTGAGAGGTGGACATGAGGGATATTTCAATGGTCCTCTGCCATAGTGACAAAACATCTAGACATTTTGACCTGCAGTGCTTACACAATGCCAAAAGGACAATGCATTTTGGGGGCACTGACTATTTACATGATAGAGGAATTTAGTTTTGACACATGAGTGAGGTGTTTTGGGAGAGATATGTTGATTGCAGGTGATCCATGGTGTTGTGCTGAACCATCCAGGTTATTTTGGCAAAAGTATCACGAGTGTTGAGAATGTCTGCTCTGTTTCAAGAAATGAGCCAACGCAATTGAGAAGGATCTATGCATTTTTATCGGCACTGACTATTCACATGGGAAAGTAATTTAGTTTTGAAGCATGAGTGAACAGTTTTGGGAGAGATATGTGCTTTTGCAAGTGAGCCATGGTGATGTGCTGAACTGTAAGACTGTTGTGCCAAATGATTTTAGAGTTTTGAGAATGTAGTTTCTGTGTCAAGAAATGAGCCAAACCAATGGAGAAAAACTGTGATGTAATAGTCACAGGTTACATAAGGGAGGATGGGGTTGGTTGTCACATTAAGGAAGGCTGTTTGGCCTGCATGGGGTCAAAGGTTACATTGATGCTGACACAGAAAAATACAGAATTGAAGATGCATGTAGGAATATTGTTTTCATATAATGGTAGTAATCTGTGGTAATCTGGGCTCTGTATTTGTTGCTGCACAAATAGACTTCATCCCCTTATATAGGCCTCAAACAGACGAATGAGGCCCCCTGAGACCCATGGCAGGTTTCAGATTTCAGGTCCCTTTTAAAAAATCCAAAGCATTTGCAGCCACTTGACATTAGTGTGAATTGTGCTTTTAAAGTGGCACTACGAGTTCAGTGGGAGGCTTGGATGACTAGTGGCGAGAAATCATTCACCAAAACTGGTCGCATGGGAGGAGCAACTTTTGCTGAAGTCTTCCAGTGGATCCTGACAGCATGGAGAAGTGTGAAAACATCCACGATCACCAACGATTTCGAAAAGCTGGACTGCTGCGTGATGATGATGAAAAGGACGGCGCAACGGCTGATGAGGCCATTCGGAGGCTGTTCGATTCCGACACTGACGAAGAGGAAGAGGAGTTCATTGGTTTTGAGAGCGACAACAAAGGAGAGAGAGTGGCTGATGAGGCCATTCTGGACCTGTTTGTTTCTGACACTGAAGAAGAGGACTTCGGTGGTTTTAGTACGCAGGAGGAAGACGATGACACAAGGATTAATGACTGATTTTTCTGGTATAGTAGGCAGGTTATATTGATACAGTAAACAGCCGCGTTACTGCACCTTTACTGCTGTGTTGGCACTTTTCGGAAAAGATACTGGTTATTTTGTTAAGCAGCCATGTTACTGCACCTTTACTGCCATGTTACAGGTAAGCACTTTTAAAAACAAATTAAATTTAGCCATTTAACGTTATTGCCTCGTCAAGCGCTGTAAGCTTTGTTTTTTGTTATACTGCACTACTACTTTAACTGCAGGACGTGCGCTGGGAGCGCACCGTTGTATTATTAGTGCACTGCACAAATGCTGTTCACCATGTCAAAGATGTGAAAGTTTGATTGATTGATTGAAAGATTTATTGTGTTTCTCAAATGTTAATAAATGGGACGCTTTGCATTCCCAAACAGTCATCCCTGTCCCAACAATCCCCTCCGTGATAGCAGGAATCCTTATATACGGTAATTAAATATTAAAACACCTGCGGCTTATGTATGGAACAATCTGTAATTTCCCCCAAATTTAGCTGGTGCGTCTTATATTCAGGTGCGCCTTATAGTCCGGAAATTACGGTACATGATTCATGGTGGCTTCTCAACCTTTCAGGCTTCTAGTCTTTTGTCTTTTTCTAGCTTCTATTAAAACATTAGATTGAGTTCTTGTGGTATATTAAATGTAATTTACTATTCCTTGAAAGCAAAAACATATTATTTATTTTTAATTTATTTTCAGCCCCAGCCCCCTTTTAAGCCTTCTGCTCGAAAATGACATACCCATAAAGAAAAGAGTATTTCTCTGCAAGCAGAAGGTCTATTTGAATAATTTTGGTAATAATAAAAGTAACACTTGAGATTTGTCCAGATGTGTAATTATCAGTATATGTGTTACTGGGACAGAGTAAATGAAGATAGAAGTCAGAATAATTTGAAAATTTCCTCCTTGCCTAAAAAAAACAAAAACTGCAAAGGATTATTGTTATAAAGTGATTCTGAGCAAAATTAGAGATGTTTTATAACAATATGGTCAGGCGAGGACTTTGAAAAACAGTGCATATTGAGCCAAAGGTCAAAAAATATATATGTATTTTGTCAAATAAAAGCCAAATTTATTAAATAAAGTGTTTAAAATGCATACGTAGCACTTCCTCCATGTAATTTTTACTTAAAAAATGCCTATAAATAAGCCTAAAAAATCTAATATTTAATGACATGAAGTCTCCATTGAGTTCTCATACGCTATGTTTCGGCCTGTGATTGGCCGAATTGGATGATTCAAACGTCTATCGGCTCTTCTGAGCCTATAGAATTCACTTGATGTGCTCAAATCCAACCCTGATGCATCATTGGCCAATCGGAACGGCCGAAATGCGCTGGATCCGGCCCTCCTCGGCTTCACTCGCCTCTTTTATAAGAGGCCCCAGGATCTGGAAAATGTCAAAATGTAGTTCTTTTTGCCCAAAACAAACATAAAGGCGCCATTCATCACCTTGGGACAACCAGAAGCTCTCAAAATCAATGATTTATGACAAAATACGAAACTTAAGACACATTTTTTGGACTACTGTCCTCTTTGGCATCTGGTCCTGAGTTTTGGTTGTACAATGACGTATTTGGTGTCTATGGAAATGTCTCGGTCTCAGCTTTCCACAGATGGCTCGTGCGTAGCTTGCTGTAGGCCAGAGCTAGAGGCGAAAATGTGTTGTTGAGTGGGATTCCGGGGTCCAGGGGACGCTCTACAGATTTTGATTTTTGATGATTCATTTGCTTGGTGTTTTAATTGTGTTTGGTGCTGAGATGGTAAGTAACGAAGTACAAATACTCCGTTACTGTACTTAAGTAGATTTTCAGATAATTTGTACTTTTAGAAGTATTTATTTCTGTGATGACTTTTTACTTTTACTCAGTTACATTTTCAACATAAATATCAGTGCTTTCTACTCCTTACATTTCCCAAAAAGGCTTGTTACTTTATATATCTATATCTATATATATATATATATATATATATATATATATATATATATATATATATATATATATATATAAATAGCCTAAGCCTATATATTTTTTTATCTTTTGGCACCGCGATACAAGTGTGTGTGAATTATTTTGGGTTTTGAAAGACGCAGGGGGACACACGGCTGTCTGTGTGTGTGCGTGCGTGCGCGTGTGGTGTGTGTGTCGGAGCAGGTCTGCCGCTCCGCCCGCACCTTTTACACAACTAATGTTAGTGCAGCTGCACGAAATGGACAATGGTGAGGATCCCACACAGTCACAGGAGCAGTCCGTCGACGAGCAGCACCGATGGCCTTATTTAAAAGAGCTTTTTGAGTTTGTCGGTGCTAAAAACAACTCCTAGCGAATGCGTTGCATCTTGTGCAAACCAAAACTCCAGAAAGTATTGGCGTTCAAGAACAGTCCGTCAAACCTCAGGAAACACATAAAGGTAAGTCTAACTTTTTAACTTTTTTTTAACTTTGATGTGAAGAGTGCACATGGTTAACAGCTCAAGCAGCCTGTGGAAGTTGCTACTAGTTTTCCGTCTTTTCTTGGAAAAAGACTTCTTTTACTACCTCTTGTTTGTTTTTTCCTGATTTAACTTGTGAAGTGGTGCTCTCTCACTTTGCCCTAAAAGAGAGTATTTTTCTCATTCTATAACTTTTAATCATGGGACCACTATCGCACACTCGGACTACCGTACCGCTGCAGCCCCGCTTTGTTTACAGCAGGGAACAGCTGATGGCGCTGCAGCCGGCAGGCTCAGCAATCTCAACACCAGACATACGGCCAGGTATGCTCGCGGACATAAGGAGAAAAACACACAGGGGGTGTAGAGGAGGAAAAAAGCTGTGAGGGAAAGGAGTGGGACTAAGACAACGGCGGCTTATGAAGAGGAGTTACAAGCCGAGTCTCCCCTCTCTCATCATGGGAAATATGAGGTCCCTGGGGAATAAGATGGCGCTGGTCAGGAGTCAGACGGAGTATCGTACCTGCAGCCTTATGTGCTTCACAGTGACATGGCTGCAGCCGGAGACTCCTGACTGTAACGTCTCCATCACCGGCTTCCAGACTGTACGGGCCGACTGGGATGTCACCGAGACCGGTAAGAGAAAGGGCGGGGGACTTGCCGTTCTTGTAAACGACAAGTGGTGTCATCCCGGTCACATCACGGTGAAGAAACGCATCTGTAGCCCGGATATAGAACTGTTAGCTGTGGGACTCTGACCTTATTATTTACCCCGGGAGATTTCTCATACCATCCTAGTGGCTGTTTACCTCCCCCCCTCCGCGAGCCCCGCCACGGCGTGTAACGTCATACACGCCGTCATATCGACACTGCAAACGGACAATCCCAGTGCTCTCATCATGATCTCTGGGGACTTTAATCATGTCACCATGGGGAAAACACTCCCAACTTTCACCCAGTATGTGAGCTGCACAACCAGAGGGGAGAAAACTCTGGACCTTCTGTATGCTAATGTGAAAGAGGCATACAGCTCTTCCCCCCTCCCCCCTCTGGGACGATCAGATCACAACCTGATTCACCTCATACCCTGTTATGTGCCCCTGGTGAAAAGACTGCCAGCCACCACAAAGTCTGTGAGGAACTGGTCAGACGAGTCCATGGACACACTGAAGAGCTGCTTCAAGGTGACAGACTGGACGGCACTCTGTGAGCCCCATGGAGAGACATCAACGAGCTCACAGAATGCATCACGGACTACATAAATTTCTGTGTGGACACCATCGTCCCAACAAGGACTGTCTTTTGTTATTCAAATAACAAGCCGTGGATAACAAAAGACATTAAAGACTGTCTAAATGCTAAGAAGAGGGCCTACAGAGATGGACATCTTGAGGAGGTAGGGGCAACACAGAGGGTCCTGAAGGTGAAAATTGAGGAGGCTAAGGACAGCTACAGGAGGAAGCTGGAGATAAAACTCCAGCAAAACGACATCAAAGAGGTCTGGAGTGGCATGAAGACCATCACTGGATACAAGAGGAGCAGCAGCAGGGGAGAGAACTGCAGTGTGGACAGGGTGAACGACCTAAATCTGTTTTTTAACAGATTCAACTCAGTCCTCCCTCCCCCCCTCCCTGCTGCAGGCTAGCAGCCAGCAGCCACTCCAGGGACACCTCCCCTTCCTGGGAGCCTTCTGCCTTCTGATGAGGGAACCTCACCCCCCTCCTCCTCCTTCTCTGATCCCCAGACTGAAGGACCTCATGTAGCATCTACACCTCCACTCAACTCCCCGATGTCCTTCACCGCAGACCAGGTTAGAAGACAGCTGACAAGACTCCACACAGGCAAAGCTGCAGGCCCTGATGGTGTGAGCCCGAAGGTCCTGAAAGCCTGCGCCCCCCAGCTCTGTGGAGTACTCCACCACGTTTTCAGCATGAGCCTAAGTCTCCAGAGGGTCCCCGTGCTGTGGAAGACGTCCTGCATCGTTCCTGCACCGAAGACGCCGTGCTCAAACAACGTCAAGGACTACAGACCGGTGGCACTGACGTCCCACATCATGAAGACCCTGGAGAGACTCGTTCTGGAGCAGCTCCGGCCTAAGGTCAGGCCCCACTTGGATCCACTACAGTTTGCCTACCAGCCCCGACTTGGTGTTGAGGACGCCCTTATCTTCATGTTGAACAGGGTCTATGCCCATCTGGACAGGCCTGACAGCACTGTGAGAGTCATGTTTTTTGACTTCTCCAGTGCCTTTGACACCATCAGACCGTCCATACTGGGGGAGAAGCTGACAGCGATGGGGATGGAGGCTCCTCTGGTGTCCTGGATTGTTGACTACATGACTGGTAGACTGCAGTATGTTCGTCTGCAGCACTGTGTGTCTGACAGGGTGGTCAGCAATACAGGGGCTCCCCAGGGGACAGTCCTGTCCCCCTTCCTCTTCACCCTGTACACCACGGATTTCAGCCACAACACCGACTCCTGCCACCTTCAGAAATTTTCTGATGACTCGGCTGTTGTGGGGTGTATTAGCAAGGGCGATAAGGAGGAGTACAGGGCTGTGGTGGGGGACTTTGTCACATGGTGTGAGCAGAAGCACCTACAGCTCAACGTGACAAAAACCAAGGAGCTGGTCGTGGATCTGAGAAGGACAAAGGCTCCAGTGGCCCCTGTTTCCATCCAGGGGGTCCAGGTGGACATCGTGGAGGAGTACAAATACTTGGGAGTATTTTTGGATTACAAACTGGACTGGACCAGGAACACCGAGGCCGTTTACAAGAAGGGCCTGAGCCGCCTCTACTTCCTGAGGAGGCTGAGGTCCTTTAACATCTGCAGGACGATGCTGAGGATGTTCTACGAGTCTGTGGTGGCCAGTACTATCCTGTACGCTGTTGTGTGCTGGGGCAGCAGGCTCAGGGTACCGGACACCAACAAGCTCAACAAACTGATCCGTAAGGCCAGTGATGTTGTGGGGCTGCAGCTGGACTCTCTGACAGAGGTGTCAGAGAGGAGAATGCTGTCCAGGCTGCAGGACATCATGGACAACACCTCCCACCCCCTCCACAGCGTGCTGGACAAACACAGGAGCACATTCAGTGCGAGACTCATCCCCCCACGATGCACCACAGAGCGCCACAGAAAGTCATTCCTGCCTGTGGCCAACAGACTTTATAACTCCTCCCTCTAAAATCACTGCTCCGTCAGGTCCTGGAGAATAAACTCTCACTGTTTTTACTCCTGTGATATTGTTGATAAGTAAATCTTCAGACAAATGGGGCTGTCATGAATACATTTACATTTTTAGTGTAAATATTGTTAATTGTTAATACTGTGTATACCTCCACCTCATTTGGAGCCTCATGTCCACTTAATTTTACTTACTTATTTTACTTATTTTCCTTCATAAGGAAGTTTTTATACTGCTTAAAGACTCTGCACGTTGCAACCTGCTTACGTAATTTTTATGCTCTTTTCATTTTTTTTTATTTTTACTTGTATTTATTCTATCTTTATTATTTTTTTTAATGCTACTGTCTATTCTAATGTCCTCATCTGTTATTTCCAACTGCTATACTGTGTATAAGAGCAATGGAAACAACCAAATTTCCCCTTGGGGGGAAGTATTTCTGATTTCTGATTCTGATTAGCGCTAGCTACTTGTTAGCTAGTTAGCTTGCAATAACGTTAGAGCGGTCAAAGATAAGCGCTTGCATGAGCACTAGGTTAGCTACCGTTATCAGACTATGCTGAAAGCTGGCTAGCATTAACGTTAACTGGCACAGTAGGTTTGGATTTGAGCAGAAACAGCCGAAATCGCACTTTTTTTCTACTAGTCAGCTGTAAGGTTATGACCAGGGCTGTACATAAGCTGGTGCTCAGTACTCATGAGCGCTGAAAATATTAAAATGAGCACCACATCCAAGTGTGTTAGTCCTCATTTGAGTACCTAATATTTTACAGTGCAGACAATATTGCTATGAGCGTTTAGATTAACATGAATTCATGTTCTTGTTCTTAGGGACACAAACATTGTCTGGGGAAGTGATTTTAGGTAGGTGGTGCTACTGCTAAAATTCAAAAAAGGTAAACAGTGCTTTTAAAAGCAGTGATGTTATAGTGAAACTTGCGGGTTTCAATTATTTTTCATTTCATGAAGTCAGATATGAATCTAGGTTTTATTCAGTTGCAAATTTTGTAATGAATCTTAATTTATCATAAAAAATAACTGAACCATAACTCAGACATGAAAAAAATTAGCGCCACCAAGAAAAAACCTCTGGTGCTCCTTGAGAACCAGATCAAAATTGTTGTGTGCACCCCTGGTTATGACATAAGACTAACGTTGTAGGCTGAAGGCAATGCGCCCCGACTCACGTAAATTTGTATCACTTGACTTATAATGGCTCTCCTACAGTTGTCTCTCTAGAGAAAGCACGAGAGACACCTGGTGAGGTACACCAAGCTAGCTATTCAGAAAAGGAAACATGACAAAGGTCCGATTGATCAAACAGCACCAAAGCAGCTGAAACTGTGGGATACGCCTTGCGTGACACAGAAAGGTGTGGATGAGCGTCTTGTTGATTTTGTGGTTAATGGCCTGCACCCTCTAAGTGTCGTAGAAGAGCCGGGTTTTCAACGTCTAATGAAATGCCTCCAACCCAATGCATCTGTCATGGTTAGCAATACCATGAAGAGCAGAATCGACAAAGCAACTACAGAGATGAAAGAGAATCTCAAGGTGGCGATACATGATGTGGAGTTCATCGGGACCACCACCGATTGCTGGACAGCAAACAGAAAGGGCTTCGTCGGTGTCACAGCCCACTGGATACAGCCTACAAGTCTGCAGCGGTGCTCTGCTGCACTAGCAATGCAAGCAACTGAAAGGACCACACAACTTCACTGCACTTTCAGATGCTCTGACTAAGATCCATACAGGTATGTAAGCTATTGGTAGGTTAAGTAGTATTTTATTTGAGTCCAATCCAGTTTAAATATTTAGGCTTGTTGTCATGTATGCATTCATTCATTCATTTTAATACTTTGCCTTTAACTTTGAATATTTGGATTCATAACTGCTAATGTGTGCAATCGTGTATGTGTCTGTGCTTTTTCTCTTGCTACTGTGAACTTAAATTTCCTGTGGGATCAATAATGTATATGTATGCTTTTTTTCTTACCCGCCTGTCTGTCTAGAGTTCAACATCAGAGACAAGATTGTACGTACGATGACAGATAGTGGGTACAATTTTCTGAAAGCCTTTAGAGTGTACGAAGTGTCGACGATGAAAACAACAACACAGAATCATTCGAGGCAGAGCCAGATGATGTAGGTGAGTGTTATATTGGCTTGTGAAGATGACATAACTATTGTCAAGTGTTTGGATATCTTGAAAAGCACTCTTGAATGCTAATTAATATATTATTTTATTAATAAGAAGAAGAGGATGGTGAAGAGATCATGATGGAGGCTGTTGAAGCAGGTCCCTTGTTGGAGCAGGACGATGGCCTGGAATACCAACTGCCAAAGCACCATTGCTGTACCTGTCATCTTTTGAACCTGGTGGGTGATTGATTGAGTTTATGGATTGAGTAAAAACGGTAATCCAAGGAATGACATGCAAGTTTAAACATTTATTCTCAACACCGTCCTTTGATATTCACAGGTGGCAACAGTTGATGTCAAAACAGCAAATGAAGACCGGGTCTACATGAAGCTCTCCCGTTCTTCGTTTTCAAAGTGCCAGGCCCTCTGGAACAAGAGCAGCAGATCCACCCCAGCTACAGAGTTCATTGAAGAACACTGCAAACTCCAACTCCCGAGGCCTTGTGAAACAAGGTACACGTTGCATTTTGAGATGTGTTCAACCCTTTGAATCTGTTTCAGATGTAAAGCACATTACAAATATAATGTATTCTTTTTTATTGTTACAAGATGGAATTCTCTCTTCTATGCTGTTGAAAGGATTGTACGGATCGTGAAGGAACAAGGAGAAGCAGCCATTGCTGTTGTTGTGAGATGACCTTTTCTGTTAAACTCTCCAAGACAGAGGTCTCCCAGGAAATACCACTTTTTCAGGGTCACCATTTGCCCTCACCCCTGTGAGAACTGTTTACAGACTTCCTTATCACTAAGCCATTTGGGCCAGGCACAGGATGAAACCTCAACAAAATGATGACAGAACCCATTCCCATGGAGGACCATAAAGCCCCTCACGGTTGTAAGGACGGTCATAAAAGACTGTCCTCCTTTGTTTGAAACTGTGATAACCACCAGACATCACCCATTAAACTGAAAGGAGGAAAACCCCCTTTCCTGCTAATTCCCTTAACCAGCCTGCCAGGTTGATCTTTCAACCCTCTTATCATCCCCAAGACATTTGCATTTATAAAGACATTCTTCTACCTCAGTCTATTACCAACTCTCTACAAACCCTCAAAACTCATAGTACATGTCTAGCAGTGTGATATTCTACTGTGGTGTGAAATATGTATTATGTAGGTCCAACTCCTGTGTTCATGTCACTAACACTGCCAAAATGAGAGTTTCCTTCATCTTAAGTTCCAACTGCTTTCCTTATCATGGAAACTCCCGTGGATCAACAGTGCCACCTTGTGGAAGGACTGGCAAAGGACAATCACCACGGACACATGCAAGTAACGGCACGTTACTTATATGTAATGACCTGCTTTTGTAATCTCTGTGTAAAATTTGCATGCTCTAGGCTTCCCACCTAAGTAGTGGGTATCAGGGAAGTCTATAGAGCATTGTAATAATTAGTTGTATTACAGATATACATATATATATATATATATATATATATATATAAGCAATGAATGTGTCCCTTATATTTTTCATAATAGGTGTTGGGTATCAGAACATTCAGAATGAGATGATCTTGCTCTTTATGTTGGTTATATTGAGTGATTCCCAAATTATAACTCCCTATTAGCAAAACTTAAGTTTAGAGAAGTTTGTGAAAATTTGTGTATTTACCACGCTGGGACCTACCCCAGCGTGGTAAATACACTCCCACTACCACGTGTTTAAAGCTGGAGACGCAGTCTCAGCTCATGCACTCCTTTTAAATTTAATACTCCTTCTAAATTTTTACACTCCTTCTTTCCCTTCCTTTTGAATTCGAATTCTCTTCACTACTCGTCTTCTTCGTGTCCTTTTTCTTCGTGAAGCTCCTTCCCCTGCCCCCGCTGTCGACACGCCGTTTCTTTTATTTTAAGTGTAAAGGCAGGACTGCTTGCCGTTTTCAAGTTTTGGCGCAAGCTTTCCAAAGATCTTTCTTTTTTGAACATTTTGCTATCATAAAGTTATTTAACTTAAGAAGTGATTTCGTCCGGCCAACGAAAGTCCTTTTTTGAGTTAATTAAAGTAATCTGCTGAACGAGCCGAGACCCCTGAGTCCGCCGCGTCTTCACCTGAGAGGAACCAGAGAGCCCCGAGGAAGCTGCAACTCCATCCCAGTGCGGAGCCTTCCCGAGATCCATAGGAGCACCAGTCGAGCCCTGCCTTCGTCAAAAGGTCGCTACACCGATCCACATCATCTCCTGGTGACTTCGGACTTGTGAGAGACCTGCGCTGCGTCAAAGTAAGAGCTCTCCGGGACGTTCTCAGTCAGAGGGGTGGTGTAACCTATCTCGATCGTTCAATCAATCAAAATCCCCCTTTTACCAAATGCTTTAGAAACCGTTGTGTAAATCTCTACCTCTTCTTATCACTCAGTATAACCAGGTTATATACAATTATATATTGCCATTACAGCCATTACTACCAGAGAAACGTTAAGTGCTCATCTAGCTTCATGTCCTGTAAACTGATTTAAACGTCATTTATTCATTTCTTATTGTATTGTTTCATCTATTATTTTATCTGGTTTTAAATAAACTCTCCCTAGAGTTAAAGTTCCGCCTTTTGGAGTTTGTTTTGAAGGTCTGACATCCCTGTAAAGAAAACTTTTCCCCTCAGGTTTAAGATTGATAAGAGTAAAGTGTAATTTATCTGCTCTAGTTCGTCAAAACCAAATTAGCCTGATTAATAAATCAGTTAATGTACACAATTTTGCCTATTTTGTATAAATAGGATGGTGCCCCATTCGAGTGTAATTTGAATAAATACAATCATTAAATTCCAAAATTTAACGCAAATAAAGATCAAACAAATTATCGCATCACAGTGGTCTGCAGCGAGCTGAAGATTCCAACGTATGTTTACTTTGCATTACCACCTAACTGTAGGGTTGGCTGGTGTAAGTAAACATGTAGGAGATAATCAACTAGAGCAGCTAGCTTCTTTATTCACCATCTTTTCAGGTGATACATTCTTCCCTGCTGTTTTTCTACCAACACTAAGAAGGTGATAACCTGCACACTAAGAAATGCATTTGAGCCTGGTGGTTAATTTAATTAGGTTATTTTCATTGAATTGGGTATTTTGAAAACCCAATTCGCTAGGTTATTTCTGTTGGGAATGGAGTTATTATCTGTTGGGTTGTAATTTCTATAATGTTGTGTTGGTTTATTTTGGACTACCCTACACCTTGGGTTGACGTTTAGGCATGCGCAACCAAGTAAGTGTTAAACTCCAGAGGTCATTCTTCAATACATTTTGTTAGTAAAATGGTAAGCTAATGTTTTAGAGCTGTTAGAAAGAGGAGAAAGGTTATGGGGAATTTTATGGAAATTTTGTGTGAGTTTTTATATTTTTGTGTTCTGTAAATTTTGAATTTTAATAAATATTTATTGTTACATTATTGGTGTGAGAATATATTTAATCAAGAAAACAATAATAATAATAATAATTTAAAAAAAAAATTATAATTGTAATATTAATAAGTGATAATTATATATGGGCACAGCAAGAAGGTCGCTGGTTCGATCCCCGGGTCGGGTGGGGCCTCGCTGTGTGAAGTTTGCATGTTCTTCCTGTGCATGTGTGGGTTCTCTCCGGGCACTCCGGCTTCCTCCCACAGACCAAAACCATGCTCATTAGGTTGATTGGTGACTCTAAATTGCCCTTAGTTATGGTGTGAGCGGGAATGGTTGTCTGTCTCTCTATGTGGCCCTGCAATCAACTGGCACCGGTTCAGGGTGTACCCTGCCTTTCGCCCAATGACAGCTGGGATAGGCTCCAGCTCCCCCATGACCCCGAAAGGGATAAGCGGTATAGAAAATGAATGAATGAATGAATAATTATACAAAACCCAAAACCAGTGAAGTTGGCACGTTGTGTAAATCGTAAATAAAAACAGAATACAATGATTTGCAAATCCCTTTCAACCTATATTCAATTGAATACACAGCAAAGACAAGATACTTAACGTTTGAACTGGTAAACTGTGTTATTTTTTGCAAATATTAGCTCATATTGAATTTGATGCCTGCAACATGTTTCCAAAAAGCTGGCACAAGTGGCAAAAAAGACTGAGAAAGTTGAGGAATGCTCATCAAACACTTATTTGGAACATCCCACAGGTGAACAGGCTAATTGAGAACAGGTGGGTGCCATGATTGGGTATAAAAGCAGCTTCCCTGAAATGGTCAGTCATTCACAAACAAGGATGGGGCGAGGGTCACCACTTTGTGAACAAATGCGTGAGCAAATTGTCGAACAGTCTAAGAACAACATTTCTCAACGAGCTATTGCAAGGAATTTAGGGATTTCATCATCTGCGGTCCGTAATATCATCAAAAGGTTCAGAGAATCTGGAGAAATTACTGCACGTAAGCAGCAAGGCCGAAAACCAACATTGAATGTCTGTGACCTTCGATCCCTCAGGCGGTACTGCATCAAAAACCGGCATCACTGTGTAAAGGATCTCACCACATAGGCTCGGGAACACTTCAGAAAACCACTGTCAGTAACTACAGTTCGTCACTACATCTGTAAGTGCAAGTTAAAACTCTGCTATGCAAAGCGAAAGCCATTTATCAACAACACCCAGAAACGCCGCTGGCTTCGCTGGGCCCGAGCTCATCTAAGATGGACTGATGCAAAGTGGAAAAGTGTTCTGTGGTCTGACGAGTCCACATTTCAAATTGTTTTTGGAAAGTGTGGTCGTCGTGTCCTCCGGACCAAAGAGGAAAAGAACCAGCCGGACTGTTATAGGCGCAAAGTACAAAAGCCAGAATCTATGATGGTATGGGGGTGTATTAGTGCCCAAGGCATGGGTAACTTACACATCTGTGAAGGCACCATTAATGCTGAAAGGTACATACAGGTTTTGGAGCAACATATGTTGCCATCCAAGCAATGTCTTTTTCATGGACGCCCCTGCTTATTTCAGCAAGACAATGCCAAGCCACATTCTGCACGTGTTACAACAGTGTGGCTTCGTAGTAAAAGAGTGCGGGTACTAGACTGGCCTGCCTGTAGTCCAGATCTGTCCCCCATTGAAAATGTGTGGCGCATTATGAAGCGTAAAATACAACAACGGAGACCCCGGACTGTTGAACAACTTAAGCTGTACATCAAGCAAGAATGGGAAAGAATTCCACCTGAAAAGCTTCAAAAATTGGTCTCCTCAGTTCCCAAACGTTTACTGAGTGTTGTTAAAAGGAAAGGCGATGTAACACAGTGGTAAAAATGCCCCTGTGCCAACTTTTTTGCAATGTGTTGCTGCCATTAAATTCTAAGTTGATGATTATTTGCAAAAGAAAATAAAGTTTCTCAGTTCGAACATTAAGTATCTTGTCTTTGCAGTGTATTCAATTGAATATAAGTTGAAAAGGATTTGCAAATCATTGTATTCTGTTTTTATTTACGATTTACACAACGTGCCAACTTCACTGGTTTTGGGTTTTGTATATTAGCAACCCAACTTGCTGGGTTTAAAGAATCCAGCAGTATAGTCAATGTGAACTATTAATTGGGTTATATGAACAACCCAATTGGGTTGTATAAACAACCCAATTGTTGGGTTGACGCTGGACTACTGATGAAGGCATCACTTTTATTGTATTGTTACATTTTTTAAAATTATGTTTAATATGCTCAACATCCTAAAACTCACTCCACTCACAACTATATGTACATTCAAACAAAGTGGATCATAACTGACTGTTGCACCTGTTAAATACCACTTTACAACCCTTCCCTACCTCCTCCTCAACACCTCCGTCCATACTCCCTCGTTTCCTTGCCCTTCCTTGCTCTCAGTCCCTCCTTTCTCTGTCCATCCCCTGCTCTTGTATGCTAACTCTGTTTCTTCATTTGGTTTTGAATCCCCGTAGGCCTTGATTACATCAAAACCCACCTGAAAACGCAGAGTAGTGCAGCCCAGTCAGGTGAGACTCTGTCGTCGGCAGAGGAGAAGGACTTCTTTTCGACAATCAAGCAGACTGATCAATAGTCTGTGTCTCTGTGTCACAGTAAGGAGACCAGTTTGGTTCAAAGCAGAGAGACAAAGTACTGCAGAGTAGAGCAGAGTTTGGGTAGACCGACAGCGGGACCAAGACCAGCACCAGAGAGAGGACATACAGCGGGACCAAGACCAGCACCAGAGAGGTGACATACAGCAGGACCAAGACCAGCACCAAAATGGGAACAAACAGCCGGACCAAGACCAGCACCAGAGAGGGGACATACAGTAGGACCAAGACCAGCACCAGAGAGGGGACATACAGCAGGACCAAGACCAGCACCAGAGAGAAGACATGCAGCAGGAGCAAGAACAGCACCAGAGAGAGGATATACAGCAAGACCAAAGACCAGCACCAGAGAAGACATACAGCAGGACCAAAACCACCCAGAGGGGTTTGAGTCCTGTAATGAACATCCTACTGGTTAGCTCCTGAAGATGATTCTCCCTGACCAATCAGGGCCCAGCAGGGTCTTCATGTCAAATTTAGTATCAGCCCAGCTCATCTGGAGCCTCACCAGGGGCTAAACTGACGAAGGTTCTTACTTTGGACAGAGTCTGAACTGCGTCCCAGGGAACTTTTAGCTCCAGGTCAGGGCCTCCTCCTCTCTTTTACAGCTGAACACTCGGCCTTTGTGTTTCTTGGTGGAGATGTGCCGCTGCTACTGATGCTTACTGTTACAGTGTTTACCACTCAAACGGCAGTGAAACAAGTTTTGATTGGATACACAAAAGCAACAACAATAATAATGATATAAGTCACATGATAAAAAAATGTTATTCAAAATTAATTATTATAGAAACAACTATCAGTCATGATAACAACAATGTTATTAAAATTAATTATTATAGAAACAATAATAGTAATGATATTGGTCATGATTATGACAATTTTTTAAAAATTATTATAGAAACAACTATCAGTCATGATAAAAACAATGTAATTAATTTTATAGAGACAACTATCAGTCATGATAAAAACGGTGTTATTAAAATTAATTATTATAGAAACAATAATGATAATGATATTGGTCATGATAATAACAATGTTTTTAAAATTATTATAGAAACAACTATCAGTCATAATAAAAACAATGTGATTAATATTATTATAGAGACAACTATCAATCATGATTAAAACAATGTTATTAAAATTAATTATTATAGAAACTATTATAATCTTGATGTTGGTCGCCATAATGTTTTTAAAATTATTATAGAAACAACTATCAGTCATGATAACAACAACTTTATTAAAATTAATTATTACAGAATCAATAATAATAATGATATTGGTCATGATAATAACAATGTTTATAAAATTATTATAGAAACAACTATCAGTCATGATAACAACGATCTAATTAATATTATTGTACAGACAGGTATCAGTCATGATAAAAACAATGTTATTAATATTATAGAAACAACAATAATAATGACATCACTCTCAATATTAAACAATATTATGAATAATATTATAAAAACAACAATAGTAATGATATTGGTCATGATAATAACGTTACTAATGTTATTATTTTAGAAACAACAATAATAATATATTGGTCATGATAATAACAATGTTATTAATATTATTATAAACACAACAGTAGTAATTCTATTGAGTTAGAGTGTCCTCTATGTTTGATTTATTTTAGTTTAAACGGAGCAGAAAGATGACGGCCGTGATAATCTCAGATGGTCAGTATGAGGCTTTTCTCTCAATGTTGTTCTTCTTCATGTAGGTCCACACCTCTCTCTCCTCAGGGCTGTGAGCGAAGCTGCATCTCCCCGAATACCCACATCTATCCTTCAGGATCTGATCCCAGATCTGACAACAACAGAACAACATGAGGCCCATCAACAGACATTAAAATAGACTTAATTTTTTTTAAATACACTTAAGTGACTGACAAGAGGAGAAAGGAACAGTTCATTCTTACAGCCGTCCAGAATCAAACATGCATCACATAGAAAAACATAAAAAACCTCTAAAATAGCCTTCATTAGAGATACCGAGCCTTCATTAGAGATACAGAGCCTTCATACAAAGCTGCCCCTTTAGAAAGAGGGGGAACATGATGAGATAATATATATTTTATAACCGTTTCTACGAACACTGCTTCACAAACGCGTATAAACATATTTAATATAAATTTACATTTTTAATGCAGCACAGTTTTATTTGTGTTTTTTTTATGGGCTATATTTTGGTTGCTGCTTTACATAGTTTTGATGTATATTTTAAGAAATGAGTACAATATGCCAAGTATCCTCTGTTGTCCATAATCTCCTCACAAAATAACCACATCTTCCATCACATGAAAGACAAACTTGAATGGCTTCAAGATTTCTTCTCTGTCGTTCTTGCTGAGCTGATCCGATCCCTCAGGTGAAAGATTTAGAAACTGCTTCATAGCCTCCTTGACCATCTCTTTTCCAATCTGCATCTCTTTTTATCTGAGAACAAAACAAACAACAAGAAAAATGGTTGTGTCAATAAATAGTGTAGTTTGTCAGTGTGTAGCTACATACACACACTTATAGGCTTGACTGCTATATGAAATGCTTGTCAAAGCTTTAAAAAAATGTATACATTTTTAAATCAGATCTTCTTAATATTTTTCTTATTTTCTTCAGATGGGCGTTTGTCCTACTGCTTTTAAAACAGCAATGGTCAAACCCCTTCTGAAGGGAAAAAAATTTGGACCCATTGAACCTAACATCCTCTCTTCCTCATCTTCTTGTTTGTCCTCATCCTCCCACCTCCCCAACCTCAGCACCTCCTCTTACTCCCCCTCCTCCTCGTCGATCTCGCAGTCTGCAGAGTTGGCTCACACTGGGTATGTACACCACTTGTAAACCCTTTGACTTCTGTTTCTTTGCAGCTAAAAGTATCGGCCTACCTATGATAGATATTTTTGAAGTTATTTGAAGTTTTCTGTTTGTCGCCAATGAGCAACATTAGGCCATAATGGCATGCACACGGACACAAACACACACACGCGCACATCTCCCCCAGGTTGAGATTTGGAGCGATGAAGCATATATGATTCATGGTGGCCAATTTACTCGGCTTCTCAACCTCAGGCTTCTTGTCTTTTGCCTTTTTCTAGCTTCTATGAAAACATTAGATTGAGTTCTAGTGGTATATGAAATTCAATTTACTATTTCTTGAAAGCAAAAACACATTATTTATTTTTAATGTAATTGTTTCTATATTCAGACGTCAAACGGTGAATATTGATGATAACAGATTGTAAGTGGGTCAGTAATGACTGAACGTTTATTTCTTCTTCTAGAACTGTTGTTCCCTCAATCAACTCTACTGGAAACGAATCAAAACAGGAGTTCTTGGTAAAAAAAAACCATGTCTTTTTGGCCCTCGTTCATGCCTCGAGGCTCCTGGAGGTCTGAAATTGTGCGTGAGTATTCACATTGACCCAATATAGAGCCTGCTAATTATGGTCCAAATCTGTTGAGAAATCTCAGAGATTTTACCCTTTTTGACCTTTTTGTACATCAAAGGGTTTATTGTCAAATGAGAAACAGGCCCGAGCTTTGGCCCCTCTTTGACTATGGGTCTGATATTGCACATGCACACTCACTGGGGGGGCTATTACTTGTGTGAGAGTTTTTGAGTCCATCAAAATGAGGGAGGTGGACCCATTTTTGTGGGAATGCCTCAGGTTTCAACACAATTTGCAGGGCTTCTAGGGGGGGATCATATGGGGTTAGACCCTTGAAAATTGATACGGTAGTTCATCTAACTACCCTGAACACCCACTCAAGGTTTCAGCCTCTACTCCACTGGGAACCCTTGTTTCAAGCCATGTCCACGAGACAGTCCCCTGATTCCAATACAGCAGATTGGATGTGGGATGTGGTATAGCTAGTGGTGGACTCTGAAGTCAAAGAGGGCTGAAAATTGGGTTCTGGGTGTGTCTCATTGCTCTGATAACACCCTCAGAACTTCATGTTTATATGTTTTGTGTCTGTTGTTGCTGTATGGTCCCTGTTATAATCATATAGCCTAGATTAGATTACATATAAATAAATATTATAATTATAATTATTATTATTACTGTAATTATTATTATGTTAGGCAGTCTCCCAAAAGCATGATCAGTGCTCTATCTTATCTAATCTGGTCTAATCTATATATTCATATATGAAATGTTCTTTGTTTTCAATTTTTCAAAAATAAATATTTTCTGACTGTGTTCCACCGTTGTCTCAATACTTCAATGAAATTGATGACACAAGAAAATGATTCTGAATGCACTCTTTTTTATTCGGTTGATTACATATTCTGTCTTCATTTTGCTATTGCCCTCGTTTTTACCTCCGCCAAGGAGGTTATGTTTTTGCCGGAGTCTGTCTGTTTGTTTGTTTGTTTGTTTGCTTGTCTGTTAGCAGGATTATACAAAAACGACTGGATGGATTAACATGAAAATTTTACTAGATGTGTGGTTTGGTCCAAGGAAGAAGCCTATACATTTTTGGTGCTGATCAAATCCAGGCTGACATCACAAAAACATTGAACTTTATGATGAAGTCCCATTACTTAACACTGGGCCGTCTTTTGTCACCACCCATGGCACCATCCGATTGCTTACATGCTCTGGTTACACGCAGAGTCGGCAGTGATCAGCCAATCAGCAGTGAAAGCTGGAGTTCAGCAGCATTCAGAGCATTACTGTGAGCCCATTAACGTTATAGAAACATCCACGGCAGCTCTGCTTGCTTGCAGTTCCTCCAAACGTACCATTTACTCACTTGAAAGAAGGTTGCTGATAATGTCAAAACGGACTTAGTCCGTCATAGCAGAAGTCTGTGTGTGTGTGTGAGTGTAAAAATCAACCCCAAAAGTCCACATGGAGCAAATATGCCGCGCACCAAAGCGTCGTGGACTGGACTGGAGTGTTTCTCCATGTGGCCCTCTTCAGGGGGGATGTTTCCCTCTTCTTTCTTCTTCTCTCCTTCCTCTTCTCCTCCTCTTGCTGCTCCTCCTCGCTCTCCTCGTCGCTCTCCTCCTCCTCCTGCTGCTCCTCCTCCGTGCGGGGCCTTTTTCTTCCCTGCCAGGTCCAGTTCCCTGACGATTCTCTGGCTGTCCCTCTGGGAGAGCTTGCTGGAAGGGGGAGGGGGGTGGGGTTCCCAATAAGGTACCTGATGAAGTGCCTGATTATTTTCAGGTATACCTGGGCTGTGGTAACCTTGTATTGGCCGTTCATCAGGTGCCGGGAGAAGCTGTGGTGAGAAAAAAAAAAAATAGATTTACTAATTATAATTACACTATGATTATGAATTATCAATATTGGAATTATTACTAATTACTTGAATCAAATTCATGCACTAGAGACATGATTCAGTCTCAGGTAACAGACAAAAATCAGGTTCAGGGAGGAAAAAAAATTGAAATTTCTTCATTATTGTTACAATGATATAAATTGATAACGATATTATTAATTATTAGATTGTATGATTTTGATTGTGTAATTTTCTTTAAAGGATGCCTAATTGTATATTATTTATTTATACATATTTTTATAAATTCATTTTATTATATATGGACAAGAATGAATTTACTCACACTCTAATTCTGGCCAGGTCTGACAGGAACCTCCAATCAGAAAGCCGGTTCACACCTTTGCCCATAAAAAGCATAAAGCCCTTAACTCGGCTGGCCTTGGAGGCTGCATTTTCGGCCATCTTTGGTGTCAGCAGCAGCCCCTTGTGTGACTCTGCATATTCATCGAGGACTTGCTCTGTAGAAACACAAAATTTCTCCTGTTATTACATGCAATTGTGAAGAAGAATGAATTTTAATGGAGAAGGTGTAAGACTGAAAAAAAAAAAGTAAACTCAAGCATGCTGGGAGGGAGGGGGATGAGCCACATGGCTTTGCTCCTCCGTCTTCCCTGGCTCTCGGGGGGAAAGTTTTATTCGGGGAAACTGGGAGGGGGCCTGTCTGGCAGCGATCATCTCCACAGCCTCCCCTCTCGACTTCTTCCCTTGTCCAGGTGTTAGTGCTGTGGGGGAGACAGCTGTGGGGGACACAGCTGTGGGGGACATGTACAAAGCTTCATGTGGAAATGAGCAGAGACAGGAATGAACCCTTAAATGGCTTCTGGATAGTGAGGACACACCATCCAGAACTCTTAAGAGGACTACTCCAATCTAATTGTGGAGGAATACTCCAATCTAATTGTGAAAAAAGGTCAAAGCATCAAAAATAAAGGGTTGAAAAGGGTAAAATGGATGAGTATTTGATATTTATGATCATCTCTGATCTTGATTTACAAAAAATAAAATTTAATCAGAGTAAAAAGAATTATTTGTGCTTATCCCTTTAAAGGTTAAACAAATATAAGAGAATCAGACACTCACTTCCTTTGGCTCCAGTTGCTGCTGGTGGGGCTGGACCAAATGCTTTTTTTTTTTGCATTTAGCCTTTGTCCCCACCTTGACCTGGCTCTGGAGCTCCTGGGGCTGCTGGGGCTGGAGGTCCTGGGGCTCCTGGAGGTCCTGGGGCTGCCTGGGCTTGCTGGGATGCCTGGGCTGAGTCTGGGGGTAGAGTGGAGGAGCCCTGAAAAGGGCCTGGTGAAGCTGCCTCTCCACCGCCCTCAGCTTTCTCTTCAGCTCCCTGATGCACAATTGCTACCGGCCTACATAGCATACATAGCATAGCTTCGGTCCAGCTGTTTTCTCAGCTGCTGGTATGACGCTTTGAAGCCAGCCCCCCCTCCACACACACACACACACACACACACACTTTCTGTTGCAGACCTCCTCCTGCTCATCCTCTGCTAGCTCCAGGGTGGCGGGGGGAGAATCTCCTCCCTCTCCTCCTCATCCTGGAGATCCAGACTGGTGACCAGGGCTGGTGTTGAGTTGCTGGACCTCAGTGCAGCCAGGAGGCGAATAGCCTTCCGCCTCTTCAAGCCTTGAAAAAGGCTATCTGCCGCTCCTGCAGTGAGCTCAGGATGCCCGGTCCTCAGATGTCGCTCCAGCCTGGCACCCTTGTGGCTGCAGCCAGCCACAGGGCACCCCTCCTTTTGGACATTGAGGCGCCCTGTGGCTAGTTTAACAAGGATGCTGACCTCCTCCTTGTTTGAGATTTTGTGAAAGTTGTGGAGGTGCCGGGACAAGTAGCTGCTTCCACTGTCACACAGCGGACAGACTATCATTTCTAACTGTCCCTTTCAAATGAAAAAAAACCTAATCTAAATCTAAATACAATCTACACTATCCTATCAAACACTATAATAACACTAAATACAAAAACACTTACAAACCTTAACAATCTATAAACTATCTAAGAACAAACCTTATCAAAAAACTAAGAACTGGGAATAAAAACAGATACATAAACACTATAAAAACACTTTAAAACTAACAAACTACTATCTTACCTATTCTAAACTAATCTAATCTAATCTAATCTATATACTACAAGAAAACTAACAAACTACCTCTTAAGTCTAAAACTCCTATCTAGATCAAAAATCACTGCTCCTCATTTAGACAATCTTTCTCCGCTCTGCACCCATCATGTGACACACTGCAATAGATATATATAAATATATATTTATATATATATATATATAGATATAGATATAGATATAGATATAGATATATAGATATATATATATATGCCCCAAGAACTGACCAATCAGGAGCTGAGGAGCCTGCGCGCCTCAGAGCACTACACCGCTAGAAGGCTGCCAAATGTTTTGGGATATTGTCTGTGTTGTTGCTGTTTTTTCTTTTCAACTGGAGTTTTGGGTTGCTGAAAATCCCATTTCAACCATTGCTAATTTTTGAATATAGTTTTTGTGAATAGTTTTTTTGGTCACTTGTGAGTACTTTTTTTTCACTGTTGGGAGATTGGTGAATTAAAAACCCAGAAAACATGTCTCCTGACTACGCCATATGTTTTTCCGGGAAGAACCCTGCAACAGTTGTTTTATGAACTTAACAATAGGTGCTTTGAAAAATAGCATTGAACATCTTTTTATTTTTACCTTTTTCTCCACATCAGGCATCCAAGATGCTGTGGCGGTTCTGGGGAGGGGCCAACAGGGGCCAGTGCCCCCACAAAACTGAACCTGGGCCCCCTGTGGCCCCCCCCTCCACACCAAACAAATATTATATAAGAAAAAGCGTTGTTATCGCGCTGATATGACAAGCGGAACAAATGCGTGTGGCACTTGATTCCAGTCTGACGCCTCAGAGCACTACACCGCTAGAAGCCCGCCAACTGCTACGCGGGAGAAAGAGAAGACGTCAATAGTACCATACCAGAGTCACATAATAAGAATTATCACGGAGAATTAAGGTCTCCCACGCTCTGTAATTTGTGTTAATTGTTATGAGGTAAGACCTTTGTTCAGGAAATGTTTTTGACTCGCCGGCAGCCAGGTGTATAACAAAGGAACTTTGCCACAACAGGAATCCAAACAAGCCAGCCTCTATCATATGTAATGTTATTTATATTCTAATTTGCTGATATGTTTTATATTCCTCTTCACTTTTTTCTTTTCAATAGTTCAAAATGAGGAAAAAAACAGACATTAAGTCCTATTTCTGCCCCCAAAAGAAACACAAGAACAATGAGGGAGATGCTGAGACAGACATAGACAGACCAGAAGAGATACACTATATTGCCAAAAGTATTCGTTCACCCATCCAAATAATCAGAATCAGGTGTTGCAATCACTTCCATGGCCTCAGGTGTATAAAATCAAGCACCTAGGCATGCAGACTGCTTTTACAAACATTTGTGAAAGAATAGGTCGCTCTCAGGAGCTCAGTGAATTCCAGTGTGGAACTGTGATAGGATGCCACCTGTGCAACAAATCCAGTCGTGAAATCTCCTTGCTCCTTAATATTCCACAGTCAACTGTCAGCTGTATTATAAGAACGTGGAAGTGTTTGGGAACGACAGCAACTCAGCCATGAAGTAGTAGGCCACGTAAACTGACTTTGATCTGTCACTAGCTTTAGTTCTTACTTTAGTCCACTTGTCTCCACTTACCTCCCTCCCTTTGCCCACACACCCAACACAGCATCGTGTGGATTTGCTGTTCATCATGAGACTGGGGTCCACAGTCAAGATTTCCTGCTGCTTAACAGAAGGTTTTTTCTTGCCGCCATGATGGAGGGATTCATGATTGGCTATATGGATTCATGTTGGGTGTTGGATGTATATATTTGTATATATATGTATATGTGTATTTTATATATGTGTATATGTATCTATGCATATATGTGTATCCATAATATGAAGAGCTTTGTGCTCTATTGTAAAGTGTCTTGAGATAACACTTGTTATGAATTGGCGCTATACAAATAAAGATTGATTGAAGATTGAAAGATTGATCGAGAGCGGGGTCAGAGCGGTAAGGCAGATGTGGTACCAGGCTGCCTTAAAGCTCCTCCTTCTGTCCCTCATCAAGGTCCTCGGGAACAATTTCAGGTTTGGCTGCATCAGTGGGTCTTCTCTAGTTTTACTGATATCTGTGGAGAAATACAAGCCAAATACATGTAAATAAATATGCATTCTATATTTTGGAAATTTTGATCTGCCTATGGAGAGTCAAAAAACCAGACTGGAAAGGTAGTTCAGGGTATTGTCCCACTGAAACAAATGTGACACTCCCTTATATACCTTCTCAAGGAGGCCTCTTGCTTTGGGAGAAGGAGAAAAAACAACTTCACAGAGCTCCTTACCAGCTGTTAATTGGGGTGCAATAAAACAGATGGAGACTCTCCTCAGGAAATTACTCCTAGGTATAATCTCCTGTGTTATTCCAGATCTCTCCCAGACCTCTGTGCCCAGAGGGTGATTTTACAGTGGGGTGTAAAGCAGAAGAGTTCACCAGGTCATTCACACAGCAGTACAGCTTAAGTTACTGAACTAATCAGGTAAAAAATAAATGTATGCAAAAATTCCACCACAACTCCCCCCTTTTTATCATTTATGATAGACTATTTATCTGTCGGTGAAGAAAATGCTTCCAGCTTTAAACTTACACATCATTAAGAATAGATTATTTTAGTTACACACCACTTTCATCACAGTCACTGTTATCATTTGAGTATTAACTTCAGGAACATATACTAAATGATGAATCTATCTCACAGGGGATAATACCACATTATGATTAGCCATATGGACATTACATTTACACTACTATTATTTACACGATTATTTAAGCTGTTTTTTTTTCTTTATTCAATCAAGACAATCATGATGGGTGTGTGGCTTCATAAGTAGTATTACTTATGTTGTTGCATCTACTGTTTTAAATAGATAGCTAATTGGTTACAATTACTATAGAAACAGATTTCTTGAGGATAGTTGGTTGGATTAAAACAAGGGTTCAACTATCCAATCATGATACTCTGGAAACCTGATGGTCCAGTGCTTGTGGATGCACATGGATCCTCTGTCTCTGTCTCAAACTCTGCTCATATGTCTCCCTCAGGCTCTTCTTCACTACTGAGATCTTGATTTGCCTCTCTTTCCTGCTCTGTGTCCTTACTGTCAAGCACTCAAACTCCAAAGCTCACTGGCTCTATTTCTTCTGCCCTCTCGGCCTCCTGACATATCTCTTCTGGTCTGTCTATGTCTGTCTCAGCATCTCCCTCATTGTTCTCGTGTTTCCTTTCGGGGCAGAAATAGGACATAATGTCTGTTTTTCTCCTTATTTTGAACTATTGACAAGAAAAAAATGAAGAGGAATATAAAACATATCAGCAAATTAGAATATAAATAATATTACATATGATAGAGGCTGGCTTGTTTGGATTCCTGTTGTGGTAACGTTCCTTTGTGATACACCTGGCTGCTGGCGAGTCAAAAACATTTCCTGAACAAAGGTCTTACCTCATAACAATTACACAAATAACAGAGCGTTGGTGACCTTAATTCTCCGTGATAATTCTTATTGTGTGACTCTAGTATGGTACTGTTGACGTCTCCTCTTTCTCCCGTGTAGCAGTTGGTGGGCTTCTAGCGGTGTAGCGCTTTGAGGTGTTAAGTGCCACACGCATTTGTTCCGCCTGTCATATCAGTGAGACAACAATGCTTTTTCTTATATAATATTTGTTTGGGGGGGGGGGGGGGGGGGGGCACAGGGGGGTCCAGGTTCAGTTTTGTGGGGGCACTGGCCCCTGTTGGCCCCTCCCCAGAACCGCCACAGCATCTTGGATGCCTGATGTGGAGAAAAAGGTAAAAATAAAAAGATGTTCAATGCTATTTTTCAAAGCACCTATTGTTAAGTTCATAAAACAACTGTTGCAGGGTTCTTCCCGGAAAAACATATGGCGTAGTCAGGAGACATGTCTCTGGGTTTTTAATTCACCAATCTCCCAACAGTGAAAAAAAGTACATACAAGTGACCAAAAAAAACTATTCACAAAAACTATGTGCAAAAATTAGCAATGGTTGAATTGGGATCTTCAGCAACCCCAAACTCCAGTTGAAAAGAAAAAACAGCAACAACACAGACAATATCCAAAAACATTCACAATCAAGAATTCTCCCACTTTTCCAAATACCTGTCATGCATCACCAACTCTCCACACAGTCATGGTCAAAATGGCTGCCTTTTAAATAATAAACCCCTCCCAGTGAACGTAAATTGTAAATGGTAAATGGACTAGAGCTTATATAGCACTTTTCTAGTCGCGCTTTTCTAGTTTTTTGACTACTCAAAGCAGCTTTACACCACAGGTCACATCTACCCATTCACACCCATTCGCTCTCACATTTACTCACTGATGGTTCACAGTCTCTATGTTAGTTATCCATCAGTATCAGCTAACATATTCACGCCCTTTCATGCCCATTTACACGCCACTGACGCAGCAGTGGGAGCAACTTGGGGTTAAGTGTCTTGCCCAGGGATACATCGCCATGTTTCGCCCGGAGCTGGGCTTGAACCTGCAACCTCCTGATCACTGACCAAGCACACTATCCAGCTGCGCTACCGACGCCCCACCGAAAGTGTCACAAAAAGAATAATTGGGCACAATATCAGCATTTCCTTCCTATATAAACAACCAAAATTGCATTAAAACCCATTCATAAATTGAGAAATATCTCAGTTACATTTTCCCCAATGTATAAGTTTTTTATTTAGTCTCCAATACTGTAGATTATCCAATAATTGGGGCAAACAAATTAGGGGACCATTTTCCCGCTAAGTGCCCTTTCAAGACCCAGAAGTAGATGCGCCCCGCTTTCACACTAAAATCAGCCGGTCAATGCGGGTGTTTTGAATGCGGGTCTGCCCGCGAGTGACTCCTTTACCACTGCCGGCAGACCCGGGTCTAATCGGCAGCAGACGAGCTGAGTGGCTGTTTTTTTTCCTCTGGCACATCAAGCTGATGTCATCATGTTGATGACATCATCAGCGCGATGAAACACGGCCACATAAACAATGGAAAGAAGTATGGACGCCGTGGACACAGTTTTCTGTACTTTGTACTTTTGTCCCTCTTTCAAAATGTACAAACTCGGCGCTGATGATACAAAGGCGGATGGAATTTGTTGCTGAGATGGCAAAGAGTCACGTGAGTTACAGACAGAGGGCACTGGCGCGATGTTATGCCATGAGCACGTAACGCCGACGTCATCCGTAACTTAGCGGGTTGACCCAGGGTGTGTTGTTCTCAACAGAGCGGTTGAAAGAGAGAGTGGCGTCATCTACATAGACACCAATGGACCGATTATTTAACAGCAATGGCGGATCATGGGAGCCCTCAATAGTTCCAAACAATGCGACCGAGGCAATAGGAATCCTATGGGAAATGTATGTTTCTCGCATTTAGCGAAGGTCTATTGACAGGTAGGAAGCTACTGTTGATATTTTAATGATGGTCATTTTACAAGCGCATTTGAATCAAATTAAAGGGATAGTTCAGTATTTTTGAAGTGGGGTTGTATGAGCTCCATATGGACACTTAGTACCTTAGATGCAGTTGAAAGGTCTCTCCTCTTCCTCAGTAAGCCACAGTCTGCAAGAGTCTGTTACGCAGATAGCCGCAAACAGGGAAGTATCGTACCAAGAACAAAGGGTATTTTCGCCGCCTACAAGAATTCCCATCAAAAAATAATACCAAAGTTTAGGAGTACGCAACCTATGCATGCTTTTAAGTGCATTAACTTTTCGGAAATATAAAATATATCTGGGACCAACTTACTCACATCATGTATTACTCCGCACAGCACTTCCGCCAGCCGCTGAATCACTCTGCCTCCCTCTCAGCTGTTGTAAACATAACAAGCTAGCGGCTTCAGGCGCTGGTTATAGCCTCATTGAAAGCAGATTATTTGACACATATTTCGGAGATGGGGTTTTTGTGTTGCTTCCCTGGATGCAGAAACAGATGTGTATCATGGAGAGCTCATAGCTTTCACTGTATGCCTCTTCGTAGCAAGGGCATGCGGCAACATCATATACAGCAAATGTCTGCATCTCTCGTTACCTGACAGATTGTGTGTACATATCTTTATATCTATATACAATTTATATAAAGTCATGGCAAAATCTAAATATATTCTTGCATTTAGGAGATGGTATATTTATATTATTACGTCAGAAACAGCTAATATTGTGTTGAAGCAGAAGTTAGTGGCTAATACACAGTAATGGTTGTGTGTGTGTGTGTGTGTGAGAGAGAGAGCGAGAGAGAGACACACACACAAGTTGTCTGTAATGTTCCGGTAAACACCCTCCTCTACTCTGCTTGTTTGTCTCTGATAGATCATTATTACTTACTTTGAGGATAAACTGTCATTAGGTCCTTCAAGTTTGGGTCATTTTTTTCAGTTTGTCTTTGGGAAATAGAAGAATGTCCGCAATAATCCGGGATTCAGAAGAGCAGGAAAATCTTTCTTTCGGCCTGTTCTATGTCTATCTGCAGCAGCTCTTCTTCTGTGAACTCCAGTTCACACAGGTATCCTCTTGGCTCCAAAGTGAATGGAACTTCATCGTCGCTGTCATAATCACTCGTTTTAATTTTCTACGTTGTTTTTTTCCTCACACCGCTAGGAGTCAGAACAAAAGAATTACAATGCCTGATAAGAGTTACGCAAGGCTACAACTGGCGCCTGAAGCCACTAGCTTGTTGTGTTTACATCAGCTAAGTTTCAACTCAGGCTCGCGGAAGTGCTGCGCGGAGTAATACTTGACGTGAGTCGGTGTTCTTGTTGTATCTTACATCCTTGATGAAAACTCTTTTGCGTTAGGCCTGTGTGGTTAATCTGAAAACAACAGGATTGAATAAAGAAATTGTGTAAACCATTGTTTTATTGCTTAATTTTCATTTAATATTAGAAAGTATGGATAAGTAGTCAACCAGTAAAAGACAACACGCCGTGGGTTGGTTTTCCTACACACACATATCTATTTATCTATCTGTATATGTATATATATGTGTGTGTGTGTGTGTGTACAGTAGATAAATAGGATAAATTAGATAAGATATTTCATACTTTACAAGACAGGTTCTTACATTTTCTAATTTAATAAAGCTAAGTTACAGCATAGGCAATGTCCTTGAAACATCTGAACATGTTTTCCTACTCAGTAAAATCACAGGTTTCTTCCTTCTTTGTCTGAAATGTTACTACAAAATAAGTCAGTAATTTTCCAAATCACCAACACTGATATTATAAACAAGGAAATAAGTTATCTAGATATCTTAATCAAGATATGGATATCTTTAAATGAATTTCAGTTAGAGATATCTGAAACTGGAGATATCTATGGCAAGCCCTTTTAACATTTAATGGCCTGATTTTACTATCTGGAATCAACATTGCAGGTATCAACAAAGTCAATCTTACTAGTCGCAATTGCATTTTGAATATCTGGAATTTTCATTCAAAATATCTATAACGTCATTTTCATTAGTTGAAACTACAGATATCTGTAATGACGTCACTGATAACGACATTAAACGTGTCACACATTTTTAATGACAATAGCAGATATCTGTAATTTAGTTTTGACTAGGCAGAATGGAATTTGAAGATATCTCAAATGTCATGATGACACATCACTGACACTGCAAAAATCCACCTGCCTATACGCAACGTCATTTCACCTAGTCAAAACTGTCACTGAAGATATCTGTAATTACATTCCGACTTTTTGTAATTACAGATATCTCCAGTTTCAGATATCTCTAATTGAAATTCATTTAAAGATATCCATCTTAGCAACTGTAATTACAACTCTGTCTAGTCGGCATGTAATTACAGATATCTTCAGTGATAGTGTAAGATGAGATTTATTTTTGTCTCAGTTACTTTATGTGTCACCATATAGTCCTTATTTGATTCTGGTTTTATGTCGATCATGGAGTTGAAATGAACGTGTCAGGCTCATTCAAAGTGCTGTTCTCTTCCGTTAAAAATAGGTCTTTAAATACATCACGAAGCATAGCAGACGTTGTCCCGTGTTCTTTCTTCCCCACAGCCCTCAAATAAGGTTTTCTTAAGTTTCTAGTTAACGCTGTTGAGTTTTAACCGTTCTGAAGAGACAGTGAATTAAACTTGGCGTTGCACTGGTAGCAGCAGGTTTGTGGACTGCAAGTTTTTGCTGAGAGCTAGCTACATGTGCTCCGAAGCAGCTTTTTTTTTTTCTCCCTCCTCTGCATGAGAACTGCCGCGACTGTCAAGCCGACGCTACGCTAATGGCTAAGTTTTACTGCTTGGGACTCATTGACTGGATTGTATCTCTTTCCTGCATCAAATTGAGGACGACGACACATTTACAGTGAGTACGGAGACTACAACTGTAGCAGGAACTCTTTTTTCTGCTCTCCTCGTGGATTTTCCGCACTGTTGCTGGTATACTTGCACGTCAACTTTGGATGATGGGACTTGAAAGACCTGCACCTAGATCACCAAAGCTAAGACTGTAACTTAAAGACGAAGGTGAACTTATCGTCTTCCTCAACTCTTAAGACTGTATTAAAGACCGTGCTTCATCTGCGAGGTTGTAAACTGTTATTACAACATGACCAGTCAGAACTTGTGGAATGAACTGCTGTTTTCACCAGGTCCTGCACAGGTTGTGCCATGTCCTGGCAATTTTTACCAACGTGGAGGATCAATAAAGGATCTTGAGTCCAAAGATGTCTTTGAGAATGTTTATTTATCTTGCAAGAGAGAAGTCAATCGTACAACACACAAAGTCTGCAGAGAGAGTTCTGCTAGACATAAAGAATCACAAAGTCTTTATACATTTCACACCTCCCTCTGGCTCCTGCGACACAAAAAATCTCAGAACACATCCACCTTCTCCGTACTGGCCCCCCTTGCTCCCCCTTAGGACCTTGGCCTTGAATCCTCACAGGAGCCCAGAAGGGAGGATAGCACAAATATCAGTTACATCTCACCAGCTGCGCCTCAGGTCTCTGTGCCCCATTGTTCTCAACTTAAACTTTGTATGCCTCTAGGGCCAATAACAGGCCTGATGACTTACATTAATCAAACCGGACACAGACACAGAGGTGCTGATTCTCAGGGGACAGAGCACAATCTGCATGAACACTGACATTGGGCCTTTTCACTTTCTGTAAACACACAAATCAGCTTTGCTACATGCAAACCCCAGTGAATCACAAGACCATCAGGTCACACAACTAACTAATCATTAGGTTGTATAAGATAGTATAGAATAACACAAATGAATATGCTGACTCACCGTGATTCAAAGAAAAGATTTGCTTGGGAATATTAAAAGATTAATTTTTGCCATTACAATTCCCTCCTCTTGATAATTCTTAATCAACTTAATCAACTTAAGAAAAATTAATCATACTCACAATATATATATATGAATAACCCAAGATTATCTCACACTGTGTACTGAAAAGATTAAAATAAGTGAATGTTATTATAAGATTATAAGTAAGTGAATGTGATTATAAACATGCAATTCTACAAAGTAAAAGGCACAACCTGTGAAGAGAGCAACAAAATGAACACCTTGTCTTAATGAAGTCACCTGTCAGTTTCAAACACATTACCCTGCATGCAGTTTAAAATGTGTCATCATTTAGACATGTTCAAAAAAACATTAGACAACAGTGTCAGAGTCGCTGTCAGTGAGATCATCATCTGAACTGTCAGTCGGTCCGCAATCAGTGTTTGGAAAAATGTCAGGTAGGTTTAGTTGCCGTTTTACTTCGACAGAGGTCAGTTTTGCATATTGGCTGGTTTGTTTTGCTTCTACCTTAGTCAGGGTTGTTTCAATCAGTTTGACAATCAGACCTCTCAGGCACGGAACTACACAGCATCCACAGGACACTAAAACCGCAGCAGCAACGCAAAGAGAGGTGAACAGAGAAACAGAGTTTTCCATTTTCCGAAGACATTTTCTAGCCAGTTGGAAAAGGGGTTGTCAACACCAGAATTTTCAGCCAATTCTACACTCAGGGATTTGAGTCCTTCTAATGCCTTTGTTATGGAACCGTCAGGAGCAGTGTTGTTAGGAATGAATGTGCAACAGGTGGTACCAAACATATGACAAACACTGCCTTTCTCTGCCAGTAACATACGGTTCTGCCAGGCCATAAGACTGGTCTTATCAAGTTGCTCGTGTAGGCCAGCAATTGCATCACGTGAGTAATTTACAAAACGGGTCTGATTGTAAAAAATGTAGTTGATCCATTCTGTGTTCTTACTGATTGTTGACCACCAAAATAGAACTGACTCAAAGCCAGCAGCAATCTGATCAAGGGCCTTGAATTCGTTAGGAACACCTCTGGGCACTCCAATGGCATCTATGTAAATGTTTGAGTCAAATGAGCCAGCTGGAGCACTTCTGCGAGTTCTTTGGTGAGAGCCACGTGTGTTAGCTGAGTAACGGAGGTTGGCAAGACATAGAACGGAATGATCAGTTGTGTAAGAGCACATCTACCTGTCCAATTTTTAGGTAACACTGGGTACAGCTTGTCTGTGCCACAGGTCCACCACAGATCTGCCTGTGTTGTTTTGTGAAAATTTGTGAAGCCGTGATTGTGATCAGCAAAGCGCACTCCAAGCCAAATGCGACACATTGATGACGGCAGTGAGCCAACTGAAACACCATCTTCCTGTTTTCTATCAATGCATGTGTAATTGCCTGCTAATGACAAAAAAGGAGGTAGAGTAGCTGGTGGGGACATGGCTGGGTATGCATAATGTAGCTAATGGCACCCAGGATCAGGTGGAGGTGCTGTGTCCAGAAATAGTCTCAATGCACAGTTTAGAAGAGATATGTTAGCAGGATTGGACAGAGGGCTTGGTAATGCACCTAGGATAGGCCTTGATCGGAAACAAACCAGGCAATCAGATTTCTGTAGGGCCTTGGCAGTGTACTGCATCCAATCCAGCCAAACATTGGATTCCCCAAATCCTGTTTCAAAGGTGAATGTCTGTCGCAATGAGGTCACATCTAGGAGATGAACAGGTGTAGCCTGGGGTGGGTGTGGTGCTGCTTGTACTGAAGACTGTGGTGAAATCACCTTTTTGGGTGTGATGACGTTAATGTAGAATTGTGCCAATGGATCTGAGCCAGATACATAAACACCTGAGTCTGTCAGTTTTGGAGTTTTCAGGGTTAAAATCAGAGGATTACAGTCACCTACAGGGCATTTAGAGTTACGTGGTGTTTGTATGATGGACAGTCGTGGTTTGAGACCAGCATCAGGGTTGTAGCCCCAGTCAGTCACTGATGTCGTCGCTATGACCAAATTCCAGTCCTCGCAATTGCAGCCATAGTCGGATCCAGTCGAGCAATGTACATTGGTAATACACACATATTTGTCAGACGGTGCATAACTTTGATCATAACCTGAACATGGAACAATTGAGCAGAAGTCAAATTGGAGAGATGCAGTTTGTCCTTCTACAAAGGTCAGAGTCAGAGCTTTCGTCATGGCGTCATTGTCGTCTAGAAATGAGGTAGTGATGTTGGAGCAGCCACAGTCGAAGTATTTGTCATGTTGTCTGTCTGTTGGAGTCTTTGCAGCAGTCGTGTCAGGGCTGTAATTTCAGAAAAGAAAAGCACAAAGAAAACCAAGAGACCAGCAACAACGATAAAACATGTCGTTCTTCGGAGGCCACACAAGCCTGCGTGGCGCATTGGATGCCATGGATGTGGGCGTTCCATCGTTATGTGCTGTGTACCTTTTAGCTACGACAGCCAACCAGTTTGTATGGAGTTCACCCGAGCAACTGGTCCTTATAGCCCCTAAGCGCTCGTTGACACCGTTAGGTTACCACACTCAGTTGCTAGAGACACTGTCGTATTTATGTGCGGGTGCGTGCGTGGCGCAAGTGTGTGCAACAACAGTTCTCTTCTGCCCAATCTGGTCCGTTCTTCTATGGCCTAGGGCCCTGGGTGAGAGGTTCAAGCACGTCACCCTTTTTGTCAACTGACAATCTGAAGCTAACAGTGTGTGTCAATGCATTCATGTAGTGTTGCTAGTGTTTGTGTGTGCATTCTATAGGGAAGAAGTTTGTCCACACTTCACCCTGAATCAAAACTATGAGTGCCTAATGTTAAGCAGCTTCTGCTCCTTGTTGATCATCAGGGGTTGGCACAGGTCCAGCAGCTGCCCCTCCCTGTGGATCCTCAGGGATTGGCACACGTCTGCAGTGGCTGGCGTGGACCCAAGTGGCACGCTCTGCCACCATCACTGCGGTGTGAGTTGTCAGCAGCACTTGATATGGCCCCAGCCAGCGATGATGCTTCCAAGATTTCCTTCTGAAGTTTTTTATCAGCACGAAGTCACCAGGTTTTATCCTGTGTAGCTCCTGACTGGCTGGTTTGGGTTGGTATCAGCAACCTGAGTTCTGATATCAGACAAAAGTTTTGTTAGTGCAATACAGTGAGTTATCAACTGATCTTCGCACAGAGTTGTGTCTGGTGGAGGTCTGCGTGGTCCCATTCCAATGTTTGGTGGAGCTGCAAACAGGGTTTCAAAAGGAGATAAGTTAGTTCGCTGGCGCACTCTCATTCTCATATACATCAGCACAATAGGCAGGACTTCAGGCCATGACAGGCCGGTGGTTTCACAGGTTTTTGCCAGTTTATTCTTCAAAATGGCATTCTGACGCTCTATACTACCTCCTGCCTGTGGGTAGTACCCACAATGTGTTTTTAAATCAAACCCCAAATATTCAGAAATCTGCTTTATGGCATCGTTGACGAAATGAGAGCTGAGGAGATCTTTTTTCGTATGCCCCATCTTGGAATGATTTCTGTAATGAGAGCTTTGGCCACCACTGAAGCTGTGGCATTTTTTGAAGGAAACACTTCAACCCACTTAGAAAACATGTCTACCATAGTGAGACAATATTTCTTACCTTCACTTGGGTGAAGTTTAATGAAGTCAAGCATCAGGTGCTGAAATGGTCTTGTAGTTGTTGGATGAGCAGCAGGCTGAGTGAGTGATTCTGCTCTGCCTGAGTTATTATTAGCACACACCATGCATCTGTTACAGTATTCTGCTGCAACTGTGGAAAAGCCTTTTGTGAACCAATGTGATTGCACAGCTGTACACATTCCTCCTCTTGACACATGGTTTAAACCGTGTGTCAATTTAGCAAAACAAAGAAACAGTTTCTTAGGTAAACAGGGCTTACCATCCGGTCCATACCACACACCATCACACACAACACAGCCGTGCTGAGCCCAGAGTTTTTGCTCTTCTGGAGAGGAAAGGCTGCTGAGATCAGAAAGAGAAGCAACGGGTTGTGACAGCAGGTGATGTGAAGTGTGAGGTAGGGGCCGAAGCAAGGCAGACTTCACAGCAGCATCCGCTCTTGCATTGCCTGCAGAAACTGGATCAGAAGAGGCAGTGTTAGCAGCACATTTACAAACAGAGATCTGCTTAGGAAGCAAAATTACCTCTAACAGAGCAGAAACTTTGTCATGGTGCAAAATGGGCTTACCATCAGACTTGAGAAAGTGCCTATGTCTCCACAGTGCCCCAAAATCGTGAACGCCAAAAGCATACCTTGAATGGCAGAAGATGTTAACAGATTGTCCCGCTGCCAATTTGCATGCTTCTGTCAGCGCCACCAGCTCTGCTGCCTGTGCAGAGAAATGAGAAGGTAAAGGAGAACTGTGAATTACTGTGTGATCATCCACAACAGCAAATCCAGCACGACAATTTCCTGTTTCAGGATCACGTGAAGCTGATCCATCCACATAAAAGACAAGATCAGGATTTTCAAGAGGAGTGTCAGGTCAGGTCTGGGAGTGCAGGAAAAGGAGACCTCTGTCTCACAGCAGTGTGGTGTTCCATCTGTAGGTAAAGGAAGGAGAGTAGCAGGGTTAAGAGTAGTACACCTTTTAACCTTGACGTGAGGTAGATCTAACAGGGTTGTATGATACCTTAGCCACCTGGCTGCTGATAAGTGTGAAGTCTTTTGCTCAGCCAGTAAGCTGGAAACAGCATGAGGGACCAAAAGTGTGAGATCACTAAAACCAACAAAGTCCCTAGAGGCGAGCACTGCTTTTTCTGCTGCAGCCACAGCCCTTAAACAGTGAGGAAGAGCCCTAGCAACAGGATCCAAAGTGCATGAAAAGTAGGCAACAGGTCTCAAATCAGTGCCATGTTTTTGTAATAAAACACTGGTCATGCAGCCACCTTTTTCATCAACACACTGAACAAAAGGTTTGTTTGGATTAGGCACACCCAAAACTGGAGGGCTCTGTAAAGCTTTTTTCAAATTGAGAAATGATTCTTCGGCCTCTGGAGTCCATACAATGTGATGGGAGGATGCAAGACCTTTTGCGTGAGTGATGTCATGAAGAGGATGTTCAAGCATGGAAAAGTTAGGAATGAAATGTCTGCAGTATGAACACATCCCTAGAAAGGACATGGCCTGTTTCTTAGTGACGGGTTTTGGGACATTCACAATAGCAGAGATGCGTGTGGGAGACAAAGATTTACCTTCAGGGGTCAGAACATGACCCAAGAATGTGACCTTCTGACTCACAAATTGTAGTTTTGACAACGAAGCTTTGTGTCCCTCTTGTGCCAGGTGTTTGAGAAGAGAAATGGTGTCGCGTTCACACTGCTCTTTTGTTGGAGCTGCTATCAGGAGATCATCAACATACTGCAGGAAAGCTGTGTTCTCTGTAAGAGACAAGGAAGAAAGACTTCGAGAGAGAGCCTCACAAAACATAGTGGGACTGCATGTCAAGCCTTGACACAGGCGAGTCCAAGTGTAGCGTTTCCCTTCAAAGAGGAATGCGAACCGGAATTGGGACTCTGGATGGACAGGAACTGAAAAGAAAGCATTGGAGAGGTCAATTACAGAGAACCACTGAGAGCCATCAGGTATTTGTGACATGATGGTGTATGGATTAGGCACGTTTGGAACAGGGGCCTCAATAGCAGCATTCACAGCTTGTAGATCCTGTACGAAGCGCCATTCATCTGGCTGACCTTTAGGGCGTATCTTTTTCACAGGAAAGATGGGTGTTTGAACAGGAGAGGTGTCACATGGCACAATGATGCCAGCTGCTAAAAGAGAGTCAAACACTGGTTTGATGCCTTCTGTAGCTTCTTTCTTCAGAGGATACTGGCGAACTGCAGGGCGATAAGAAGATTTTGCAACAATTTTCACAGGTTCACAGTTGTTAATCAAACCAACATCATATTTGCTCTTTGCCCACAGATGATCTGGGACCTCGGCCAAAAGTGGAGAAATGTCAGTGGCTCCTGTCGAAGACAGACACATTGAATGTTTATCACGGTTGTCAATCAGATAAACAGAGCGTAAACAATGTATTTTTGCCTGTAGTGGATGCTTGTATGCACCCATAGAGGGTGAGAAGCAGACTCCTGAGTCTGCAGTCTCACACCAGTCTTGGGCCCGTGTGCAGGCCAGAGTGAATGAGCCTAAATCACGCTACCGTTTGTGTTTGGCCTTGGAGACAGATATGTGTGGAGAAGAGTTTGACACATTAAATAATTTGCTTTGTTTTTCTGACAATGACACAGAAATTGCACAATCTGTCTCATTCCAGAACAATGTGTGTGTCAAAATGCTGTCATTCAAATCCAGATCATGGAGAAATATCTCTGCATAAGCATCATCTGGACCCGAACTGACATGTGCAGTGCAATGCATGTGCTCAGGCTTCATACGGTCAGAGACAGGGTTTAACACAGCTGTAGCTTCTGACAAAATCTGTTCAGACATTTTTAAATTCAGCCACCACTGGTAAATGTACAAAGGAGTAGCAGCACTGAACTTGACCATGCTGAAGTCTGGATCCGCCCTTGATATCTTTAAACCATCAGATGTTGAGGTTATAATTATACCAAGTGCACACATCAAATCAAGACCTAACAAGTTGATAGGACAAAGGTCGGACACCAAAAATGATTGTTTTGTTTTAACGTCTTTGTCAGCTGTGGACCAGGTGCATGACAATGGTACAGAAAAGTTCTCTTTTACTGTCTGGCCAGAAGCACAAGTAGTCCACGTATATCTACCACTTAATTTTGGAGATAATTCTGCTGATCTGATCAGAGAATTAGTTGCACCTGAGTCAACTAAAAAGGTCATGCGTACATTATCAACAGTACAAGTAATGGTAGGCATTTTCTGGTAAGAGTCTGAATGATACATTGAATAAGTTTCCTGTGGTTTTGTCTGTCCCTGCTCTAGTCTCTTTATTGTCTCATTAATCATAGAAAGCAGTGTATCCGTGCAAAGCATTCTTCATTGCAAGAAGTGTGTGTGTGTGGTGCAGTACCTTCCTCACGCATTTCAGTTGGTAGTCAATCTGAAAGAGACTGTGTGCTTTCTTGTTGTCTTTTCTTTGCCTTTGGGCAATCTCTGACCCAGTGACCAATTTCTTTGCAGTAAAAACATTTGTTTGGATCATAATCCTCACGATTTTTGCTCCCATGGTTGTTCCGCTCCTTTTCATCACTTTGACATGCTCCTTTGTCTCCATTTTTGCCTTTTCCTCCGCGTCCTCTTCTGGGTCCGCGACCCTTCTGTTGGAAACCTTCACCTTTTACCATGGAGAGATTGGCCAAGTGTGCGACATTTTCACGCTTTTTCCTCTCATTTTCCTGTTGTTCTTTTTCCTGTATTTCAGCATGTTTGGCGTGTTTGAGTAGTTCTGATAGCCGTTCATCTCCCCAAGGGCCAATGAGGGATTTCTTCAGGGCTGTGGACAAGGGGCTGCACAGACCTTCTATGAAAAATCCTTTCATGCAGTTTTCAAAAGGGGTCTCATCCCCATTGAAGGATGCAGGTTTGTCATAACCGCTGTGCCGCTCACAGTCGTCCAACAGCCAGTAGAATTATTTTATTACCTTTTCGTCGTCCTCTTGGCAGCATTCACGGAGCTTGGCCAGGTTTATTTTACGTGGAAAAACGTCCTTTATCGCCTGCACCAGAGCCAACACCCACTTCTCCCAGGTCTTACTGTCATCCCAGACAGCTTGTTCAGCCCGTTCATCCCCCTGCAGTTTATTTTCCAACTTCATGCAAGTGTCGCTGTCAAGAGTTATTTTTACCAGGCGATGAATCTCACCCGATGTTGGCCTCCAGGCTTTGCAAAATGACAGCAGCGCGTTTCTGTATTTTTCTCCTCCTACAGAAATCGGGGGAAGTTGGCGTGCAGCTTCCATCATGTCAGCGTTGGTCCACCGGCGAAGCATCAAGGCCGGGTCACCGGCAGGCCCTGGATATTCCACCATGGGCATTGTCAGCGACCTCTCGTGAACGTATGTTGCTCCTGTAAGTGTGTGTGGTGGGCTGAACACACCGCTGGCGGCCCAGAGTAGCTGTGTCGTCGCTGTGGTGGGGCTGAGCCTGATGCGGAGTCTGTCATTGGCGTGTCCTCCTGCTGTTGTCTCACTGGTGGTGTCACCTGCTGATACATTGGCGGAGGAGAGAGCGGGAGAAAAGGCGGTGGGGGTGACGGGAGAGCAGGCTGTCTTCTTGGAGGGGTCACATCATCATAGCAGGGCTGAAGTGTCCTTTTCGGGTCCATGTATTCCCCGAGAGTCGGATAAAGAGAGGATTTAGGTGGAGCAGAGGGGGAAGGTTTTTGTGTTTTGTGTGTGTGCTGCATAGCAGTCATTTCAGCTGTAGCAGCATTCTCACACCTTTCACAATTTCCACTCACCCCACTCTCATCATACTTAGGAAGGATTTTTGCCATTCTCTTTTTGTCTCTGCGTTCAGCTTCTTGTTTCCACTTATTTAAACTTGCCCTGTGACCATCTATTAAGTCCAAAATTGTTGATTTAACCGTTTTCTTTGATCTAAGTTGTTTTTCTTAGTCTTTAAGCCTTTGCTCAAGTTTGTTCAGTTGATTCAGACTAAAACTCCCTTCAGCAGGGAAGCCCATGGAATTAACCCATTCATGGAAATGGGGTACCCATTCCTCACCATATTTGTGTTTCATGATATTGCAGCAGTGTGTATCTGGGCATTGTTGTGTACCTTTGCTTTGTTTTGAACCAATTTTGTCAGACACTCAATCCTAACCAGACCAAATCAGACACGAAAGGCTTGCCAAGTAATTTCAGTGCTTAGAAATTACTTAAATTAGAACTAGTGCTGAAGTTCTAATGTTTATTTCAGTACTTAGAAATAAAATGGACTGCCTAGTAATGTCAGTACTTAGAAATTACTTTTTCGAGTCAGACACAAAGGGCACGCCCAGTAATTTCAGTGCTTAGAAATTACTCGAATTAGAACTAGTGCTTAAGTTCTAAGTTTTATTTCAGTGCTTAGAAATAAATTAAACGTGTGTCTGATGTTTCACTTCAGTTCTTAGAAATGAAAAGGCGTGTCTGATGTTTTATTTCAGTGCTTAGAAATAAAAATGTCTGGCTAAAACAAATGCCTGAATTCTATGCATTAAACATTCAGCAATGCCTCAGAAAAACACACATGTATACCTCTTCAGCAAAGAACCTTTGACTCAATAAAAGGTGATCCTTATCGAGAAAAAAAGATCCTCATACAATAATTTATCATAGGGTGTAATCTTACCCAAGTGGTTCTGGAGGAAGCAGTCCGGATCCCGAGATGACGACCCAACTCTGGAGACGGTCCTCCCTTCTCAGAAAGTTGTTAAAAATGAGGTAAGAGGCAAGACCCTAACTGCTCCTGGACGGCCAATCCCCGTGCTCCGGGCGTCGGACGATCAGTCTGGGATCCCACTTCTGACACCAAATTGTCCTGGCAATTTTTACCAATGTGGAGGATCAATGAAGGATCTTGAGTCCAAAGATGTCTTTGACAATGTTTATTTATCTTGCAAGAGAGAAGTCAATCATACAGCACACAAAGTCTGCAGAGAGAGTTCTGCTAGACATAAAGAATCACAAAGTCTTTATACATTTCACACCTCCCTCTGGCTCCTGCGACACACAAAATCTCAGAACACATCCACCTTCTCCGTACTGGCCCCCCTTGCTCCCCCTTAGGACCTTGGCCTTGAATCCTCACAGGAGCCCAGAAGGGAGGATAGCACAAATATCAGTTACATCTTTGTATGCCTCTAGGGCCAATAACAGGCCTGATGACTTACATTAATCAAACCGGACACAGACACAGAGGCGCTGATTCTCAGGGGACAGAGCACAATCTGCATGAACACTGACATTGGGCCTTTTCACTTTCTGTAAACACACAAATCAGCTCTGCTCCATGCGAACCCCAGTGAATCACAAGACCATCAGGTCACACAACTAACTAATCATTAGGTTGTATAAGATAGTATAGAATAACACAAATGAATATGCTGACTCACCATGATTCAAAGAAAAGATTTGCTTGGGAATATTAAAAGATTAATTTTTGCCATTATGGCCACAATTTTGGAAAGGGGATTTTTCACGTTTTCATGGGAGATGGGAAAGAAGACTTCTCAAAATGGTGCAGATGTTTTGAGGTAACTGTTCAGGCCACTCCAAATTATGATGGAGACAGCATGGCTAAGTTACTGCCCACACGCCTCGGTGGTGCTGCTTTTAGTTATTGGGACAGCCTGTCTAATGCTGTGAAATCTAACTATGATACTGTTAAAGAAAAGCTTAAAGCTGTATTTGGACAGACTGCTTATGTGACCACATTTCAGAATTATATCAATGCACGTACACGTCTGCCAGGTGAGGCCCTTCCCGTGTTTGCTGCAGATATCAGTCGACTAGTGGACGAAGCTTTTCCCACTTATGGACAGGCTAAGGATGGAGAAAAGTTCAGACGCTTCATTGCTGGTATTGACCCTTATCTTCAGCTGCACTGTCATGAACAAGGATTTGCAACACTGGATGCTGCTCTGAAATTTGCCATCCAGATTGAGAATAGTAGGGTGTTTTCATCTCAAAACACTGTGCAGCATATTTCCCAGGCACCTGTATTGCCTAATGTTCCTGTTGCTGCACCTGCTCACCTCTCTATGTCATCCCCTTCTCTCAATGTTAACTCTGCCACCTCAGAGGACCTCGGAAACATGCAGAAAACATTGGAGATACTTTCTGAACGTGTTGAACAGCTACAGTTGCAGGTACAACGCCAACATAAGGACACACGTCACGGCACATCTTGACTACTGGTCTCATCGGCGGAGTCCCTCTCCTCACAGTGAACGGAGACATGGCCGCCACTATTCCTCGGACAGACACAGCCATGGACAACCTTCCTATGATTGGCACACAGCTCCTGACCACTCCTACAGACCTTCTAGGTATGAGGATGATCGTTATGACAGACGGGACTCCTACAGGCGTTCAGGATCGTATGAACGACAGGCACGGGGCCGCAGTCCATCATACAGAGAACGCACACAGAGTGTTCACTCTCCTGACAGTCATGAGGACAGATGTGGGTCTCATCGCTCTCCAAGTCCTGGACATGTACGGTTCCACTCTCCTTCACACAGCAGCTCAAGTAGGTTAAACTAACCAAGTACTTGACAATGAGGGCCAGTTGCCAGATACGGACTTTTCCCAGGCCTATAAGGACAATACTATGACACAGTCTGACTTAACCAGAGATGTTTTATCTGAAGTTGATGCGTCAAAAAGATATGTGTCAGTTGTGATTGAGTACACTGTGGTACATGCTTTTGTTGACATTGGAGCGGATATTTCAGTAATCAGTGAAGATTTCAGAATGTCTACTAGTGCTCCCCACAAAAAGCCCATTATGAAGCAGTTTGTGCCTATCACTAGTGTCACAGGTGACCCTCTTGACCCAGTGGGCTCAGTTTCTGTTAATCTGAGTATTTCCCACAAACCTATGTCACATAATCTCTAGGTGGTGAGAAGCTGTACAAAGCCACTAATTCTTGGCTGGGATTTTCTGGTTGCTAATGGCATTACTGTGAACACCAGAAACATGTCTCTTGTTGTAGATCACAAAGAAGTGCCGCTGGTTAGCCCACATCAGTATGTTCCTAAACCAACTGATGTCAGTGTTTCTACTACAGTTCCAGTTCCAGCCATGTCAGAAATGGTCATTAGTGCTAAACTTGATATACCCCTAAAAGGGCTAATACCTCGTGATTATGAAGGTGTTTTTGAACCACATTACGCAAATCAGTCAGTTACTGGTTTTGCATGGATTCTGTAAGAAGTAAACAAACGGTTCCATCCTGGTAAAAGTTGCTAACCCCTCCAGTGATGATGTCATGTTGCATTGTGGTACCTTGATAGGGACTTTTTATGCTACATCTAACAGCAGCAATGATGAGTACACTGTGATAGACCATTCTGTTTGTAATATTAACATACAGATGCCAGTTGCTTCTAAACACACTGTACCACCAGATGTGTCACACCCTGAACTCACGAGTAGACAACAAACAAGGCTGAAAGATACGTTACAGTCATTCTCAGATGTGTTCAGTCAGCACCCACATCATTTTGGAAGGACTCAACTGGTCACACACAAGATTACAACAAAATGTGACAGTCCCATCTCACAAAGAGCCTACCACACTTCTCCCTCCATGAAATCAGAAATCTGCAGGCAGGTTGAGGACCTTAAGGCTCAAGATTTGATTGAGGACAGCAAAAGCCCTTGGGCCAGCCCAGTTGTCATAATAAGAAAGAAGGTTGGCACTTACAGGTTCTGTGTGGATTTCAGGAAATTGAACTCTGTCACCATCACCGATGCTCATCCTCTCCCCAGAGTTGATGACAGTTTGGATGCACTGTCTGGATCTCAGTTTTTCTCAACCATGGACATGTCAAGTGGTTACTGGCAGGTGGAAATGGATCCCTCCGACGGACCAAAAACAGCATTTTAAACAGGCGACGGTCTCTACCAATTTAAGGTGATGCCAATGGGACTGAAAAACTCTCTACCTACTTTTCAAAGACTTATGGAGCTTGTTTTAAGAGGTCTTCATTGGACAACATGTGTCATTTATCTCGATGACATCATCTGTATGGGACGTGACTTTGAAGATCATTTGACAAACTTGAAAGACATTCTCACCAGATTCAGAGAAGCAGGACTGAAACTCAACCCAAAGAAATGTGAGTTTTGCAAATCAGCTGTTAAATATATGGGACACATTGTTTCAAGGGACAGTCTAGCATTAAATCCTGTGAACAGCAACAAGATTCGTGAGTGGCCTCAGCCAAAATCGCCCACTGAAGTTCGAGCATTTCTGGCCTTTGCTCTTATTGGCGTTATAGTGTTTTGTGCACAGATATGCCTTCATTGCTCTTCCTCTTCACAGACTCACACAAAAACATGTGACATTTGAATGGACAGCAGAATGCTTGACTGCATTTCAGACATTAAAAGACACACTTACCTCTCCTCCGATAATGGCATTTCCAAACTTTCATCAGCCATTTATTCTCAGTACAGATGCATCTAACTTTGCAGTTGGTTCAGTGCTCTCTCAGGTTCGAAATGGTACAGAACGGGTTATAGTATATGCCAGTCATGTTTTGACCTGCACTGAGAGAAAGTGGTCGACTTATGACAAAGAACTGTGGGTCATTGTGTGGTCTGTCAGACATTTCAGACACTTTTTGAGTTGTAATCCCTTCACCATCATCACTGATCATCGTCCACTCTTAAGTATGAGAAGATGGATGTCACACATGACAAGGGGTCTGCAACCTTTCCAATCAAAAGAGCCATTTTCTCCACCACACCAACCAAAAAAATCTGTCTGGAGCCACAAAACACATTTGAACCTTAAAATGACAACAGCAGCACCTGCTGACTCTCCATCATTATAATGACATCAGATCTAGAAGCAAATTGCTTTATCACCCAACATGACTGCTCTATAATGGGTCATGTACTTTTGTTGCTTTAACTTGGCATTACTGTTATACCATATTATATTGCAATAACTAATTTAGGGCTAAAATGACAACAATGGCATGTTTATCAGGCTTGTCAACAAAAGTAACAGTCAATTAATATTAGCCTGTGTCATCACTGTCATTATTATTTTTGCTATTGTTACTCAGTTTTTTTTCCACAGGAACAGGTTTTACCTGCAGTGGAGAAATCATAAATATTTATTTGACATCATCAGGTTAGATGGGGGTATTAGGGTCTTCCCTTGACATTTTTAAACTTAAATCTTTTCTTTCCTGCATTCTGATCATTTTTTATGCACAATTTTATAATCATGAGGTAGTCTTGTGATCTTTGAAAGCTCATCAGTGTTTTAGAAGCTTATCCCACATAATTCATCAATTTTTAGTTCCATGTCAATCTTAATGTATTATAAAAATATATGTCAGATGAACATATAACACAGTAACTCACACACCTGAGTTTGAAGTTACAGTGGGGAAGACTGACAGCTATCACATAAAGCAGACATGGTAATAAAAAACATCCACCTGATATCTTTGTGTTATCATCTCCCCTGTTTCTCTAGTCTTTAACGGAGCTTTATCGCCGACATGCCTCCGTTTTAAAAGTTTGGATCCCTTCACAGCAGCAGCTGATGTTTTAAAAGTAAGAAAGTGCATCAAAACATCTGCATCAGGGGTGAAAGTAAGATAAGATTCTTGCAGGAACTGTGCAACTCAAACAAAAATTTTTTGATTAAGCCTGCTCTTTATGTTGTCTGCAAAAAAAAAACCCACAGTACCAGTGGACATTGGATTAAAGTTACGCTACAGCGAGTGACTAACTAAAATACATCATAATACATGATACTACTATCACGGAAAGCGAGTACCATAGCCTACAAATTATAGTGTTCGTCCAGCGCACTAAAACCTTGTTCAACACACCACAGAACGCATATTCTGGAGATGATTTTTATGTATTCATCAATTTTACATTTATTTCGGTAAAATTCGGTTGAAAAAAGAAAGGGCTCGCATTGTATGCATGGGTGAAAGTTTTTTTCCGAGGTGTTCCGGTGCGTTCTGGTAGAAGAGGTCTATATTTCTTACTGGCACAGCGTTCCGATGCGTTCCGGCTTACTTTCACCTCTGATCTGCATAATAGGTTTAATACAACATCACGGGTGAGCTCACAGCTAAAGATGCAGCAGCGTCCTGCTCTCCCTCCGAGCTGCTGCAGGTAACACAGAGGTCACGGGAGGCGCACGCATGACGCAAAGTTGACAATGTAAAAAACCAAGAAATAATCATTTAATGAAAAAAACGCACATTGTTTGTAGATAGTGCTAAAACATGCAGACATAGCATCAATTAATTAGAGTTTAATGCAAGACAAAGAGCGAGGTTTTTTTTTGCTCCTCTGTCCTCTATGTGCAGAAAGCCACTGGCGAGGGGCAAAAGAGCTGCATGCAGCTCCGTCCCTACAGGACGACGAGGTCGTTGGGCTGTGGAGTTGGATCCTTATCAATGGAAAATTGTACATAAAGATGGCAAGAAGCACACAAATGCTGATGCAATGTCAAGGATACCCCTCTTTAAACAGGACTCTGAGGATGCTGTTTCTGCACCTGATGACCACTCTTCACCTGCCCCACTGGAAATTCCTTCTCCAGGTTTCGAGTCAGTCAGCCTCTCAGTCCAGCCTACTCCTTCTAGTGCCAACATGACAGCTCAGGTTTGCTCTTCTGAAAAAGACACTACTGTTATACCAGCTAATGACAGGGGTATGGTGTTGTTGCAAAACTCATTTTCTGATTAAAATAATGACATTCTCGCCGAACAACTTCAAGATCCTGTTCTTACAGAAGTACACAAGTGGGTACAACAAACCCACAGACCTTACCTCAGATATCTTAAACGGAAAATGCTACGAAAACTCTGGTGGCAGTTTCCTAAACTTGTACTGTGCAATGATATATTGTGTAGAAAAGCACATACTGCACCATGTCAACCATTTGTGTATCAAGTGCTCATTCCTACTTCACTTATTTCAGACACTTTGAACATTCTTCATGGCGATCCCTGCTCTGGTCATTACAGTGCTGATCGCACACTTAAGAAAGCCTTAACTTTGTGCTACTGGCCAAGTAGGTTTGATATTGAAAAGTTTTGTGAGACGTGTCATACATGTGAAGCTTTTAGGAAGCCAGTGCCAAAGCACAGAGCTCCCCTTCACTCCATACAAGCAGAGAAGCCTTTTCAGTTTGTGTGCACAGACATTACTGAGCTCCCGCTTACTTCCCAAGGACATAGATATGTACTTGTAGTGCAAGACCATTTTACGAAGTATGTTAATGCCTACCCTATGCCTGATCAGAAAGCAACCACTGTAGCAAAACTGCTTTGTGAGAGATACATTTCTGAGCATGGAGTTCCTGAAGAATTGTTTTCGAATAAGGCAGACAATATGAATCAGTCATAGTTCAAATGATCTGTCAGAGACTGAACATCAGAAAGAAAAGAACCTCACCATACCATGCCCGTGGAAATGGAATGGCGGAAAGATTTAACAGGACTCTTTAAGAGCGGTTGGCTAAACTAGTTCATGAAAATTGGTGGTGAATGGGACCACTATTTGCCAGCTGTGGTTCTTTCTTTCAACTCAACCCCACATTCAAGCACTGGATATTTACCCTATTTTCTTGCACACGGCAGAGAGCCTCGTGTTCCAGCAAATGTGGATCTCTCTACGCCTTTTGAGACTGTGCAGGACTATGGCTCAGAACTTGTGAGATGGCTAGACACGGTTTTTCAGTCAGTTCAATCTCATTGTGAGGAACAGAGGATCAAACGTGAGCACTACTTCAACAGACAGGTGAAATTCAAACCATATCATGTTGGAGATTTAGTATGGTTGGATGATCCTACTACACAGAGACAGAAACTTCAGCCAAACTGGATTGGACCCTACAAGGTTGTCTCATCAGAAAACGAAGGACTCATCTGCACTCTTTTAGACTTGAGACACCCTCAAGCGGGATTCAAAGTCGTTCACCATGACCGATTAAAACCTTTTCGGTCTGCTTGGGATACAACTTCAGCACCAAGGAATTGGTCAGTTCCCCCCTCGGCTATGGACACGACCCCCAGGTATACATCTATGGGGTCAGATTTATATCAATAGTCGTGCACGCGTAAAACACTCTCGCGCACGCGTAAAACACTTTCGTCTGCGTAAAACACATGCTCCACGGGCATAAAACGCACTCGCGCGAGCAAAGTATTTTGAATCGTGCTCAAAAACTAACTGTGTGCAGAGTTCACACGCAAGAGGAGCTGTGTGGGCTTCTCTCTCTCCTCCTGCGAGCGCTCTCTCTCTCTCTGCTCGCTCGGAGTAAAATCCTGCTGGCCCGAGACAGGCGTGTAGCAATAAGGAAGGAAGAGGAGGTATTCATCCTCAGTTTGTTCAGCAATATGAAGATTTCAGTTGTGTGAACAAGCCCTGCATATTGTTTTTCAGCAGAAAGCCGCCATGGATTTGAAGAAACAGTTTATGCTTTATTATATAAATATCATGAAGATGTCAACAGTGCCAAAATGACATACATGAGTCAAAAGAATTAAAGATTTAAAGATATATCACAAGATCAGATATGATTTATCAAAAAGAAACCCTTGTGTTCTAGAAAAATTGTTCAACAACACAAGATAGGAACTGATAATGATGAAAATTATACATAATAAATATAACACAGGAAAAGTAATAGATAAAGGAGTAATAAAGCAAACTGAGACATGTACAATGAGAAAGACTACACTAGATGTTGTAAAACATGATTGTTATAAAGCTGTGAGTAAATATCCACTGTAACTGTGTCACTTACTGTATTACAGCTCTGCTGTAGATGAGCTGGGGGACATTTCGGACCCCTTCTCCTCAGTCTCCTCAAGACTCTCCTCTCTCTCACTGACTGATTTCTTAGAAATTTTTCCCTCCAATATTTCTATGAAATCAATAAAAATAAGACCTATGATGAAACGAGACAATCAATGACAAAAGAACGGCGGAAATTCACCGAAATTACGCAAATCACGGCGAAACACGGTGAAAGAACGTCAAGAAAACAATGGAATGACAGTAATGCTATTATTTACAGCATTTTAATATTATTTACACAGAAAATACTAATAAACCAACGATGGTTCATCTTCATGATATTTATATAATAAAGCATAAACTGTTTCTTCAAATCCATGGCGGCTTTCTGCTGAAAAACAATATGCAGGAGGAGAGAGAGTGCGCGCAGGAGGAGAGAGAGAAGCCCACACAGCTCCTCTTGCGTGTGAACTCTTTGCGCACAGTTAGTTTTTGAGCACGATCCAAAATACTTCGCTCACGCGAGTGCGTTATATGCGCGCGGAGCATGTGTTTTCCGCGGACGAAAGTGTTTTACACGTGCGTGAGAGTGTTTTACGTGTTTGCACGACTTTTTATATATATCTGACGCCATATACATCTTTGTCTGGTTCACTCCCCTTGCACTCTGACACTGACACTTGACAGTCTTCTGCCCCTGCCTGCACTTCTGTTCCACTGCTTCGACGGCCTTCTGGTCGGGTCACCCAAGGCGGATTGATCCTCCTGCACTGCCTTGTGGGACACTTGCTGGTGACCTACCAACCACTCATGGATTGTTAGGAGACCACAGCATTTTTTGCTGTGAGATGTTGGACATGCATTACTGAGAGAAACGAGGACATAAAAAAAAACAGAAAAAAAATAAACAAAAAAAATAAACATGAAAAGAAACAGAGATGCTATTTGATTGTTGCAGTTGATTTATGATGGTACAGTTGTTACTGGATCATTATTATAATTATTATTATGGTTTTGGGAGGGGTGTATGCCATATCTTTGAGGTTAAAGTTCTGTACAAAATGCTCATGTTACTGATATATGGAAAAAGAATGTCTAAAGTTCATGTTTGATTAATTTTGTACCAAGTTTTGGTCCCTGTACATATTTGAATTAGACAAGTGCATTGTCTGATTGTTCCTGACTGCTATTCTGTTCACAAGTCTTACTCTTAGTTTACTGTTGGATGAAATTTATTTTTCATAACTTTTGAAATGAGGACATTTCATTTGAAGAGAGGAAAGTATGTAAGATGAGATTTATTTTTGTCTCAGTTACTTTAAGTGTCACCATATAGTCCTTATTTGATTCTGGTTTTATGTCGATCATTAAGTTTCTAGTTAGCGCTGTTGAGTTTTAACCGTTCTGAAGAGACAGTTAATTAAACTCGGCATTACAATAGTTTTGACTAGGTGAAATGACGTTGCATATAGACAGGGGTGGATTTTTGCAGTGTCAGTGATGTGTCATCATGACGTTGGAGATATCTTCAACTTCCATTCTGCCTAGTCAAAACTGAATTACAGATATCTGCAATTGTCATTAAAATGTTTGACGCATTTAGTGTCGTTTTCTGTGACGTCATTGCAGATATCTGTAATTCAGTTTTGGCTAGGCAAAACTGAATTACAGATATCTCTATCTGTAGTTTCGACTAGTGAAAATGACGTCATAGATATCTTGAATGAAAATTCCAGATATACAAAATGCAATCGCGACGAGTAAGATTGACTTTGTTGATATCTGCAATGTTGATTCCGGATAGTAAAATTTGGCCATTATATGTTAAAAGGGCTTGCCATAGATTAGACGCTTTCAAACTGCGGACAGGAGCAGATTGTTGGCGGATTTTCACAGGTTTTTTTGGCAAGTCTGAAAGGGGCATAACAGAGGGCAGCGGGGAGGAGAACTGGCGTCTGCCGTGAGTGTTTATGTATTATGTATGAACATGTGTGTAGGACAGCGAGTGTACACCCTTGTGCGAACTACGGGACCTGTGGGCCGGTGAATTAATGTGACAATTGTGACCGGTGCGGTGGACCAGAGGGGGGTTAGGGAAAGTTTGGCGTTTGGTGTGTGGGTGTAGCATGTAGCGTGTGTGTGTGTGTGTGTGTGTGTGTGTGTGTGTGTGTGTGTGTGTGTGCGCGCGCGCGCGCGCGCGCGCTCTGTCTGCACTCAGTGACTGGGCCGCTCCATCACAATAACAAATAGGCAGGTGCTGGCTCTTTCTAGCTGGAGTGTATTGTAAATGAAAGCATGGCATACTTACAGTCAGTGGCGTACACAGACTTTTTCAAGGGCAGGGTGAAAAGGGAAAAAAAGGGCACATACAGCGCGTTCTTACCACTGAAGAGGGCACTAGGTTTCACGTGTTTTCGAGGGTACTTTAGACATGTTTATATGTTATACAAATGGCACATTATATAGCCCTAAAACAGACTAACTAGACAGACTACTCAAGTTGCTTTGTAGTTAAGATCAGCATCACAAGAACTGTGTTGATTTAATGTTGGACTATGAAGAACACACATAAATAAATAAATGAATCCTAAGTGGTCTAGGGGCCTTACCCCAGAAAATTTTTTAATAAGAAGAAGCCATTTCCTGTAATCCAGTGTATTCAGGCATGAAAACAGGTCGGGGTGAAAAAGACGAGAAGGATACGACCCCTCTAGGGGGGTCCAGGGGCATGCTCCCTGGAAGAAATTTTTGAATATTTCATATTTAAAAGCAATCTGATACATTTTGACAGAAAATTCAAGCAGAATTACAGGACAATATCAATGTATAATAAAGTATCTATCTATACATGGTCCCATTTTGCTATATAAGATACTGATAACTTCTGTGATGAAATGCGTTAATTAATTTTCCACTGAAGGCTTGTTTAGATATCTACGTTATCTCTCCTGCTGTGTTAGCTAACGTTATTCATCAATGACATGACGCCTCTTTCACCAAGCTTTAATTTTTTCTGGTGATATATTACCTTTAGCTAATATTAAACTATTGTTAGCTATATTCCACTTGGATCGGCGAGGCGTCTTAAGCTTCCAAATGCTTCTCAAAACAATCAGGCAGCAGTATCCCCCCACCTTCACCGAGAAAACACTGCTGATGTGAGGCCCTTTGCTCTTATATTTCCATGCTCTTGCGCTTGTAGAATTAATGTTTTTGACCAATTCAAGGCTCCCTTCAGGTGCATGCACGTTTGCAGTTCACTGACAATCTCTGGTATACCTCCATGTCCATGTCGATTACCCCCACACCCCCAAAAAAACCTTTCCATCAGCTCTACACCATAGGTCACCTATATTCTGATTTCAAACTGGCAAATTTCGCTGAAAGATGAGGAATTTAATGCCTGGCATTTTAACATCATATTAGCACCAGGAAATCAAAACTGGTTCTGTGAGATAGTTTTGGCTCAATACAGATCAAAAAGGGCCCGACATAGGTCATTGCAACAGTAATGTTCCATAGTATTTCTTAGTCCTAACGGTCTCATGGAGTTTAGTGTGTTTTTTCCATTTAAGAGGGCAGTTTAGTATGTTTTGCCAACCAGGAGGGCACTTTAATGTGTGTTTAGATGCCCAAGAGGGCACAGAATCCGAAGAGTTCATTGCGTTTTAGCCTCCCGTTTGCATGAGAACAGTGCCTAGACTGCCTGAATCCGCAAACTTTTGAAACCAGGGTCCAGAGCGGAGAGTTTTGAAAACTCATTGCCGCCTGGCTCCATCTACTGGACGTCTCCATGTGAACTAGGATCGATTTTTGAAAATGCAAATGACAAAATTTTCAGTTTCTGGGGAAACCGGCCAAGTGTAAACGGGGGCCTAAGAGGGCACTTTAGAGCACCTTTTGGCTCTCAAGGGTACTGTGGCATGCATTTTGGCTCCTAAGAGGGCACTTTAGAGTGTGTTTTGGCTCTCAAGAGGGCACTTTAGAGCGTGTTTTGGCTCTCAAGGGTACTTTTGAACGTGTTTTACCTTTTAAGAGGGCACTTAAGAGTGTGCTTTGCCTCCCAAAAGGGAAAGTTTAACACGTTTTGCCATCCAAGAGGGCACATTAGAGCATGTTTTTCCTCTTACTTTTCCTTTTACAATTGTAGTCACTCCTCATAGCAATTCCCAACAGACAATAACAAAGTAGGTTCACTGAAGTGTATTGTACTGAGGAAAGTGCACTGCTGTTGTTTAATTGTTATTGCCCTTTATTTTAAGTCAGTGTGGATAACTCTTCAGGGGTTTGCTCATTGTTTGTTTTTGTTGGTCTGAAGTCCTCTCATGAACCTGAGTTGACACATGCAGTTCTAAAAATTTCTAGAAATGTCAGGACAGCCTGATACCAATCCAAATTTCAAGATCTTTGTGCAGATTTGCAGGTCTTCTAGCTTTACAAATTATAATAGAATAATAATACATCTCTGTTTTGTTTACAGTACCTTGCAGATATTTGTTTGGTGTAAGATGCTAGCTATCAGAGCTGCCAGATTTGTAATGAATAATGTGTTTGTAATCAACAAAAAGGAAAAAATCCCTTTTAAACCCAACAAAAACGCAGTACAGTGTCAGCAAAGTGCAAACTTTTATCCTCGACTTTCATGTTAACAGTAGGCAAGTGTTTCTTGCTCGTAACATAGATTTTGGGTGTAGCTTCACTTTAACTGTTTAAAAGAAAACCACAAACCTTCACCCCCACAGTGTAAAGGCCTTTGCACACCAGCGGCGACACGAATAAACGGCAGAAAATTGCGAATAATTCGGAGTTGAATTTTGACGCCCCTGTCTATGCACATCAGGAGCGACGCGATTTAATACATAAAAAATAAAAAACGATCGTGCCGCGCACATTCTAAGCACTTTTAAGTCACAGGTCAGGCCTACAATTCACATCCCTTTCACAACTATTCACTGATGTTTGAAGAGTTTTTGTAAGTAGTTCTTCTTTATCATCAGGTAACACATTACATAGCCTATCACTGATGCAGCAGTGGGAGTTGTGCTTGAGGACACATGTGACACAGAGCTGGGCTGCAACCCTTCACTTCCAGACTGAGCCACTGATTTATAGTTTTCCTTTTCATATATTTTTTCTTTAGCTTGTGCTAAGATATTTTTGCCTTTAATATCATATAGGTTAGCCTAGTAAAAGATTGAGACAGTAAACAAGCATCACATATGAATGAACCAGATGCGCTCTGCGCATAGTTGGAGCTGTTTACAAACAAACAGGAGGTGACTAAAATTATACTTTTAACAACAGTGTGTCCTCTTACCTCAGATATACAGCTGATGATCAGGCCGCAGGAAGTTGGTGAGGATGCAAGTGGCCTTATAATGCTGTCTGCTGAATCAGGAGAGACTTGCAGCCGTCGACAGTAACTAATCGGTGCTCCGGGACTATGTGAGGAGCCAACAATGACCGTTTTAATTGGTGGGATGTGCACTCGTCGCAAGCGAAACTATGGAAAAATCGACCTCGGTCCGAAAAAATAAAAGTCGCAATTTCACTCGGCGAAATAACGTTGCTGGTGTGAAAGCTTGCATTGAAAAACAGTAGATTCGAAAAAAATAAGTAACATGCGAAGTATTCATGCGAAAAATACGCATCTGGTGTGCAAAAGGCTTAAGGCCCATTTAGATAGCCATGCTCTTTAAAGTCAGTCAAATAGTTCTTTACTGGCACTGTAGGAAACTGGATGCTGTTGGTCTGGGGCTGGGAGACATCTGGGGAAAATGCATTGTACCACCTTTAAGCTGCGTTCACACCGAACGCGACTTGAGCGATGGGGTGGGGGCCAACCCTCCCGGGATGCGATGGACACATTGCCAAAGTTGAAAAGTTTGAACTCTCCAGGCGATGTCACATGTGGCTTTTCGGCAACAGCCAATCAGCATTGTGTGGGTGTGTGACAGTACCCCTGACAAACTGTTTTCACTCCAGTTCACAGGGTGACAATCCACCTAGATGGGACTGCAGAGAACTCACAGAAGGTGCTGCTGCAGGGCCATCAGCTGCAGTGTTTTATGGTTGGTAGGAGATTGCAAAGGATACAGTTGGAATAATGTCAGTTAATACATCCTATTATATGATATATAATACGATTGCAGTGAAACTCGAGCGGACCTGACGTCACTGAACGAGTGCGCAGCGACTGGGTCCAAAATGAAGTATTTATGCGACTTCAGTCTTCGACGCGGTGATGCTAGAAAGTTGCGTTTGGTGTGATTGCACCTTTAAGGTGCATTCACACCGAACGCGACGCGATGTGATGGACGCATTCTGGGCGACTTGGTCGCATCTTTGGAGACATGGAGGTGGTGCCCCTGTTGCTGCAGATGGGAACTCTGGGGTCGCTTTGGATGCGGAGCACGTGCTCTGTTGCCATTGTTGAAATATTTAAACTCTTCAGGCGATGTCGGGCCATGAGAGCCAATCAGTGTTGTGTGGGCGTGTCATTGACACCCATGACAGACTGTTTCTTTCCAGTCCACAGAGTGACAGTCTATGTCCCTGTGGGGAACATTATTTGGTGAGTACATTAGTTCTGCCAAGACCACAGAAAACTCACAGACGATGCTGCTGCAGGGCTAGCTGCAGTTTTTTGTGGTTGGTAGGTGAGTGAAAAGTATACAGTTGGAATAATGTCAGGTAATACGTCGTATTATATGATATATGATATGATCGCAGGGTGAAACTCGAGGGGGCGTGATGTCACTGAGCAACAGCGACGGCAACAAAATGAGCTATGAACAGGCGACAGGACTTGACTTTGCGTCGTAATCTTGGTTACAAAGTTGCATTCGGTGTGAACACAACTTTAGGCTGTTGAGTATACAGCCTAATACTTGTATTGGTCTATTTCACTAATAATTTGGTTAAGAGCAGTGTTAATTTTGACAGCATTTTTTTAAATTCAGTCTTAGTTATAGTCTTTTGCCTAAAACATCTTTTAGTTTTAGACATAATTTTGTCAGTCTAGCTTTAGTTGAAATTTCACATTTTAGTCAACAAAATCTATTGGAAATTTAGTCAACTAAAATATGAAGTGTAAAGGGTAAGGCATTTTTTATGTTTCCTTGAATTTCTTCTTGAATTAATTAACAACCAAATATTTGGTCGATGAGTGGGTGTTATTTTTGTAAATCAGGTTTTCTTTGGGTGACTGTAGCTTTACTGTACAGTGATATCATTGTAATCATGGTGTATTGTTTAGCAAGGGATTGTATCATCTATCATATCCCATTGTATTGCTTGGTATTGCTCATGATGTTTGGTACTGTATTGCACGGACCATGATGTATCAAATCACATTGAGTTGTAATGCATTGTTGCTGATTGTGCATTATATTATGTTCTCTTATATTGTATGGTATTGAAAATAATTGTATTGTGTGATATTAAGAGTAATTTTGTGAATTTTGGCTCTCCTTTTTTATCTGCATAGGGGATTATCTTTAAGTATTATATTTGCATTAGTTGCATAATCAATGCTGTCAGCTCTTCATGGCAGTGGAAAACAACCTTTGTTAATTCTTTTTATGATTTTGTTGTTTCGATAGTCATTTTACCAATACCAAAAAAGGAAAGAGCTATCTTTCCAACCAGGTGAGAAAGTTTGAGCTGATAGAACATCTGAATGGGGAGACATGGTAGTGATCATTTGTAAAACACCCAATCGGGGACATTCAGTTCACAATAGAAATTACGGCTAGGCATTCCTTTGTTGTCATAACTCTTCATTTTGTGTACTACTGCCCAGGGTGTGTTTAGACATGAGCTGCATGGTAAAGCCATTAAAAGAAACAAGGATAAAGGAGTTGTTATTGTGGTGATCACATTATTTGATTACCATGTATACTAAAGGCCAGACAAAGTGCTTGGAGTGTGAATACCTTCCATTGAGCGTGGGGTTTCTTTATTTGTAGAATTAAAACATTTATTTATCCTGTGTGTGGTGGGAGATAAATTTAGAGAAAAACACAAAGAGACATGTTAATAAATAGTGTTTCTAGTTCTGTTCTCGACTTTTCAGACACTGTTAAGAGAAGGAGTACACATAAAGTTATTTACTTTTCTGTTTTATTTGACTGATAGAGAAGTTCCTCCTTTCTGTTCTTTCCACAGTGGAGTAACAGGAGGTGTAGGTTGCCTGACTAGTCGTAGTCTCCTGCCACTACCATGAGTTGGAGTTTGCTGACTCGACTGCTGGAAGAAATCCACAACCACTCGACATTCATGGGTAAGATCTGGCTCACGGTCCTCATTATGTACCGCATCATGCTGACAGCTGTGGGAGGTGAGTCTATCTACTACGATAAGCAGAGCAACTTTGTCTGCAACTCAGCTCAGCCGGGCTGTGAGAACGTCTGCTACGATGCCTTCGCCCCACTCTCACACATCCGCTTCTGGGTTTTCCAAATCATTCTGGTGGCCACGCCCTCGCTCATGTATCTGGGATATGTCATCAACAAAATCACACAAGCAGAGGAGCAGGCGGGAGGAGAGGCTGGATATTCACGGAGGAAGCCTAAGAAGCGTTATCAGTCAGGCAGGAAGCAGCAAAGGGGCATTGAAAAGGCGGAGGACGACCAAGAGGAGGATCCGATGATTTATGAGATGGCGGAGGTCAAGAGTGATGGTGGTGGAGTGGCTAAAGTAAATGCTGGAGATGGACAAGGCTCCTGGCTGAAGCCCATAAATATGCACACAGGAAAGCCACCTGCTTAAGGTGGCTTTCCTGTGTGGACAATAATTCCTGTGCGGTTTTGCTGTCCCGTCCTCTTACGTGTGCTCTGACCTGCCCTGCCCTCACAAAGTGGACTGCTTTGTGTCACGGCCAACTAAGAAGACCATTTTCCTCCTCATGTACACCGTCTCCCTGCTCTGTCTGTCCCTCAACATATGAGAGTTGCTTTACTTGGGGTGTAGAAACTATCTGTGACATTGTGCGCTACAACAGGTCGGCGCTTTCAGACGATGAGCTGTACGGACTTACACGAGGTCATGGTGCTCTAAACGAGGCCAGCATGAGCGGAGAGGAATATAGCAGTTATCCTTTTTCTCGGAACGCACCATCAGCTCCACCAGGGAACAACATCGCCATAAAGCCTCCTCATGGACCTACAGGACACCAGGAGCAACTGCTACCCAGGAGGAGCGCCAGCAGTACACAAATAATGATGAAAACCTGTCTGCGCACGGGATTTGGGATTTCCTCAGAGGCATTCATAAGGACATCCTTCAGCGTCAGAGCAGGCTGGAAGTTGAGAGTCACGCCTACAGCCAGCCACAGATCCACAGTAACAACCAGAGCAAGACTCAGCGAGAATGCAAACACAGACAAGCCTCCAAACATGCCGCTATCAAGACAGATGCAGACAGAGGCAGCAGCTCCAGCAGCATCAAATATAGATTCATAAAAGGTTCAGAGTGGATCTGAGAAACTGGCTAAAACTTTTGATTTTGCAGTTATTTTAAGAAAAAAATCCCTCTCTGGGCGCTACCCAGATGTCTAGCTGTGTTGCTCATTTCATGAATTCACAATCCCTATAATTTGTACCTAGTTATAAAGCTGACTTACTAGGCTTTCCAACAATATAAAAACCATAGTGATTGGTATTATCAAAAGGGAGAAATAATGTTTCCGAACTGTTTTTAGGGGTATATTTACAGCACTTTTTTCACCACCATCAAGCCCCTTTGTTTTTGTTCTACTTAAGCACACTGCTAGGTTTACGTGTCACATCTGGGGTGATGTAAAACTTACATTAAGGTGCTTGCTAGCAAAAATATAAGGCACTGTAATTGTGTTTAGTACAGTCTGTTTGACCTAAAATTCTGTAAATTTGGTCCCATCTTCAGCAGTGGGCAGTGAGTCCTGGTTCTCACCTTACAGGGGCAGAGCTGTTCATTATATCCAATTAATTTGTTTACTATTGAAATAAAATTAGATAACCCCATCTAAAAAACACTGAACTGTCCCTTTGAAGAGTAAATGATACGTTAATTGTTTCACCCATAAACAAAAAATATATATTTTTTAACTTTGATTTTCAGTTTTAAGGTGTTTTTTTAATTTAAACTATTTTTTGTTCAGGAAATAAAGTTAAAAGATCTATTTTATACAGAAGCATTTTGCATCTACATGAGAAACAAGTTTTTCTGAATACATGAGATAATAATCTCAGAATTACAAGCTAAGGTTTAGTAAAATAAAAAACTGCTCTTTTTAATGAATTAACCCAAAGTCCCAGTGTTACCACTTGTGCAGGTTGTTCAAGGAACAAACATGGCCATATTGACAAGTTTATATACAGTTTTGTTTTGATTTGTGTTGAGACGTTGGGAGACATTGGGATTGCCTTTGCGTATTAGCAGCATAGCTGGTTTATTCATTAATATTTCTCTGCAGAAGAACCAAAACATGACAGTTGTGCAGACACAATATCTGTTTTGATCTGCTGGAAATTACATCGTTTGTTCAGGATCAATGGACAACAGATTTTTTTTTCACAAAATTTTAAAATGGGATTTCATAGACAACATAGATGCTTGGTCAGTAATCGGGAGGTTGCAGGTTCGAGCCCAGCTCGACACATGGCGATGTGTCCTTGAGCAAGACACTTAACCCCAAGTTGCTCCCACTGCTGCCTCAGTGGCGTGTAAATGGGCATGAAAGGGCGTGAATGTGTTAGTTGATACTGATGATAACTGACATAGCGACTCAGAACCATCAGTGAGTGAATGTGAGAGTTAATGGGTGTGAATGGGTAAGTGTGACCTACGGTGTAAAGCTGCTTTGAGTAGTCAAAAGACTAGAAAAGCGCTATATAAGCTCAAGTCCAAGTCCAATATGAAAATGAAAACAGGGCAAATATTTAATAATGTGAAAAGTTATCTCAAATTTCACGGTAGTTATCTTGTTAATTCAGAAAAACAGATCAGAATTCCAGTTTTGCATGTGAATGCAGAATCCTTTCATAATTATATATATGGTTTTATTTTAAAATGGCATATGTCTGGATTTAAGACTTTTGGTTGAACAGTAAAACATAGCCAAAGCAACAGCGTAGCTAATATAAAATGTTATGGGCATTCCACATGTTTACCAAGAAAAGATTTAATCAGTTGTGGCTTAAAATGAAGAGTATCAACCCTTCTGTTTCTATGGTGAGCAACAAACTGTGCTTCAAACTGTTATTATTACTTTAATTAACAATATTGAATACTCTTGATTGTCAGTGTCTTATCCAGATCTATATTTTTCTAAAATGACAGTACAAAACAGATTCTGCATCCAATATCTCAATGTACTTAAAAAGACAGATAAACAGAGCTATTGTGTTAGTAATGGGACAGGATTGTAAACAAGTTCTGGATTTTTCTTTGTTGCTGCTGTACTGAATATGTCATTAGTGTGGGGGAAGAGGCCCTGCTTTAAACATTTGGCCACACAGTCTCTCTGGTGCATCTGCTGTCTTTTTAGCTTTAGTTTAATATGCAGAAGTTGCTATGCTGGAACCTGAGATGCCTTTTTACGATAAATTCAATCGGAAAACCTTCACTGACTCTGCATCACAAATATTTAATTTTTTTAAGTGATGGAGATGGAGAGTAGTTGTCAGTTTACTTGCTAGAAGGACTGAGCTTTAAGCTGCTTTGTGTTCACAGTTTTGTTACTATTTTCAACAGGTTTGATTTGGATTGTTTATCACAGTCATTAAAAAGGATATTATTTTCAGTTGTCTGATATTCCTGAGGGGAAAGGAGGTCTTATTCCGTTTTAAATCTATGTCAGTAGAAATGGTAATATTTGTTCAGACTGTTATCAGTGTCTTATTGTTAAGCTGTGACAGTTTTGCCTCTGCTTTATTTGTTTAGTTTATTCTGTGAACTTATTCTTAAGTTAGTCTTCGATGTTGTAAAACATGAAAATGAAAACCACTGCTTCTTTCCTTTTATTTTAAGGATGTCGTATAGAGAGTCCTCTGTCATTTATATGGTGGTTTCATTTTTTTCTTTTGATTTTCAGTTTGAAGTTGAAATAAATGAAAGCGATTTGCACTGTGACATGTGAAAAATATTTGTGTAAACAAAAAGTGAACTTTGAATAAATAATTTGTTTTGTTTGCTCTGTGGCCTTTGTCATGCACAAACCAGCTGTGGAGTCATAAAAGAATTTAACAAATAATATGCAAATCAAATTCTTATGGGTTCAGGGTTGAACTTTTTACTAATTCTTCACATTGTTAATTTGAGAAGATAAATAGGTTCTTTTAATAAGGGATGTAGCCTGGCTGTGCTTTTCCTGCATCAATGGAGGACATAAACATTTGAATGTGGCTTTTTGATTAAACTGAAAAACTGGTCAGCAGTAAATTAATGTATCTGTATTTAAATCACACAATTCTGGTTGAAGACAAAAAATTCTTAAAGAAAAATTTGACTACGAAGAAAAGTTGCACCTAAAAACAGATGATGACAGTACATAGATTCAGCACATACTTTTCATTCCAAAACTGCAAGGCATGCATGGATCTTAGAATTTACCCATGCTAGATACATACGTATATGTTATTTATAAAATGACTGTTTTGAAATGGGAAAAGACATTGTAACATTTGAAGAGCTTTAGCATGAACTAGACTCTTAAATGTTTAGAGACGAAGGAAGTTTCAACACCACAGTTTGATTCTTTGATATTTTCTAAATACTACTTTGGTATTAAGGATGCTCATTAAAAAATGTATTAAAAAAGAAATTGACAAAACATGCATCTCTGCCTTTCTTTTGAATTTCTTTTTTGGCTCTTTTTCAAACTAAATGTAAGAATATGAATATTATACTAATTACTCAACACCTTATCCATGAGCTTCAGTCTCTGAAATTAATTATAAGTTTGACACCACTAGAATTTTAAAATCCTGCCATTAAACAGTGAAATAGGATTAAGTTATCCAGTTTTGTAATACTTGATATTTAAGCAGTCAAGGGGATAACCCTTTAAATACTTAAATAGTCCTTGTATTTGTTTATTAAATTGTTTATGATATTAATATATTTGATTATGTCTTTTGTTTGTACTAAGGCTTTGTACCACAGGGTAACTGGTGCAATACAACTCAAGATACAATGTCCATGACATTAACATCACATAATGGCAATACTGCATTAACCAATGCATAGCAGCGATATTTTTTTTATTTATTTATACTTTATTTAACCACCAGAGCCTCTTGAGATTAAGAAACTCATTTACCAGAGTGATTTGGCCTTGATGAGCAGATATGTAAAATAAAATATCAAATTAAATAGCCTGACATCTGAAAAACTTAAGAATGATAAATGGCTCTTACATGAATGAAACAAATTATAATGTATACATATATATGTTTATCTTTCTATCTATCTATCTATCTATCTATCTATCTATCTATCTATCTATCTATCTATCTATATGTATGTATGTATGCATATATGCATATATATGTATATATAATGTATACATATATGTATATCTATCTATCTATATATGTGCATCTATATATATGTACGTATATATAAATGTGTATATATGTATACACACATATATGTGTGTGTGTGCATGTATATACACACACACACACGTATAAATATATATATATATATGTATATATATATATATATATATATATATATATATATATATATATATATATACACACACACACACAGACGTGGACAAAAATGTTGGTACCCTTCTGTTAAAGAAAGAAAAACCCACAGTTGTCCCTGAAATAACTTGAAACTGACAGAAGTAATAATAGGTAAGCTGGAGCAGCAGGAGTAGAAGGAGTAGCAGCAGCAGCGGAAGCAGTGGCAGCAGGAGCAGAAGCAGCAGGAGCAGCAGCAGCGGAAGCAGCAGCAGTGGAAGCAGCAGGAGCAGTGGCAGGAGCAGCAGCAGGAACAGGAGCAGCAGAGGGGCAGCAGTGGGAGCAGCAGGACAGGTGAGCAGACACAGGGTGGGGGAGGTGAAAGACAGACAGGTGAGGAGAGGCAGGGTGGGGGAGGTAAAAAACAGACAGGTGAGGAGAGGAAGCGCGAAGGAAGTGAAGCGACAGGTGAGACAACAGGTGAGATTCATAAGTTCCCATTGGCTCCTGAGCAGCAGGGTAAAACCATTTCTATTAGCCTGGGGGAAGTTTCAACCACTATTTAAAATGATAACGAACCTCTTTCTTTGCCATTTTCGGCCCTTATTTAAAAATTCATATGTATATACATATATATATATATATATATATATATATATATATATATATATATATATATATATATATATATATATATATATATATATATAATTATTATTATATATATGTATATATTTATTTATATATAATTTAATTTCCCAGAATAAAGTGCCTCCTTTAACTCCACTATTGCCTTTTTCATTGAACAAACACATTCATCGAACTTTAACGTGATATTGTTAAAACATGAACAATTTTTGTAGCCTTGCACAGCAGACGGACCTGCCTGATTCTGAAATCATGCATATCCGTCTTGCCAGCCTCCATTGTCCAATGACTTCACTCGGCTGGAATCTTAACGGCCCAATCAGGGAAGAGAGGCGGGAGCTGCGGGAGCAGAGGACGTGACAACAACAGGAAGTGACTGCATGTTTGAAAACAATGGCGGCTTCTGAAGTGGTCTCAATATCTGGGTTTTTTTTTTTTTTTTTTCAGAAATGAATTCAATTTATTCTTTAAAACAGGAGGAAAGGACGTCACTTGAAGCTTGTCTTACATGTTTTTGCTCTTCTCCTGACTGGGGATCACTGCTGGGAAGTTGGGAGAGAATGTCGAAATCAATCCAATGCCGGTTAGTCTATGGTCGTCATGGTTACTCAGCGATACGTGGCGAAATATGCTCTCCTCAGAAGTTTACTGGTAAAACTTGGAAGGGATTGTCTTTGGCGAGGTTCGTGTCACATATAAGTGTTAAATGATACATCTGTGTGGTATAAATTAACGTGAAACAATAGTCTTCAGGTAGTTTAAGCTAGTGGCTAATGGCTGTAGCTGCTAACTGTTAGCCGCTACGGCTAACAGCCGTTAACTTTTGTTAGCCGTGCTCATTGTGGCTCAGCGGCATTGTCACTGCCTCTTGCCCCGGGAATCGTGAGTTCAATCCTCGGGAAAGGAAAGGAATTAGCCGATAGCCGTAACTGTTAACTGTTGTTAGCCATTAGCTGCTACATGTAGCCGCTATGTATGCTACGTCATACGTAGCAGCGTTGCTTGATGTGGATTGGTCTGTGATGAGTGTGACAAGCCGAACAATCATCCAATCACAAGCTGCTGTTGTTTTTGAAGGTTCTCCCCCTGAAAACATTTTCAAACGGCTCCTTCCCAGATGGATTAGTGAAATATTTCCAATATGAAACTGTCCATCTGGCGTGTCAGGTTAAAATTTTGTAGGGAAATAGCAATTGCAATGGTTCTCACACAATTTGAAACAAATATCTTTATTTGGAAAACATGAAAGATTCAGGATTCAAAGTGTTTATTGTCATTTGCACATTGAGAAACATGATTCCCTGCACAATGAAATTCCTACTCTGCTGTCCACCACGAATGCCAGGTAAGAGTTATAAAGATAATAACAGATTTAAATAGCAGTACAAAAAAAAATACTTAATAATACTAAATAATAGCAGCAAAAAGAATACTCCCCAGATATAAACAAGATGAAGATGGATTCTGACTGTATACATGTATGAAGATATTATCACTATTACGGAATGGAACTATTAAGCTAATGATTTCTGTACATCTCTCTAAACGTGTATATTGTGCACAGTTTTATCTGTGCAAATAAGCTGTGCGGTTGAGTTAAATGCAGACTCCTGTCAGCTGTTCATGAGTCTGATGGCAGTGGGGAAGAAAGAGTTTTTCAGTCTAAAGGTGTTGCATTTCACACTCCTGTACCTCCGTCCTGAGGGTAGGAGTGTGAACAGTCCATGTTGGGGGTGCGTGGGGTCCCTGAGGATGGAGGCAGCTCTCTTGTGGACTCTGCGGTGGTAGATGCTCTGCAGAGAGCGCAGTGGCGTCCAGGTGGACCCTTCAGCAGTCTTTACCACTCTCTGCAGGCGTTTGTGGTCCAGTGCAGTAGTGCTGCTGTACCACACGGTGATGCAGCTGCTCAGGATGCTATGAAAGGTGCAGCTGTAGAAGCTGCTGAGGATCTTGGGTGGCACGTAAGGCCCACTAAGCAGACACTATTGTTGCGGGTCCATTAGAAGACAGTGAATTTCTTTTTGTTTGTTTACCTGTATATATATCACTGTTATGGTGAGGGATTGCGCGCAGTGCTGTTTTTTTGCCAGTTATGTGTGCAGGGAGAAATGGACAATTCGCAAATATATATTATGGGGTGAGGACTATGTTATTGTTTTTTTTTTTTTTGACTGGTGCTACGATATTATTTTTGCATGGTGATCAGTCCCTCCCACGGAGGTTATTTAAGTGGGAAGGAACATGCTACCTGAGGAAGGTGACACGCCTAACAGAGGAGCGGTGGCGGTCCACAGCAAGGTCTTCGGGGATTTACTCCGGCCGGGGAAGCATTGTCCTGAGCGAGAGGATTATCCAACGAGAGTCTAAGCTGACTACAGATACCCTTGAGATTTGTAAGGATCTTGGAATTATCGTTTTGGGAGCCTGTTGAGGAGCTCATCTACATGGACACTTCGGGACTTTCCGGCCAGTCAGCGTGACCTGCCGCGGATCTCTCCACCTTTGTCTTTGTCCTATTTTTCGTTTCATTCGGACTCTGAGGTAGTACTCATCTTTATGTGTGTTACTCTGGACTTAAGAACAATTGACTGTGTTGAGACTAAGGAACTTTGTTTGTTTATTTAATTTCAAGAATCGGTGTTTGTGCGCAAAGAAGTGGAATGCATTTTGTGTTTTTTTTTTTTATTTTATTGCAAATACATTTGAGTTTAAACAGTCATAAGGGGGTCTTTTGAGTTTGTCCGACTGGAAACCTTGTTGATTGACCAGTATTTGACAAACAATAACTGTTAGTATTGAAGAGGATGTTTTTTTTTCTTTGATGAGTTCTTGGTAGTGGTAGATCCACCTGCCCTGGCGTTGTGGCAGTTCTATATCAAAAGAGATATGATCTGAATTGTTACAGACATACTGAACTTCCTCAGCCTCCTCAGAAAGTACAGCCGCTGCTGAGCCTTCTTGACCAGCTGTGTGGTGTTGAGTGTCCAGGTGAGGTCCTCGCTGATGTGGATGCCCAGGTATTTAAAGCTGCTCACTCTTTCCACCTCAAGCTACCAGATAAATAGTGGTTGATGAGGTTTCCTCTCCTCCTCATGTCCACTATTATCTTCTTTGTTGGTGTTGAGAGCAAGGTTGTTGTCCTCACACCACGACACCAGACTGCACACCTCCCTCTTGTAGGCCGCTTTGTCCCCTCCGGTGATGCGTCCTTTCACTGCGGTGTCATCAGCGAACTTCAGGATGATGTTGTCCTTGTGGGAGGCGACATAGTCGTACGTAAACAGGGTGTAGAGGATGGGGCTGAGGACACAACCCTGTGGGGTACTGATGTTTCTGATGATGCTGGCTGAGGTCCTGTTGCCAATCCTGACAGACCGGGGCCTGCCCGTCAGAAAGTCCAGGAGCCAGTCACAGACGGTCGGGTGCAGGCCAAGTGTGGACAGTTTGTGGGGGATGACTGTCGTGAAAGCAGAGCTTTAGTTAACAAAAAGCATCCTGATGTACGAGTCTCTGCTTTCCAGGTGTGAGAGGGAGTTATGGAGGGCAGCAGCAATGGTGTCTGAAGTGGACCTGTTGGGCTGATATGCATACTACAGGGGGTCCAGAATGTCCGGTATGCAGCTCTGAATGTGGGCCAGGACGACTCTCTCAAAGCTCTTCATAATGATTGGAGTGAGTGCCACTGGTCTGTAATCATTCAGGCAGGTGGGTGGGGTCTTCTTGGGAAGGGGGATGATGGTTGTGGTCTTGAGGCAGGAGGGAACAGTGCTCTGGCTGAGGGAGAGGTTGAAGATGGAGGTGAGAACTTCAGTCAGCTCGTTAGCACATGCTTTGAGAGCCCGCCCCGGGATATTGTCAGGTCCTGCTGCTTTACGGGGTTGATCCTCCTTAGGGCTTTGTGTACCTGGCCTGAGGAGATCGTTGGTGGGGGTGGGGGGAGTTGAGTGGTCCTGGTGTGTGTGTGCCTCGTCACTGTGTTGTAGCTGGAGGTCTCGAAGCAGGTGTAGAAAGTGTTGAGGTCATCTGGGAGGCTGTCTGTGGCACTGATGGTGTGGCCCTGCCACATCTGCCTGGAGTCAGCTGTAGAGTAGAAGCTGTCCAGCTTCTTTCTGTACTGCCTCTTAGCCGCTGTGATGGCCTTCCTCAGTCCGTACTTTGCAGCTTTGTACTCAGTCTCATTGCCTGATCTGAATGCAAGCATGCAGCATGTGGCGTACCTGATTGTTTATCCAGGGCTTCTGGTTGGGGAACTTCCTGATTGTATGGTGGGCACAATGTTGTCAACACAAGTGCTGATGTACCCAGTCAAGTACTCAGCATAGTCCTGTATGCTGACAGAGGAGTCCTCAAGAGTGGCTCAGCTTTAAACACATCCCAGTCTGTCTGAGCAAAACAGTCCTGCAGAGTGCACTCAGATTCTGGGGTCCAGAGTTTAACTTGCCTGGTGACAGGGTTGGATTGTTTCAGTCTTTGTCTGTAGGCTGGGTTCAGGAACAGAAAGATATGGTCTGAGAGTCTGAAGTGGGAGGGGGGCAGCCTTGTATGCGCTGCATTTGTTGCCGTAAACGTCATCCAATGTGTTCTTGTCACAGGTGGGAATGTCCACATGTTGCTAATATTTTGGAAACACAGCCCGTGGATTGCACTGGTTGAAGTCACCAGCGGTGATAAAAACAGCATCAGGATGAGCTGTCTCCAGCATGCTGATGACGTCATGGAGCTCGCCGAGCGCTGCTGCGGAGTTGGTTCGCGGGGGGAAGTAAACAGGCCAAAAACACAGCAATAAATTCCCTTGGTAGATAGTAGGGTCGGCATTTAAGTATTAAAAACTCAATCAATCAATCAATCAATCAATCAATCTTTATTTGTATAGCGCCAATTCATAACAAGTGTTATCTCAAGACACTTTACAATAGAGCACAAAGCTCTTCATATTATGGATACACTTATATGCACAGTTACTGATAGAATAATTGTACATAAGTTGATCCCATATTTACTTCTGTGTCTGCTTGTTCTGTGTGATTATTAATCTTTGTCTCTCACTGCTTCAGGGAATTTCCGATCTGGGTGCAAGCTGAGTAAACAAATCCTGACCCTTGGACTTATTCACCCATGCAGAAATAGAATACTGTTAGAAAATGTTTTTGCCACGTTGTATTTGTGTGTTTTTCCCCCACCCTTTAGATATGCAACGTGGTCAATGTGGGTAGGGATTGCCTTAATAAAAAGAGAGGAAATGCAGAATGTGCTTCAGAGCGTTTTGAGATATGTAACTGAGCACATCTCTGCGTTCTCCTTGCAAGTACAAATTTTGCCCGTTGTCTTTGTCTCATTTGTGTCTCCTTTCTCAGTTTCAGGCTGTTTGAACCTGACATTTACTTGGTCCTTCGAGCTGGATTCCAATACACCTGAAGGATCCAGTGGGGGGGCGTTCGAACTGCAGTATAAGACTGTGGCCACGGCAGGCCGCCTAGGTGCGACCTAAGAGACCCTTTTTCTGGGACTGGACTTCGCCTCCCTGCCTGTCTGGATCCTGACGGTTGACGGAAATCCGAGGGGAAAAGACAACGATGGTGAGAGTGTTTTTAATTAAAAAAGGAGTGAATGAGAGAAATTATTATCGTGGCTTGAAAGGACGGGAGGGTCCGTGAAATCCTCTGGGACAGGAGGGTCCGTTAAAGCCTCTAAAAACTTGTGTAGGACGGGAGGGTCCGTTAAATCCTCTAAATTAGAAAAGGTTGTGCGGGGCTGTAAGCCCGTGGGAATAAATTTGAAACGCAAGATAAAAACCCTGTGAATACTAGTCAATGGCAGGTAAATAAATGTAAAACGAAGGTACTGTTTTACGGAGTGAAATAAAGAGTATCCTAGGAAAGTGTTCACTCACGATTCAAGTCCACGATAAATAGATAAACAAATAAAAATAATATAATAATAAATAAAAAGAAGTGACTGTGAGTGTGAAAGGATTATTAATACCACTAGGTATTGGTAATCATACCAAAGCAGTGGGACGGGAAATGATAAGACCCTTGTGGATGCACAGGCAAGACGCTCCACTCAAAAGAGTTGAAGTGAGACGTACCACAACGGTAAATTGATTATCACCCCACTGATAACATCCCAGTCTATAGGACACCCTAGGTGCTTGAAAGACTGGACTAAATTTAGGAAAAAATGGGTAAAGGGAATAGCAAATTGAGGCCAAGAGATAAACTGCAAAGTAATGACTGGAAATTTGTCGAAAAATGCTGCCCAGATAAAAACCAAGCGTTAGATAAGTGGATAACAGATTTTGGATTTAATGGACAACTAAAATCCCAAAAATTAACAGAATTGCAGGATAAAATTAAGCAAAAAACAAAAAATGACCCAAAAAAGATGAAAAAGATACATTACGAAGACATTGAGATATGGAAACAAACCGCATTAAAACGAGAAGAGGGCCTAAGAAAGTCAAAAAGAGAAGCAAAAGATAAGTTGGTTAAAGAAAAACAACTAATGTTTCACAAGAAGGAGGATGATGAAACAGGTCCGAGAGGTAGACGAAGGAGAGAAGTGCAAGTGATGGAGGAGGAAGTAGAAGAAGGAGAAGAGGAAGAAGCTGCAGGAGGGACAGAAAGACTGTATCCTGCTCTGAGTAAAGAGTTGTATCAAGAGCCACCCCCTGCATATTATACAGGCAGTCCATCTGGTCCACAAACCAGATCCAAGCAAACAGATCCCTACACACTTTTAAATTCCTTAGACCCAGAGGCTAAAGTATTTACTGTGGTTGATATCAGTAATGCATTTTTCTCAGTACCAGTAGATAAGAACAGTCAGTTTTGGTTTGCTTTCACCTTTGAAGGGAAAAGATACACATACACCAGATTACCTCAAGGGTATTGTGAGAGTCCAACAATTTATTCCCAAGTAACGTCTGCTAGTATGGCTAAATTTCAACCGCCAGAGGGAAGTCAAATTTTGATTTATGTCGATGATGTCTTACTAGCGTCACGTGACTTAGAGACATGCAAAACGGACACATTAGCACTTCTAAACCACCTAGCACATGAGGGACATAAAGTCAGTATGAACAAATTACAACTGTGTAAACATGAGGTCAAATATCTAGGCCATAATCTGAGCGCAGGAGGCCGCACCATTGTTGAAGACAGGAAAACAGCTATTTTACAGGCACCAAAACCACAAACAAAAAGACAAATGATGTCATTTTTAGGACTCACAAACTATTGTCGAAATTGGGTCCCAAATTATGCAGAAATCACAGCGCCCTTACAACAAATGATGTATGATCAGGATTTAAAAATGTCTTCACCTCTCAAATGGAACGAAGAAGCAGACATGGCTTTTTGCAAAATAAAACAGGCCTTAGTGTCTAGCACAGCACTAGCATTACCAGATTACAACAAATTGTTTGTACAGATGGTTGATTGCAAAGAACACTATATGACCTCAGTTATAGCGCAGCAGTCCGGTGCAAAACTAAAACCAGTTGCTTATTTCTCATCTAAATTAGACAGTGTTGCCTGTGCACTGCCACATTGCGTAAGAGCAGTAATTGCAGCCTCTATGGCTGTAGAGATAAGCGCTCCAATAGTGTTGTTTCACCAACTGACATTAAAAGTACCGCATGCTGTATCTGCACTGCTTCTGCAAACCAATATGACTTTTCTGTCACCAGCTAGACATCTGTCCTGTATGGCAACTCTATTATCACAGCCTCATCCTACTATAGAAGATGCACAACACTAAATCCTGCAACCTTAATGCCTCTTCCAGATGATGGCGAACAACATGACTGCCAAGAGCTGGCAGAACAAAGTGCAAAGTGTAGAACTGATTTAAAAGATCAACCCCTAGGAGTAGGGACGATTCTCTTTGTAGATGGCTCATCAAAGAAAAATGAATATGGCAAAACCCTGTCAGGGTATGCAGTGGTTACACAAAACAAAGTACTAAAAGCTGCAGCCTTACCATCAAACTATTCAGCACAAGCAGCAGAATTAGTGGCTTTAACTGAAGCATGCAAAGAAATGACAGGAAAAGATGTAACTATCTACAGATAGCCAATATGCATTCGCTACAGTTCATACTTTCGCACAATATTGGAAAAACAGAGGTATGATAACATCCACAGGTAAACCAGTAACTCATGCTGCACTTTTGACAGATCTTTTAAACGCTGTCCAATTACCAAATCAGGTGGCTATATGCAAATGTGCAGCTCATACATCAGGAAAAGATGATGTTTCTCTTGGTAATACATTCGCTGACAAAACAGCTAAAGCAGCGGCAGCGGGTGAAATTGAAATACTCCTGCTGACTAACAACACTATGATTGAACACAATGTACTCAAAGACATGCAGCAACAGAGCCTGCCGACAGAAAAAGCTTACTGGATAAAACATGGTGCAAAATTACAAAATGATGTCTACGTATGACCTGAAGGGAAGCCTATCCTACCACAAAATCTGTATAAATGGGCAGCCATATTGAGCAATGGTGTTACACATGTCTCAACAGGAGGGATGGTAGGACAGATACAACAATATTATACAACCTATGGCTTTAACCTGTATTCAAAAAATTTTTGTAGAGCATGCCTAACGTGTGCAAGACACAACCCGCAGGGAAATTTAAGACCAACTAGAGGAAAGTTTCCCAAACCACAATACCCATTTCAAATCATTAACATGGATTTCATTGAACTAAACAAGAGTGAAGGAAAAAAATATTGTTTAGTCATAGTTGATGCATTTTCAAAATGGGTGGAACTGTTTCCAACTAAAAATTCCAGATGCACTAACAGTAGCAAAAGCATTATGTAAAGACATCATACCTAGATATGGAATCCCTGAAAGGATTTACTGCGATAACAGAACTCATTTTGCTAACCACACCTACAGCAGCCAAGATAGCCGAGAGATCCACCTGGATTCATTTGACACACTGTAAAAAGGTTATCTCTGTTGAAAGCACCGTCAGGGAAGGTGAGCAAAAGTCTGATGAATAGGGTGGATTTAGACGTATAGAGTCTGGATAGACCCAAAAGTCAGTGAAGTTTTTAAAACAGGTGAACCTGACCAGTTAACCTGATCAGTTAACCTGGTGACACCAACCCCAGTAGAGGAGTCTATTCACCAGTTGATAACAACGTTTACAGTAATAAGTAGTGTATAATTTAAGATGATTCCCAAATGGTTGCAGTGCGCTATCAGGTGTTGGGTCCTCTCAGTCTTTTTCATATTAATGTTCCTCTTTATATGGTATCTCTGGGAACCTCCACAACATAGTAGCAATAACTCTAAAGTACAACGTGACAGACGAGCTACCAGCAGACAAGCAACCAATGATATCGAAATAACTTTCACACAACAATATGAAGACCTGATATGTCATTGCAAGACCAAAGAAGGAGCTATTAGTATAGATATTGAACCCTGTGAGAAAACAGGAAGACGAACTCTTGTTACAAATGTACCAGGTATGGGAACAGCTTCTAGATATTGTCTCAGTTTTGGGGCAAGTCAAACTCCAGATTATAACCAGACGGAAATAACTCTGAATTGTACCTTAGATATGACTCAAATGGAAGGGATAGTTTATTGTAAATGTATCACCTTTCCTCACGGCATTGAAGAAACATCTATCGCATATAATTGTAGTGAGCCTAGTACAATTGATACACTCATTGAACCAAATATAACGATCATCCCCACTAACCAAATTACACCCACCGGTACTCCACCACCTGTAAGTATTACACCCACCGGTACTCCACCACCTATAAGTATTATTCAACCACTGAATCCAAGCAAAGAAGAAAATCCTTATCTAGAAACATTTGAGGCTAGATGGAATAGAACTTTAATTAACATAGTTCAACCCCTAGGCTTAAAACCTGAGGACTGTATTATTTGTGTAGTACCTAGACATAGATATGTTGCAGTAGGAGTAGCTGCAGAAGATGATTCATGTTAAAGTTATATCGTGGTTAAAGGATTCGGTAAACTGTAGCTTACTGATATAAATACCCTTTTGTTGCACATGGATAAATTCTCTACCGTGTTCTCCCGAAAGATTTGCTTAATAGACTGTATTTTACTGTCTATGCAAAACAAGAACTACGTGCAGCAGGTCTGGAACTCAGAATGCCCCCGGCCCACAATGACACATCAGGAGTTGCAATTAGAACCCCCAGTTCAGGAGTGCTCGGCAGCAAAAACTGCCAAGTTCTTCTGTCTTGAGGTGGGTTCTGCTGATACGAGATTATCTAGCAGCTACCGTGAGAAATGTGTTCAGTGGATGAGAACAACTGACAACTCAGCCAGGGGCAGATGGCTGGGTCAGATCTATGACAGACTGGATTGGACACCAGACGTGTTCTTTGCATGTGGTCCAAAGGCAACATTAAGAGCTAAACCAGGGGAGAATGAGGAATGTGCAGTAGTTATGCTGGTCGAAAGGGTAACAGTCATCGCTTCAGATAAAAATCAGGTACCGAGAAAGAAAAGAGAAGTTCAATTGAATGGTCTTGGTATTCCGGATGGTGTTCCACCTGAATTTGAGGCAATTAGAAATTCTGCAGGATGGTCTATATTAGGCGCCCTTCCATTTCTTTCAGGTATAACTGATGATACACTAGGTGGATTAATTATATTTATTACAACCAGCAAAGACATATCAACTCTTCAACTAAAGCATTAGAAGCCATTGAAATGAAACTGACTGATATCTCTAGAGCTGTGTTAGAGAACAGACAGGCCCTAGACGTTATACTCGCTGAAGAAGGAGGCCTTTGTACATTCATCAATGCAGACGAAGGATGTTGTACTAATATAAAGAAACTATCTGACATGACAAATATTTCTCTTGCAATCGAGGAACTTAAAGTTATCCAACAGGAATTTGTAGACATAAATGCTATGTTGGACAAGGGCTGGTTTGACAGCTGGCTGGCAAAACATTTTGGACATTTTTCAAATATAATTCCATCTATTTTGATTCCCATCGCTACTGTAGTTATTTGTATTCTACTTGCTTGTACATGTATAGCATGTATTATTGAGAGTATTAAAAACAGGATGGTAAAAATAATGCTCGTTCACACTAATGAAATTCACAATATATTACATCAAGCAGAGGAAACGTTGTGCCTGGATAATGATGATGATGATGATGAAGAAGGTATAAGTTTGTTTGCGCTTAAAGCCAATCCTGAATTATAAGATTATGTTTTGAACCTTCACACGAGACTCTTATCATTATCCGTCTGAGTGTAAATAATGTTTGGCCTCATGAACATGACCTAGCAGCCAAAAATCTTAACCAGAAGTGGCTGTATAGTGAATATGAGAATTTGAGCAAATATGTGATAAACAGGAGGGAAATGATAGAATAATTGTACATAAGTTGATCCCATATTTACTTCCGTGTCTGCTTGTTCTGTGTGATTATTAATCTTTGTCTCTCACTGCTTCAGGGAATTTCCGATCTGGGTGCAAGCTGAGTAAACAAATCCTGACCCTTGGACTTATTCACCCATGCAGAAATAGAATACTGTTAGAAAATGTTTTTGCCACATTGTATTTGTGTGTTTTTCCCCCACCCTTTAGATATGCAACGTGGTCAATGTGGGTAGGGATTGCCTTAATAAAAAGAGAGGAAATGCAGAATGTGCTTCAGAGCGTTTTGAGATCTGTAACTGAGCACATCTCTGCGTTCTCCTTGCAAGTACAAATTTTGCCCGTTGTCTTTGTCTCATTTATGTCTCCTTTCTCAGTTTCAGGCTGTTTGAACCTGACAGTTACATATATACATATATAAAATACACATATACATATATATACAAATATATACATCCAACACCCAACATGAATCCATATAGCCAATCATGAATCCCTCCATCATGGCGGCAAGAAAAAACCTTCTGTTAAGCAGTAGGAAATCTTGAATGTGGACCCCAGTCTCATGATGAACAGCAAATCCACACGATGCTGTGTTGGGTGTGTGGGCAAAGGAAGGGAGGTAAGTGGAGGCAAGTGGACTAATGTAAGAACTAAAGTTAGTGACAGATCAAAGGACCAATCACAGACCTGTCGTCGTCAAATTTGTTTCTGCTGCAAACAAATTTATTAGAGGTTAGCCTCTTGAGATGATACAACTTGTTTTCAGGAGGGTCCTCATGTCTACGTGGTTGTGGTGATAATTTTATAGAAGTATAATCAGTAAAAGTCTTATTGAAAATAAGAATTTATGGTAGTGACAAACTTATGGGTGCCCAGACCACAAGTGCATCCCTACCATATTTGTCTCCATTAAGTATAAATGTATTAATGGTAGACCTCTTGAGATGTGACACCTCATTCTCAAGAGGGATCTCATGTCTCATGAACTAGAGATAGTTACTATAGACGTATCAACCATGGATAGAAAGACCATGCTAAGATCTACATTAACAGCTATAATGATTATGAACTGGAATGAGATGGCCAAATATGTGTTTTGTCTGTAATTGTAGTTATTGAGGCTTCGTGACTCCACAGCAGCAGGCAGTCTCCACCAAGGATCCCAGACCACCTAAACTAAAAACTCCAAGTCTGGCAAGCAGTGTTTGTAGACAGTCTTTATATTTCCACACCACGAGTTGTTGACAAGCACACACACACACCCTCCTTCAGGAGGCTGCGGTCCGGTCTCCCCGGTGCACGGAGTGAGTCTGGAGCTGAATGGAGCAATCTGGAACTTTGTCTGAGAGCCAGGTCTAGGTGAAGATGAGAGCGCAGCAATCTCTTAATTCCCGATGAGTCGTAATCCTGGCTCTTAGCTCGTCCAGTTTGCTCGCACGTTAGCTAGCAGGAGGCTGGGCAGCAGTGGTGGGCCAGCACGAGCTTTTAGCCTTGCATGGAGCCCTCCCCTCTTGCCTCATTTGTGTCGCTGTGTCCGGAGCGCTCTCCTGGGGTCAGCTGGCTCACACGGGCTGGGCCTCTTCCTGGGGGTAGTAGTGGGGTTTGCGGGAGCGGACAATGAGTTGTAGCTCCGTGGTGTAAAACCAGTAAATTCAGCGGTTTCCAGCTGATTGGCAATGTCCAACAGTGCCTGTCTGTTGTAAGTTAACAGTGCATGGCATTTTTGCACTTGGCAAGAAGGAAAAACACACAAAAAAGTAAAAAAGCCAGCATTCGGTAGCAGACTGAGCAAAGACGTCTGCCTCAGGGGGCGCAATGATGAAGACTAAACTTTCCTCAGACTTTCCTCTTTGAGCATTTTAATTTAATATATGACCGTAGGGGGGAACTATATTCTATATATATATTCTATAAGAATTATTCGCATAGAATTGTTATAATGTTGGGACCGCTGGTGAGTTTATAATTATCCTCTGACGTCAGTCTTGTGCAGTGCATTCGCAAGGGATAAGTAAAGCCTGTAAATAACTTTGTATTTCTCATGTTTCTGATTTAAAATGCTGCACAGACCCACCGTGCGTCAGCGCAGCCCCTCACTCCCAACATCCAGCGTCATTTAAGCAACATGCTCTGAAAACTTCTGAAATCATACAATAAAACATTTAACCAGTGACATATTTTTTTTTGTCGTATTTACGACTACAAATTAGACTATTTATAGCCTAGTTATTGATGACACTGTAGGCTGCATAGCAAGTCTCCTTTCATGTTATGTCTATCACAATTGCTCTTAAAATCTTCGTTTAAAATGACCAATGCTGTCTGAAGCATTTTTGGCCAGAAAATGATTAGAAAACGCTGCTTAAAAAATATTACCACCCAAAATTACAGTGATGCCGATTCGGACTGGATCAGTTTTATCAGAGGATCAATGTGTGTGTCGAAATATGGTAGGTGATTTGCCCTAGAATTGCTTCTCTATAAATTACGGACATGGTCGATTAGCACGGAATTAAAACACAGACATCCTCTGCAATCATTACAAATTATCAGAGGTTCCCAGGTGAAACTAATCCCTGTACAAACAGGGCTTTAGTCTTGATGAAATAACGAAATACAGGTTGATAAGAATACCGCTGAAGCTGCACAATGCTTCATTAGCTATATTTACCTCCGCCAAGGAGGTTATGTATGCCAAACAAAGACCAAAGGGCCAATCGAAGACCAGTACACCTTTGTGTGAAACTTCAAGGGACAGAAAGTGCTCCGTTGTCATGGTGACCGGATCCTCAGAACTGGGGGATTTCCAAAGCAGGGAATACAGACATGTGCATACATGTGTCTGTCTAATACATGTGTGTTAGGGGTGGACTGAAGCTGCTTGGCGGAGGTCTGCGCTCTCTGAGTGCTTTTCTAGTTATAATTATTATTATTATTATTATTGTTATTATTATTTTTATTGTTATTATTATTATTGTTCATGTATTTCTTTCTTCTTATATTAAAAAAAATCTAAATCTGCACAGCTCTGTTTATCATTTAATATTAGGTTTTCTCTAATTGTTTGTTATATTATGTTTTATGTTGACTTAAGCTTTAGCAATGTCAACGTATGTTTTCCATGTTACTAAAGCTCTTTGAATTGAATTGAATTGAAATTGGAGACTAACGGAGAGAGAGGAGAAATGAAACTGAGAGAGATGGAGACTAACAGAGAGAGAGGGGAGAAATGAAGCTGAGAGGGATGGAGACAAACAAAGAGAGAGAGGAGAAATGAAGCTGAGAGGGATGAAGACTAAGAGAGAGAGGAGAAATGAAGCTGAGAGGGATGAAGACTAAGAGAGAGAGGAGAAATGAAGCTGAGAGGGATGAAGACTAAGAGAGAGAGAGGAGAAATGAAGCTGAGAGGGATGGAGACAAACAAAGAGAGAGAGGAGAAATGAAGCTGAGAGGGATGAAGACAAACAAAGAGAGAGAGGAGAAATGAAGCTGAGAGGGATGAAGACTAACAGAGAGAGATTTTGATTTCAAAAGTTCCCTTTGTTATACATTTGCAGGAAGAAAACAGATCAGTGTGTCACAATCTCTTCAGAGCAAAAATTCAAGAGACCACACACACAAAACAAAAAGTCAGAAAAGTATTTTCTGTCCCCAAAAAACCTCTTATCAAAGATGAACCATTAACTTTCCATCTCCACTCACAGAGCACAAAACCCCTCCCACAGCCCACACCAGGCTGAGGGTCTGCACATCCTCCATCATCTCATAATAAGAAAACTCCACCCTCAGCCTGGCCTTCAGTAGACCCTGCAGAGCCGCCACCGGATCCTCAGAACAAGAGTCCAGGGCCTTGTTTTTCCGGGTTAGCCAGATAGCTAATTTTGCAGAGCCCAGGAGAAAGTTTATCAATATGTGTTCCGTTTTTTTCCTGGCATTGTATTTTGGGCCATAAATTAAGAGCCCAAAAGAGAACCTCTTCCCAAGAGTCCAAGTCCACCTCCCCAGCAGAACAAACAGGGGAGCCAGCCTGGGACAGTCAATGAATGAATGGGCCAGAGTCTCAGTCTGGGAACAGAACAAACCCCAGGATCAATGTGCACTCTGTGTCTCTTTGTGGCTATCGCCCCGTATATGATCCTCCACTGGAGGTCTGCAGTCCGCCTTTCAAGCTTGTACAGGGACCACCAGCTGCCTTTGAGGGAAACGTCTGGACCAAATAAACCATTCCGCCTCGACTCTCTCATCCGCAACAAAGACCGGATGTTCAGGACCTTGACGCGGAGCTGATACATGGCCTTCCTCCCTGCATCCTGAGGCTTGTCTAGGTGGGGTGTCCTAAGGGACAGCAGCTGCCTGGCCCCGTCCTGCCACTCCCCCATCTCTGGGGCAACAGACAAAGAGGGGAAGCTATGCTCTCCACCCTCAACCCAAATTGACAAACATGCACTAGGGTGTTTTCCTGACTGTTTGAGTCCTAAAATGTCATGTTTTTGTACATATTTGGTGGGTCTGAAAAATAAAAAGGCATATGTCCATTTTTTCAAATTTTGACCTTCTCGAAAAGGGCTAAAAAGTGCTTTTCTAGTTAAAACATCATCTAAAAACATGCCCTAGGGTATTTTCCTGCCTGATTCTGAAAAGTCATGTTTTTGCACATTTTTGGTGGGTCTGAAAAATAAAAAACTTCATATCAACATGCTAACATTGGAATTTCCCGCTGTGGGACTAATAAAGGATATCTTATCTTATCATATGACTTTTTTTAATCTTCAGACCCACCAAATGTGCTGAAACATGACTTTTTGGGCCTCAAACGGGTAGGAGAACACCTACAACAAATGTGCATGTCTTTAGGGCCTATTTCACCTAGAAAAACACTTTTTAGCTGTTTTCGAGGAGGTCAAAATTTTTTAAAACTTGACATGACTTTTTTTAAATTTTCCAACCCCACCAAAAGTGTGCTCAAACATGACTTATTAGGACTCAAACAGGCAGGAAAACACCCTAGTGCATGTCTTTAGGGCCTATTTCACCCAGAAAAGCACTTTAAAAAAAAAAAAAAACTTTTCGTGGAGGTCAAAATTTTGTAAAAAAAATTGACATTCTAGCGTATGACTTTTTTATTTTTCCAACCCCACCAAAATGTGCAAAAACATGACTTTTCAGAAATCAAACAGGCAGGAAAACACTTCAGGGCATGTTTTTTGATGGTATTTTAACTAGAAAGCACTTTTAGCCCTTTTTGAGAAGGTGAAAATTTTGAAAAAGTCGACATGCAATGACTTTTTTTTTATTTTTCAGACCCACCAAAACTGTGCCAAAACATGACATTTTGGGCCTCAAACAGGAAGGAAAACACACTAGTGTATGTATTTAGGCCCTATTTCACCTAGAACAGCACTTTTTAGCAGTTTTTCAGGAGTTCAAAATTTTGAAAAAATCAACATGCTAACATATTGTAACTAGAAAAGCACTCAGAGAGCGCAGACCTCCGCCAAACAGCTTCGGTCCACTTCGGCGAAAATGGTCCTATCTGGCAATGTTAAAGAATCCTTTAAAAAAATTCCTGGATCCAGACGGTGATCTGGATCACCCCCAAAATTTAATCTGTTTTTCCATATCCCATTTCCGACAATTCCTGAAAATTTCATCCAAATCCGTTCAGAACTTTTCAAGTTATTGTGAACACAAACAAACAAACAGACAAACAGACAGACAGATAAACGCCGGCAAAAACATAACCTCCTTGGCGGAGGTAATAAATTGAGGGTTTCAAAGAGTGTGGCAGAAAATTACTGCCACCAAGTCAGAGCCATCAGATAAACACAGGATACAATTTACAAAACACAGTGAGCAATCTTTATTAACACAATAAAAATGACAATTCATAAAAATAGGCAAGAATCTGCAATGGGGAATCTCTACCTGCCGAGACACTCACAAAAGGGCTTCTACTGTTACCCACTGCAAACAGTTGAACACGGGACCAGACTCCTGGCTACTCAGGGTAGAAACCCTCCGGCTGCTCTGCACAGGTTACAGTGTATTCCCCCACTACACTAATCTACCTATGACCAATAAGATTTAAAACACATGAAGCTACAATATGAAATGTCTAGAAATACTTAGCTCGCCCAGTTGGCGAGACCACCCCAGCGAACCGCTGCAACGGGTGCTCCACCAATGAGTGCCTGGACACACACTTCTCTAAAAACCCTGAGTCTCTCCCCTTCCTTGCAATCAGGCACACCTGTGCCAACTCAGTCAGTCAGCCCCAACATTCATTCACATCACACTATGACTTTTTTTATTCTTTTCAGACCCACCAAAAATGTGCTCAAACATGACATTTTAGGACTCAGACAAGCAGTAAAACACCCTAGTGCTTGTTTTTAGGCCCTATTTCAACTAGAAAAGCACTTCTTAGCAGTTTTTGAAGAGTTCAAAATTTTGAAAAAATCGACATGCTAACATATGACTTTTTTTTATTTTTCAGACCCACCAAAAATGTGCAAAAACATGACAGTTTATGACTCAAACAGGCTGGAAAACACCCTAGTGCATGTTTTTAGACGCTTTTTCACCTAGGAAATCACTTTTTTAGAATCCTGAATGTAGCAGGAGGAGCTTCCTCACCTCTGCTCCTGTGTGACTGTTTCTGGCCTCTGCTCGTTAGCCTATCAGCGCATGAGGCTACTCTATATAGTCAGGCACCGTCCCGCTGGTCGGTCTCTCTCTCTGGCTCGGGGGTCCGCCCATTCCTTGGCCGCCTCATTTCCGTCCTCAAGCCGCACCGGTGCATGTAACGTGGCAGCAGCTGCCTCCGTCTGTGTGCTAATCCTTAGACATCGCGTGTGAGTCATTTATTGGGCCTTTGGCTTGTTTTTTTTTTTGACCCGCGAGTCTCTGCTACAGCTCGCGGGGTTTCCCCGTTTGGACGCTTGTGCTGTCGCTAGCTGTGTTTGGTCGCTGAAGCTGTAGAGCTGAAGCTCGTCTCTCCTCCGTCTCCTTGCATGTGATCCCGTGGGACAGATAGATTGAACTATCACCACAATAATACAGGTAATGTAGCACTAGCTGCTAGGTGGAGGTGCTAGTCCATGGGCAGTGATTTTATCTGATGTATTTGTCTTTTTTTTTAACTTCTTTACAGTCGGGTCTCGCCGCAACAGCTCGAGCGGTGCTCGCCGCTTCGATCTACGGTAATACTCTGGCTGGGTTTTGCGGCTAAGCTACATAAGCAGGCCGCTCTTCTGTCCGCGTCCCTGCATGTGATCTGTGGTGCCGTTAAAGACTGCTGGATCGTGGGCACGATTGAAACACTGCTGCTTTGCTTCGCTGTATTTCGCCTTATCTTGGCCTTGCTTTGCTGTGCTTGCCTTGCATCGCTCCTCTTCGCTTGGCTTCACCCTGCATTACTCCGCTTTGCTTAGCTTCGCTTGGCTCGGCGGTGCTCTGCGTGGTGTGGCTTAGCTGCAGATATCTAGTGTAGCCTTTGGTAAATGTGTATGTGCTGTCATCTTATGGGCCTGCATGCATTTTAAAGGTGTGCACGTAGCGTATGGAAGCGAATAAGGATCAGAATTCAAATTAAAATGGATTAACAGAAATGCTTTTTCATTTTCAGAATAAAGCTGCATTTTTTGACTCATAAATAAAATTCATAATAAGTTACCCAAACTGCATTTTAATTTTCTTATTCAAGACTGCTCATTCTGTGACATAATTAAAATGAAAAAGCAAAAGATGTTTAAGATTTAATTTTCAAAAGTTGCCCCAGCAAATAGTTACCAAAATTCAATATGAATTGTCAAATTTGAAAATTAAAAAGCATTAGTGGTAATGCTTTTTCATTTCAAGGTTATGCCTGCAATTTCTGACTCAAAAATAAAATTAATAGTAAGTAATCCAAACTGCATTTTCATTTTCTTGTTCAAGACTGCTCATTCTGTGACTTAATTAAAATGAAAAAGCAAAAGATGTTTAAGATTTAATTTTCAAAAGTTGCCCCAGCAAATAGTTACCAAAATTCGATATGAATTGTCAAATTTGAAAATTAAAAAGCATTAGTGGTAATGCTTTTTCATTTCAAGGTTATGCCTGCAATTTCTGACTCAAAAATAAAATTAATAGTAAGTAATCCAAACTGCATTTTCATTTTCTTGTTCAAGACTGCTCATTCTGTGACTTAATTAAAATGAAAAAGCAAAAGATGTTTAAGATTTAATTTTCAAAAGTTGCCCCAGCAAATAGTTACCAAAATTCGATATGAATTGTCAAATTTGAAAATTAAAAAGCATTAGTGGTAATGCTTTTTCATTTCAAGGTTATGCCTGTAATTTCTGACTCATTAATAAAATTAATAATAAGTAATCCAAACTGCATTTTCATTTTCTTGTTCAAGACTGCTCATTCTGTGACAAAATTCAAAAGAGAAAAGGACGTTTAAGATTTAATTTTCAAAAGATGCGGAAAGGTGCTTTTTTTGACTCATAAATAAAATTAATAATAAATCATCCAAACTGCCTTTTCATTTTCTTCTTTAGGCTGCACATTTTATGACAAAACTAAAAAGAAAACATGGAGGACATTGCTTTTTCGTTTTCATGCCCGCCCCGCAAAAAGTGGTCCAAAATTCAATCTGAATTGGCAATCCCAAGTGGCGCAGGAGAGTGACGTCACAGGCCGCTCTTCTCCTGACCGTGTTGGTTGGCCTCAGCCTCAGTCAACATGGCTCTTCCGGACGCCATCGCGCAATCCTTGCTGGGATTAGCTTCCCATGTGGAGTTAAATACAATTTCTGAATCAGATGCCCGTGATAGACTTGAGCTGATTATAGAGAGCTTGGCTGCATACTCTGCCGTCTCAGATACCAGTGTCAACGAGACTGCCCTAGCTAACCTGCTCTTAGTCCTTCAGCGACTCGACGCGGTGATGCCTGAAAGGGGACGACCGGCCATCGACGTCCGTTTCGATGTGATAGAAACGTATTTGTTGCATGGTCTCAAAGTGAAGGACATAGCTAAACTGTTCGGTGTAAGCAGCCAGACCATCCAGCGGAGGATGAGAAGTAACGGACTGAGGTAAGCTCCTTATTCCTACTATTGTCATTAGCCTGGTATCTGTAAAAGACCGTGTACAAGAAATATGAAGGTTGGAATGGAAGTGACGGGACGGGACGGACGGGACACCTACAATGATCATAGCACCCCGTCATATAGATCGCCATGTTACAAACCTTTTTTTATTTTATTTTATTTTATTGCAATTTAGAAAAAATACAACATCTCGTTGAGGAAATATAAAGAACACAAACGACTCAACTGAATCACAAATAATAGACAAAACAGAAGAAATAATTGCTAGGGGGGTTGAATAAAAAGAAATGAAAAATATGTGACAGACACAAGAGCAATTTGACTTTTAATCAAACAAGCTAAAATTATATGTCAAGGCTGTGGTGAAAATATGCTTCCCTGAAACATAAGTCCAAAATTCATTTAGATCAAAACCAATTGCGACAGGTCAGCACAAATTTTTCCTGCAGTCTTGCAAGAGACCACTCTTTTCAGGGACAGAAATACAAATTAAAATAATTTATAAAACATTCAAAGGAGGGCTTACCACCTCTCCATTTACTACAATGAATATGATATTTCCCCATCAGTAAAATTGTATTAATCATGTCAGAAACAGATGTGTTCAAGTTATCCAGAAGAATATTACATGTGTCAAATGATGGAATATCATCAATTCTGAGTGATAACCAATTTATAATATTGATCCAGAATCTTTGAGTTATAGGGCATAAAACAAACAGATGTTCTAAGTTTTCCTCAGCCTCACCACAGAATGCACATGGGCATTCTTCAGAATTAAACCTTTTCTTAAGAAACAGAGAAGTTACTACTGTATAGGAGGGCAGTCTACTGTATAACATCACACAAGAAAAACTTATAATACTAAAATCATATACGACCATAATAAAACCTTAGTCCATCCCTTAAGCAAGATTTATGCAAAAAAAAAGAAAATTACTGTGGCCGATAACAATTGTAGCTAGCCTCTGATAGGGAGACACAACAGAGTTAGCAGATGCAGTGTGGCGGTACGGGGGGGATTAGGGTTCGGGGGTGTACCAGGCAGGGGATCCACAGCAATGGGTCTCCCCCCTGTTTGGTTTGACATTGAACCGTGTGTGTGTCACTACACTAACACTGATTTTTAAAATGCTATTATTTCATGTAGTTGGTCTTTGAGATTTAACATTTTTTGCTATTATTGTTTTGTTGTAGTAACAAGGGTACGTGACTCCTTGAGAAGAGTGGACCCAGTTGGGACTGAAGTGCGAGCTATGGCCAATCGCACACTAAGACGGAGGCAATACTCTGTTCCTGCACCCAATGCAATGTGGCACATAGATGGAAACCACAAATTAATACGTTTTTTTCTTTTCAAATTTGTTTTTACATACTTGAAAATATGATACATAGAGTTGTTTCACCAACCCTAAAACTTTTCATCATTGTACCCTGCCTTTCTTTGTGTCAAATAAGCTGTGTAAGAACCTTATTCTAGTTTATATCTAATGCATTATATCTTTTTTTTTTGTTTTCTTACTATTAGCTGGAGATTTGTCGTTCATGCTGGAATAGATGGCTTCAGCCGTTTAATTGTTTATCTGTCTGCTGCAACGAACAATCGAGCATCTACTGTGTTGGAGAGCTTTATTGGTGCCATCAACCAGTTTGGTTTGCCATCACGTGTTCGCTCTGACAAAGGTGGTGAGAATATTGAGGTTGCCCATTTCATGGTGGAACACAGAGGAGAGGACCGTAACTCACACATTACTGGAAGGAGTGTCCATAACCAGCGGCAAGTTTTCAATAGCAGTGCATTATTAGAAAACCACTGCAGGAGATCACATAACAAGTGTTATTATTCACCAACATTCATTCCTGTTGTTCCTCTGCAAGGACTCTCACAAGCCTAATTCCAAAATTCTAATTCCAGTAAAAATTATCAACATAATTTACTTGAAAATATTGAACAAAGCCTGAATGACATTTGCTTAATAGGTTGTTTTTTCATATTTACAAAATGCACAATATATTTGAGGAGGAAATATTTTAAACAGCCATAAAGTTTTTCCTTATTATTATTCCTTGTTTTCATTTCTTGTATTGGAACTGTTTGTATTTGCAGTTTAAGTACCATCCAGTGTTAATTTTAACAGCACTTTTTTATTTAGTTTTAGACTTTTGCCTAAAATGTCTTTTAGTATTAGTCATCTAAATTGTTTTAATTTTAGTTGATGAAATTTCACAACATTTTAGTCGATGAAATCTACTGTAAATTTACTCGGCTAAAATATGAAATGTAAAGTGTAAGGCATTTTTTATGTTTTCTTGAATTTCTGAAGTCATGTTTTACACTTGGATAAAATCAACATCTAATAACCCTTTGTTGAATGCTAGTAAAGTCTGAATGTATAAATGAACAGAAACAAATTGAACTTTTGTGTGAAATGCAGTCACCTTTATTTAGGCTACCTGGCAGAGCATCTCAGTTACAATACCAGAACTGACAACAAACAGTGAACCTGCTCTACATGAATATATCAATTCATAAAGAGAGGAGCTCTGATTGGATCGCTCCACAACTTATCCCACCACCAAGCTAAGGCAGCTGTGATTACGATGTCCCTCTTAACTCATCCAACCTTTTCACACAACCAGAGTAGCTGTGATTGGATATATTCCTAACTTGTCCCTACTTTCTACATGACCAAATTAGGTCTGATTGGATTAAGTCTCTGTCAGACATTTTAGTCTATGGCAGTTTTTCTGCAGATGAAAACCTCAGTTAATATTGGTTTAGTTTTTGTCCATGTGCACTTGTTTTTATTATTTGTTACTCTCTAGTTTTGGTCAGGGGGAAAAAGGTTGTTGATGAAAAATATGACAAATAATTTGTCAACAAAATTAAAACTGGTACCATCAAACATTTTCATACTTAATTTTTGAAGAAATTAAGTATGAAACAACACCAGATTAGGTTAGACATACATTTCTAAAGCGATTACAGAATTTACATAGCATCCAACTGTATCCAAGCTACCACCTGTAAATTATCAGGGTTTCCACACGTCCTGGAAAACCTGGAAAATGATTGACCAATTTTCCAGTCATGGAAAACATATGGAAAATGAGGAAAAAGTAAAATTCACTGGAAAAGTTTGAATTGTCCTGGAAAATGATTTATCTTCCTTCTACCTTGTTGGTGAACAAAATCAAACATAGGTAATGAAGTAAAAATGTACTTAATAACTAATACGCACTTAACCATGAAATATGAGTAGATAAAATAATGCAATTTAAGTAATAAAATATAAACTCAAAACAATGGTGACAAAAAGAAATGATAAAAAAAATCAGCATCTATTAATAATAAAGCAGAGTAAATAAAGATTAAAAAATAAGTATAAACCATAAATTTATAATAGTAACACACTACATAAAAGCCAGACTAAAAAGATAGCTTGCAGACAATGTTTATGCCTAGAGTTAGGAAGAGTTAGAAAACATCCTGGAAAATAATCTCCAGACAAGAGTGAGAACCCTGATTATAATTCAAAGCAAAAACATTTTTTATCTTTTCTTCTTGCTTGTAATTTTTTTCTTTATCATGCCATTTGTTCTTTCAGGATAGAACGATTATGGAGAGATGTGTACATCCAAGTCCTTGACCCATTCCATGTTCTCTTTTGCAACCTGGAGAGAGAGGGCTTTTTGAATCCTGATGATGAGAGTCATCTCTTCGCTCTCCACTGGACTTTTCTGCCTCAACTTCAAAGGCAACTTGCCTTCTTCATGGATGCTTGGAACCACCATAGCCTGAGAACAGCAGGTAGCCAGTCTCCCTACCAACTTTGGACATCGTTCAGACACCTTGAAGATCCTGATCAGGTATGTCCAAACGGAGCATCAGGTGCGAGTGCATCATATCAGCAAGCCATTATTTAAGTAATTCATTAAAAAAGTCTAAAATGATACGGCTAGATTACATAATTTAATATTTATACTTAGAACTGATTTGATAGCTTTACATTTTAAAACTGCCATTGAAAATGTTTAAATGAAAAAAATTGAAGATGCCACAGTTTATATAGAAATCTCAAGAAAGCTTGTAAAATATGTAATTTTAAAATTCTGATTGTCTTTGTCTTGGTCAGGTGGAGGCAGACTATGGTATTGACTGGGATGGACCATACGGTTTTGATGACCTTGGATGTCAAGCGGCAAGTATTGAAGTACCCCAAGTGCAACTGGAGCAACACTTGACCGAGGAGGACATGGCAAGGTTATCTGATCCCAATGTTCCCTTTATGGATGCACTGGACATCTACACAGCCACACTACAGCAGTTGATGCAGCAACAGCCAGAAGTGGATGAGTGAGGGAGCAGGACCAAGAGATGCATTCATATACAGATACCGGGGCTGAGAGACTGTTCTTGCAATCCTTTCAGTTAACAAATCTTCACACAGAAGTACATAAAAGTGCATGAAAATGCAGGAAGCAGAACTATTTACGTTGAATTGTCTTTATTACGCAGACATTTGTATTTGTATAACATTTGTTAATAAAACATCAGATTTAAGCATCTCTTAAAGTTTTCTTTACTCTGTAACCACAACATACCCCCACAAGCCCACTTCTTTAAAATTGGAAATATCACTTCAATGTAATGAGGTAATGCCTTAACATGACTTAACTGGTCCACAACTGAGACATTTTCTTTAACGACAAGTAGGAAAAGAAGTACTAACTTGCACAACTGGGATCTGAAATTAATTTCAAAGGACTAAGTACAACAATGAACACTCAGTTTCTCTGATTATTTAAATCAGATCATTCCAAATCCAAACTCTGTACTTCTAACAGATGCTTCAAGGTTCTCTTTGAATGTCTGGTAACTCTGGCACTTCAGGGGCAGTTTCAGCGTTGTCATGCAGGTTGAGGCTACAGGCATGGTAAGTTCAGGAGAAACTTCTACATAGAGGTGCTGGGGAGGTATACTCCAACCTGTCCAAAACTTCAGGAGTTGGTTTAGTTCCCACGAGGACCCTACAAAGACATAGTCATAAGTATTTAAAAACCTGTGGTAAAATAGTGTACATCAGAACTTTATGAAGTTTACCAACATATCATTAATCACTGCTTCACGTCAAGTGATTGTAAAAATAGCATTTTCTACAGTAAAATAAAACAATGTTTATAAAACGTTACAAGGTAGATTTTTCATCAACATGAGTCAGTATAAATAATTAGCAACAGCTCTAGGAAATGTATATGATTCAGACCTATGTTTTTCTGAGATAACATTTACAATCTGACCGTTTTCAATGTAGGCTCTCAAAAACCCTGTGGCCAGGCATGTCTCCTCCACGCTGCTGTGGTCATCCTCACTATCTGGCATTGGCCAGATGATCCTTTTTAAGATGGTCTGAGAAAAAAAAGATATAAACTGATAGGGTATATCAACAGAGAAGAGCAATTTTGCTAAGAGCCATCACTTTCATAAAAGCAGAGGTAGAAAAGGCAGCTTTTTAGTGGACATAATGGAGGCTTGTAATACCTGAATGATAGCACTCCAACATGTTACTCTTGAAGCCTTTTACCAGTTTTATAAGTACAATTACAATAGTAGCCCTACTGGTATTTCTGTAATCAGTCAGCAGTTTCAGGTGAGAAGCCAATTACCTGCGAGTCCATAGCTTGCTCTGCAGATCTTGGAAAAAGGACTGCAGCTAGGGCAGGACGCTCTTTGATCATGTTGAGGACACCACTGTCTTTCAACCCCTTACGTAGTTGCTTTATTTGTGTTCGTCTCCGTTCAATGACCTACAAAAATCATCAGAGTTTGCAAAGTGTAATTTATATACAGTTGTTGGGGGGGAAAAATAAATTAGACTGGTGAATCAGTTTGTTCTACAAGTAATGTACATGTAAATCTTTTTACATTTACTTAACTTTATTTTGAATTATTCATACCGCATGCTGTAGGATTTTCTCTGCCAACCACCTCCTGTTGTTATCATTAATGGGAGGAAGATCCCAGCTGAAGGCCAGGTTGTTCACCTCACATCTTTCCTGTGGAGTCAGTTCCCTCTGACTGTCAAGCTACAATTAATAGAGGAGGGCAATGTTACATCACTTACACAGTCTATGTTTTTTATGTTTGATACAAGGTAAATATATTTGCATGATAGCACAAGAATAATCAATTCAAGTGAATTTAAAAAAGTTGCGTCATGACAAAATAAAACAATGACTTCAAGTAGAACTTACTGCAGACACCACTTCAATGACATCTGTATCAGGGCAGTCAGAAAGCTCAAATACAGCAGCCTCCTCGTTACTTCCAACAATTAGCTGCAACATTGATGAGCTCAGTCCAGTGAAGCGAGGACCTCCGTGAATAAAGGAATGTCCTATGGCACGTCCAGCTACTCTGAAAAGATCTCCATCTATCAGGGCCCTGGAGGTGGATGGGACCTTGTGATCGTCTGCCCCATTGAACAGAAGAGTTCTGCCAGTGTTCTCTGAGAGTGAAAGAACAAGATATAATTAAAAGCTTATTTCAGGTGAAACAGCAGCATTATCCTGAGAGATTTTTCTGTTAAATCACAGTTGCCATTGCAAATGTTTTAAGGAAAGATCTACCTCTAACTATGCTTTCCGCAGTGTCATGAGAACAGATCTGGGTGAGTTCAAATACTAGATATGAGAGAAGACCATTTACAGTTCGAGGATATTTATTTGTGAGAATTATTAAACTGTAAAATTCTGTACAAGAGCTTATGCCATGGCACAATGGGCCTTCTGTTGTGAATTTAAGATCAATTTTGATGCCAAACCTTTCCAGTCTGCCAATGGCTTTGGAAACAACTAGTCAGAGCCAGTTAGTCCAACCCCACTACTGCTGTTTGAGGCAATATGGTATAAATTTTTACAAACAAACTGAAAAAAATGTAAAAACTCACCAAGGTTGAGGTCGAATCCAAACTGGATTTTTTCCATTACCATAGAAAGAAAATGGCGTTTTACCCCATCCCCAACAGCTGCATCACCTGAAATACAAGGGGTTACTCTGTAAACTTAGTGTGAATTTGTATAACATGTAAGGATCAAATACATTTTATGTGCTTTATTCCCAGCTCAACTACTTTTTGAAATTAAAGCTGTTCATTTATTTCAAAAAGGAGCTGCTTGAATTTATTTCAAATACAGGTGTGCTTGATGGCTGTTGACTGCTTCAGTAAGGCACACCTATATTAATCAATGTGGCATATAATGCAAGACAGGAAAGAAAGGAGCTGCTGTAATTGAAGGAAGTAGTGGAGCTTGGCATAAAGCTTCTTAAAAGATCGAATGTGGTGGAATGTAGGCTTGTATTGAAAGAACAATTTACTTCACTTTTCAGTTGAGATCACTGTTCTTATTACAAATCTTACAGTAAAATGCATTTAATGAAAGATACTTACCACCCAGTATAACAGAAAATGGACTTGGCCAGTCAACTCCTGGCTTTTTGTAGAAAGTTAGAATCTCCCTTTCACGATCTTCCTCAGTAGATCTGAGATCAAGCCTTGCAACCAACTCTGGCTTGAGTTCAGCACTGTTAAGCAAGTGACGTCGAAACATGTTGGCTGCCTTGTGAACATCAGGCTCTGTTGTCCACTCTGTGAAAATTAAGTCATTATCAGTGAACAATGGACAAAAATGATAAATATAAATTTGATTTAAGACATTTCAAGACAGCAGTTTAAAGTTATATTTTCAAAGGATAACATAAATATCAGTACTTTTATGCATAAACTGTAAATAGTTGTAAACAATGAGACAGTGGCACCTTCAGAGCTACTACTTTTATTTTCTTCACAGGGACTTTGGCTGCTTAATGAGCTATCAGCGGCTGAGGTTCCTGCTTGGCTTGTTCCTGAGCTTCCTGACGGGGTATTCTCTGAGTTTTCTCCAGCATTTGAATCTAAATTATTTTTTCTTGGAATGTTAACAGGAAAATGTTAATACACTATGAGGCACATTAAGAAAAGATTTTAAAAATTGTGTCAATTGATACTTTAGGATCATAAAATGTGTGTAAGATTTCATGAATTCACAATGTGTACATGCATGTATTAACAAGAAACATGTCTCACTTCTCACAACAGTCAATGTGGACTTCGATCTCAGAGAAGCCAAATATCTCTGCACAGTACACACATTCCACCATTGGCCCAGCTGTCTGAGAATTGAGGGTCACATTAGGAGGATTCTAGCATAAACGAGAAATAACATAAATATCAAACAATTTTACAATAGAGCTTGGTGGACTTTGTACAGACATACTGTCATTGTGAGGGTTTCTGACTGGGAATTTGCTTCCCAGAAACCCTCACAATGGAAGCCATCATACTCCAAAAAGTCAAATACTAGATCCTAAACAAATTATTACCTCCATGTCAACATCTCTTTGGAGTGGCCTTATGTAAATCACAGCTGCCCCGACTCCAAGTTCTTTGTTGCACAGGAGTTCTGGAGTATATCCATCCTGTGAACAGGGAATGATGTCCAAGACCTTGGACCTTGTAGAACCACGGCTCCGCAAGAGTTGAAACCCACCACAGTGCTCTAGTTGTGGAAAGTTCAACTGTAGGTGATCGGAAAACTCAGTTGGCCTGCTGTATTGTAAAGTGTCTTGATAAAACACCTGTTATGAATTGGCAATATACAAATAAAGACTGATTGACTAAACAAAAGCATACAAACATAAATGGTGAGGTAAACATACAGCCCAACAATTCCTTGGGTCATTGGAAAATTTTTGCTTTAACATTATATGAATGCACAACAGCAAGATAGCATTTTAAATTTAAATTATGGTATTCCCATTACATTGATGATGGGATCAAGATCATGCTGGATTAATAGTAGTGTAAATATATCTATGAAAAGTATACAAGGTCTAAGGGGGAGGAATTGGTCCTCCCCAGAAGAGTTTTAAGAGAGTAGATGTCTTTTCCTGTCTTCTGGTACCTTTAATTGGTCGTTTGATAGCCACTTTAAACTGCCAATACAAGCATGACAAATGTATAACATGACAAATGTAGAGATATTCCGGATTCTGGTTTAAGTCCTACATTAAGGCTTAAACCAGGAGTCTTCTCATTCCTCTACTGTATGAGCGCCACAGCGTCTCCCAGACCGTCATGTGTACCTTAAACTCTCAATAAAAGCTAAATCACAAATTGACTCCGGTCTCCTGTAGCTACTGGGCTGGGTCTGGCTGCAGGTTTGAGCACATAAACGCCGGGTCTGTATCTATTTTCTGCAATTTCTTGTGAATTTACAAAACCTCTCAAAGCCCACGATCGTCTGTTTGAGCAGTTTGTAAGCTGCTTCATTCGAGCCAGAGCTCTTAAAAGACCCGACCCGGTCCGATCAGCAGTTGTTGAAGCCTGGATCCTATACGGCCTGACTTCCGAGCACAAACTTATTCTCGGCGGGACCGCAGCATAAAAACAATAGGAAGCCCATTGTACGACCCGACCCAGGTTATTAATGCATAACCTGCAAGCATGGTCTCGCCCTTTGGCCGTATTTTTTTTTTTACAGATAACATTGTGGCGGCCCCGGCGCAACGAACGTACAAAATGTGTCAGTAAGAACGTAATTTAAAATCAATCGGCCTGCAATTGTATGCATTTTAGCTTGCTAGCTTGAAATCTTACCTCTAGCATTTTGGCGCTCAGGAGCAGGTGTTGTTGTCGGTGTTGTTGCTGTTGACGACGGGGTAGGACACAGACTTGAGGCCAAACCTGCTGTTTGTGGCTGGGTCTGTTGCCGTTCGAGGGCAGCTGCGGCCTCCCTCAGCAGCTCTGGCACAGATTTGGCCATGGTGGCTTTCCCGCTGTTTCTGAAAACAGGCACAACCTTCACGCTCCCCTTGTCACTTCTCTTGCTCCAGCTCAAACATGTACACCGCCTCCTACCGTAAAAGATGCGCAACACGGTCAGAAGAAGAGCGGCCTGTGACGTCACTCTCCTGCGCCACTTGGGATTGCCAATTCAGATTGAATTTTGGACCACTTTTTGCGGGGCGGGCATGAAAACGAAAAAGCAATGTCCTCCATGTTTTCTTTTTAGTTTTGTCATAAAATGTGCAGCCTAAAGAAGAAAATGAAAAGGCAGTTTGGATGATTTATTATTAATTTTATTTATGAGTCAAAAAAAGCACCTTTATTCTGAAAATGAAAAAGGATTTCTGTTAATGCATTTTAATTTTCAAATTTGACAAGTCAGATTGAATTTTGGTAACTATTTGCTGGGGCATCTTTTGAAAATTAAATCTCAAACGTCTTTTTCTTTTGAATTTGAATTAAGTCACAGAATAAGCAGTCTTGAAGAACAATCTGAAAATACAGTTTGGATTATTTATTATTAACTTTAATTATGAATCAAAAAAGCACCTTTATTCTGAAAATGAAAAAGCATTTCTGGTAATGCATTTTAATTTTCGAATTCCACAAGTCAGATTGAATTTTGGTAACTATTTGCTGGAGCATCTTTTGAAAATTAAATCTTAAACGTCCTTTTCTTTCTCTTTTGAATTTAGTCACAGAATGAGCAGTCTTGAACAAGAAAATGAAAATGCAGTTTGGATTACTTATTATTAATTTTATTAATGAGTCAGAAATTACAGGCATAACCTTGAAATGAAAAAGCATTACCACTAATGCTTTTTAATTTTCAAATTTGACAATTCATATCGAATTTTGGTAACTATTTGCTGGGGCAACTTTTGAAAATTAAATCTTAAACATCTTTTGCTTTTTCATTTTAATTAAGTCACAGAATGAGCAGTCTTGAACAAGAAAATGAAAATGCAGTTTGGATTACTTACTATTAATTTTATTTTTGAGTCAGAAATTGCAGGCATAACCTTGAAATGAAAAAGCATTACCACTAATGCTTTTTAATTTTCAAATTTGACAATTCATATCGAATTTTGGTAACTATTTGCTGGGGCAACTTTTGAAAATTAAATCTTAAACATCTTTTGCTTTTTCATTTTAATTAAGTCACAGAATGAGCAGTCTTGAACAAGAAAATGAAAATGCAGTTTGGATTACTTACTATTAATTTTATTTTTGAGTCAGAAATTGCAGGCATAACCTTGAAATGAAAAAGCATTACCACTAATGCTTTTTAATTTTCAAATTTGACAATTCATATCGAATTTTGGTAACTATTTGCTGGGGCAACTTTTGAAAATTAAATCTTAAACATCTTTTGCTTTTTCATTTTAATTATGTCACAGAATGAGCAGTCTTGAATAAGAAAATTAAAATGCAGTTTGGGTAACTTATTATGAATTTTATTTATGAGTCAAAAAATGCAGCTTTATTCTGAAAATGAAAAAGCATTTCTGTTAATCCATTTTAATTTGAATTCTGATCCTTATTCGCTTCCATAGTAGCGGGCTTGGCCCACCTTAATTTTCTGTTACCTTTACAGCCTGATTTAACATTAAGATTTATTTCCTTAGTTTTCCTTTTGCTCGCTTTATTCTTTTGTTTGTTTGGTTATCAACTTGCAATTAATTACAATTAGAATTCTCTGGTTTAGACTTTAGGATTTTTTTTTGTTTGCAATACAATTTTGGTAAATTGTCTTGTTTAATAATTATTTTTGGCAAGTTGAGTTCTGGTACTTTCTTTCTTGAAGTGACGTGTAATAGTGTGGATTTATTTCTAAATTGTTCCTGTGGTTAAATGCTATTTTCACAGGCTTAATTTTGGGTTAATTATTTCTTTGAACATTTTGTTTTCCTCCCACATGTGGCCTTAGTTAAATATTGCTATTTTTGTATTCTTGGAAAGTATATTTTGATTTGTGTCCAACCCCACTGATTTTCCCTCTCCTTGCAGGACTGGAGCTATATGGTGGTGGTTCTGGTGTCCTGGTGGCGGTGTCCCTTCCCTGTGTGTTGTGGATCCCGTGGCTTTGAGTTCTCTTTTTGTCCTTCACTAGTGAGTGTGTGTGTGCGAGTGTCACAGACCCGGGTGCTCCCCTTCTGAGGTTCTCCTCCTCCTTGTGATCCCCAGTCCTCCCACTGGTAAGCTCCAGCCCTGCTAGGCCCCTTTTCTCCCCTTCCCTTTTGCACGAATGAGATTCTTTTAAAGAGAAATCAATTTTACTGACCTTTGTAAATAAAGTATTTTTGTATTTTTATAAGAACCACGTCTCATGCTCTCCTTTGTGGAACGGACCTGAGTGCCTTAAGTGTTGTCTTTGAATATTTGGTCCCCTGGGTGAAACTCCCAGGGTGGCGTTGTCTGGCTCCCTTTTTCTCTGGTTCAAAATAAAATTGCATTGAAACCAAAAGTACACATTTGGGGGAGGGACAACGTGCGTGCCCCACCCCTTTTTGCTCCTCCTCGCCACATGAAGATTCAAAAACAAGGCAACTGGACTGTGTAGAGTTTGTTGGGAAGACGTTTCACTTCTCATCCAAGAAGCTTCTTCAGTTCCAAATGGCTGGTGATGGAAGCAGATATTTATCTTGCTAGAGGAGAAAACAACAACAAAGAAAGGGAGGAGTCGGAGAATGACTCAGAAACTTATCACAGGGTGATGTAACCCCTGAGAGTCGTTACCCTGAAGGGGTCATTAACTCCCCCTGTCGTGAGGTGTTATGGTCACATGTGCCCAGGTATGAATGTTTGGAGAGCTTCCTGGGGAGAGGGCTTAGCACTGCATTATATGTGGGTGAGAGATTGTGTCTGAGTCCACCACCTCTGTTAAGAGAAGGCTTCTCCAGTCTGGTGAAGATGGCTTCTTTAACTCCTCTTTCAATCAACTTTGATTCCCACCATCCGCTTCAGCACAAGCTGGGTGTCATCAACCACTGGGCTGAGAGAGTGAGAGTGTTCCTACAAAGAGGGAAGGAAAGGAGAAGGAACAGAAACACATTAGAGAAGCCTGAAAACTGAAAGCTGAAAACCTGTGGATACCCAAAGTGGGCCTTTTTGAAGAACAAAAGAAAGGAGACGGGGCATGAAAGGGAAGAGAGGCGCAAGAACATTGTGATTCCTTATGTTGCAGATTTATTCGAAAAACTCAAGAGAATTTTTGGCAAACACCACATTCCTGTTCACTTCAAGCCTGGAAACACATTAAGGCAGAAGTTAGTCCATCCCAAGGACAAAACGCCAAGACATAAACAGAGCAATGTGGTGTATGCAGTCCAGTGCAGTGAGGAATGCTCAGACCTGTACATTGAGGAAACTAAACAACCGCTTCACAAGCATATGGCCCAACACAGGAGAGCCACCTCCTCAGGTCAGGACTCAGCGGTCCACCTTCACTTAAAGGACACGGGACACTCTTTTGAGGACAGCAATGTACAGGTGTTGGCGAGAGAAGATAGATGGTTTGAAAGAGGAGTTAAAGAAGCCATCTTCACCAGACTGGAGAAGCCTTCTCTTAACAGAGGTGGTGGACTCAGACACAATCTCTCACCCACATATAATGCAGTGCTAAGCTCTCTCCCCAGGAAGATCTCCAAACATTCACACCTGGGCACATGTGACCATAACACCTCACATGACAGAGGGAGTTAATGACCCCTTCAGGGTAACGACTCTCAGGGGTTACATCACCCTGTGATAAGTTTCTATGAGTCGTTCTCCAACTCCTCCCTTCCTTTGTTGTTTTCTCCTCTAGCAAGATAAATATCTGCTTCCATCACCAGCAATTTGGAACTGAAGAAGCTTCTTGGATGAGAAGTGAAACTTCTTCCCAACAAACTCTACACAGTCCAGTTGCCTTGTTTTTGAATCTTCAGGATGACCATGACCTGGATGAATGAGAATCTACAGACACTTTTTTAGAAGTTTTTGAGGAAGTCAAAATTTTGATAAAATCGCCACGCTAACATATTACTTTTTTTATTTTTTAGCCCCACAAAAAATGTGCCCCATCATGACGTCTTGGGCCTCAAACAGGCATTAAAACACTCTAGTGTATGTTTTTAGGCGCTATTTTAACTACAAAAGCACTTTTTAGTTGTTTTCGAGAAGGTGAAAATTTTGAAAAAATCGACATGACTTTTTTTTTTATTCTTCAGCCCCACCAAAAATGTGCTCAAACATCACTTTTTAGGCCTCAAAAGGCAGGAAAACACCCTAGAGCATGTTTTTAGATGCCATTTCACCCAGAAAAGCACTTGTAAGCAGTTTTTGAGGAGGTCTAAATTTTGAAAAAATTAAAAAAAATCAACCTATAACTTTTTTTAATTTTCCAGCCCCACCAAAAATGTGCAAAAACATGACTTTTTCGGCCTCAAACAGACAGGAAAACACACTAGTACATGTTCTGAGGCCCTATTTAACTTAGAAAAGCACTTTTTTAGCAGTTTTTTAGGAGGTGCTAACATGACTTTATTTTTCAGACCCACCAAAACAAACAAAAACTTGACTTTTTACGCCTCAAACGGGCAGGAAAACACCCTTGTACATGTCTTTAGGCGTTATATCACCTAGAAAAGCACTTTTTAGCCCTTTTCGAGGAGGTCAAATTTTGAAAAAAATTGACATTTCAAACATATGACTTTTTTTTTATTTTTCGGCCCCACCAAAAATGGTCTTAAACATGACATTTTAGGCCTCAAACAGGAAAGAAAACACCCTAGTGTGTGTTTTTAGGCCTAAGTTCACCTAGAAAAGCACTTTTAGGCCCTTTTCAAGGAGGTCAAAAATTTGAAAAAAATTGAAATGCTAACATGTTTTTTAAAAAAAATTTCCAACCCCACCAAAAATGTGCAAATATAGGACATTTTAGGCCTCAAACAGGCAGGAAAACACACTAGTGCATGTTTTTCACCTGGAAATAAAAGCATTTTTTTTTACCCTTTTCAACGACGTCAGAATTTTGAAAAAAAATCAACATGCTGACATATGACTTTTTTTCCAGCCCCACCAAAAATGTGCTTAGTTTTCATCATGACAAAAAATATGTCAAAAAGTGACTTTCTGGACATTTTGTGGCAGGAAAACACCCTAGTGCATGATTTTGGATCATTCTGCACACAGCAGGGCCACTTCCAGCATTTTTTTTCTCTCTGTTCTATATAATATAATATACTTGGTTATTAGTCTTAATTGTCATGTTTCATCCATCAGCTGGTGGTGGTGAAGGTAATGCTGCCCCCTGGACCACAGGAGAGCAGAAACTTCTGGAACAAGTACTAAAAACATATCAAGTCAGCACACCAGAGAGGTGGGAGAAGATCGCTGCAGTCGTCCCAGGAAGGAGCAAGGAGGACTGTATGAAGAGGTACAAGGTAAGTTGATGCTGCAGTGTTAACATAAATATGTTACAGGAAATGTCTACTATGTAAATTTAACTTTTCTGCTCGTGTTTTCTCTGCAGGAGCTGGTGGAGATGGTTAAAGCCAAGAAAGCGGCTCAGGAACAAGTGGCAGCCAAGAGCAAAAAATGACAAGAACCAAAAAGAATAGTATCTGTTATTTTAACATCATCTTGTTCTTTATTTTATAATAAAAATTAAAGGAGGAAAAATCTACAGATGAGTCATAAATATTTTGTTTTTTTTATGGGCTGTACAGAAGGAGGGGAAACTGTCCATGATACATTTTTTTAACTCCTCATCCAGAACATCCCGCTGCGGATCTGGTTGTAGTCGGGCAGCTGCTCGATGGGACCTGGAATGACAAAAACAAAAAAGAATGAATGCACAATTAAGCAGCAAAACATTATTTACTTATACACATTCAGCTGGGATTTTGAAACATGTCTATCTCCTTTTTTTAATAATAGGAATATGGATTACTTTTTTTCATGTAGGAACCAAATAACATGTTGTAAGTGCTCTGAATTAAACCCATGCTAACACCCCCCCCCCCCCCCCCCCCCCCCCAAAAAAAAAAAATACAAACAAGAAAACAACCATCTCTAAGTTCACATTTGATCAAACATATTGAGTCACGACTTTCATCATGGGGAAATCGCCCCTATTGAACAAAAACTACACATAAAGTTATCTCAGCCTTGATCTAAGTCCCTATACTTAACAGTAAAATATTGTCTCAAGGAAACACTAAATATTGGCTTATGTAATTAAAATAGCAGCAAACACGAACTATGATGTTACTGTATAATAATGTTCCTGTTTAGTGTTGTTTTGTAATAGATGATAATTGTTCTTTTTGTGAATAATACACTGATTTTATGGATGGATTTTTGTGTGTTTTTGAAGGGTGATGGGAAATATTTGGACAGCTAAGTAGCACACTATTTAGCCATAAAAGTGGCTAAACAGTGAGATTTGACTCTGAGTGTGGTTAAAAACCTGAAGGTCAAATGTTAAACAGATAAATTCATGAAAAATTCACAGGGAATCAGTAAAACCAGAGATGGGCAACTTTGGTTACCAAGAGGGCCACACTGAAATCATCCTACATGCCAAAGGGCTGATTTTTCCTGATTTGAAGGTACGATATATCTGTCATAAGAGGTTACCCCCTTAAGCCATTTTATGCAAATAATTGGTAAGCAGAGTACATTTTACTTGCATATTAATTTCTATTTTAAAATATGCAAAAAAAGGGCCAATCAGCCACTTTTAACTCTGCACTCTGCTGGTGTTTTAATGTTGTAATGGCAGATTTTTCAGGATTTTCCTCATTACTCTTCTTTTTTGTTTTTATAAACTTACTGACACAGTATAGCGGGGCCACCACTTTCTTCTGTTATCAAGGTTCAAATTCACAGTTTTTAAAAACTAACAGGCAAAAAAATGAAATGTCTCACCAACTGCTGCTATTGCCGGAGCTTTGTTGTAGATGTATTTGGTGCACACGTCCTTTATGGTCTTTGCATCGATCGCCTGTAAATGAGCAGAAATAAATTCATCAGCAGTCAGAAAAAACTCAAACACTGAACAACTGGAGCAAGGAAACATTCAGTAACACGTGTTATGTTTATGACATGCTCCTCATTGAAACATGTGATTCATGTGGGAAAATATAGAAATATTCTTCTTTTGTCATATTTAAAATAATTGATGTGAGGAAAGAGCCAGAGTGATTTATCTGAGTGTTGACGTCAAGCTTGTGTAGATATGACAGCGCCTGTCTGAAGGGACAAAATCATGCTTATTGGCATGATTTTGTCCAATAAACTAATATTTCTGAACTCATGCCCGACAGAGAATTTATGTCAAAAGTTTAAAAGTTCACTTCACCAAAACTGACCCTTCCCTTTTAAGGCAAAAGTTTATGTGTGTTGGAAACAAATGTGAAGAAAGACAAACAACATTTTATCTGTTAACAAATTAAGCTCTTGATGTATAAAAGCAGACTTTAACAATGATGCAAATATTGTTCTAATAATAATGTGAGTCCTTCGTCATTTAGTCACAGTAAAACTGAGCACTTATTATTCTTGAAGAAATAAAAGAGATAAAAAATGATCATTGGACATTTTACAGCACTCTGGTTTGACTAAGAGAGACATGGTGTGTAACCTGCTATAGTTTTTGGTATCTTTATGGAAACAACAGTGTTTAATTATCAAAAAATATTCAATATTCTGGAAGAAAAGGTATAGACATTAAGGTCAAACCAGTAAAAAAAAAAAAAATCAGAAATTTAAGCAGCCATCAGGTAAATCGTACATTTTTAGTTATTTGTGCAGCAAGACTGAGCAGCATGTTCAAACAGAGATCAACGGATTTTGGTTTAAAATGCTTTTTTTTCCCCACAAAGAAATATTTCAGCCTTCATCAGGGTGATTTACGAAATGCCACAGTTGAATAAATGAGTCAAATGAAGCAAGACTGCATCCAGTAGATCGAACGGAAGAGGCACAAAAGTTTTGTTTTCCTTAATTCCTCCACCAAAGAGGTCAAATTTTGGCTGGCATTTTTAGTTTGTTAACAGGATAACTCAAAAATGTAAGAATGGACTTATGTGAATTTGTCAGTGATTGTTGGTCATGGCACAAGAAAAGTGATCAGATTTAGATTAAATCAAGACACATATCAAGGAGTTTTCTAAAGGTTTTGCTAACATTGTGAAACAGGGCACTTTTCATCATTTTCACTGATAACTCGGGTTCAAAACTGATTTTGATGACATTTTCTGGGAATATTGGTAATAGCACAAGGAAGATGTGATGAGATTTTGGCGGTGACCCGGATGTGTATCCAGGATTTTTTAGATTTGTTGACAGTGCGAGACAGGGCAGTTTTCCACATTTTAACAATAACTTGCCCGACAATGTTGAAATTGCCATGGCTGAGTTTGAGCTCTCTGAGCACTTTTAGTAAGTTTGTTAGTTTGTGGACAGGATAACTCAAAAAGCGTTGATCAGACTTTGATTAAATTTCCAGGGAATGTTGGTCATGACAGATGAAGAAGTGATCGGATTTAGATTGAATCCAGATACTGATTGGGGAGTTTTCTAATAGATTTATGAAAAGTGCGAGATAGGGCAGTTTTCCATATTTTCGCTAATAATCAAAAATTCCTTCACAGATTTTCACAATATTTTCAAGGAACGTTGGTCATGGCACAAGGAAGAAGTGATGAGGTTTTGGTAATGATCCAGATCTGAATGTGGATCTAGGAATTTTTTAATAACCGTGTGAGGTACAGGGTACTCTTAGTCAATAAACTGTGTTGAACTGAGCTTTTAAGATACCGCTTAGAAACTGGCAAACTGCTTGTGAATGCCTTCATTTCAGATATAAAAGAGTTTAAAATCTGACTTCATGGACTCACATCAATCCTGGCCTCCAGCTCATGCAGAGGGATCCTTCGACTGTAACACAACATCTGTCTGCCGATGTCCTCACAGATCGGAGTAGAGCCTGGAGAGAATAGATGAACAAACTCAACAGAGAAACCACAACAATTGCAAAAAGAGAAAAATAGTCTTCACACCAGAAGCTGCTCCAAAGTCATCTTTGTGAAGCTTGTCCCAAGCGATGGGACATTTTGGGTCTTGGCTGGCCTGGAACTTTGGAGCAGCTTCTGGTGTGCAGACTATCAACCCACTGGATATTTCTTCTTTTTTCAAACAGCACCAAATCATTTCTAAAGTGATTTCAGGACTCTTTAGAAAGACATGACTGTCTCACCGTCCAGATGCAGGAGCATGTTGGTCTTCAGCAGGTTTTTGGCTCGAGCCACCTCGCTGTCCGTCACACTGGTGCAGAGGGACATCCTGATGAAGACAAAGAACATTGATGCTCTCATTAAGGTGTCATTTATGAGTAAAATGATCTGAACAAACAAGCACTTGTGGATGCTGTGACCTCTCACCATTCCATCTGAGTGAAGTGCATCATGTCGTTGATGGTTCCCGGCTCACACACCATGTAGAGACCCCACAGGCCGGTGTCAGTGTAGCACGTGTTGAAGGACTGGAAGCTGTGGCAGAGGTTCCCCTGACAGGCCATCTGAGCCAGTTTACTGGACAGGTTCTGGAGAAAGTGGGCGAGAACAGGGGCTGTCAAAGCCTTGGTTACCAGCACAGAGAGCAGCCCTAAAACTGTACCGAGCACTGAGTTGAATAAATTAAACTAGATTGAAGACACTTTTTGTGTTTTAATTTCATGTTGGGTTTATTATTTACTCACCACCCCTCCACCGAACGAGCGGTCCCAATTTCCAATCAGTGTGTTTGCCACCATGAGGGGGATCGTGTCAGGGTGTGACCACCCAACGGCCTCTACAGCGATGGCGATGTGAGCCAGAGGCATTTTGTCATCACGAACTCGGATCTGAAGACAGAAAAAAAAAAAAATGCTTCAGGAATAATGTTCCCACCGTCCAAAAATTGAGACTAGGCAATCCACATAAATATATATACTAAATGTTATTTCTTGTATGAGAAAAAATAATGTCAAAATTATACTTTTACACATTTTTACATTACAATGGAGGATGATATTTTTAAGATTTCACACTCACCTCACTTCCCGTGAAGTCACACAGAGGAAGTGATGGAGCTTCACGTTTATATCTTCCAGGAAGTTTTCCAAAATGGTACTTCGCCAAGTCAATGAGCTCATCGTGTGAAACTCCTGCACATAACAAAAACAAAACAAACCACAGAGTTCTGTGTCACTTTGGCACTAAAACAGGAATTTGTTTGTGTTTGAGGTCTTAAAAATCTACAGTTATGATCATTTACTCTTTGAGGCTGACAAAAAGTCCAAAATGTCAGTATATTTTCAAAAATATTGACACACCATTGTCAAATCTTCCAGTAACAAAGAGGTCCACTGTTTAGCTCCAGATCAAATAAATAAATACAGCCAGACAGATGCTGTGGGATCTCAAGGTAATGGGGCATCAGTTGTGGTGAAATGAGAGCTGACTCTGAACAATCTGAAACCACCTGAGTCCACATGAGAGACACTGAGATGAAATACTGACTCATGTGTTAAATCTGCAGTTTCTTACACACTGTTAAAATCAGTGGTTCACACAGAAGTGCATCGCTCAGGGCGCAGACGCAGTGAAAACACCCTCAGGGGAAAAACACAGAGAACCTGTCGAGGGTCTGCGTCCAAGAATAGGCAGCCAAATAAAATAATGAAATGAAATGGGCTAGTACAACGAAACGATCTCACCTCTGCTTGAACACACTCTGTGCTTTAAGCTGGTTATCATTTAGCGGTTCAGTGAAGGACTCTTTTCTTCCTTCCTCATTCTCAGTCAGAATGATTCAGAATGTTGCCACTGAGGGCACCAGTACCAACACACACCTGTCTGTATCCCTGTTTCATCTTATTTTGTGTCTGCTTTGGCTGAAAGGGACATGAATGAAACCTGCTGGAAAACCGTGTTGTGGCAGAGAAAGACACCTGGTAGACACGCTGTTACATAGGAAAACAAAAGCTTTACTGGCAACACTTTTTAGCGACACATCTCGATGCAGTCTAAAGACATCACCAGCAAGCACAATTAGCCGCTAAAGCTTAAGCTTGGCATATATTATCCTGATTATTCTTATCGGGGATGCACAATATCATCAGAACAATAACGGTATCAACGGATAATTTCCTAAAAAGTTCATTAATCAGTATCGACAGATATGAAATTCTTTGCGGATCTCTGCAGAAGATATTTTGGTCGTACATGTTGGGCATAGGGATGGCAATCAAAGACCAATTCTAGTTGAGAATCGATAACAACTCCCTCAAGGAATCGTTTTAATTAGTCTTTTTGTTTATCAATTCCTTTCACTTGCAGAGGTCAGAAGTGGTCAAAACTGTGGCTTAATTTTGAAATAAAGGACATTTACAGCACAACCTTCAGTGAATGAAAGCATCAGCAACTTGCACATGCAGCACATCTCTGAATATCAGGAGTGCCATGTGTTTGATATTGTTGGCACTGAAAAACTAAGCCAACTTTTGCCCACGCAGAAAATCAGGAGTAATCGATAAAGGAATTGTTAAAGATTTAAATTGATAAAAACAATCGTTGAAGGCAGTGGTATTAATAAAATTCTCATCTCTAATTGGGTATAGACTGTATATCCAACAATATAAACAAATTTTCCATCGTGGTTTACCCTATTATCATGGACTGTCCATTTTTGTAAATCAAAAGTCTCACGTATTAAAGAATTAAATGTTTTTTATCTGTATCAGACACAAATAGTCCGTCATCGTGAATGAAGCAGGTCCATTTAAGTCAATAGAGGGTTTGTGTTCTTGACAAAAAACATCAATATTGATCAGGTCTGTAATATTAGAATACCAGCAAAAATCCACTATGCTGCAGCTGAGAGCTTGTGTAAGTGAATGCAGTCTTTCCACCAAAATATTAATCATGTCAGAAATGTATCTGATTGGTCAGGAGCAGCTGATCTGGAGGCGTGTTTTTGTATAAACTGCACCAAACATGGCATTAAAATTCCCTCTGACTCCAGGAACATTCCCACTACTCCAAACTTGGGTCTGTAGTGCCTTGAAATCTCACAGAATCTTCGAAACTTTGAAGACCAATCAGGTCCGAGGTCAGCAGCAGTTACCTCCAGCAGCAGCCAGCACTATTCTGGGACCTTTGTAATGAGCAGTGATGTACTCCACCAGGTCTCCTCTGTTGATGGTCCTGCAAACAAACACAACGATAACAAAATGAAACCAAGCAGAAGCACGTCAGACCAGTAAAGGAAAAGAAGTAATCAGCGGTTCTCTGAGCATTTCCTGTAGCTCAAAAGCACAAAGTGGATTTTTGGTCTTACTTGATGTTCTCCGTGGGGCCCAGGATGGTCCGGCCTAGAGCGGTGGATCTGTATGCTGTAGCATGAAGGTAATCAAAGACCACCTCCTGCAGGTTGGTCTCTACTTCCTGCATCTCTCTGAGGATCACCCCGCGCTCCCTCTCGATCTCAGCCTCACCCAGAGTGCTGTTCTGGATGATATCAGCCAGGATCTCCACAGCTTTAAGAGATAAAAAAAATCTCTTTACAGTTTGCTTTTCCCTCTTTAAATATATCAGTCTTATGATTGGTTTAAATCAGTATCTGCAGGTTTATCATCACTGTAGTTTACCTCTTGGCAGATCTTTGGAGAAAGCTTTGGCGTAGTAAACGGTTTGTTCTCTGGATGTGTAGGCATTCAAGTGAGCACCCATGTTTTCAATTTCCAGCTCCAGATCCAGCTGAGAGCGCTTCCTGGTGCCCTGATACACAAACACACGTAAAAATAAACCTCTAGATGAGCTATGTATTCATGACACAGGAAAACATGAGACTATTATTATTATTCTTTCAAAACAAATCTTTATTTATTACATTTTTTTTTAACTTTGGATCAATAATAAGATTTGCGCCTCCTTTCATTTTGGCCTATTAGTGAAGTCACCAAATTAAAATTGTTCAAATCGCAGCTAAATGAATTCACAAAAATTAAAACAGTTCAGCACCATCATCTCACCTTGAAGGCCATATGTTCCAGGAAATGTGCTGTGCCATTGTTTCTCTCGTTCTCATAGCGACTGCCAGCATCTATCCACAGACCAACCTGGAAGAGATAAACATTCAACATATAATTACCTCCGCCAAGGAGGTTATGTTTTTGCCAGCGTTTATCTGTCTATCTGTCTGTTTGTCTGTTTGTTTGTTTGTGTTCAAAATAACTTGAAAAATTCTAAACAGATTTGGATGAAATTTTCAGGGATTGTTGGAAATGGGATATGGAAGAACTGATTAAATTTTGGGACTGATCCGGATCACCTTGGCGGAGGTCTGCACTCTCTGAGTGCTTTTCTAGTTTGTTCTGCTCCTGAAAAGAACAAAAACAAAAGTGGAGCTATACAAAACTCTTGTCCACACATTTAAGTAAATTCATTTTGCAGACACCTGAAATGTATTATATGTGACTTTCAGATTAGAGCAATTCAGTGTTAAAGTGTATAATTAACTCTAGTAAATGTTGAGGGAGCAACAGAAAAAGGCCGACAAGCTCAGAGGTCTTAGCAAGCAGATCAAAACAAACATTACAGAATTTTAGAATTTTGGTACATTTACCAACAGGCATGTGCTAAAAAAGTGATACAGCAGTATATTGTCATGAACTGCTTGCTGACACATTTATTGATACGGAATTTAAAAATGTAACACAGCCCCAGATGCTGTGACAGCAGCTGTGAAATACACCTTTGATAGAATCACCATTTCAAAAGGTGTTGGAAGAAGCCAACTCATATGATGCAGCACACACCTAAAAGTGTCTTAAGTTGTAGGATCCTTTTAACCTTGTTTTGCTGTTTTGTTTTAACAATAAAAGAAAAATTGTCATGACTTCAGTAACAGGTGGGACAATGTCCAAATTGTATGTATGGTGTATCATATTGAGACCTCAGTATTTATTTATTTATTTGTTGCCTTTATTTAACCAGGAAGTCCCATTGAGACTGAAAATCTTTTTACAAGAGGGACTTGACCAAGTTAGCAGTCAATACGATATTACAATTATAAAACAACAACAACAAAACACTAAACAGCACAACAAGTCGCATCTTAAAAAAGGCTTTCAAATGTATAGAAACCTTTCAAGAAAAACAGCTACACTTCTCTGTCATCACGCTCTCTATGATCCTTTCTCTCAGAGAATATGATGACACAGGCTGGGTTTGGATGCACACAGATGTGTCTATAGATAGATATTTAACATCATCAATAAATACTAAACACGTACTGTAATCAATGAGTTTCTAAATATCATAATAACATCATAACAATAAATTATTAATAGAGCTGTACTTACAGTACAGGTGGTGAGCCCAGAGTCCTCTGAGGCCACCCGGAGTCCGTTATCTAAAGTGGTCACCTTAGTCTCAGGAACATTGAGAACCACCTGGTGAGATGCCTGAGCAGCAAAGAGCCTGTCAGGTCCAGCTGGGAGCTGCAGGTGGAAACAGAGGGACATGTGAGCCAACAGTCATGGTGATGCAGCAAATGTAGGCCAGTGACGTCAGCGCCATCCTGAGCGAGTTCTGCCTTTAACCATCACTTGCTGATAATTAATTAAACATTTTTAAACAAACTTAACCTCAAACATAAAGCTGGTGACAGTATGAGGCCAATCGTTACTGCCGCAGGTCAAAGTTCTTACTTAACTAACAGTCAGCCAAACAGGCCACGCCGGGAGGATTTTCTCCGTTAAATTCTCAATGATAACTGATGACCGGCCGTCGATTAAGTACAACATCAGAAACAAGACTTCTGACAAAGTTTTCTTACCCTACTCAAAGAATTTGTCTTCAGTAAATGCCTTTGAAGGAGAAATCTCCCAGCAGATGTGAGGCAATGTAAGGACGCCGCCATATTGTTTGTTTGTTGATGTGCGCAAGCGCAGTTTTTCTTGAGGCCACTTCCGCCCGAGTTACCCGGATGATGAAGTTAAAAATAATAAAAAAAAATAAAATAAAAGGGAAAGAAATAATAAAAAAAAAACACGAAGAAAACAATGAATGTTTAAAAAAAAAAGTAAAAAAACATCAACAACGAATTTAACGTTTTATTATAAAGCTGCACTTCAGAGTGTTCTTGCGTTTTTTCTTTTTACAAAAACGATTTCTTGCCTCAACTTTCATTTGAAAGTTTAATCCCTATTTTTCCATTCTTGGTTTTATATTTATGTTTTTTTTCCTCATCTGTACTAGGGAGTAAATACAATTCCTTGTATGTCTGTAAAACTTGGCCAGTAAATTTGATTCTGTTTCTGATCTTAATCGATTGTATTTTTGTTCCATTACATTATGTTATATTTTGGTCGATATACAATATATTTTAATATTGAGCATTAATTTTAGTATCTGCTTATTGAATTTATTTAGTCGGGAAAAATAAGTAAACCAAATTAGCTAAGTATTTTTTTCCAAAATATTTTTTTATTTCAACAAAACATTTGCAGAACAGATATTCCAACAATATTACGACATATAGTACCGAAAGTATGAACATATACAGAACAAAAAATACAACAAAGTATGTATGTTTTTGTAATTTTTTTCTGGTATCAAAATATCAGAGATACCTCGTATACACTGAGGGTGAATATTTTTTCAGATCAAATTTGTGTTAATTTTCAAGAACATCTTTAGTTTAAATGTTTTAGAAATTGGTAGGGTGTTTATTGTTTGGTTTATGTTGTCAGGTTATTAATATTTAACATGTTCAGCATACATGAAATCTTCATTTGTTTTCCGTTTTTGCTCAATTTTTTTTCTGTAATTAATGCTAGATAGATGGATAGATAAATAGAGTAAAATTGTGGAGTTACAGCAGCTAAACATAACAATAATTGAACATTAAACATCTTAAATTGGTTATTTGAGAACAAAGCAATAATAATAATAATAATAACCACTAAGTGTAATTAGCAAGATGATTAAAATCCACTTCAGAAAAATACTACATTTCAACAAAGGCTGAGTAACTTGAGTAAAAATATACTATACTGTGCTGTGATGGGAGGTAGAAATGTGCATGTCATACAGCCAAGAAACAAGTTATTTTACAATTGTAAATATTAAAATCTGGTGTAAATATGTTTACTATTATTTTGTGTATTTCACTGCATTTAATAGTACAATTCCCAATGGAAGATATTTGCAGTTGAAGTTTAGGTCACACATGTCTATATAAAAAAAAGTAATTAAAAAAAACCTTGCCAGGATTTCCCTTCACGGTCGCTTTTATTTTGAAAAGATGCGACAGTCGTAAAGCGGAAGTGCGCCTTTAGCTTAGCGCGAATTTTCTCCAGGGGGTCTCAAGTTTGTGTGGATGGTTATCTCAGCAGTTCATGGAGAGTGGGGGAGACTGACGGCTGAAGCTGTGTAATTCTCCATGAGTGAAGCCTTCAGCAGCTGAAAACTGAAGGTACTTTAATTTTAATCCAGAGTTTTATTCTCAGTCAGCTTTCTCATGAATTTCTGTGCTGTCGTTAGCAGCTAACGGTGTTACACTTCAGTTGGTCATCGTTGCTAAGAGTGGCCTCTGTCTAATTAGAGGCTAACAGAAATGAACTTTGCTCCAGCTTGAAGACAACCCCTGAACTCCACACATGAAGAATATCCCTCAGATTTAACCTGAAACAGTCTGTTTTCTGGATGTGTTTCCAGTCTGTTCATGTTTTGCTCTGAGTCTCTTTTACGGTTTTACTGTCAGATTAATGTGTGAAATTACGCGGGGCTTCATGCTCCATTAGGCCTCAACATATATTATAATAATCATTAAATAAGAATTCACAGAATAATATCTATATCATTTATAATGTCGTATGTTCAAGTGTCTAAACACAAAAGAATGAGACTAGTTTGAGAGAAGGTGAAACAATCTAATTTATCTGAACATTGCTGACTTTATATTTAGTCAGAATTGCACGCAAGTTTTGATAATGTTCATTAAATCCAGGTCTGTTTTAGACACTTTCCTGTGGATAGTTTTCCATTGATTCAACGCTGCCAACATTCGTGCAATTTGGTCTAAAATCTCTCTACTGCAGGCAGATTCTTCACACTGTTTAATTGCATTAATTAGGTTGCAAAGTTTGAATCTGGCTTTCCCCACTGTACTAGTCCAGATTTTTCTTGACTCCAATTGTAAGTTGTTGCAATGCTTTAAAATATAAATACTCAAAATGTATAGTTTTCATGATGGTAGGCCCTGTCAGCTTCTGCACAAGCACATATTTAGGAATATGTTTGTATTTTAAATGAGATTAAATACTGATCAGAGAGTTCAATGTTAATACTGTGGAAATAGCTCAACTTTTAGTGTTGATATAGACAGGCCTGCCTACATTGAAACTACATAATAAAAATTTTACGAAGAAATTACAGCATGCACTTTGACTATTAGAGGAAAATTCTGTTTGGGAAGATATTTTGATCACATAAAGGCAGAACTTGATTCATGTGATTTTTTTGTGTCACTTGGAAGTTTTTTTTTTATTTGGGAGAGGGAAAAAAAATGATTAAAATCGTAACTCGAGTGTTGAGAAAAAAAAGGGGACTTTATTTTTAGGCAGTAAGCCCAGCCCTACTCTCTAGTTCAGGGGTCACCAACCTTTTTGAGCCTGAGAGCTACCCTAAAGATGAGGAGTATTATGGAGGGCTACTTGCTTGATTTCATTTTCCTAAGTTATAAAAATTTTTTCATTTAACAAAAAATAATTGATATTATGCATTTCACAGGACACATAGAACACTGTATGCTAACTTTTTAACCTTTATTTTACTTTTATTCATACCAGTAATTTTTACACCAGATTATTATGTTATATCAGAACATTATACTTTTATGCATCTTTAATTATTTCTTTTTCTGTGTCCGCATCAATGTAAACTTTGACCCCATGCAGGTCAAAGTTTAGGAAAATTAAGTGGTTTTAAAATGTAATGCACATGTTACATTTGTTATTTTTTGATTGTGATTTATTAGCAAAACATACAATTGAAATGAAAAAAAGTATATTTATTTCAAGTTCCTGTGATGGTAGCTTGTGTTATTTTTAAATGTCCCTGAGAGCACCTCATAGGCTCCCTGCGAGCTACCCATGCACCTTGTTGGGTGTCCACAAGCAATCAGAAAATTACAGGTATTGTACAATCAGAAAAGTACAGGTATTGTAAGATAATTGCTATTTTGCTGATATTATGGCTGTACAAATTGACCATATATTTCCCATATATTGACTGTAATATAGGCAGTAATGCACTGTAATTGTTTGCCATAAAATCTATTTTAAAACCTGATCTTTGTGTAATTTTTTGTCATATTTCTTTTAAATTTGGTATAACCCCTCTAGCTATATCATCTTTATAATTTGTGGTTTCTGTAGTTCCACATCAAATGTAGAATCTGTCTACCAAACATCAGGAGTCGGATCAGATTAGGTTTTCCTCTGCGGTTCGGTTTTATAGGTTTTTATTCTTTTACTGACTTTTATCTCCAGTCCACATCTTTATTTTACTTTTTGTGTTTTCTTTATATTTCTATTTTTCTTTTATCATGTCTGATTATTTATGAATCACTTTATTTACATCAGGGTTCAGTCTAGGCCTTGTTTATTCCTCAGCTTCATCTGTTGTTTGTATAAATCACTGTGGTTTGTTTCTGTTTTATGTACAAGCTACTCCAAGCAAATTACCCAAGAGGGACTAATAAAGTTGAACTGAACTGAACTGAACTGAAATGAATTGAGCAGTGTGGATTATGGGTGAATGTAAATGTCCTACAACACAAAACGAAATGGATAAATGGATTTTAATGGCATTTTGATGATGAACTTTATGTTTCATGAAAACACCGATATGCTTTTATAGGAGATTGAGATCCAGATCTGGATTGAGGAAGTTTTAAAGAATGCATGAATACTGCATGATGGGGCAAAGAGTTGATATTTTTAAGTATTAACTACTTAATGCTCACACTTCAGAGAGCATATTCTTAATTTATATCTAGAAAATTCTGGAGAACAGACTCCATCCGGAAATCCTTCTGGATCAGGGGGCCTTCTCCAAATATCACCTCTGATGGCAAAGATTAATTGCTCCAGCTTTCTAATAGAAATATTTTCAGGTTTTTCTTTCACTTGAGGTTTAAACTGTCCAGTTTGGTACTTTTGTTGTGATCTGGGGAGAATGTGTATTCAGTGGGGCGGCCACTGACCTACATGGTGTAGGTCTGAGCTTCTGCGCGCTTCCAGTTTAGACTTAATTATTTAGTTTTTGTGTTTGTGTGGTTAAATTTGAGACCCAAGAAATTGCCTAGAACAAAATTCTTGTAATATTCATCTTGTAATGTCTTTTTGTCTCATTCTCTTTTTTAACGCCATATTTTGACTCGTATTTTGTCCAGCTGCATCATATCTGAAATGGCAGATAACGGAGTTCTAATGGACGGTGATCTGGAGGAAGGAGAGATCTCCAGGTCCGACTCGGATACAGAGATGAGGACAGCAGCAGTAGCGCAACCTCGACCCCCTGCTCTGTCGTCTTTCAGCGGTCAGTCCTTCACCAACAGAGCTGCTGCCCAGACCTCTGCAGCTGCATACCGCAGCACAGCAAAGGCGGTAGAGTCCAGCGACGAAGACCCTGACTCCTCTGATGAGGAGGCTGCAGTTTGGCGTAAAAAACGCCAGAAAGTGTCCAGCCATCCTCAACCACCTGCCAGCTGCAACACCAGCCCTATGCCTGTTCCCAGCTCCCAAGGAAGCCGCAAGGTGAACAACATCTGGGGCTCAGTGGTGCAGGAGCAGTGCCAGGATGCTGTAGCTGCAGAGCTGGGAATATTCGGCATGGAGGGGGAGGTCAGCATGTCGAGCAGGAACGTGGAGACCTACAACTTTGTCCTAGCAAAGAAGATCATGGAGAAAGAGAAGGAGATGGAGAAACAAACCAAGCATCAAGGAGAGGTGAACATGCTGGATGAACAGCTGGAGGAGTACATGAAGGAGAGGAGCTCAGGAGGAGATGCAAAGAGGAAGAGGGCAGTCAAAGAGAGACTGGGCCCCAGAGCGGAGATGGACACCAAGGGCCGGTTTGAGATCACAGAGGATGACCCAGAGGAGAAAGTGGCGGACGAGATTGCACACAGGCTGCAGGAGCCTAAAAAGGACCTCATAGAGCGTGTGGTTCAGGTCATTGGGAAGAAAAAAGCCATAGAACTGCTTGGAGAAACAGCAACGCTGGAAGAGGCAGGCGGCGTGTATACGATGGATGGCAGCAGGAGACGGACACCAGGTAGAGTGAACCTTTATTTAACATTAAAGTCAGGACAATTTTTATGTCATAAACACGACAGACCAAAGAACACATCAATAAATTCCCAGCCTGTTATATTTTGGACTGTATGTCGTTAGGTTGTCCACATTTTATGTTTGTTGCTTGTCTTTTAATATGCTCTGTGGGTTTATTCCTATTATTATGTTGAAATGCTGAGTCAGCATTTCAACATATTGTTATCCGACTTTATTCTTCTTCTTCTTATTATTCTTCCCTCAACTATTTGGCCCTTTTCTAAGCTTTCAAATTTGCACAGATTTTCACAGAAAAAAACCCAGCAGTGCAGCATGTTCATGAGATTTGCGCTTGTATTTTTCACATGTTTAACTGTTACAGTTTTTACAGTAAAAATCATTTTATTTTCCCATTGAAATGAATGGGAGACTTATGCAGTTCTGCTGAAAAGTGCCTCAACTTTCAGGCTGTACAGCTTCAGCATACTTTCACCTACAGACTTCATTCTTGCTTTCACAGATTCACTGATCTCTCAACTACTTTTACATGTGTTCAGCTTTTTGCTGTCTTCTACAGTTTTTCAGATATCACTGTTTAAGCAACACTAAGTTTTGAGGATTTCTTTGTTCTCAGAGCGTGTCACGTGACCTGTTAGAGCGTGAGCTTCGCCTAAAGATTCCAAGATTTATAGCCAAAAAACTGCAACAAAAGCATCAAGCTTTGCTTCACAGTTATGATTTATACATTAGAATGAAGCTACACTTCTCCCCTTTCAGCTGAAATTCGTTTCAACCTCGACATTGACATCGTTTTGTCTCAGTGAGCTTCAGAGCCACGGGTATCCCGCAAAGTCCTCTGTCTGCTCCCATTGTAATGGTCCTCCCCAGAGAGCTGATCGCTTCACTTTGAAGGCCGTTTTTAAACTGCTCTCGTGTCAACATTTTCTACAGTACAGACATGAAACTTACATCAGTCGTTTCAGCTGCTTCTTGTGATTCTCACGGTGCAGTCCTTTTTTTGATAGCTATCACGGTTTTGGCACAGCATTAGCCTGTATACCCGAAAGTACCCAGCTTGACTTCACCGCTCTGTACAAGCATACAGCATCATTACATACTCTGCTGCTGTGTGGGCAGGTGTGTCGTGGCCAATTGGCTAAGCTGTTACCTGAGCGGTTAGCGTATCTGTCATATCATCTGGAGACTGGGGTTCGATTCTTGGTATAGACTATTTTTTACTATCATGCATATTTCAGGACATACGTAAACACTTGCTACTCATTACAGTCTTTGCCATTTTAGCCCTCAAAAATTCAGGGCTGGCAGCTGTCACGCATTGCTCGTGAGACCCACACATTTCATTGGCGTAACACACTCTCCGGCTTCACCCCAACTCCGTCTCCTCATCTTCTCAGTGTACAGCGTCATGACACAGACATGCGAAAAGGATTCTGGGAAATGTAGGCTGATGTACATCGACACTTTACAAACAAACGGACTCCGCTCCGTGCACTGCTGTCACACAAAACACTGCTCGCCATGTATTTTCACATTGACATTAAATGTGACACCACCTCCGTCTCTTCATGTTACTGCTTTGCAAAGTCAGCTGGCCCTCGTCCTCAGTGTACAGCGTCATGACAGGGGAATGCGCAAAGGATTGTGGGAAATGTAGGCCGACAGCTGATCGCTTCACTTTTAAGCCCGTTTTTAAACTGCTCTCATGTCAACATTTCCTACAGTACAGACACGAAGCTTACATCAACCGTTTCAGCTGATTCTTTTGATAGCCATCACGGCTTTGGCACAGCATTAGCTCGTTAACCCGGCAGTACCCAGCTTCATCATCGACCCACATTAAATGTGACCCCACCTCCGTCTCTTCATGTTAGTGCTTTGCAAAGTCAGCAGGCAGAGCAGCTCCTCTTCCTCGTCCTCAGTGTACAGCGCCGTGACAGAGAAATGGAAAACAATGCGCAAGGTTTGTGTTTCACATTCATTTCACAAGAAAATACTATGGGGCAGTGCGCTCGACTATGACAGCTCTGATGTCCGCGGATATTCCGTGTGGAGTCTGCTCGCCTCACAGTCCGCCAGACTCTGGGTGCATACGCAGGTACATGCCATATACCCACTAGAAAACGTTCCGAAATACATATAACCACAGCAAAATGCGCAAGGTTATATGCGCATTTATATAAAATGAAAGTCACTATGGCAGCATGCTTGAGTGACTTTCACTGTCTCTCAGCGTGTGTGTGTGCGCTCCTCCGTCTGCCGGTGAGCGTAAAGACGCAGATAGACGTGCATCGCAGGGACAGTGAGGGATCATCAGTCACTCTGTGTGATTTTATCATTCACATGGTGCCTTGATAGCTCATGTGTCCGGTTTAAGTGAACACAAAGACTTCAAAAACTGATGAGTCAGCCGTCTGATTAATCAAAACTCTACATTCTTCAGCAGTCTAGCTCTTGTTTTCACTCACTCACTGTTTTCTAAATAATAAATTGAGGTATCCTCCATCACTTATTCTCCATGATATCAGAACAATCTTTGAAGGACCAAGCTTCAAATACAGTCTACTAATGGAGCGATTTCCAACCTGTAGGTGGATGCCCATTGTGGGTCTCAGAGCTGTATTTAGTGGACGGTGTATTAATCTGGTCAAATTGTGGCAAAAATGTCTTCAGTGTATGAAGGTCCTAAGAGAACAAAAATGCATCAGAGTATGTCAGATTATACCCACTAGAATAAACCAGACTACACACAAATATTACACTGTTTTACATTTCTCTACTCGGATATTCCTGCCCAGATTTACAGATTCATTTATGTAGGCTATTATTACTTTGAGTTTGATGTTCCAGTATAGATTTTTTTTAATTTAAAAATGAAGTAGTGATAACTTTGACTTAGGTGTTAACTTGAGCAGATGCAGTTTCTAATTACATTCTGACCATTAATATCCAGTCCTTATTGTCCTCCAATGAAAATCACCACTGTTTACATTAATTTTCAATTCAGATGCTTTTATATGGGATAGTTCTTAGTGTTGTGGACTTGTAGCCTACAAATTGATGCCAAAACATTTTTCATTTACTAAAGGAAAATTTAATCTAGGCTTATTATGCATATTCAATTGCACTTGATAATTTAACCCTTTAAAGCCTGAATGCACAAATAATAGCCAAAACATTATTTTTCTTTGGAGCTGAAATGTTTATTTCACTGTCTACTGAAATCCAACAAAATCAAAATTTCCATAACATTTAGCATATATATATTTTTAGCTGCAATGTTGCTGACTCTTCCTCCGGCGGCCCGGGTTCAAATTCTGGCTAAGGCAGTTGTACTTTTCAACTGTGTGTCCAATACAGACTGCTGATTACTACAGCTCCTTGCTGTATGCATCTGGCTGCTGTCCTCTCAGTCTGGATGTCACAGGTTGTCAGTCTATCAGCCTTTCACTTCCATACAACTTTATTCTTTTCCTTTCTTTAGAATGCAAATTTGTTAACATATTTCACACTTCTGCTACTGATTAGGATCTATGTCATTTTAGCACTAACAAATTTTACTCTTTTAACCATAGATTACAACTGCTCCATGGTAGCCAAACATTTATACAGCTTTCTGCAATTTCCTTTCACATTTATTCATTTTCAGCTTTCTTTCACAACTGTAACCATTTTTATTACACATTTCCCACATTTGCAGCCTTGCTTCACTGCTTCCAACTGTTTTTTTGTCACATTTTCAGCTTTGTTCACATTCAGACTCAGCACTTCAACGCATTTGCTGCAAGGAAATGCAATTTTTCTAGTTGATGTTTTTTTTTGCTTTATGTGTTGACACCAACCTGCCAATGGGACTGGGGATGGAAATGAGCCACCTGGCTAAAATCCCATGTATTTACATGAAAATGTCCATTCATGCATAATGCCCCATTTAAAAAAAAAAAAAAAAAGAAAAAATCTTAAATGTTAACTCTCAAATTGCAGCTTTATCAGGCCAGATGATGGTGGATGTTTGGTTCAGTGTGTTTTAACCAAAAGCAGGTTTTCACACATCAGCGTACGGTAGCTGACGTTGATCAACATTGAAATCATTAATTTTGCTGTTTTCAACAGAAGTCAATGTATTAAAAGCATAGAGAAACGTTGTGCTGGTGGAGTATGACATTTCCTGATGGCCCCAGATTTTAAACATTCACCAAAGTCGATGTTACACACAGGGTAGAGTGCTCAACTCGGGGGGCCAATGTCACTCAACCATATACCATATAAAGTTGCACGTATATGCCATGTCACCATGCGCAGCCGCAGCTGGTCTCAGTGTTCTGACACTGTCTCAGAGGACAAAGCATGGCTGTCCCCAAAAGGGTCATACAGCAGGAGTCCAGTCCTAAGGAGGAAGCCAACACAGATGAACACAGCTGTAAGTGAGGGTAGCGAAGGTCAACTCTTGCTGGCATTTACAAAGGTGTTGGATTTAACGTCCAATGATAGGGCTGGGTGATTTTCAACATACTCCTCAAACATCGGCATTCCCTAGCTGATGTTAACTTCATTCTGCATGGCCTTACTTAGCTCGATGTTTCCCTATATGCCGGCAGAAGCTAACCAAAACAAGGTGGACATCCATGAAGCACCACTCTTTCTCCTTTGAAGCATTTATTTATGGTGAAAGGTGAAACGTCTGAGGATCAGCGCAAGTTTAGATGGCACTGTCCACAAACTTGAAAACTATTGTATTACAAGAGTAAATACGTGCAATTTCATACCGGCCTGTCAGTTTTCAGAATCAGAATCAGCTTGTTTGGCCAAGTACAGTGCCATGAAAAAGTATTTTCCCCCTTCCTGATTTCTTACTTTTTTGCATATTTGTCATACTGAAATGTTTCAGATCATCACACAAATTTTAGTATAGGACAAAGATAACCTGAATAAATTCAAAACACAGTTTTTAAATGATTTTATTTATTAAGGGAAAAAAGCTCTCCAAACCTACATGACCCTATGTGAAAAAGTAATTGCCCCCTCTTGTTAAATCATGAGATAACTGTGAATAACAACATTATTTTGAAAGCTGAGTTCAATTTCACTGACCAAACCCAGACCTGATTACTGCCAGACCTGTTGAATTAAGAAATCACTTAAATAGAACCTGTCTGACAAAGTGAAGTAGGCTGCAAGACCTTGAAAAGAAACACATCATGCCATGATCAAAAGAAATTCAAGAACAAATGCGAAAAAAAGTTATTGAAATCTATCAGTCATTCTAAGGCTTTAGGACTCCAGCAAACCACAGTCAGAGCCATTATCCACAAATGGAGAAAACTGGGAACTGTGGCGAACCTTCCCAGGGGTGGTCAACCTACCAAAATTACACCAAGAGCACAACGACGACTCATCCAGGAGGTCAAAAAGAACCCAGAACAATATCTAAAGAACTGCAGGCCTCACTTGCCTCAGTTAAGGTTGGTGTTCATGACTCAACAATAAGAAGGAGACTGAGCAAAAATGGCATCCATGGGAGAGCTCCAAGGTGAAAACCACTACTGACCAAAAAGAATACAAAGGCTCGTCTCACATTTGCCAAAAACCATCTTGGAATATTTTTCCAAGACTTTTGAAAAAATATTCTGTGGACTGACGAGACAAAAATTGAATTTTTCGAAGGTGTGCGTCCCATTAGATCTGGCGTAAAAACAACACAGCATTTGATAAAAAGAACATCATAGCAACAGTCAAACGTGGTGGTGGTAGTGTGATGGTCTGGGGCTGCTTTGCTGCTTCAGGATCTGGGGCCTCATGTACAAAGACTTGCATGGATTTCGTACTAGAACATGGCGTACGATCAAATCCAGAAAACTTCATACGCACAAAAATATCCGGATGTACAAATCTGTGCGCACACATGAATCCAAGCACATTTCCTTTGTACATCCCAATCGGTGTGGAATTGAGCGCACATGTTGGAGTACCCGAACCCTCCCTGTCCACGCCTCTATTTACATACGCAAATCATATTTAAATGAGCCCTGCACCTGAGATTTTCATCTTTGCGCGATCAGAAAATTAAATAAGAATGAGTGAAATGGTTTTAAAAAAAGAATTTCATAAAAGTGCGTTTTAGGCACTACTCACTAAAGTGGAGGGGCATAAAAACATGCTCTTTGGCACGCTGTCCTCCTGCATAAGCAACAAACACAAGAGAAGTGAGTGGGAGAGTGTGTGAAGCTGTCAGTGCCATGGGGTCAGAGAAGCGCACACAAGCAGAGATTAAAAAGAAGTGGTCTGACATCAAGGTGGATGTGAAGTGGAGGATGGCTGCCCACCCCCAAAGTGTGGCTGAAACAGGCGGGGGGACAGGAGAAGGGCCCACCCCGTTTGACCAGACACTGCTCTCTCAGGGGTGGGAGCACATGAGCACTGATTAACCCCGAGGTAAATACCTGTGTAATTGTGTAACTCACAACAAATGTGTTCATACAGTAGCTGCTCACAGCTATGTAAGACAGAGCAGGGATCGGCAAACAGCGGCCCCGGGCTATTTATTAACTCCGCCAAGGAGGTTATGTTTTTTGCCGGCGTTTATCTGTCTGTTTGTCTGTTTGTTTGTGTTCAAAATAACTTGAAAAGTTCTGAACGGATTTGGATGACATTTTCAGGAATTGTCGGAAATGGGATATGGAAGAACTGATTAAATTTTGGGGGTGATCCGGATCACTGTCTGGATGAATTTTTTTTAAAGGATTCTTTAACATTGCCAGATAGGACCATTTTCGCCAAAGTGGACCAAAGCTGCTTGGCGGAGGTCTGCGCTCTCTGAGTGCTTTTCTTGTTTCTTATGAACCTAAAGGCGGCTGCTCTTTCCCAATGAGAGATCGCTGCAGAAGAGAAATAAGACCTCACAGAGCCATAACGTGCAGGGTGAGCCATAGAGCAGGTGAAAAAAGAGACAAAAACTTAACTCATCTGTTCTGTTTGTTAGTTTATCTGAGAGCAGCTCAGACAGGAGCAGACTGTTCACTGGCTCACGCTGTCTCATAGAAACATAATGTAGTGCTGAAATGCGCACGGATAAAATGGCCAGCAGTGGATCATCAGTGATCTGTTAATTATCAAAGCTCAGGAACATGTCTGGATGAATGCTGACTGTGAATTATTTGTCTGATTTTTATGGAGAGTCGTTAAAAGCTGCTTTCACAATGAATATTCCAATAACTTGACTTTCCTTGTCCTGAAAACTGTTATTTCCGCCTGATAAACCCCATTAAAGATGTTGGTGCAGTGTTAATAAACAAAATTTATCAGATATTATAATACAAACAGCGTAATGACGTATGATTCATGTTTTTTGTCTCTTATTCTGTGCGTAATGGAATGTCCAGTCGATCGCCCCAGCAATCTCTCACTTTCTCTCGTCATTCTCCTGTTTATGCATTAATTAATGATTATCATCTCTATAAATTAACCTCTGATTATGTTCTGGTCCGACATAAAGTGGCTGAAAAATTTGGCCTGAGGCCAAACTTAATTGCCAACCCCTTGGATAGAGGTTCATGTGTAAATGCTGTATGTATGGTATTACTTGGTTTGAAATCTTCTGAATTAAAATTTTAACATGCCAGCATATCAAAAGAGGATATCACAGTAAACTTGACTTTCAGTTTCCATTCGTTAATTTTATACACTGCTAACATGGATCAAACACTGTTGTTGCAAATCAGCACAGAAGTGTGCCAGGGAACAGACTAGTTAAGATATTTCACACTTTTATGCACAGGGTTATTAAGATGACTACACTACACACAGAGACAATCGGGGGCTTGTTAAAATGATCTTCAGCTGTAGTTTAATCAGGAAAAAACAGGAAGTCACTAACTTCAACCACTGATTATTAATGGTAAAAATAAATTTACTGACCAAGAAGCCCCTATCATGCACAGTGCCAGCTTGTAGTCTGTTCCCACTCACGCTGTTACTCAGAATGTATAAATCGTGCATTGAGCCAGGCCACCTCGCCACAATGTTGGTTATCTACATTTGGGAATCACATGATCTGTATATTGAGCTAATGAAAATGTGTCCTGTTGACATACACAAATTTATCATGTGATACTGCTTTTTTAGTAATGTGTGTGCAGTCGATAGCTCTGATCACATTAGGAACACTCTTGCTGCAAATTGTGCTTTAATGTTGAATGCCGGCCTGCGCACAGTTTCAGGAGGATCACCCTCGGGAACCTAAAGCGGCTGATGATCCAGTCCTCATCATGCGCCAGTAAATCTTTTCTATCTCTGAACACACTCTCTCTTAGTATTGCACCATTTACAATGTCTTCTCATACTGGTAAAGCAGCCATTGTGTTTAACGGTATTTTTGCACCTCTTTGTGCTTGCTTTTATATACTTTAATGTAATTGCAGACACCTGGGTGTGTTAATTGTTCATCAGTGCTAACTGTTTTGTCTCTGATGATTTGCACATCGCTCAGTCTGAGGACTAATTGCTTTCACATTTATTTATTATAACAGTTTCCCAGCATCACCTCTAAGTGTCACCAAAGGAACAAATGCTGTAGAAACGTGTGTGCGCCAGCCATGAAGTTGTCGTGAGGCACCACACATTTCCACCGTCATATCACTCTTGATACATCTGAACTTTGCTGTGATAAAGAGCGTACACCATGTTTTTGTGCGTATGCACCCTTGTACATGAGGCCCCTGGACAACTTGCTGTGATTGATGGAACCATGAATTCTGCTGTCTACCAGAAAATCCTGAAGGAGAATGTTCGGCCATCAGTTTGTGACCTCAAGCTCAGGGCACTTGGGTTATGCAACAGGACAATGACCCCAAACACTCTAGCAAGTCCACCTCTGAATGGCTTAAAAGAAAAAAAAAAAATTAAGATTTTGGAGTGGCCGAGTCAAAGTCCGGATTTAAATCCAATTGAGATGCTGTGGTGTGACCTTAAACAGGCAGTTCATGCTCGAAAACCCTCAAATGTGGCTGAGTTAAAACAATTCTGCGCAAAAGAGTTGGCCAAAATTCCTCCACAGTGATGTGAAAGACTCATCACCAGTTATCGCAAATGCTTGAATGCAATTATTGTTGTGCCACCCTTGGCAGCGCAGCCAAGGGTTGTGCCACCCTTGGCAGCAATAATTGCTGCCAAGGGTTCAGGGGGCTCAGGGGGCAATTATTTTTCACATAGGGTCATGTAGGTTTGGAGAGCTTTTTTCCCTTAATAAATAAAATCATCATTTAAAAACTGCACTTTGTATTTACTCAGGTTATCTTTGTCTCATATTCAAATTTGTGTGGTGATCTGAAACAGTTCAGTGTGACAAATATGCAAAAAAGTAAGAAATCAGGAAGGGGGCAAATACTTTTTCATGGCACTGTATGTTCAACATGCAGGGAATTTGACACCGGTTTACTTCATTCTTTAAGTACAGACTAGATACACAGAGTGTTTATACATATACAAGCAGAACAGAAGCAGAAAATGGAAAAACAGAAATTAAACTTTTAAATAAATTAACAAAGTGCACAGGTGCATGGTCAGTTGGAGGATGTTATCTGCATAGGGACAGACTGGATTTCAATAGATGATCTTATACAGATAAATTGACACTGGCCGTTAAAAGTTCACCATGACAACAGCCTGGGGGAAGAAACTGTTTTGTGCCTGGTACAGTGCTCTGTAACGCTGGTCCCAATGACCTCTGCAGACCTGGTTGTCCTCTGCGGTCTGTGTCTGTCTTGCCTGGTCGCAGATCCACACCAATCAGTGATTGACGTACATTTTTAACTATAAACTGAGCGTATTATTGCATTCACAGAAAATAAATCTGCTTATTTTTTGAAAAATGACATGATCATATCATTAATTAAATTTGATCATTTTACAGGTGGAGTGTACCTGAACCTCCTGAAAAACACATCGAGCATCAGCAAGTCCCAGATCAGGAGGATCTTCTTTGAGGAGCAGCAGAAGGATTGTAAGAGCAAGAAGGCGGCACAGAAGAGGAGGCGACACGTGGTGGCCAAGAAGATGAAGCAGGCCATCGGCACACTGAACCTTCAGGAGCACGACGACGTGTCCAGGGAGACTTTCGCCAGTGACACTAACGAGGCCTTGGAGTCATTAGAGGAGGCTGCAGAGGAGGAAGAGGAGGAGGTTAAGGAGGAGGCTGCTGTGGGGATCGAGGAGACCCCGGTGGTCTATAACTCTGCAGATCTGGAGGTCTTCTGAGGAGAGACCGAACTGAACTTTGGGGATTAGAGCGATTTGGACTGTGATAAAGCACTGGATGATAGGGCTGGGCGATATGGAGTCAATAATCACATGTAGATATTTTAAGTTGAATAGTGAGGCATGACATAAATCTTAAGTTTCCTTAAAGGACTGTCTGAAAAGACAATGACACCAAAATTAACTTTTATGATTGTGTTTAAGACTAGCTGATACTGGAGAGTGTTTAATATGTCAGCAACAAAATTAAAGTCCTAAACACCAAATATTTCAGATTTTTCTTCTTTTTTTTCAACGAAAATTGCAGACAAACTCCTGCACACACTAATGGCCCTTTTCCATCAGCACGTCTTAGCCCTACTCTACTCAGCTCGGCTTTCCCAGACTCTACTCGGCTCTACTCTACTCGTATTGTGCTGCTTTTCCACCAGCCCGCTTCCCTGCCCAGCAGGAGCGGGGTCACCATAAACAGCTGGGCGACACTGCGTTCATGTAATTTTGAGCGCGACACAACAATCAAAACAATGGAGGACTTGGAGGCAATAGTATACTTGCTGCTCAATCTGTGGCTTTTTGTCACAAACCAAATGAAAGAGGAAAGCAGAAGAAGGCTGCAGGCGGCGAGAAGAAATACCAAGGACGAGAGCAATCGAGCTGCAAAGAAAAGACGTATGAGCTAATGGTAGCTACCGCTAGCATGTTAGCTAGCTCGTCGCGCTCATGACTCATCGGTGACGACATTCTCTGACCAATTAGTAACTGGCAGTCGGTCGACGTCACCTTTTAGTATCGACTCAGCTCGTTTAGAACCAGAGCAGAGTAGGTACTAAAAACTGGTTTGTTTTAGGAGGTACCGTGTCGTCGGAAACACAACGCAAACCGGGTAGAGCCGAGTAGAGTAGAGTTGAGTAGGGCTAAGGTGTGCTGGTGGAAAAGGGCTATAAGACTGGAGATAAACTTGCAGTTGGCGGGACATTTTTGTTTATGTGATGTGTGTTACTGGAAGATACCACTAGAGGGCGTAATAAGACCTAAGGCTGTATGCAGGTCCCTGATGTGTCAGACCAGGGATACACAACTCTGATTACAAAGAGGGCTACATAAAACCTTTTTTTCCCTGCCTGAGAGCCACATTGTTAGAAATTGTTGGGTACCCTCAATGGGAAAAAACATAAACCAAAATATTTGACCAAAAACAGTTTAACAAACAAAAAATGCAAATATATTGCAGTCATTAAAAACAGTATACTTATACTCAAACACAAATAATTATGCATAGGAAAGTGAACTTGATACAGAATCCAAGCTAATTTGTCAAATTTACACAGAATTAAAGTCAATTAAGCTTTTTTTTTAATTCAATAAAACAATGAGGGTTTCAATTTTTAAAGCAGAAATATTTTACTTCTACCATTTCAGTATTTAAATTCAAATACTGTAATGAGTAATACTTAATATTATGTTCCAATTAAAGAGATTTAAAGAAACAATAAGTTATTTAATCACTTACAAAAAAGAATGAAAATAAGAACAATCTAGATTAGTAGAAATATCTCTATTTGGTAACTGAATTTGTGCAGGGTGTTGTATTCGTGTCTAAGGTTAAGCACATTGATGGTTTCTGTTATATTTTCTTTTTGTTTACAATGTACCGATTTTTGGAAATCGATGGCCACATTTAGCGAAGTGGAGGGTTGCATGTGGCCCCAGAACTGCCAGTTTCCCACCCCTGTTAGACATAAGCTCACATGACTGTAATTCTGAAAGTAAAAGTTGAAAAAAAAAAAATTTAAGTGCTCCAAGAGCACAAACCCCTGCAGAGGCATTTCCAACATTGTCGGGAAGTTTTTGTGAAAAATGTGTTAAACTAGTCCACCTCACACATTTAAGAAATCCTATTAAAACTTCCTGGATCTGCATAAGGATTCAGATCACCACCAAAATCATAGCACTTCTTTATTGAGCCATGATCAACATTCCCTGAAAATGCTATCAGAATCTGGTGAGGACTTATTTGGTTATTCTTAGAAATGTAGAAAACTGCCCGTTACAGCAACATTAACAAACCCTTTTCATTTCACATTGTCCTTGTGCCTTGACCAACATTTGTAAGCAACTGATGACCAGTGGACAGACCTCACCGTCAGTGTCTGCGCTCAATTTTAAATATTTTCCTCTGTGCACCCTCGTTATTGTCTCAGTGTAATGGTCTAACAAGTTACCATGTTAACTGATGACTCTTGGCTGACTGAGCTGATAGATGTGGTTAAAAAACAAAAACAAAGGATATACCCTCCAATGTTTTATTTTGTTATCAGTATAAAAGAAATACTAATCAGTAGTTTATACGTGAGAAAAAAAAACAACCAGTGAAACAAGACTGACACAAACAAACCACGAAACTGAGTCGACGATGTCAACTGAGTCAAACTGGAAGTCACCAATGTACACGGTCACAGGTTGAACAAATACACCAAAATCACTCTCCAAACTCCAAATTAAAAGACAACTTATGTGATCAGATAGATCAGGGTGGACAATGGCAGCTTGTGGGTCACACGCGGCCCGCCAGGTTAATTTTCAAATATAGAAATTATACATTTAGGATGAAAACATGACAGAGTCTGCCATGGAAACATTAAACAGCAATATTTCCAATAGAAAAGAGCTGCAGTTGACCACAGTTGTCACTGTTAAACTTTGATAGGCATTTCAAAATGTATTTAAAAGAAAAAATACTTAAATAACCACCAAAAAAGGACCTGAAACTGGCTGAATTCTGTGTTTAGTTTACTGAATCAAATATTACTATTTTCATTTGAGTCAAAATGTCATTCTTCTCTTTTTTGTTCCTGTTAAATTATAAGTAACTATAATTGGTAAAATAAGAGCATTCTACCACTGCCACAATGCAACCCTCTGAAAATGAGGACGACACTGATGTTTCTCGTCCCTGAGCTGGTGAGCTTGCATGTTTATATGATGGTAATTGAAGACTTCATGAATCAGTTCCTCTTTACTGTGCTGACTCGTCTACCTCTACACTGATCTCACTGATCATGTGTTGGTGCAGCTCGCGTCTGTGTCGTGCCCTACTGGATAAGTGACGTCTCTTTAAGGAAAAGAATCGCTTCCTTTTCTTTTACTTTAACTAAGAGGGACATTAAATGAGAAAGATACAGTTTTGTTTGAAACTGCATGGGCTTAGAAATCCTCACTTTTATGTAATTATGGATCTATTGTTATTGTTTATTTGTGTTTAAATGTTTTCCTTTGCCATTTCAGCTGATAAACAAAACCTTTGAGTAACAATGAGGCCCTCCTGTTTAAACCTTTAAATCAACAAAACTAAACTGTTTGTGTTTTGGTTATAATTCTTGACTTTTCATATATTCAGTTTAATTGTGTAAATAAAAAATAACTAGAAAAATTGCATTTCCTTGCAGCAAATGCGTTGAAATGCTGAGTCTGAATGCAGAAAATGTGAAATGAAATAGCTGAAAGCAGTGCAAACAAAGCTGAACATGTGAAAATGTGACAGATATTTGGAAGCATGACAGGAAAGCTGAAAACTGTGAAACGTGGTATAAAAATGTTTGAAGTTGTGTAAGAAAGCTAAAAATGAATTAATGTGAAAGAAAATTGGAGAAAGCTGCAGAAATGTTTGTCCACCCTGAAGAAGTTGCAATCAGTGGTCAAAAGACTTTAAATTGTAAGGCCTAAAATGACAAAGACTATAATCAGTAGCCGAAGTGTTTAAATATGTTATGAAATATGCATGATAAAGACAGAAAAAAGAAAAGTGGTATAGAAGTGAAAGGCTGAATGAGTGACAACCTGTGAATATTTCAGTAGAGAAATGTAAAACAGTGTAATATTTGTGTGTAGTCCGGTTTATTCTAGTGGGTATACTCTGACATACTCTGATGGATGTTTGTCCTCTCACGGCCTCCATACACTGAAGACAATTTTGCCACATTTTGACCAGATTTATACGGCATCCACTGAAAACAGCTCTGAGACCAGTTATGGGCCTCCACCCACAGGTTGAGAACTGTTGCACTAGTAGATTGTATTTCAAGCTTGGTCCTTCAAAGATTGTTGTATATCATGAAGAACTAGAAAAATTGCATTTCCTTGCAGCAAATGGGTTGAAATGCTGAGTCTGAATGCTGAAAACGTGTAAAGAAATAGCTGAAAGCAGTGTGAACAAAGCTGAAAATGTGAAATTGTGACCAAAAAAAAAAGTTGAAAGCAGTGAAGCAAAGTTGCAAATGTGTGATAGAAATGGTTACAGTTGTGAAAGAAGGCGGAAAATAAATAAATGTGAAATAAAATTGCAGAAAGCTGCATACATTTTTGGCCACCATGAAGAAGTTGTAATCTATGATTAAAAGTGAAAATTATATGAAATTATATAAAATTGAAATTTGTTAGTGCTAAAATGCCAAAGACTTTGTGTTCACTTAAACCGAGCACATGACCGTGTGAATGGTAAAATCACACAGTGACTGATGATCCCTCACTGTCCCTGCGATGCGCGTCTATCTGCGTCTTTACGCTCACTGGCAGATGGAGGAGCGCACACACAGACGCTGAGAGAAAGTAAAAGTCACACAAGCATGGTATAGGTAACCTTGCGCATTTTGTTGTGGTTATATGGTATTTCGGAGCGTTTTCTAGTGGGTATATGGCGTGTACCTGCTTATGCATCCAGAGTCTGGCGGACTGTGAGCAGAGCGAACTCCGCGCTGAATGTCCGCGGACGTCAGTGCTGTCATAGTCGAGCGCACTGCTGCGTAGTATTTTCTTGTGAAATGAATGTGAAACACAAACCTTGTGCATTGTTTTCCATTTCTCTGTCATGACACTGTACACTGAGGACGAGGAAGAGGAGCTGCTCTGCCTGCTGACTTTGCAAAGCACTAACATGAAGAGACGGAGGTGGTGTCACATTTAATGCGGGTCGATGATGAAGCTGGGTACTTCCGGGTAAACGAGCTGTTGCTGTGCCAAAACCGTAATAGCTATCAAAAAAAGGGTTGCACCGTGAGCATCCCCAGAACCAGCTGAAACGATTGATGTAAGTTTTATGTCTGTGCTGTAGAAAATGTTGACACAAGAGCAGTATAAAAACGGGCTTAAAAGTGAAGCAATCAGCTCTAGGCCTACATCAGCCTACATTTCCCAGAATCCTTTGCGCATGTCTCTGTCATGATGCTGTACACTGAGGACATGAAGAAACAGAGGTGGTGTCAAGCCGGAGAGTGTGTGAAGCTAATGAAATGCGTGCGTGTCACGGCCAGTGCGTGAGAGCTGGCAGCCCTGAATGTGTAACGGTATATTCACACCAGAAGTGATCTGAGCGTAAGTGGCATCCAGCTGCCATTCATTTTCAATGATCGCCAGCGTCGATGGGCGATCGGGGCGACGGCGACGACGAGTGGCGCGATCCAAGTGTCACGAGGGAACTCGTGACACTCAGCTCGAAGCGTTGCAAGCGTTGAGCTGAAGTTGGGAGAAGCTCAACTTTATGCAAATGAGCAGCTACGCAGCCGAGGCGTCAGCCAATTGCAGGCCAATCTAGATTCCCATGCAGAAGATTTTGAGAGGGAGGAAGAGAAAACAACGGAGGAACATTTCCCACAATCCTTTGGGCATTTCTCTGTCAAGACGCTGTAGACTGAGGACCACTGAGGACGAGCGAGAGGAGCTGCTCTGCCTGCTGACTTTGCAAAACACTAACATGAAGAGACGGAGGTGGTGCAACAGTTTATGCGGGTCATGTGAAAATACATGGCGAGCAGTGTTTCGTGTGACAGCAGTGCTTGAAGCGGAGTCCTTGTGGTCATAAAGTCTCGGCGTACATCAGCCTACATTTCCCAGAATCCTTTTGGCATGTCTGTGTCATGACGCTGTACAGTGAGAAGATGAAGAGGCGGAGGTGATGTGAAGCCGGAGTGTGTGTTACGCCAATGAAATGTGTGGGTCTGACGAGCAATGCGTGACAGCTGGCAGGCGTGAATTTTTGAGGGCTAAAATGGCACAGACTGGAGTAAGTAGCATGCGTGTTTGGGTATGTTCTGAAATGTGCATGATAGTAAATAAAAGGCTGGACCGGGAAGCAGCCTTGACAAATGAGTGTCAGACAGACTAACCATTGAGCTAACCAGTCCCCACATACAAGCTCACAGTGGAGAAGACCATTTGATGATGATGTATGCCTGTACAGAGCGGGTGAGTTAAGCTGGGTACTTCGGGTAAATGAGCTAATGCTGTGCCAAAACCGTCATAGCTATCAAAAAAAGGACTGCACCGTGAGCATCACAAGAAGCAGCTGAAATGGTTGTAGCAAGATCAAAACTCCTCCAAAGGACAAGGATGCCTTCATTCCTTTCAACTCTCTCTACGGCCTGGTTGCAACTTACTAGAGACATCCGGAGCCATAAAGTCTCTCTTTATTTCCTGCCATCTACGACCAACAGACAACTTTGTTGATGCTAAAGATGTATTTATTGCCCTGAACTTCCTGGCCTAAACAATGATCGGCCGAGACCTGATAAGGTGTTCGAACAGACTACGTTCACAGAGACTTAAATAATTCTGTTCTACTCCCAGAAGATTCTTCTGTGACACCTAAGATGACTTTTGACCTCCTGGGTAGTGGACCCCTCATTGCTGCCCAAAAGTAGAGAGCAGATGTTTTTCAGCCAACAGAAAACCACAACTTTATAAACTCTTTAACGAAACAATGGACACATCTAACAAAGTGATATTTGATTCTGTCATGAAAAATGCATTCTGATGATGTGACTTCTGTTTCTCTAACCTTACAAATGCCCAAGTTATGAATATAATGCATTAACCTTCTTAAAGCCTCCTCTGAAGCTTTGCCTTCCAACAAACCAAGAGCCCCCCTCAGTGGAAGACTGAGGAGAGAACTTTATTCAGGAATGCATCTGTTATATCTGCATTATTGCCTGTATCTATTGATGAAATGTTTATTATACATTTTCTATACATTAAGTTTTGGTAGCATAACATCTCAAAGACATGCAAACTTATATATCTAAGTTTTAATCACATATATGTTGTTTGGTTGTATTTTTAAGAAGAATTTCACATTTTATTCTTTCTTATCTTTTAGATATGGACTGTTTGGGATCAAACAATTTATCTTAAGATTTTCTGCTCAGTTGGAGTGTTTGTATTGGGTGGTTATCAAAGTACAACTTAATATTTTGGCCAAATGTAAGTTGATAAAGTCTTTGTTACTCATCTAAGGCCCTCCTCCTGTGAGACCCTCCTTAGAAGTCAAAACCAGAGAGACACATTCCTCTCTCTCTCTTCTTCTTTGACTTTTCATCCCTACACTTTGTTTCTATGTCTTCTTCGACAGTCTGATCCGTTTTTTTCTTTTTGTCAACGCGGCTCTCCAATGTCTTACCCTAGTTCTCCTAGTTCTCCAATATCCTCTCCTATATCGTTTTCTAAGTTTTGTCTAAGTAATGTAACAGGCCCGCCGGTTTTCTTGATAAGCCAGTAAGGTATAAGACTACGAGATTTGTTTCATAGTAAATGGACTTTTGTTATTAATTTCGGAATAATTTTTGTCGGGCCAACGAATAATTAATTTTTGAAATTAATTACGAATCGTTTTTTTTCATCTAATCGAGACCTCAAAGCTCCAGCTCCCGCTTCACCTTTAACAGAACCTGCTAGTCCAACCTAAGAAGGCACCTCTCTCCTGTGAAAGCTACGGGACCAGCTCATGTCGGCAAACCCTCTTCCTGGATCCCTCGTGCTAGATTGAGTGTGGACTTCTCAGTCTCCCTTTGGGACGACTCCAAACAAGAACAGTCCTACAAAGCTCTCCAGTAACTCACGGACCAGTTTGAGATACGACTCCAGAAGCAATGCCATAGTGAGACTGCGGTTCTGAACTCCTACAGATGGGCTTGAGTGTCTTGGTTTAATTCCCCATTAGTTACGTCTGATTTGACCTTTCTGGAGTAGATTAATTCGTTAAATTAATCTTCCATAACCACTCAATATACTCAAATGTTTCTTGAGGGTTCATAACTTATTTCCTTATTCACAGCATCAGTGATTAGTATGACTCTGACATTTATTCCCTCTTTAGAGTTTTATTTTATTTTATTTTGTCTTATATATTCATCATATACTTTTAATAAATCACCTTTAAATTTAAAGTTCTGTCTGTTGGTATTCTATTTGGAAGATTGACATCACTGCATGAGAATTCTGTCTTTAGACTTGAGACTGACGAAATTGATAAATTGATAAAGTTTGATTTAATTGATTTATCTGATTTTAATTTAAAATAACTAATAAATCAATTAATGAATTAAATTGAGCCTTTTTTGTATAAAAGGATGGTGCCCCTTTAATTAACGACAGCAAATGATATGTTAAATGAATATTAATTTCTTTACTTAATGTTAATTAATATCCAGAAAAATAATCGCTACACGATTGACGTACGTTTCATGTCTGTACTGTAGAAAATATTGACACGAGAGCAGTTTAAAACTGCTGAAACAAATTTCAGGTGACAGAGGAGAAGTGTACCTTTATTTTGATGTATAAATCATATCTGTGCAGTAAAGTTTGAATCTTTTATTGCAGTTTTTCCGCAACAAATTTTGGAATCTTTAGGCGAAGCTCACGCCCTAACAGGTCACATGACACGCTCTAAGAACAGAGAAATCCTAAAAACTTAGTGTTACTTAAACAGTGATATCTGAAAAACTGTACAAGATAGCAAAAAGATGAACACATGGAAAAACAGTTGACAAGTCAGTGCACCCATCAAAGCAAGAAAGAAGTCTGTACGTGGAAATATGGCCAATCTGTAGAGCGTGAAAGTGGAAGCACTTTTTAGCAGAACTGCATAAGTCTCCCATTCATTTCAATGGGAAAATATGTGCAGAAAATCATTTTTACTGTAAAAACTATGACTGCTAAGCATGTGAAAAATACACCTCTCCTGAACATGCTGCATTGCTCTATTTTTTTCTGTGAAAATCTGTGCAAATTTGAAGGCTGTGAAAGGTGCCAAAATCTGACGGTAGAATAAGAAGAAGAAGAAGAAGAAGAAAAAGAAAAAGCAGAATAATAAAGTCCTAGGAGAAAAATAAGTTGAAATGCTGACTCAGCATTTCAACGCATTGCGTATTGTTTTCCATTTCTCTGTCATGACGCTGTACACTGAGGACGAGGAAGAGGAGCTGCTCTGCCTGCTGACTTTGCAAAGCACTAACATGAAGAGACAGCGGTGGGGTCACATTTAATGCAGGTCGATGATGAAGCTGGGGACTTCCAGGTTAACAAGCTAATGCTGTGCCAAAACCGTGATAGCTATCAAGAAAAGGACTGCACCATGAGCATCACAAGAATCAGCTGAAGGATTGATGTAAGTTTCATGTCTGTACTGTAGAAAATGTTGACACGAGAGGAGTTTAAAAACAGGCTTGAAAGTGAAGCGATCAGCTGTCAGCCTACATTTCCCACAATCCTTTGCGCATTCCCCTGTCATGACGCTGTACAGTGAGGACGAGGGCCAGCTGACTTTGCAAAGCAGTAACATGAAGAGACGGAGGTGGTGTCACATTTAATGTCAATGTGAAAATACATGGCGAACAGTGTTTTGTGTGACAGCAGTGCACAGAGGTGACTCGAAGCTGTCGTATAATGTCGGCGTACATCCGCCTATATTTCCCAGAATTCTTTTCGCATGTCTGTGTCATGACACTGTTCACTGAGAAGATGAGGAGGAGGAGTTGGGGTGAAGCCGGAGAGTGTGTTACGCCAATGAATTGTGTGGGTCTCACGAGCAATGCGTGACAGCTGGCAGCCCTGAATTTTTGAGGGCTAAAATGGCAAAGACTGTAATGAGTAGCATAAGTGTTTACGTATGTTCTGAAATATGGTAGGTATACGGGCTAATGCTGTGCCAAAACTGTGATAGCTATCAAAAAAAGGACTGCACTGTGAGCATCACAAGAACCAGCTGAAACGATTGATGTAAGTTTCATGTCTGTACTGTAGAAAATGTTGACACAAGAGTAGTTTAAAAACGGCCTTCAAAGTGAAGCGATCAGCTCTCTGGGGAGGACTATTACAATGGGAGCAGACGGAGGACTTTGCGGGATACCCGTGGTTCTGAAGCTCACTGAGAAAAAACAATATCAATGTCGAGGTTGAAACGAATTTCAGCTGAAAGAGGAGAAGTGTAACTTCATTTTGATGTATAAATCATATCTTTGAAGTAAAGCTTGCTGCTTTTATTGCAGTTTTTCGGCTATAAATTTTGGAATTTTTTAGGCGTAGCTCACGCTCTACCAGGTCAGGTGACACGCTCTAAGAACAGAGAAATCCTCAAAACTTAGTGCTGCTTAAACAGTGATATCTGAAAAACTGTACATGATAGCAAAAAGCTGAACACATGGAAAAATAGTTGAGAAGTCAGTGAATCCATCAAAGCAAGAATGAAGTCTGTAGAAGTATGCCAAATCTGTAGAGCGTGAAAGTTGAAGCACTTTTCCACAGAACTGCATAAATCTCCCATTCATTTCAATGGGAAAATATCTGCAGAAAATAATTTTTACTTTTAAAAACTATAACAGTTAAACATGTGAAAAATACAAGCACAGGTCTCCTGAACATGCTGCATTGTTCAATTTTTTTCTGTGAAAATCTGGGCAAATTTGAAGGGTGTGAAAACTACCAAAATCTGACGGAAGAATAAGAAGAAGAGGAACTAGAAAAATTGCATTTCCTTGCAGCAAATGCGTTGAAATGCTGAGTCTGAATGCTGAAACTATGAAGTGAAATAGTTAAAAGCAGTGCTAACAAAGTTGAAAATGTGAAAATGGGACATAAAAGTAGTTAGAAGCAGTAAAGCAAAGCTAAAAGTGTGTGAAATGTGTACTAAAAACTGTTTACCGCTGTGAAAGAAAGCTGAAAACAAATATGTGAGATGCCATTGCAGAGAGCTGCATAAGTTTTTGTTGTCCCTGAAGAAGTTGTAATCTATGATTAAAAGAGTAAAATTTGTAAGGCCTTTAATGCCAAAGATAGTAATGAGTAGTATAAGTGTTTCAATATGTTATTAAATGTGCGTTGTACAGAAAGGAAAAATCTACATTAAGTAAAAGGTTGTATGAGTGAAAAGCTGCAATGTCCAGACTGAGGAAAGCAGCCATAAGCAGCCATATGCTGTCTGTATTGAACACACAGCTGAGACGTCTTCTTCAGGTTGAAGAAGCTGTCGCTGTGCCAAAACCGTGATACATTTGGAAAAAAAAGATTGCACCCTGAGCATCCCAAGAACCAGCTGAAATGACTGATGTGAGTTTCATGTCTGTACTGTAGAAAATGTTGACAAGAGAGGAGTTTAAAAACGGGCTTCAAAGTAGGGCTGCCACAAATGACTAATCTGATAGTCGACTAGTCACAGCGTATTTTTGCGATTAGTCGACTAATCTGATCATACGTAAATTTCAGCTTATCGCACCAGCATGCAGCTGATCTTATATAACCATCATTAGCTTCCAGCTTAAAGTGTTGGTATGTGCTAATTAAAAATAAATACAATTAAGATGATAATTCATCCAAGTTTTAATGAACTTTGCAGCTTGTAGCATTCTATTGCTGCATTCTATCCATGTCATTATATTTGCACCAGTATGCCTCTCCGCAAGAGGCAAGGTGATAAGGTTGAAGCTCTTCATCTTCCAACTTTCACTCAGGAAATGGCAAGACACACCAAAGTACGCCTCTGTTGCATTGGTCCACACATCAGCAGTCAGGGCGAGGAAAGTTTTGACAGCTCTGAGGGTCTGCTTTACCTTAAAGATATGAGATGATTTGGAACAACAGTAAGCATTAGGAAGAAAATTGTATTTTTTTCATTATTAATAATATTTGCCAATTTACGTATCAAGATGCAAATTTATTTACCAATTCAATAATTCCATTGTTATATTAAATACAGTGAAGTAGGTAAAACAATAACCATTCAACATATCAGTAAAAAAAATCTTTACATTTCATTGCTCTTGTTTTATGCTTTAACCTACATTAATTTATTGATTGGCCAGTCAGCAAACTCTTAATATTATTTCATCATGAAATGTGTTAAATTCTAATACAGATTGCTGTTTTGTGTTGGGTCTAGAGAGAGAGAAAGAGAATCTGACCTTTTCATAGGTTGTGTCGTATTTCTTTTCCATCATTGTGGTAAAGTGGGATCGACCTGGTAGGTAGTTATCATGGTATTCTAGGTTAAACTGCTTGATCATCTCTTTGAAACCTTGGTGGCCAACCATGGACAGGGGTCTCATGTCCGTCACCAACATGTTGAAGATTGCTTCTGTCAGGACATTTGCTTGCCGAGGTGTGCAGGTTGTTGACTAGGTTAATGAAGTCGTCATCGTTCATGTTAACGCTTACAGCTATTAGTAAGAAGCTCACTGTTGACGCTAATGTTAGCAGCTAACTAGCCAATTAGCTTACAGAGACGACTGTCCCTCTTTGTCAGGTATTGCATCCACGACGTGCTTTCGTTTAAGATGCTCGTGCTGCCATGAAAGGCAAGTTTGCCTTCCACATTTTGCACTGTACGTTCTTGTCTTTTAATTTTGTAAAATGCTCCCAAACTTTCGAGCTGTGTCGCCTTTTTGCCATGTTACTCTAACTCTTTTGGTGATGTCACGGGTGACCCGGATTACTGCTACTGCGCATGCGCGTTAAGGACAGAAAGACAGACCGTGGAAGTTACAGCGGCAGTTTTGAGAGAAAAACAATGTGTTAAAAGGTTAAACAACTACGTCGACTACTAAATTAGTTGTAGACGTAGTCATGACTAGTCGACTAATCGTGGCAGCCCTCTTCAAAGTGAAACGATCAGCTCTCAGCCTACATTTCCCACAATCCTTTGCGCATTTCTCTGTCATGATGCTGTACACTGAGGACGAGGGAGAAGAGCTGCTCTGTCTGCTGACTTTGCAAAGCACAAACATGAAGAGACAGAGGTGGTGCAACAGTTTATGCGGGTCATGTGAAAATACATGGCGAGCAGTGTTTCGTGTGACAGCAGTGCTTGGAGCGGAGTCCTTACGGTCGTAAAGTCTCGGCTTACATCAGCCTACATTTCCCAGAATCCTCTTGGCATGTCTGTGTCATGATGCTGTACAGTGAGAAGATGAAGAGACGGAGGTGATGTGAAGCCGTAGAGTGTGTAACGCCAATGAAATGTGTGGGTCTGACAAGCAACGTGTGACAGCTGGCAGGCGTGAATTTTTGAGGGCTAAAATGGCAAAGACTGTAATGATGTAATGTAATGCATGCGTGTTGGGTATGCTGTGAAATGTGCATGATAGTAAATAAAAAGCTAAACCAGGAAGCAAACCCCAGTCTCTGGATTGAGTGTCAGACACACTAACCATTGAGCTAACCAGTCACCACAAACAAGCTCACCGCGGAGGAGACTATTTTATGATCCTGTTATGCGTGTACAGTGCAGGTGAGTTAAGCTGGTTACTTCTGCACCGTGAGCATCACAAGAAGCAGCTGAAACGATTGATGTAAGTTTCATGTCTGTACTGTAGAAATTGTTGACACGAGAGCAGTTTAAAAACGGCCTTCAAAGTGAAGCGATCAGCTCTCGAGCTGAAGATTTGGAATGGCAGCATATGGAAGACACTGCGGGATACCCGTGGCTCTGAGGCTCACTGAGACAAAACGATGTCAATGTCGAGGTTGTAACAAATTACAGGTGAAAGAGGAGAAGTGTACCTTTATTTTGATGTATACGTCATATCTGTGCAGTAAAGTTTGAATCTTTTATTGCAGTTTTTTCAGCTATAAATTTTGGAATCTTTAGGCGAAGCTCACGCTCTAATAGGTAACATGACACGCTCGAAGAACAGAGAAATCCTCAAAACTAAGTGTTACTTAAACAGTGATATCTGAAAAACTGTACAAGATAGCAAAAAGATGAACACATGGAAAAACAGTTGACAAGTCAGTGCACCCATCAAAGCAAGAAAGAAGTCTGTACTTGGAAATATGGCCAATCTGTAGAGCGTGAAAGTTGAAGCACTTTTCAGCAGAACTGCATAAGTCTCCCATTCATTTCAATGGGAAAATATGTGCAGAAAATCATTTTTACTGTAAAAACTATGACTGCTAAGCATGTGAAAAATACAAGCATACCTCTCCTGAACATGCTGCATTGCTCTATTTTTTTCTGTGAAAATCTGTGCAAATTTGAAGGCTGTGAAAGGCGCCAAAAATCTGACGGTAGAATAATAATAATAAATAGAAAAATTGCATTTCCTTGCAGCAAATGCGTTGAAATGCTGAGTCTGAATGCTGGAACTGTGAAATTAAATGGCTAAAAGCAATGCAAACAAAGCTGAAAATGGGACATAAAATAGTTGGAAGCAGTGAAGCACAGCTGCAAATGTGGGAAATGTGTAATAAAAATGGTTACAGTTGTGAAAGAAAGCTGAAAATGAATAAACGTGAAAGGAAATTGCAGAAAGCTGTAGAAATGTTTGGCCATCATGAAGAAGTTGTAATCTATGATTAAAAGAGTAAAATCTGTTAAGGCTAAAATGACAAAGATTGTAATCAGTAGCAGAAGTGTGAAATATGTTACCAAATTTGCATTGTAAAGACAGGAAAAGAATAAAGTAGTATTGGTAGTGACAGGTTGAATGACTGACAACCTGTGACATCCAGACTGAGAGGACAGCAGCCAGATGCATACAGCAAGGAGCTGTAGTAATCAGCAGTCTGTATTGGACACACAGTTGAAAAGTACAACTGCCTTCGCCAGAATTTGAACCCGGGCCGCCGGAGGGAGAGTCAGCAACTCTGCGGCTAAAAATATATATATATGTTAAATGTTATGGAAATTGTGGCTTTGTTGGATTTCAGTAGGAAGTGAAATAAACATTTCAGCTCCAAAAAAAAAAAAGAATGTTCTGGCTATTATTTGTGCATTCAGGCTTTAAAGGGTTAAAATATGAAGTGCAACTGAATATGCATAATTAGCCTAGTTAAATTTAAGTAACTGAAAAATGTTTTGGCATCAATTTGTAGGCTACAAGTCCACAACATTATGAACTATTCAGTATAAAAGCATCTGACTTGAAAATTAATGTGGTGATTTTCATTGGAGGACAATAAGGAGTGGACATTAGCAGTCAGAATGTCATTAGAAACTTGATCTGCTCAAGTTAACATCTAGGTCAAAGTTATCACTACTTCATTTTTAAATCAAGAAATGTATACTTGAACATCAAACTCAAAGTAATAATAGCCTACATAAATGATTTTGTAAATCTGGACAGGAATATCTGAGTAGAGAAATGTAAAACAGTGTTATATTTTTATGTAGTCTGGTATATTCTAGTGGGTATAATCTGACATACTCTGATGATGTTTGTCCTCTTAGGGCCTTCATACACTGAAGACATTTCTACCGCAATTTGACCAGATTAATACACCGTCCACTGAAAACAGCTGAGACCCACAATGGGCATCCACCTACAGGTTGGAAATCGCTCCATTAGTAGACTGTATTTGAAGCTTGATCCTTCAAAGATTGTTCTGATATCATGGAGAATAAGTGATGGAGGATCCCTCAGGGTGAATTTATTATTTAGAAAACAGTGAGTGAGTGAAAACAAGAGCTGGACTGATGAAGAATGTAGCGTTTTGATAAATGAAAGGCTGACTCGTCAGTTTTTGAAGTCTTTTGTTCACTTAAACCAGGCACATGAGCTGTCAAGACACCGTGTGAATGATAAAATCACACAGAGTGACTGATGATCCCTCACTGTCTCTGCGATGTGCGTCTATCTGCGTCTTTATGCTCACCGGCAGACGGAGGAGCGCACACACACACACATGCTGTGAGAAAGTGAAAGTCACACAAGCATGCTGCTATACGTATCCTTGCGCATTTTGTAGTGGTTATATGGTATTTCGGGGCGTTTTCTAGTGGGTATATGGCGTATACCTGCGTATGCAGCCAGAGTCTGGCGGACTGTAGAGCAGAGAGCAGTGTCCGCGGGCGTCAGAGCTGTCATAGTCGAGCGCACTGCCGCGTAGTATTTTCTTGTGAAATGAATGTGAAAGCCTACATTTCCCACTTACCTTGCGCATTGTTTTCCATTTCTCTATCATGACGCTGTACATTGTGGACTAGGAAGAGGAGCTGCTCTGCCTGCTGACTTTGCAAAGCACTAACATGAAGAGACGGAGGCAGTATGACATTTAATGTGGGTCAATGATAAAGCTGGGGACTTCCGGGTATACGACCTAATGCTGTGCCAAAACCGTGATAGCTATCAAATAAAGGACTGCACCGTGAGCATCACAAGAATCAGCTGAAACGATTGATGTAAGCTTCGTGTCTGTACTGTAGAAAATGTTGACACAAGAGGAGTTTAAAAACGGGCTTGAAAGTGAAGCTGTCGGCCTACATCAGCCTACATTTCCCACAATCCTTTGCGCATGTCTGTGTCATTAGGCTGTACAGCGAGGACGAGGGCCAGCTGACTTTGCAAAGCAGTAACATGAAGAAACGGAGTTCGTGTCAAATTTAATGTCGATGTGAAAATATATGGCGAGCAGTGTTTTGTGTGACAGCAGTGCGTGGAGCGGACTCGGCGCTGTCGTATGGTGTCGGCGTACATCCGCCTACTTTTCCCAGAATCCTTTTCGCATGTCTGTGTCATGACGCTGTACACTGAGAAGATAAGCAGACGAAAGTGGTGATACGACAATGAAATGTGTGGGTCTGACGAGCAATGCGTGACAGCTGGCAGGCGTGAATTTTTTAGGGCTAAAATGGCAAAGAATGTAATGAGTAGCATGCGTGTTTACGTATGTGTTGAAATATGCATGATAGTAAAAAACAGTCTATACCAGGAATCGAACCCCAGTCTCCGGATAAAATGAGAAGTGTGCTAACCACTAGGCCAACAGATCAGATAAACCACCATGACACACCCGCCAATACAGCAGCAGACTATGTAATGATGCTGTAAGCTTGCACAGAACGTTGAAGTTAAGCTGGGTACTTCCGGGTATACGGGCTAATGCTGTGCCAAAACCGTGATAGCTATCCAAAAAAAGGACTGCACCGTGAGAATCACAAGAAGCAGCTGAAACGACTGATGTAAGTTTCATGTCTGTACTGTAGAAAATGTTGACACGAGAGCAGTTTAAAAACGGGCTTCAAAGTGAAGCGATCAGCTCTCTGGGGAAGAGAATTTCAATGGGAACGGACTGAAGACTTTGCGGGATACCCGTGGCTCTGAAGCTCACTGAGACAAAACGATGTCAATGTCGAGGTTGAAACGAATTTCAGCTGAAAGAGGAGAATTGTAGCTTCATTTTGATGTATAAATCATATATGTGGAACAAAGTTTGAATCTTTTGTTGCAAGTTTATCTGCTAGAAATTTTGGAATTTTTAGGTGAAGCTCACACTCTAACAGGTCACGTGACACGCTCTAAGAACAGAGAAATCCTCCAAACTTAGTGTTGCTTAAACAGTGATATCTCAAAAACTGTAGAAGACAGCAAAAAGCTGAACACATGTTAAAATAGTTAACAAGTCAGTGAATCTGTGAAAGTAAGAATTAAGTCTGTAGGTGGAAGTATGCCGAAGCTGTACAGCCTGAAAGTTCAAGCACTTTTCAGCAGACCTGCAAAAAACTCCCATTGACTTCAATGCAAAATATCTGCAGAAAATCATTTTTACTGTAAAAACTGTAACAGTTAAACATGTGAAAAATACAAGCGCAAATCTCCTGAACATGCTGCACTGCTCAATTTTTTTCTGTGAAAATCTGTGCAAATTTGAAAGCTGTGAAAAGGTCCAAATAGTTGAGGGAAGAATAAGAAGAAGAAGAAGAAGAAAAAGAAGAAGAAGAATAAAGTCGGATAACAATATGTTGAAATGCTGACTCAGCATTTCAACATAATAAAGTCGGATAACAATATGTTGAAATGCTGACTCAGCATTTCAACATAATAATAATAATAAGAAAAAGCAGAATAATAAAGTCCTAGGAGAACAATAAGTTGAAATGCTGAGTCAGCATTTCAACTTAATAAAGTCCTAGGAGAACAATAAGTTGAAAAGCTGACTCAGCATTTCAACTTAATAATAAAGTCGGAGAAAAACAATAAGTTGAAATGCTGGGTCTCAGCATTTCAACTTAAAAGAAGAAAAAGCAGAATAATAAAGTTAGAGATGAACAATAAGTTGAAATGCTGACTCAGCATTTCAACTTAAAAAGAAAAAGCAGAATAATAAAGTAGGAGACAATAAGTTGAAATGGTGAGTCAGCATTTCAACTTAATAAAGTAGGAGAACAATAAGTTGAAATGGTGAGTCAGCATTTCAACTTAATAATAAAGTAGGAGAACAGTAAGTTTGAATGATTATTCAGCATTTCAACTTAATAAAGTAGAAGAACAATAAGTTGAAATGGTGAGTCAGCATTTCAACTTAATAAAGTAGGACAACAATAAGTTGAAATGCTGACTCACCATTTCAACTTAAAAAAGTAGAAGAACAATAAGTTGAAATGCTGACTCAGCATTAGACAGAGAGATAGACAGATAGATTAATAGAAATAGATCACAAGACAGAGACAGATGTACACATAGACATAGACATAGATTGATTAATTGATAGATAGACATGGAGATAACTCAATACATATTTATCATGAAAAAGACATAAGGTATTCTCTGAGTCACTTTTGAAATACACTCACTGGCCACTTTATAAGGTACACTCATTCAAACATCCATCAACCCAAATAGCTAATCATCCAATCACATGGGAACAACTCAATGCATCATGTCATGAAGACCTGGTCAAGGCTGAAGCTCAACCTGAGCATCAGAATGGAGCTGAGAGGTGGTTTAAGTGACTCTAAAGGTGGCATGATTGTTGGTGCTGGATGGGCTGGTCCGTCAGAATTGATGATCTACCAGGGTTTACACACATACACACACACACACACCCACACACACACACACAACCATCTCTAAGGTTTAACAAAGAATGGTCTGAAGAAGAGAAAATATTATATTACCAGTTCTCTGGGTGGGAATGCCATTTTGATGCCAGAGCTCAAAGGAGAATGACCAAAGTGGTACGAGATGATAATACCTCAAATAACCACTCATTACAACTTAGATGACCATTTCTGAACACACAATCTTGAAGGAGATGGACTACAACAGCAGAAGACCAAACCAGGTGCCACTCCTGTCAGTTAGGAACAGAAAACTGAGGCTACAATTCACACGGGCTCCACAAAATTGGACATCAGGAGATACAATTTGTTCTTGTACATTGTAAAAAATGTTTTGCAACCCCACTATCATAAGGCACACTGAGCTGTTGTTGAATCTCTAAATAAATAATAAAAAATTAAAAAAATTGCCTCATAGAAACATTTTTATAGGCTGATATCGCTCATCAATTACCTGATATTTAAAGCGTAAAGTACTGTGAGATACTAAAAACTTTTCTTGAAAAATTAAAACATTTATTATGTAATAGCAAAGTTTGTAGATGGAAGACACACAGTTTCTTCCTGCAACAGGCAGAAATAAGGGCAGACAAAAGATAATATTTAATCTCTTTAAAAAAGTACTTTTACTTGAAATGTTATGCAAAGAAAAATGCACTTCAGACCCTAAATACAGTGAGTGCAAGAAAAAGTTTAAAAACGAAGAACTGCTGCTTTTTTTTGTTTGTTTTTGTTTTTATAAGCTTTGTTTTTTGCTAATAGTGTAAAGAGACAGTGGACTACGACGGCCACTTAAAGAAATGAAAATAAATAATGAAAACTCAAAATTTTCGAGGAAAAACTCGAAATTTTTGAGTTTATAAAGTGGCAAATTTATGACTTTAAAAACTCGCAAATTTATGACTTTAAAAACTCGCAAATTTACTACTTCATAAAGTGGCAAATTTACGACTTATAAACTTGAAATTTTCAAGAAAAAACAAAATTTTCGAGTTTATAAAGTCGCAAATTTACGACTTTATAAAGCAGTAAATTTGCGAGTTTATAAAGTCACAAATTTGCGACTTTATATACACTTATTTCGGGTCAATAAATCATTAATAAAACAACGTAGTTTCAAACCCGACCCCTGTTTTTAATCACTGTCATAAAGACTGTGAGTTATAACCTCATTTTCCTCCAAACCAGCCGTCCCCTGAGCCAGACAACTTCACTTGGTCTCAATATGCTGCTGGTGATGGCTTGACGGCTTAGGGACCGTTGGCAGGTGACCAAATTCAGCCTGATGATCACACATCTCCTCTAGTTTATACTACTACATTTGATTTTTTAATATTGACATATCCTTATTAATAGACAATGGCTATAAAAACTGCAATAAATGTAATGTTGTGGACTGTAGTGACACCAAACGCATGATCAAACATCTCCTCCGAATTCACAGCGCTTACTTTAGAGAAATATCTTTTTAATGTAATTTAAATTATTATTTTTTTAAGATTGAAGTATGTTTATCAATAGGTAATAACTCTAAAAACTGTACTAACTTAACTGTTGCTGACTGTAGTTCAACCAAACTCAGCCTGGTGATCAAACATCTCTTTTATCTTATACTTTAGCTCTTATTTAAGAGAAATAGGTTTTAATGTGATTTGTATGATTTTTTAAATATTGGCGTATATATATATGATCATCAGGCTGAGCCATTACCTATTTATAAAGATTCTTCACTATATAAAAATCTTATAAATTAAATATAAACCTATTTCTCTTAAATAAGAGCTGTAGAATAAACTAGAAGACATGTGTTATCATCACGCTGTCTTTGGTGCCATGACAGTCAACAACAGTTAAGTGATTACAGTTTTTATAGTTATTACCTAGTGATAACATACTTCACTATTTTAAAAATCATATGAATTAAATTTAAACATATCTATCTTGAGTAAGAACTGTAGTATAAACTAGAAGATATGTTTGATCATCGGGTTGGCTTTGATGCCAATACTGTAAACAACAGTACAGTTATTACAGTTTTTATAGTTATTACCTGCTAATACATATATGTCAGTATTATAAAATTAAATATAAATTACAAAAGCCAAAACCAGTGAAGCTGGCACATTGTGTAAATCGTAAATAAAAACAGAATACAATGATTTGCAAATCCTTTTCAACTTATATTCAATTGAATACACTGCAAAGACAAGATATTTAATGTTCGAACTGAGAAACTTTATTTTCTTTTGCAAATAATCATCAACTTAGAATTTAATGGCAGCAACACATTGCAAAAAAGTTGGCACAGGGGCATTTTTACCACTGTGTTACATCGCCTTTCCTTTTAACAACACTCAGTAAACGTTTGGGAACTGAGGAGACCAATTTTTGAAGCTTTTCGGGTGGAATTCTTTCACATTCTTGCTTGATGTACAGCGTAAGTTGTTCAACAGTCCGGGGTCTCCGTTGTTGTATTTTACGCTTCATAATGCGCCACACATTTTCAATTGGGGACAGATCTGGACTACAGGCAGGCCAGTCTAGTACCCGCACTCTTTTACTACGAAGCCACGCTGTTGTAACACGTGCAGAATGTGGCTTGGCATTGTCTTGCTGAAATAAGCAGGGGTGTCCATGAAAAAGACGTTGCTTGGATGGCAACATATGTTGCTCCAAAACCTGTATGTACCTTTCAGCATTAATGGTGCCTTCACAGATGTGTAAGTTACCCATGCCTTGGGCACTAATGCACCCCCATACCATCACAGATGCTGGCTTTTGAACTTTGCCTATAACAGTCCGGCTGGTTCTTTTCCTCTTTGGTCCGGAGGACACGACGACCACACATTCCAAAAACAATTTGAAATGTGGACTCGTCAGACCACAGAACACTTTTCCACTCTGCATCAGTCCATCTTAGATGAGCTCGGGCCCAGCGAAGCCGGCAGCGTTTCTGGGTGTTGTTGATAAATGGCATTCGCTTTGCATAGTAGAGTTTTAACTTGCACTTACAGATGTAGCGACGAACTATAGTTACTGACAGTGGTTTTCTGAAGTGTTCCTGAGCCCATGTGGTGATATCCTTTACACAGTGATGCCGGTTTTTCATGTAGTACCGCCTGAGGGATCGAAGGTCACGGGCATTCAATGTTGGTTTTCGGCCTTGCCGCTTACGTGCAGTAATTTCTCCAGATTCTCTGAACCTTTTGATGATATTACGGACTGTAGATGATGAAATCCCTAAATTCCTTGCAATAGCTCGTTGAGAAATGTTGTTCTTAGGGTTAGGGTTAGGGTTAGAAACTGTTCGACAATTTGCTCACACAAAGTGGTGACCCTCGCCCCATCCTTGTTTGTGAATGACTGACCATTTCAGGGAAGCTGCTTTTATACCCAATCATAGCACCCACCTGTTCTCAATTAGCCTGTTCACCTGTGGGATGTTCCAAATAAGTGTTTGATGAGCATTCCTCAACTTTCTCAGTCTTTTTTGCCACTTGTGCCAGCTTTTTTGAAACATGCTGCAGGCATCAAATTCAAAATGAGCTAATATTTGCAAAAAATAACACAGTTTACCAGTTCGAACGTTAAGTATCTTGTCTTTGCTGTATATTCAATTGAATATAGGTTGAAAGGGATTTGCAAATCATTGTATTCTGTTTTATTTAGGATTTACACAACGTGCCAACTTCACTGGTTTTGGGTTTTGTACATTAAAACCTTTATCGCTTAAATAAGAGCTGTAGTATAAACAAGAAGAGATGTGTGATCATCAGGCTGGCTTTGGTGCTGCTACAGTCAACAACAGTACAGTTATAACAGTTTTTAAAGTCATTACCTATTGATAAACACACTTCACTTTATTAAAAATCATATGACTTAAATTTAAACATATTTATCTTGAGTAAGAGCTGTAGTATAAACAAGAAGATATGTCTGATCATCAGGCTGATTTTGGTGTTACTACAGTCAACAACAGCACAGTTATTACAGATTTTATAGTCATTACCTATTAATGAATATACGTAAATATTTTTTAAAAAATCACATAAATTGCATTAAAACCTATTTCTCTTAAATAAGAGCTGTAGTGTAAACAAGAAGAGATGTTTGATCATCAGGCTGATTTTGGTGTTACTACAGTCAACAACAGTACAGTTATTACAGCTTTTATAGTCATTACCTTTTGATAAACTTATGACAATAATAAAAAATAATATAAATTACATTAAAACATTTTTCTCTAAAGTAGGAGCAGAAGCAGTATAAACTCGAGGCAGTGTTTGATCATTAGTATGAGTTTGGTGTCACTACAGTCCACAACAGTGCAGTTTGTACAATAATTATTGTCATTGCATATGAATTCGCACAGTTCTATAAAATATTTTTATTCAATCAAAAGTTTTTTTGCTGAAGTAAGGGCTGTAGTTTAAGGTAGAGGAAATCACCATTCATGTTTTATTATCATTTTGTTGTTAGATCTCATAACTTTGATGGTATTTGCTTTATTTTCATTTAAAAAATCCTGTAAAATATTTTAATTCACAGTTCTTAAAAAATATGACATGTAGTATGAATAGCCCGTCATTTCTGTGTTCGTGAGTTTGAAGACGTTACATGTCTTTATGGTGAAATTATTGAATTTCCTTTCACACCATTCCTCTGATATGGTAAGTTGCCTACGGTCCCTAAGCCACGGAGCCATCACCGGCTGTATATTGAGACCAAGTGAAGTTGTCTGGCTCGGAGGACGGCTCGTTTGGAGGAAAATAAGGTTGTAGCTCACAGTCCTTATCACAGTGATTAAAAAGAGGGGTCGGGTTTGGAAGTACGTTGTTTTATTGATGAGTTATTGACCCGAAATATGAGATATAAAGTGGCAAATTTGACTTTATAAAGTCAAAAATTTACAAGTTTATAAACTTGTAAATTTGCAACTGTATAAACTCGAAATTTTCGAGTTTATGAGTCATAAATTTGCGACTTTATGAACTCGAAAATTTTTTACTTTATAAACTCGAAAATTTCGAGTTTTCATGTTTTGTTTACATTTCTTTATGTGGCCCTAATACGCCGTCGTAGTGGACAGTGTCAAAAACTCAACTCAATATTAATCTAGCATTTTTCATAAGAAAAGCAGCCCAAAGTGCTTTACAGAGGAATGACTGACAGAAAATTAAAAAAAAGAGATAAACTACCATAGACTACGACTGATAGGAAAGAAATAAAACAATAAAATGATTAATATAAATGTTCAGTAAGACCTAGTTCAATTACAGGGATAATGAATATTAAAATAAAACATATATATAGATAACAGGGATTCAAATTAAAATAAAATCAGCAAAATTGGGATAAAGCACTCGAAAAACTAACTTAAACCAAAGATAAATCTTGAATAAAGCAGAAATAAAACTAAGAACTAGTTGAAACAATAACAGAAATTTACAAAACCGAAACGATGACTTTCTCTCTGAAACCTAAACTTTTGTTAAAACATGGGAGAAATGGACAGACTTTGTTGTAAATATGACTATATTATATTTACCTCCACCAAGGAGGTTATGTTTTCGATGACATATGTTTGTTAGCAAGATTACACAAAAACTACTGGACAGATTTTGCTGAAATTTTCAGGACATGTTGGTAATGGCCCAACTTAAAAATGATTAGATTTTGATGGTGATCCAGATAACTACCATTAGCAAACCATCGTTTTTGCTCAATAACTGTCAAACTAATAATGATATCAACATGATTCTGAGTGCTAGATGTCGGTTTTCAGGGTCACGAATCATATTATTGTGGCAACGCAGTCTGGAGGAGGGGGAGGGTATGTGTGGTACACTGAGTTGAGGGCTTGGACCTCAATCCCCTTCAAATAATTTTGGCCATAAAAGGTAGATGGCTGACAACGCCACCTTGGGAATTGCACCCAAAGACTCACTCCTTTCACCAGAAGGACACAGGTCCGTTATTGAACAAGCCAGAGACGTGGTTCCAGTATAAACAAAAAGATCATCTTTATTAAACAACAAAAAGGTAAACTTTATCAAAACCCAGTTAAAAAAAACAGGGAATGGGGGAAAGTAAGGGGACCAATCAGAGGCTGGGGTGTACCAGGGGTGAAGAGGGGCTGATGAGGGGGAGAGGGGTATCCCAACAGAACCAAAAATTAACAAAAATCACCCCAGACGCTCGTGGCAGACACACACACACTCACTCGCACGGACGTGGAAGGGGGAGCCCAAACCAGGAACACAGCACACCAAGGAAGGGGACACCACCACCCTAAACACCAACTTCTTCACCCGTGGCTCCCAGCTCTGAAAGGACAAGAAAACGAAATTAGAAGGGGAAATTAAACACAACAATACAAACTCAAATGGTTCAAAAAAAAAAAAAAAAAAAAAGGAATATCCCCCTACACCCAACCTAATCAAATTAATATCAATTAAAGGGAGTAGCAAATCCCCCTAACCAATAATTAAAGCAAAATAACGAAAATCTAATTATACCCCAAACCACCCAAAAAGGAGGAACAAAAACAATAAACCACTTCAAAATATTTCAATCTAAGTAAATGAACAGAGTATACTCAAATACCAAAACCTAAACCACTAAACCCCCTAAAGCAAATAAATAATCAATTAATTAAGCCCAAGCAGGAAAGAAATCACAAATCAACCCCAAAGAAACTTATCATAAGGGAGATGAAATTAGTCACTAATAAACCCCAACAAAATTGTTCACAAAGAAAATGAAATTAATCACAAAGGAAACTAAATCAATCACTACTAAAGTCCCCCCCCCCCCGAAAAAGAGAACGTAATGACCCATAATAATTAATAAACACAGCAAAAGTAGAAACAATAACTCAAATCATCAATAATTCCCCAAACCCCATAGTCAATAAAAGTCCATGGCCTGCGGGGCCCATAGGCGCTGAGGCGTCAGGTCATATGCATGCGGGGCGTTGAACAGCCCGCAGCTTATCCAGGCCAAGCCAGGGGCGCATGCACAAAGGAGCCCTACTCCCACAAAACACAGAGCAGCAAGCAGATTAAAAACGATGAGTAAAATGGTAAATGGGCTTGAACCTGCAACCTCCCAATCACTGACCAAGCGTACTAACCAGCTGTGCCACCGACGCAGTACCGACCAGTAAGCGGAGCGAAGCCCAGCCCAGTATCACCGGGCAGAGTAAAGCTCAGCAAAACAAAGCGGTCCAGCAAGGCAAAGCAGGAAGCGGAGCAAAGCAGCCGCGTCCAAGGGTTCCCACTGCCGTAGCCCACGAGCGCAGGCAGATCACCGTCTATCCACCCCGAGGGAGAGGTGACATTATGTGCCGATTGCAGCTACAGGAGGCATCCCCAGGGGAGTAACACACAGGGCATCTGTGGGTGAGCAGCCGCGGGTGCCGGGTGAACCCGGAAGCGAATGGAGCCGAGAATCGCCAAGCAAGAGGGCTACCGGAGGTTCCCCTACCTCCTTTTATAGGGCGCCCCCAGGCGGTCATTGGCTGACACACACCCTGGGAGTCAAGCGCGGATGAGGGTGGCAGCAACCTCATCCTGCTACATTATGATGGTAACTTTACCATGGAACTATTGCTTTTAAATGTAACAACAATATTGAACATGAACATTGAAAATACAAAGTAAAAAAAAAAAAGTAAAATTGATAACTAGCGCTACTGAATCAAACCAAGCTAAAAGCCAGATAAAATGGTGGGTCTTATGCTTTTACAAACACCCAGAGAGCTCGACATTTTAATACCCAGGGCTAATAAAGGGGGGCGAGAGAGCAGAGGAAGACATGCAGGAAGTTAAGATGATGCTGGGATAAAACCTGGGCCACCAGCATGAGACAAAATCCCCAACACATTTGAGTCTGTGCACAGGCATAACCACCAGACTATCAGCCTTCTTCTTTTCTATCTACTCTTATTGCATTGAATAAGAGGAAGATTTAGAAAAAGTTCAGAGAAAATTGTAGCTTTGGTTCAGTAACAGCCAAGTAAATCCACTGTGCTACTGCCCAGAGTAGGAAAACTGTTCAACAAATCCTTCAGAATAGGTGTGGAATTGCAAATAAAAAGACTTAACGTCATCATTAAGAATAAAGACCGCACTAACTAAGCTCTACAGGTAGGTGGCAGCAAAGGTTTTAAAATGATAAAGATAAAGGGAACAATTAAAGTTAATAATGAGAAAGAACAAGAGTCAATGTAAGAGGACTGTTTTGACCCTGAGTGCATCTGAGACATTATAACGGAAATATGAAGACAAAAAATTAAAGGCAGTATTAGGAGAGGCTGTAGTGTGACTGAAGGATTCATTTACATTACACTGTGACTTTTAAATAACTCAGTGGTTGTTTCCATATCTGACCTATTGTGTGGAAGTTTGGAGAAGTGCTTGTAAAACATAAAGTCATTCAATATTTGTTTTACAAAAAAGAGCGATCAGTAGAAGTCGATATAAAGATCATTCAGATCCATTATTCACAAAGTTAAAGTGGTTACAATTTCATGAATTAGTGGATTCTTCAAGTTGTGTTTAAAGCTCTTAAGAAACTTTACAGACAAACAGACAAGATTTGAAAAAAGAGAGTCAGTATAATTTAAAGGGAGCTGAGATCTTTTAAAAGTCTAGGTGTAGAATCAAACTGATGGAGCAATGCATCTCTGACAGAGGAGCCACTTTATGAACAATCATGACGGATAAACTAAAGAGTCTAAATTTACACTCCATATTTAAAATTAGAATAAAAAACATCATGTTAGGAAGATATGATGAGATCTGAAAGCAAAGTTCTGTTCTGTCTTTGTGTTTTTTTCAGGTTCATTGCTGTTTTTAACCTTCTTTTTCAGATAAATTGTAATTTGAATCCATGTTTCTTTTAGAGGGAAGTGAGGCTTCCTTGGCCCTGCAGCAATTTGATTTAAAGTTTTTGTTTTATTGTTTTATTATGTATTTGTTCCTTGTTACAATCTTGTAAAAAGGAACAGATCAAATATTCTTTCTGCTCCTTTTCATTTATTAGTTTGCTTGTTTGTATTGAAGTGCTTTCTTTTATTAATAAATGAAATAAAACTGAATTGAAATGCATTTATTTGTAGAAAATTTCTAGATGTATGTGATGTGCTTGTGACTGACAGAGACTTTATACTGCTAATTTTGCCAACCCAGGACCAAAAACCATCTGTTATAAAGCCCTATTCCATCTCTTTAATCATTTAACATAATTTTTATTGATTTTCAAATATAAATCTATACCACACATTTAAGGACTTTGCACACCAGACACAATTTTTATGTTGCAAATAATTTGCACACAATAATAGTTTTTCAAATCCATAGCCAGCCCATGTCCAGGTTAATTGGAGACTTAAAGGGTTATTGTAGGTTTTTTGAAGTGGGGTTGCTTGAGGCCTATGATATGTAAATATACCATGGGCCTTGAGCAACATGGGTTAATTGCGAGGCTTTCAGTGGCACCATGTACTGCTATTTACCAGCTACCGTTCGCCCCCGAATATCTCCTCAAGAGACAAAGCTCGCAAGTTTCTTTTTTTGGTGTAAGGTGTAAATGTAAGTGTGTTTGGTTGTCTGTCTAGATGTGTCAGTCTTGTGATTGGCTGCGCCTTTTACCTAGTTTCAGCTGGTATAGGCTCCAGCCTCAGCAACCACAAAAAGAAAAAGAAGTTTGTTCATCAATACTGCTTTTGTAACCTATATCTGACAGAATGAATCCACCATTTGCTCCCTTTTAAGTTCTCTTTCTAAAATTGGGCTTTGTAGAAGTATAATTCATGCTTGTCTCCTCATCTGTTGGAAAATCAAATTGAAAAAATTAACCATCTTTCATTAAAAAGGCAAATCAACACTGTTGAATCACACAGTTGGAGACTAAGACTGTCAACCTCTCAATCATGTACAGCAGTGTGTTTTGCTACCTGCGGAGCATTTATTAAATGTGAAGCGTCCTGTAAAATCTATCAATTGCCTGGCCCTATTCACACTCTGACATTTTGGCCAACTTTAGCTTGACATATAAGGAAACGTTGAGCTAAGTCAGGCCACGCAAAGTAAATGTCAGCTGGGCGCTGCTGATGTATCTCGGTTATGTCAACAGATCACATGCATGCTTTATTTTCAATTTTTTTCTTAACCTTTATTTAACCAAATAAGTCCCATTACGATCAGGATCTCATTCACAAGGGCAACCTGGCCAACAGGTCAGAAGCACACGTCATAATTAATACACATTCAAGAAAAGATTTAGGAAATAAATTACAAATAATAAATATGGAAAAAATCAACAATTTGACACTGGAGACATGACAGTTTTGAGGACAATAACAATTAAAAACACAGGCATTGCTCATAGGATTCTTACTGCCTTGTAAGTAAAATGGAACGAAAAGCTTTGACTGAAACCAGTTCAGACTTTTGCAGTTCTGTTTGTACAGTGTTCTAAGCGGTGGGAGCAGAATAACAATAAGCTTGTTATAATAATAATAATAATAATAATAACTTTATTTGTATAGCACTTAAAAAAAAATTGTTTACAAAGTGCCTTGACAAACAGTCAGGAACATACAGACAACAAAGCACAAAAACTACAGCACAAGGAAACAAAAACAAGAAGCTCAAGTCAAGGCACTTTTACAGAAAGACACAAAAGGCATAAAAGACACTAGCAAGAAAAGTTAAGAGGAGAGCAACTGGCGCTTCAGGTGTCAAGTGACTTCGGGCCTCTGAGTCAAAGGCCCTTTCCGTAATTTCCACCAATTCTGTTCAGACTGAATTAGGTAAAAAATTGCACAAAAGTGTTAGGCCTCTATTTCTGCAGAAGAGAACAAAGGTAGGACAGAACTTACTCAAGAAGAGACATAGGACCTGTTTATACGACAACGTTGTCACCAGAAACAGGGAGGTTTTTCCTGTGCATTTTCAAAAGCGCTCCGCATTCACATGGAAATGTTGTGACAATGACGTGCGTTCACACGGATCCAAGAGAACGACTGAGAAATGCGATAGTCTGCATGCCATGCCAGTATTTGGCGATGTAAGTTTGAAATGAAACAGCAGACTTTACAACACGCGTCTGCGCACTAACGCTTTCCGGTGAGGACAAACTTTTCAGCAAATCTACATTTTGTTGGAGGAGCAATAACAAACCAAGCACAGTTAGCAGCACAACATGTTGCTTGGCAGTTGGCCATACCTGTTGTTGCTGTTGTTGTTCCTAGGTGCGTATGCAACCTTAGAGAGTACAGCGCATGTGCTGTACATCCATTTTCCCTGACAACACTGATTCCTGTTTAGACGGAGCCAAAAACAAAACATTTTCAAAACATTTCACTTTACTCGTGTAAATGCAAAGAAAATTCTCTGTTTTCATCCATTTTTGTTGTCGTGTAAATGGCCCCTTATAAATCAACATCATCCAATGGGTATACCTCCAGGAGCTCAAGGAGGGCCACTCAGCTTTGGCATAGAGCTCACAGAAGTGAGTCAGGTGACCGCAACCAGTAACAAAGTGTAATGCACAGTGAGAAACAGAGACCAGTGCCCGAGGACATTTGGTCAAGGCACTCATGTACAAAACGTCACCATAGTCGCAAAACGAATCTACCTACGGGTACAAATAAAGTAACCTGAACCTGAACCTGATAGTCAATCATAAACAGAAAAGTTGCGGAGACAAGATATTTCCTAGCTCTGAGGGAAAAACAGGATTTATTCCGGCAATAAAATCCAAGCTTCGTCATCAGCTTATGGACCAGATTGGCAATGTGGGCCTGGAATGAGAGCTCCTGGTCAAGCAGTAAGCCGAGATACTTGTACCTGGTGACCAGCTCTATTTGTTTACCATTGATCGTTGCTATGGTCTTAACAGGTTCTGTTATGTTTCTGTGAAAATAGCATGATTTTAGTTTTCTCTGCATTTAAAACAAATTCAGAGATTGTAGACGAGCCTGAATTGTATTAAAAGCAGTCTGTAAAAATTCTAAAGCCTGGGCAAGTGAGGAGGAGCAGCAATAAATGACTGTGTCATTTGCATATAAATTCAAAATTTCCAACATGGTCATCAACGCCAGCGAGAGTTGACCTCTGCTTACCTTTGCTACCCTCAGTTATTGCTGGGTTCATCTCTATTGGTTAACATCGGGGCTCCTTTTGTACGACTTGAAGTGCCCTTTTGGGGACAGCCATACAGTTTATAAGGCATTCGTTGACTGATGTCACCATCATTTGTACTACAATCAGCAGTGCCAAGCTTCATTAGGCCAACATTCGCATAAGTTCAGTGCGCATCTACATTGGCAAACATTTAAAATCCATCTACAATTAGTAAGGGGACCAGCACATTTCTCTCTGCTTAAGATACCTCTGTAGAACACCGCAAAATTGAACACTGAAATGTACTTTCACTTAAATTTTGATGATTCCTCCATGTTGGTCGTCATCATCGTAGCATTAGTAGATGGTCTCGCTCTAATTTGTTGGTCATAAAGCTGTATCAATATAAAATTTAGTCTATTTATAACTACGTAAAACTAACAAAAAGCCATAACAGCAGCTCTACTGATCCATATTCATCAGCAGTAAATTATTTCATATTTCCTTACAAATCAGAGCTTCTCGGTTAAAAAATGCCCGCGTGTTAAAGCAGCTAAATCAAAGTTAAAGCCTACGGTGGCCCCACACAGCTGCGGGTGGAGAATAAAAAGCCTTTAATGGTGGCGGTGGATTTGTCAGCTGAAGGCAACGATCATTATCTTGGCTCATGGCTGCCACATAAAAGGCCCGGCACCGTGGCAGAAACATGTTTGATAATCCCACCACTTACGGCTGTTTTCATATTGCTGTTGGATCTGTCTGCTCTGATAAGCCATCGGTGCATTCATCACAATGCCACGCTGCAATTAGGCCGAACCTGATTGCAGTTCAGGGAGAGTTGCATAAACCAGTCTGCTGCGATTGCCTCCTTGTTCACTCCTGCAGCTTCAGTCCTTTTAGAGAAGTTCACAGGTCAGGTGATTGCAAACAGAGCTTTATGTGATGTTTAAGCGGATGATCAGAGAGTGATTATCAAAGATGTGAGAGCTGCAGGAGGTGAATGATGCTCTGCCTTGTCTTATTTCTGCTGAATTGTTGCACGCGCTCTCTGGTCTCAGGACCTCTGAATCTGTCACCTGGCAACAAACTTGTTGCCTGGATACAACATGCTGTTCCTTATTTCCATTGGATTAAACAGAACCAGGGCTGAGAGACTTGTATCTTCGGATGGGGAGGGGAGGTGCTGCATGATGTCAGCATTCACACACGATGTCGACAAACAATGCTCCATGGAAATAAAAGATCTGAGGGGTTTCATTTGTGTGTAAGTGAGGAAAAGATCAGCACCACTTTGATAGGTCACTTTTTCATCACTTTTAATCCTAAAAACTATCATCACATGCCTCTGTGAAGTATAAAAAAGTCAAAAAGGGTCAAGTATCAGGTCAAGGAGAGGGGCTGGGGTGGTTTTGTTGTAGTTTTATTAGTAGAAATCTTATTTCTTTAGATGAAGATTCTATTCATTATAAATATTAATTTTGATATTAGGTTGATCTCTCTATCTATTGTTTTATTGATTATACATCCAAAGAAAGTATCTTTACAACCACAAAGACATGAGGTTCCTCTTGAAATGAGATGGCACATCTCAAAGGGGTTACGTTTAAAGGGATAGTTCAGTATTTTTGAAGTGTGGTTGTATGAGCTCCATATGGCCACTAAGTACCTTAGATGCAGTAGAACGTTCTCTCCTCTCCCTCAGTAAGCCACAGTCTGTAAAAGTCTGTTACGCAGATATAGCCACAAACAGGGAAGTAACGTACCAAGTACAAAGGGTATTTTCGCCGCCTACAAGAACTCCCATCAAAAAATAACACCACAGTTTAGGAGTACGCTACCTAGAAATGCTTTTAAGTGCATTAACTTTTTGGAAATGTAAAGTTTATCTGGAACCAACCAATTCACGTCATGTATTCCTCCTGCTGCGAGCTGCTGAATCACTCCGCCTCCCTCTCAGCTGTTGTAAACATACCAATAACAAGCTAGTGGCTACAGGCGCCGGTTGTAGCCTTGTGTAACTCTTATCAGGCATTGTAATTCTTTTGTTCAGACTCTTAGTGGTGTGAGGAAGAAACAATGTAGGAAATTAAAAACGAGTGATTATGACAGTGACGATGAAGTTCCATTCACTTTGGAGCCAAGAGGATATCTGTGTGAACCGGAGTTCACAGAAGAAGAGCTGCTGCAGATGGAGATCCAACAGGCCGAAAGAAATACATAGAGGAAACAACGGTGAAACCTGGAGGTCAAGAAAGAGCAGGAAATACACAGTGGTGCGAGTGTATGAACAGCGACTCAATGCCCATAAGTAGTATATATATGACATGTTTGAGGGGGGATTGTGACCCCCCCTCTTCTAAAGTCATAAAACCATAAATCATGTGTCATATGACACACAACAGGTGTGGAGTCTAGTAGGAGGGTTTTAGGAGGCTGTGACTTCAGGGGGTGTGCCCTCAGGTATATGTCATCAGGGATGTGTCATTAAAGGGGTGAATTTAGGAGTGTGTGACCCAATAGATTTCAAGTATTAGTTTTATTGTGTTTTTTATGACTTAAGACCCAATGGCATTGTGATGATGTGTTTTTTATTGTCCTTAGAGAGGAGTGTTTATTTTTTATTTTAGTGTGTGGGTGTTGCTCTATTTGCATTTTTTCAGGATGAACCCTCTGTCTTTCATTCATCCCTGTAGTCTTGAGGACAGTTATCTGTCACTTGTTGCGCACCCTGTCTTTATTTTTTGTTGCATTGCTGCTGCTGCTGCTATTTTGGGAACTTTGTGACAGACTTCTCTCACTCCTGATTTTTGGGTGAAATTCCTGCATGCAGCTACAATACCACATTTACCTTTTAAAGCAAAATGACCAGTCATGACAGTAAGTGTTGAATAAGTTTTCAACTCATAAATACTCATTTACTTATTTTTTAGGTGAAATTTATTTTTTAATGTGTTCTTATAAGGGGTATTTAATAGATTGGGAAAAAGATTTAAACTCTAGATATCAGAGCTTAGTCATGTTTAGTTAAAAAAAAGTACATTGTAAATGGGGGGTAAAAGAATTCATATACACGGGGTATTTAATAGTTTGGGAAAAAGATTTAAACTCTAGATATCAGAGCTTAGTGGTGTTTAGTAAAAAAAAAGTACATTGTAAATGGGGGTTAAAAGAATTAATATACACGGGGTATTTAATAGATTGGGAAAAATATTTAAACTCTAGGTATCAGAGCTTAGTGATGTTTAGTTAAAAAAAGTACATTGTAAATTGCGGTAAAAGAGTAAATATACAAAGGATATTTAATAGATTGGGAAAAACATTCAAACTCTAGATATCAGAGCTTAGTGATGTTAAGTTAAAAAAAAATTCATTGTAAATTGGGGTAAAAGAGTATATACACACAGGATATTTAATAGATTGGGAAAAGCATTCAAACTCTAGATATCAGAGCTTAGTGATGTTTAGTTAAAAAAAGTACATTGTAAATTGGGGTAAAAGAATTAATATACACGGGGTATTTAATAGATTGGGAAAAAGATTTAAACTCTAGATATCAGAGCTTAGTGATGTTAAGTTGAAATTAAGTACAATGTTAATTTGAGTAAAAGGGTAAACACACAATTCAGAAGAGCAGGAAAACCTGTATGATGAGTTATGCAGACGGCATGAGAGTCTCCAGTATCCTTTGACTCAGACAGATCCTGAAGTCGGTCTGTATCCAAGGTCCACTTGTGGCAGCAGTAGCACTCCGGGTCCATGGGAGTAGTATATATATGACATGTTTGAGGGGGGATTGTGACCCCCCCTCTTCTAAAGTCATAAAACCATAAATCATGTGTCATGTGACACACAACAGGTGTGGAGTCTAGTAGGAGGGTTTTAGCAGGCTGTGACTTCAGGGGGTGTGCCCTCAGGTATATGTCATCAGGGTGTGTCATTAAAGGGGTGAATTTAGGAGTGTGTGACCCAATAGATTTCCAGTATTAGTTTTATTGTGTTTTTTATGACTTAAGACCCAATGGCATTGTGATGATGTGTTTTTTATTGTCCTTAGAGAGGAGTGTTTTTTTTTTTTTTTTAGTGTGTGGGTGTTGCTTTATTTGCATTTTTTCAGGATGAACCCTCTGTCTTTCATTCATCCCTGTAGTCTTGAGGACAGTTATCTGTCCCTTGTTGCGCACCCTGTCTTTATTTTTTGTTGCATTGCTGCTGCTGCTGCTGCTATTTTGGGAACTTTGTGACAGACTTCTCTCACTCCTGATTTTTGGGTGAAATTCCTGCATTCAGCTAAAATAACACATTTACCTTTTAAAGCAAAATGACCAGTCATGACAGTAAGTGTTGAATAAGTTTTCAACTCATAAAAACTCATTTACTTATTTTTTAGGTGAAATTTATTTTTTAATGTGTTCTTATAAGGGGTATTTAATAGATTGGGAAAAAGATTTAAACTCTAGATATCAGAGCTTAGTGATGTTTAGTTAAAAAAAGTACATTGTAAATGGGGGGGTAAAAGAGTATATATATACACAAGATATTTAATAGATTGGGAAAAACATTCAAATCAGAGCTTAGTGATGTTTAGTTAAAAAAAGTACATTGTAAATTGGGGTAAAAGAATTAATATACACGGGGTATTTAATAGATTGGGAAAAAGATTTAAACTCTAGATATCAGAGCTTAGTGATGTTAAGTTGAAATTAAGTACAATGTTAATTTGAGTAAAAGGGTAAACACACAATTCAGAAGAGCAGGAAAACCTGTATGATGAGTTATGCAGACGGCATGAGAGTCTCCAGTATCCTTTGACTCAGACAGATCCTGAAGTCGGTCTGTATCCAAGGTCCACTTGTGGCAGCAGTAGCACTCCGGGTCCATGGGAGTAGTATATATATGACATGTTTGAGGGGGGATTGTGACCCCCCCTCTTCTAAAGTCATAAAACCATAAATCATGTGTCATGTGACACACAACAGGTGTGGAGTCTAGTAGGAGGGTTTTAGGAGGCTGTGACTTCAGAGGGTGTGCCCTCAGGTATATGTCATCAGGGTGTGTCATTAAAGGGGTGAATTTAGGAGTGTGTGACCCAATAGATTTCAAGTATTAGTTTTATTGTGTTTTTTATGACTTAAGACCCAATGGCATTGTGATGATGTGTTTTTTATTGTCCTTAGAGAGGAGTGTTTTTTTTTTTTTTTTAGTGTGTGGGTGTTGCTCTATTTGCATTTTTTCAGGATGAACCCTCTGTCTTTCATTCATCCCTGTAGTCTTGAGGACAGTTATCTGTCCCTTGTTGCGCACCCTGTCTTTATTTTTTGTTGCATTGCTGCTGCTGCTGCTGCTATTTTGGGAACTTTGTGACAGACTTCTCTCACTCCTGATTTTTGGGTGAAATTCCTGCATTCAGCTAAAATAACACATTTACCTTTTAAAGCAAAATGACCAGTCATGACAGTAAGTGTTGAATAAGTTTTCAACTCATAAAAACTCATTTACTTATTTTTTAGGTGAAATTTATTTTTTAATGTGTTCTTATAAGGGGTATTTAATAGATTGGGAAAAAGATTTAAACTCTAGATATCAGAGCTTAGTGATGTTTAGTTAAAAAAAGTACATTGTAAATGGGGGGGTAAAAGAGTATATATATACACAAGATATTTAATAGATTGGGAAAAACATTCAAACTCTAGATATCAGAGCTTAGTGATGTTTAGTTAAAAAAAGTACATTGTAAATTGGGGTAAAAGAATTAATATACACAGGGTATTTAATAGATTGGGAAAAATTTTAAACTCTAGATATCAGAGCTTAGTGATGTTTAGTTAAAAAAAGTACATTATAAATTGCGGTAAAAGAGTAAATATACAAAGGATATTTAATTGATTGGGAAAAAGATTTAAACTCTAGATATCAGAGCTTAGTGATGTTAAGTTGAAATTAAGTACAATGTTAATTTGAGTAAAAGGGTAAACATACAATCAATGCTTTTATTTATATATTTATTTATTTATTTTTAGAGCACAACACAGTCCAAATGGCTCCTCAATCTTTCTGGTCATTCCCTTCAACTCCAAGCCCAACTTCTCTGGTGATCCAAAAACCTCCATTATCTCCATCTCCACTACCCACTTTGATCCACACACCGCCGTCATGTCCACCCCCCTGTGACTCCAAAGAGCTGGCTGAAACCCAGACAAGGTGTCCAGGGTCACCGATATTCATAGCCAGTGTTAAGACTGTTGTGCTTCACCTACTTAATACTGTTTTGTATGAATATTGGAAAGAGATCTGCTACGACTGTCAGATTAACCACACAAGCCAGAAACACTGTCTGACAGAGATCCCTGAATTCTTCTATAAAAGACACTTTGATAATCTGATGAGTAAACTCTGGAGTGTGCGATTTATCCCCGCCATCCAGCATTATCTGATCACAATCGGCATCTGTGTTGAGGATGACAGAGTCCAAGGTGTTGCAGAGACATTTCTCCATGATCTGAAACCAGTGGCTAGCATAGCAGATAAAATAAATGAGTTGTCTAACACAATGGTTGATGACTGGTTTTTCAAAGTAGTCACCCTTTGCGAGGCTGGTGAAATTTGGAAGGAGAAACAAGTGCGTGTTGACTCTGTGTAGTCCATCATATGCACAGGCGACCATTCATTTAATTGTGAGGGTTGAGTTTTATAATCATTTGTTGTAGATGAAATAGACGACTTTGTAACAACTACTATCTGATCACGTGTGTTTCTTCTCAGCCATGGTGAAGACATTGCAGTGAATTTATCATGACCCATCACATCCAGGGGGTTTAGCTAGTGTGTATGTGCGTTGTGCGTATGTGTGTGTGTGTGTGTGTGTGTGTGTGTGTGTGTGTGTGTGTGTGTGTGTGTGGGGGGGGGGGGGGGGGGTGGGGGGGGGGGTGCGTCTCTCTCTGACCAAATGGGTGGTGGGGGTAGTGAGGGTGGTGGTGGGGCAATTAACATAGATGTGTGAACATCCTATAGGAAGCTGGTTTAAATGGTTGTAAGCGTATGTGGTTAGAAAGTGAACAACAACAAAATCAAAAGTCAGAGCTCACTCTAAACTTCAAGTTGCCCACTCTTTGTTTCATCAAATGAACCAGAGTCTTTTCATGGTCCTTAAAGACATACTGCGTAACCAAACTACACAGTATTTTTCATAGAGCAGGGGTGGGTCTCATGAAGAAACAGCATGGACCCCACCAGCTGAAACCAGCCCTGATCACACTTCTATTCTACAGCCCCTCATTATGAAGTCCAGAACTACAAAGTCATGTTAAACTGAAAGTCTGGGATACATAAATCTGTGCAGAGAAGAAAAGATACAACAACATAATCTTATGATTTCATACTTGAGGGCCTTTGACAGTCAAAGACCGTAAAAGTCCCTCTTATTGTTGCTCACAAACAGCAACCCCCATGTGGTGATGATTGTCACAGCTGACAAGCTGTTTCATGCTCCTGACTGAACTATTCACATAACTTTGAACATTGAATTTATCGGTCACACATTAAATTTCTGTTATATCTTATGTCTCATACCAGAGTTTTCTGTTTATTTCAATCTTTTTTGTAATTATGTTTTGATAAAATGTAATGTACAAAGTAAACTCTTAAACACACAACCTGTCCTAAAATTATCATTAACCATTATGCTTTACCTTGATCCTGAATGTAGGGCAAAATCTTGTGTTAAGGACCAGTTTTCTGTAAACAGCGTATTTGTCAAAGAACTTTTCACATGATCTGATGGTGGTTTTATACAAGTTTAGAAGCCTCCCCAGAAACGCATGTTTAATATGTGAAAAATGTAACTTTGTCTCTGAAATTAGAGAGTATCAGTATTTTAATTTTGAGCCCCACCAAAATATTTGGGCTAATAAGGTGATTTCCATGGGGTGATCTTTTTGATTTATGTATATCAGTACACTGAATCAAACTAGCAATACTGAAAACATTTCATGCAATATAAAGCTGCACAAGTGGAGCATTGAAAACAAACAGTACATGATCATGTTAGATGTGTTTCTATGGCTGTCTTAAATATCCATGGATGTAAAGTACTCACAGTAGTGTAACTGAGTAGCACTGTCTATACTTTAGCTTTGTTGGGGGGACTCTTTAAAATTACTATCTTCGCTGTCACTCTAGTAATGTCAGTGAAATATTCTGTACTTAACATCAGGTCACATTGCCACTGACAAAAGAAAAGAACAGAAAAGCTTAACCAATAAAAGCTTTCCACCATCATCTACTAGCCAGTGTTGTAGCTGTGAAAACTTAATTTCCACACTGACACCAAGTTTAGAATCATGATAAATGCAGAGACAATCCTTGGTATTGAAGTGAATATGTTATAATACTTGTTACATTTGTGGATCTGACTGATCACACTGGACCTCACAGTTAATGGACAACATAAAGTCAGGGTGTTCCCAAGGTCTTGGAAAGTTTTAAAAGTTTCTAAATCAGTTATAAAAATATTCTTACAAAAAAAAATTACTGAAAAATTTGACAATCAAAATTACAAGGTATAAAATATTGATTTCCATTTGATATTTTTCCCCTATTTTTTTTTTTAGCAACATTACCTCTGTTTGATTCTACAATGCAAGCATTATAAGTTGCAAATAATGTTGTTCAAATTTCAGTTTGAAAGACGTCTTAGAGCTGAAACTTTTATTTTTTTTTTCATTTTTGAAGTGTAAGGTGGATAGATTAACCCTTCCTGGGTCTAACATTTTCATATACTATACTGAATGCTGCGATACTGGAACCAATAACCGGCTGACTCATCACGCTCCTGCTGTTGTTCTTTTAACAAGAATCACAAAAGTATACTCAAACTACTTTAAGTACATTTCAAAAGAAGTACTTTTACTTATACTTAAGTAGATTCATACAGTGCTACTTATAACTGCATTTAAGTGACATTATATCAAAATAACTGTACTTAACCTAAGTGCATTGATCTATACTCTGTACATCCTACCCTCAATTCATGCCTCACCCCCCCTCAGACACCTCGACCAATAAAACTTTTGTTAATGTCCATAAGGGTTAAGGAAACAGCTCAAGAGCAGCCACGGTGATTAGCAATCACATTTTAGAGAGCTGTGATGCTTAAATGTTATTGTGTCGAAATTTGCCCAATGATCTGTTTTGTCATACGCCACTGTTTTCCTTTTGTGATTTTACATTTAATTGCAGTAATTTGCCACTGAAAGGTCATGTAAGTTTGGATATATGGTGTCTGCCTCTGTCTTCTTATTTTCAGACACTGTCTGGTTTGTTTTTTTTATTTCAGTACTCATTTTTAAAGACTGGAGTAATGTAAACAGTTCACTTAAAAGGCACATTTCCATTTTTTTTCCAAACCAGTGAATGGATTCTCAACATTTTAGATAATGTCCTTAGCATCATTTTACAGTGTGATGTTTTCATCTCGTTGTCTTAGCGCATGTAAAGTTTGATTCATATTTGTGAATTCATGAATATCTCTCTCTAAATTAGGATGACAATAGTTGAGCAAACTGTAAACTGTGCACTCCTATGCTGACAACAGATGAAGTGAGGAACATCAATTGAAACAAAATTTAATGAAAACAAACTTTCAGAATCACTGTTAGAAAAAGCGGTTTTGATGCATTTCTACTCATGAACTGGCCTTCATTACAGTCATTATTCTCCAAACGCAGCCTATTTTCTCAGTTTATCAGACATACTATATGATATTCCTGTGAATATTTTAAGAGATGGTAGGTTTTCCCTACTATCTGGAAATGTTTAATACCATGAAGATTAATGTTTTTAAAACTAGAATGGCCATTTCAAAACATAAAACAGTGATAGCAGGTGATTTGAGATTGTTTTTTGGCAAGCTAAAGCCCAGTAATTTAACATGCAAACTTCACACAGAAAGGCCCTGCCCGACTGTGAATGAATTTATTAAAGATAAATCGAAAAGACATAAAACCTGCTGATCAAAATGTTATTTCAGGAAAACAAGAACAAATACAGTTCATTTATTACATGCAAGTATAGTTTTAGGTAGTTCAGGGTCCGGGTGCTGGGAGACGGCAGCCTGTTGCAGCAGCTCCGACTTGTACTGCTGCAATACCAGAATTTCCCCTCTGGGGATCAATAAAGGATTATCTTCCTTAAAATAAACTTCAAAAGGAGGTGCTCAGTTTGAACTGAACTCTTATTTCACATTTGCTGTTTCTTTGCTGCACTCAGTTTAGCCATACCAACTAAAAAAAAACAAAAAAATCAGTTGTTATAAACTGGGAAATTCTTTAGAGATATTAAGTAAAGGAGAGTAAGTTATATAATGCTGTCATTGTTGTCATTACTTTAAAATAAAGAGTCTCTGTAAACACAGTACTGACATGGCTCTGGGGGACCACTTTTTAAATAAAATATTTTATAATGTTTATTGTTTTTAGTCATTCCTATTTCATATCTGTTAGGTATGTCACCATCATTCTGCTTAAAACATGTTTTTGACCATTAAATCTGAATTTGTTTCTATCCATTGTAGGGACAGTAAACCTGGAAACTTTGCAACTGTGAAAACGTCTTAACAAACAGATCAATCAAGAGTGGGATATTACGACATAATATTGTTTAAAGCTCAAATGTAATGTAATGCTAAAGCTTTTTTTTTTTTTTTTTTTTCAAGTGACATATTGCTGCCAAGGCTGGGGACAGAAAAATAGACAGTAGAGTGAACCACATTCATGCAAACTTCAGTCCACTTTGGTGTAAAATGAGACTGTATGATATATACTTTTTTAATTTTAAGTTAGTACTAGGGGTGAGTACTGTGGCAATACAATATGTATCGTGCTACAGATGAGGCAATACATTATAACATATCACAATATATTATACAGGACGATACATCAACTTTTCATGCTAAAAGTATTTTTTATAAATATTATCTTTGGAGTTTAAAGAACTTACAAAATTCTATGCATAAAACCAAAATTTCTAATCAGTGTTATTTATATAATTCATGATCCTGCTACATTTATAAACTTAATTGTGTATCTCAGTGACAGAAATACCTGTAAAAGAGAGTCATATGGCACAGTGCTTGCTGCCAAATAGCAACTGCTGGCTAAACCAAAACACAAATACTCAGGATTCCTATAAATCACTGAGTAATAAAACATCACCATAATGCACAAAAATATTACTACAGCATTAGGTCACAAAAATCAGGATATATTGGCGTGTTGATATTGTCTTACGCCCCGACTGAGTCAATTCAAATTATCAATAAATCTTCTTCACACTGCCAGTTGTCAGCATGTGAAGAGATGACTGTGAAAGAGGACACATTTTAAAACATTTGTCAGAAATATACTTCATAACCAGGGGTTAAATCATGAGCTGTCAGAAAAGATTTGCTAAATTTTTAAGAACACAGACCCAGAAGTTGAGGTGAGCTCAGCTCTTGAAAAAAATCGTAGCATGTATACATAATGTTGATGTACATATATCCCTTTAACATCTTATTTCACTAAAAGTCACATGATTTTTCTTGGAATGTGAGGCTTGATCATTAACACAACTGTCAGTTACAAGTAGAAACATGAGATTTATGCCCCCAAATAAAGGTTTTATATTTATATTAAAAATGATATGCTGGATTATGCTGTATTTGTAAACACGTTCAATCTGGCTTGTTTCAGTTTTCAGATATTTGGTGAAAAATATTTTTAGCCATGACTACTCATTGTTGCAACACATTTCGGACACACCAAACAAGGATATGAGCTGTCTTAAATGTGGAACTTCTTTATGTTATCAACACAATGTGTATTACTACTAATTTTACTTAAATTTAAAAACCTCCATAAACATTAATTATATATTTTTTTGTTTGCAAACAGTATTGATTATTAAGACTTGATATTCAGCATGTTGGCTGAAAAAAGAAACATTTGATTTTGAATTCTATTATTAATTTGTTCCAAATCTATATGAAGATATTTACTATTCTTTTACCACTAACTTTTACTAATGTTTTTTCTTTCTCAAAGTTTTTGTTAATTTTTAAAAATCAGGCTAAACTTTTGCTCCTTGTATTACTGTTAAAGGGGTTCTGGGTTGTTAAATTACTGGGCTTTAGCTTGCCAAAAAACAATCTCAAATCACCTGCTATCACTGTTTTATGTTTTGAAATGGCCATTCTAGTTTTAAAAACATTAATCTTCATGGTATTAAACATTTCCAGATAGTAGGGAAAACCTACCATCTCTTAAAATATTCACAGGAATATCATATAGTATGTCTGATAAACTGAGAAAATAGGCTGCGTTTGGAGAATAATGACTGTAATGAAGGCCAGTTCATGAGTAGAAATGCATCAAAACCGCTTTTTCTAACAGTGATTCTGAAAGTTTGTTTTCATTAAATTTTGTTTCAATTGATGTTCCTCACTTCATCTGTTGTCAGCATAGGAGTGCACAGTTTACAGTTTGCTCAACTATTGTCATCCTAATTTAGAGAGAGATATTCATGAATTCACAAATATGAATCAAACTTTACATGCGCTAAGACAACGAGATGAAAACATCACACTGTAAAATGATGCTAAGGACATTATCTAAATGTTGAGAATCCATTCACTGGTTTGGAAAAAAAATGGAAATGTGCCTTTTAAGTGAACTGTTTACATTACTCCAGTCTTTAAAAATGAGTACTGAAATAAAAAAAACAAACCAGACAGTGTCTGAAAATAAGAAGACAGAGGCAGACACCATATATCCAAACTTACATGACCTTTCAGTGGCAAATTACTGCAATTAAATGTAAAATCACAAAAGGAAAACAGTGGCGTATGACGAAACAGATCATTGGGCAAATTTCGACACAATAACATTTAAGCATCACAGCTCTCTAAAATGTGATTGCTAATCACCGTGGCTGCTCTTGAGCTGTTTCCTTAACCCTTATGGACATTAACAAAAGTTTTATTGGTCGAGGTGTCTGAGGGGGGGTGAGGCATGAATTGAGGGTAGGATGTACAGAGTATAGATCAATGCACTTAGGTTAAGTACAGTTATTTTGATATAATGTCACTTAAATGCAATTATAAGTAGCACTGTATGAATCTACTTAAGTATAAGTAAAAGTACTTCTTTTGAAATGTACTTAAAGTAGTTTGAGTATACTTTTGTGATTCTTGTTAAAAGAACAACAGCAGGAGCGTGATGAGTCAGCCGGTTATTGGTTCCAGTATCGCAGCATTCAGTATAGTATATGAAAATGTTAGACCCAGGAAGGGTTAATCTATCCACCTTACACTTCAAAAATGAAAAAAAAATAAAAGTTTCAGCTCTAAGACGTCTTTCAAACTGAAATTTGAACAACATTATTTGCAACTTATAATGCTTGCATTGTAGAATCAAACAGAGGTAATGTTGCTAAAAAAAAAAATAGGGGAAAAATATCAAATGGAAATCAATATTTTATACCTTGTAATTTTGATTGTCAAATTTTTCAGTAATTTTTTTTTGTAAGAATATTTTTATAACTGATTTAGAAACTTTTAAAACTTTCCAAGACCCTGGGAACACCCTGACTTTATGTTGTCCATTAACTGTGAGGTCCAGTGTGATCAGTCAGATCCACAAATGTAACAAGTATTATAACATATTCACTTCAATACCAAGGATTGTCTCTGCATTTATCATGATTCTAAACTTGGTGTCAGTGTGGAAATTAAGTTTTCACAGCTACAACACTGGCTAGTAGATGATGGTGGAAAGCTTTTATTGGTTAAGCTTTTCTGTTCTTTTCTTTTGAAAAGCGAAGAAAGTAATTTTAAAGAGTCCCCCCAACAAAGCTAAAGTATAGACAGTGCTACTCAGTTACACTACTGTGAGTACTTTACATCCATGGATATTTAAGACAGCCATAGAAACACATCTAACATGATCATGTACTGTTTGTTTTCAATGCTCCACTTGTGCAGCTTTATATTGCATGAAATGTTTTCAGTATTGCTAGTTTGATTCAGTGTACTGATATACATAAATCAAAAAGATCACCCCATGGAAATCACCTTATTAGCCCAAATATTGTGGTGGGGCTCAAAATTAAAACACTGATACTCTAATTTCAGAGACAAAGTTACATTTTTCACATATTAAACATGCGTTTCTGGGGAGGCTTCTAAACTTGTATAAAACCACCATCAGATCATGTGAAAAGTTCTTTGACAAATACGCTGTTTACAGAAAACTGGTCCTTAACACAAGATTTTGCCCTACATTCAGGATCAAGGTAAAGCATAATGGTTAATGATAATTTTAGGACAGGTTGTGTGTTTAAGAGTTTACTTTGTACATTACATTTTATCAAAACATAATTACAAAAAAGATTGAAATAAACAGAAAACTCTGGTATGAGACATAAGATATAACAGAAATTTAATGTGTGACCGATAAATTCAATGTTCAAAGTTATGTGAATAGTTCAGTCAGGAGCATGAAACAGCTTGTCAGCTGTGACAATCATCACCACATGGGGGTTGCTGTTTGTGAGCAACAATAAGAGGGACTTTTACGGTCTTTGACTGTCAAAGGCCCTCAAGTATGAAATCATAAGATTATGTTGTTGTATCTTTTCTTCTCTGCACAGATTTATGTATCCCAGACTTTCAGTTTAACATGACTTTGTAGTTCTGGACTTCATAATGAGGGGCTGTAGAATAGAAGTGTGATCAGGGCTGGTTTCAGCTGGTGGGGTCCATGCTGTTTCTTCATGAGACCCACCCCTGCTCTATGAAAAATACTGTGTAGTTTGGTTACGCAGTATGTCTTTAAGGACCATGAAAAGACTCTGGTTCATTTGATGAAACAAAGAGTGGGCAACTTGAAGTTTAGAGTGAGCTCTGACTTTTGATTTTGTTGTTGTTCACTTTCTAACCACATACGCTTACAACCATTTAAACCAGCTTACTTCCTATAGGATGTTCACACATCTATGTTAATTGCCCCACCACCACCCTCACTACCCCCACCACCCTTTTGGTCAGAGAGACGCCCCCCCCCCCCCCAAACTCAAATTAACATTGTACTTAATTTCAACTTAACATCACTAAGCTCTGATATCTAGAGTTTAAATATTTTTCCCAATCTATTAAATACCCCGTGTATATTAATTCTTTTACCCCAATTTACAATGTACTTTTTTTAACTAAACATCACTAAGCTCTGATATCTAGTGTTTGAATGTTTTTCCCAATCTATTAAATATCTTGTGTATATATATACTCTTTTACCCCCCATTTACAATGTACTTTTTTTAACTAAACATCACTAAGCTCTGATATCTAGAGTTTAAATCTTTTTCCCAATCAATTAAATACCCCTTATAAGAACACATTAAAAAATAAATTTCACCTAAAAAATAAGTAAATGAGTTTTTATGAGTTGAAAACTTATTCAACACTTACTGTCATGACTGGTCATTTTGCTTTAAAAGGTAAATGTGTTATTTTAGCTGAATGCAGGAATTTCACCCAAAAATCAGGAGTGAGAGAAGTCTGTCACAAAGTTCCCAAAATAGCAGCAGCAGCAGCAGCAATGCAACAAAAAATAAAGACAGGGTGCGCAACAAGGGACAGATAACTGTCCTCAAGACTACAGGGATGAATGAAAGACAGAGGGTTCATCCTGAAAAAATGCAAATAGAGCAACACCCACACACTAAAAAAAAAAAAAAACACTCCTCTCTAAGGACAATAAAAAACACATCATCACAATGCCATTGGGTCTTAAGTCATAAAAAACACAATAAAACTAATACTTGAAATCTATTGGGTCACACACTCCTAAATTCACCCCTTTAATGACACACCCTGATGACATATACCTGAGGGCACATCCCCTGAAGTCACAGCCTGCTAAAACCCTCCTACTAGACTCCACACCTGTTGTGTGTCACATGACACATGATTTATGGTTTTATGACTTTAGAAGAGGGGGGGTCACAATCCCCCCTCAAACATGTCATATATATACTACTCCCATGGACCCGGAGTGCTACTGCTGCCACAAGTGGACCTTGGATACAGACCGACTTCAGGATCTGTCTGAGTCAAAGGATACTGGAGACTCTCATGCCGTCTGCATAACTCATCATACAGGTTTTCCTGCTCTTCTGAATCCCAGAGTATTGTGGACATTCTTCAATTTCCCGAAGATAAACCAGAAAAAACGTCCCAAACCTGAAGGACCTAATGACAGTTTATCCTCAAAGTAAGTAATGATGATCCGTCAGAGACAAACAAGCAGAGTAGAGATGGCTGTTTACCATAATATTGCAACTGCTGGTGTGTGTGTCTCTCTCATACACATGCACACACACACAACCATTACTGTGTATTAGCCTCTAACTTCTGCTACAACACAATCTTAGCTGTTTCTGACTTAATAATATAAATATTTCATCTCCTAAATGCAAGAATATCTTTAGATTTTGCCATGACTTTATATAAATTGTATATAGATATATAGATATACACACAGTCTGTCAGGTAATGAGAGATGTAGGCATTTGCTGTATATGATGTTGCCGCATGCCCTTGCTACGAAGAGGAACACGGTGAAAGCTATGAGTTCTCCATGATACACATCTGTTTCTGTATCCAGGGAAGCAACACAAAAACCCCATCTCCGAAATATTTGTCAAATAATCTGCTATCAATGAGGCTACAACCGGCACCTGAAGCTAAACTTTATATTTCCGAAAAGTTAATGCACTTAAAAGCATTTCTAGGTAGTGTACTCCTAAACTGTGGTGTTATTTTTTGATGGGAGTTCTTGCAGGCGGCGAAAATACCCTTTGTACTTGGTACGTAACTTCCCTGTTTGCGGCTATATCTGTGTAACAGACTTTTACAGACTGTGGCTTACTGAGGGAGAGGAGAGAACGTTCTACTGCATCTAAGGTACTTAGTGGCCATATGGAGCTCATACAACCCCACTTCAAAAACACTGAACTATCCCTTTAATAAATTTATATTCAACAAAGACAAATATGGTGCTATACAAATAAAGATTGATTGATTGAATCTATATTCAGCAGAGACACATTTGATGAGGACAGATTTATGATCTGGGCGTCCATGGGTTTGTTGCTATCATAAATTTTTATTTTTAGTCCCTTTGTCTCTGCCAGGATTGATACATTTCTAGATGTATGTATGTGTATTACAAATATATATCTATATATATATTTATATATATATCTATCTATATATATATATATATATATATATATATGCATATATAATATATATATACACACACACACACACACACACACACACACACACATATATATATATATATATATATATATATATATATATATATGTATACACATACATATATATATATGTGTATCTATAAAATGAAGAGTATGACCTCAGTGTGCTCTATTGTAAAGTGTCTTGAGATAACACTTGTTAGGAACTGGAGCTATACAAATAAAGATTGACAGACTGACTAATTGATGCCAAAATAGATTGACAAAAGGACTTGTCCTTTCTTTGGGTGCTAACTGCCTCCTGGTTGTCAGCATGAGTTTACCAGAGGTGAAGGGCTCTAATGGATTAACAAGGTCTGTGTCAGCTGCTGGGGAACATGGGTTAGTCTGATGACAAATGGACTACTGGAGCGATGCATATGTGGAGCAGAAGACATGGGACTATTGGAATACAATATCAGAGACCTTTGTCCAAAAGAGCTCAGTCTTAGGAACAGCTTAAGGCCCATTCACACATCAACGTTTATCAGCTGAAGTTGACTGATGATGAGAAATTACCAAAATTTCAGTGAAAGTATGTACCAATGGTCGATTTTGCTGTTTTCAACACAGGTTGATGTATCTTAAGAGGAGAGTTAAGTGTTGGCGGGGCATGACGTTTTTTTGATGGGCCACTGACTAATTGTTGATGGATGTTAAATGTTTGCTAATGTATACATAGCACGCCCAACTTAGTGGAACTTTGGCCTAATGGAGCATCACTCAAAGAACGGCATGTAAAGCTGACACATAAGCCATGTTACAGCCGGTCTCAGCATTCCAACACCATGTCTTGAGGACAAAAGATGGCCACCCCTAAAAGGGAGCCTCAAGACATACAACAGGAGTCCAGTCCAGGGGTGGCAGTAGCTCAGTCCGTAAGAACTTGGATTAGGGACCAAAGGGTGGCTGGTTCAAGTCCCAATTGAACCATGCTTGGAAGTTGGTTTGATAGCTAGAGAGATGCCAGCTGACTTCCCTCCCTGGGGGCCTGGTGTCAGGCATGGCCCCACGGATGGGTGGAGGGCTCATCCAGACACACCCAACCATCCTGAGCACTGCCGAAGTGCCCTTGAGCAAGGCACTTAACCCCAAACTGCTTGGTAGCGCTTCTTCTGGAGCAGCAAGCCATCTCTGACATCTCTCCATTAATGCATGAATACATGTTCGCATGTGCATGTGTCTGTCATCCTGTGTGCAGTATGTTTCAGCAACAGTGTAAAGAGTGTAAAGAATTGAATTTCCCCATGAGGGACGAATGAAGAATGTCTTTCTTCTTTCTTTCAGTCCTGAGGAATGCAGCTGTAACTGAAGGATGAATAGATGAGCTCTTGCTGATGTTTTGCAAGGATTACAAGCAACTGTGTTGCATGGCCTGGCTTAGCTTAATATGGCTCAGTGCTTCCCAATACACCAACAAAAGTTGGCCAAAACCTCAAGAGATGACAATTTTTAATTTTAAAGAATCTTTGATAGTTGACACAGGATTATTCACATTTATTGCACAGAAATTATTTGTTCTTTGTTTCTTTATCTTTGACTTATGGTTGAGTGCATATTGATAGAGTACAGAAAATCTTAGCAGCTAATGATAAATAAATCAGATGAATGCAAATAAATGTATTTTAAGTTGTTGATTTACTAGATTCCATCAGCACTCTAGTTGTCCCATGCAACCCTAACGAGAGAGGCTTCATGCAGAGGATGTGGGGGCTGAGGTTTCTTCGATAACCATCATCCAGCCTCAGTAAGTAACCAATTACGATCACAACTTGAGACTGCTGAGGTACAACAAAGATGCTACAGCAAGAGGGAGACAGGGCGACAGGTAAGAGGTGATTAACCATCATCCCCACCCTCCAAGACTAACAAACCAAGCCCCAGCAACACCAAGCCCTGTTACTGATACACTGCACAAGGTCAGCTGACCTGAGAATGAAGATCATGGCCAAACCAGACACCTGTAACCCCTGTAGACGACTACCATGAATGGCAGGGAAAGTGTCCACTGAAAGTCTACTAGCTGATGTGAAGGCAGCACTGACCACCATGACAACTGAGTCCGTAATAGCTACCAATAAACTGATGTACACTACAGATTGTAACAGCGTGAATCTACTGCAATCAATTACAAACAATTTTCTGTAGATGTTGTACATGTCTTGTTGCTAAACCCATGACCCATGACCGAGTCACCATGACAGATGCATCCTTGTTGCCATGGAAACACTGGATGTAACACCTAAAACAGATAGCCGTATGTAGGTAAGTAAACAGCTCTTGTTCCTCGTTCATGTTTTTTTTGCTGTTTTCTTGAGTCGACCATGACTGTTGTTTGACATCAGCTGCACATTCTGTCCCTCTGGGCCCCCTGTTATATGTGCCTCATCCCCACAACAGTGTAGCCAGTTGGACTTTGAGATATTGAGTGTCAGCTCTGCCTACCTCTGCTGCGCAATTGCTTTTTGTTCTACTTGAGGGCCCTTTCTATGAAAAAACTGTTCTCCATAAAGTGTATTTACTTAAAAGCAAAGCAGCACTTTGTTTTAATGGACTACATTCACATAATAAAGGGAAAAACTGTTAAGTGTGACAAATTTTCAAGAAGCTTGTGGTGAAAGCAGAGAGTCTGTTTTTAACAGCTTTTCTCCCCTGTCAATGAAACAAAATGATTGTTACCGCTTCAAGATATCCATCATCTTGTGTTATTGCTTTAGATGAGAGCTCCCTGGGAGCAGATTTTACATGTTGTTTGCTTTTAATGATGACAAAAGCAAAATTGAAATGTGTTTGTAGTTTTTTGTTGCAGTCGTGTTGACCCTTCAATACTAGTTATTAGTTTACTGAGTTTGTGGTTATGTCTCTCCCTGTCAGAAACATATGTTATGGTGATCTGTTGTAAGAGGACAGAGGATCTGCTGTAAAGGTGCGTTAGGTAACATCACGGCTATGAAGAGCAAACAGTGACTCATCACTCGGAGTTAAACAAAGGTGACCCAGCTGGGTGGAGAGAGGAGACATGAGATCCTAAAGTGTGTCAGCTGTGAGGAGGATTTCACTTCAGCCCAGAGACTCTCCCTCCTCCTTTCTTTTAGGAACATGATGCACTTCTGCATAACTCGACTCCTTATCAAAGTTTTCCATTAGGAGAGAGGTTAGCTTAAGTGCTTGTTGCTATAAAGGGGAAGGAGACCAGGAGGCAATTTGTCTGAAGTCTGTGCACCTAAATTATACTTCTGCATGGGCCAAAAAACTCAGCCTCAGACTCATCATCATTCTACATCTGTTGAATGTGGACTGAAAGAACCTGAACAGGGGACTACACCAGGAACAGGGTCTGTATGAGTTTGTTCAAGCATCACTCTAAAACAATTTAAGGAGGAGACCCGTGTGTAAAAGTTAGGGGTCAAATATGTCTGATGCAAATAAAAGAGTTACTCAGTCATTTCTTCTTGACCTCACTGAACCTTTAAAGTAGACAGAGCTTCTGAAATCGGTCTATAATAGGATATTTCAGACAAGATTAGTACTGATTGTTGTTTTTTCATACCAAAGACAATGAACAAACCCTTTTTCAGAATATTCTTATTAACATTGTGGTGATGCAGCAGCCTAAATGATGTGATGTGTTTGGTTAAACAGAGCATGAAAGTGATCTAAAGCTGACAAGAAATCCACACATTCACTTCAAATTAAGTATCGTCCTTTCAAACCGAGCATGAAATTGATCACAGGGACAGAAATAACAGGAGGAGGGAAATTATACTGTTAAACTGATGGCCTCCTGTCTGATAATAAATAAACTATGCCCTTCATCAGTCTCTGGACGAATGGATGGACGGACGGATAGATAGATAGATAGATAGAAAGATAGATAGATGATTGGAATCAATTGTTAAATGGTTTAATTGATTCATAAATTAATGCATGAAATCATTAACTGGATTAATAAATGGTTGGGGTATTTTGTTTAGTTCTTACTTAAAGGGATAGTTGCCTTTTTTTTGAGGTGGGGTTGCTTAAGTTCATGGCACTACTTAATTTGATCGCAAAATAAAGAAAATGTCCAGCTCCGCTCCAGCCTATGGGTTGCATCACTAAATAATTCCAAACACGTGGGTTTGTTGAGGAAAAGTAAAAAGCTGGAAAGAATCTTACTGTAGCGTCTAGTCAAGCAAACATAGTTTTCTGTGTAGTAATACCCTAAAAATGTGGTAATTATGCGGCTTTCAGTGGTACCATTGACTGCTATAATGTCCCCTCAAGGGCAGAGCTGGCCAGTTGCTTTACTGGCAGTTATATTTACTGGTGCCATGGGTCTCGAACAACCCCACTACGGAAAGCTGTTTGGGCATAAAATTTATTTCGGTTATATCAACCGTAGTTCCCGTAGTTCAGCTCTACTAGTACTCAAATTTGGAGTACATGTACTCAAAATTGGTCAACTAGTGCGCAAGTAGACTTACTAGGGAAGCATAAACTGACACTCTCTACTAGTGGACTGAAAAATATTCACTAGTACTTCAAGCAGATTTAAAAAATGTTACTAGGAGAAACTCAAAGCTGTATTAGTGGTACTAGTAACACAAAAGTCTACTGGTAGATGATTTTGCTTTATTAGTAAGGTCTACTCACACACTAGTGTGCCAAAAATCTTAACCAGTAAAACAAAATTTTTGTTTACTACTAGTAGCAAAACTCAAAATATCTCGCCAGTAATACTAGTGGACTGTTTAAGTCTACTAGTAGTACTAGTAAAGCCAAAAAACTCACACTAGTACTAGTAGACCTAATGCAAATGAAGGATATAGCCAAATCCAGCACCCTGATTGGTTGTAATATTTTCGAAAGCCAATGGGAAGCCTAAATTGTTTTTCCCCGCCCCCTATTAGCATATAAGGCTTACTAGTTGTACTAGTGACACTTTGTGCTTCACTAGTAAAGTCTACTCACACACAAATTGACCAATATTGAGTACATGTACTCCAAATTTAAGTACTAGTAGAGCTGAACTAAGTTTGATATCACTGATATGAAATTTTTGGCCAAACTGCTTTCCATACCCCACTTCAAAAAACCCAAACTATCCCTTTAAAGTGAGAGCTTCTTCCTCACAGAAATGAGAACAGCTTGTGCTGCTGGTTGCTTAGGTACAGCTGGAGTCTTTGCTTCTCTCAGTCCTGGTTTATCTTTGCTGTAACGTGAAGCAGCCGACAGTGAGACTGAAAAGAGCTGTAAAGTGTTTGACTATGTTGCATCTGCAGTTGGCCTTGAGTGAAGAAATGGGTTTTGATTGATGCCAATTGATTTTTGTGTGAATGTGGTGATTTTAAAACAGAAGAAAATAAGAAATTATGACTTCATATCCATCAGAGAAACAGTCTCTGTCTCTGTGCATGCTCCTCTGATGACACTGGCTTCTTTCACACATCTCTGACATCTTTTGAAGCTCGATCTTCTTTCAGAGATGTTCCTCGTGGTATGATGTGGGTGGCCAGCCAACTATGCCAGTACTATTTATTACTATTCCTTTATAAAGCTGCAAGCGTGTGTTTGATGTAACCAAAAACAAACAAGAGCTGGCTCTTATTTTCAGACTCTCACACAGCAGGTTAACACCTCTGCTGTGACAAGGAGCAACCTTGGTTAGATTTTTATTTTGAATGAAGTCTGAAAAGAAGATGAGCTGAATGTGGAGGGCGGATGATTGTGGGTGTAGCTCAGCATTAACACTATAAAGGTATGACGTTTCAGTCATGCTGGGCCACCTGCTGCTTTTAAGTTTTAAAGGGATAGTTCAGTATTTTTGAAGTGGGGTTGTATGAGTTCCATATGGCCACTAAGTACATTAGATGCAGTAGAACATTCTCTCCTCTCCCTCAGTAAGCCACAGTCAGTAAGAGTCTGGGGCCTCATTTATAAAACATTGCGTAGGGTCCACACTAAAAGTGAACGTGCACCCGAAAGCTGAAAATGGCGTGCGCCAAAAAAAATTCTGATTTACAAAACTGTGCGCGCACACTTGCAAGCACTTTTCCCTTTATAAATCACAGTCCACTTGGAAAGTTGCGCAGGTGGATTTACCTCACATCCCGACCTCTACACACCCACGTTACCATGAATGGTCAATGCAAAGTACCTCATGAATGTTTTTGCATCTCCAGCCTGCAGTCTTTTCCTGACACGGCTGTGCGTCAGAGGGGGCAGCGATACACCTTGGATGCATAAAGTCTGCCAAAAGCGAAGAAGACGAAGAAGCTGTGCGTCAGGATGAATTTGTCTAAACCACTAAATTTGTCAAAACCATGTTTGAGGAACAAATCATTTCTACACTGATTGTAGGCACATTTTTTCATTTTCACTTGGAGCTCTTATAGCAACGTGAGAGCAGACTGTCATTTGTGCCGATTACATTTGGGAAATCGGACATTGCCGCAAATTGCCCTTTAATGTGCCTGTTCACCCACAGTGTAAGGAACCCTGATGTATCAACTGGTCATGTTTATAATGCCATCCAAAACGGCTGGCAGTATTGTGCTGAGGGATGGCTGCCATATCCCAGTCCTAAGAACAGAGTTTAACTGTATTATGTCATACCCAAAAGGGGCTTTAGACAGAAAATGTAACATTATATATTGTTACTCATATCAAACACATACCTGTCGGCTTATTCCCGCTAGAAGGAGCAGGTTGCCAGAAACCCCAGAGTTTGTCAGTACTTATACGCACGGGGATGGCGCGGTTCCGGCGGGTGCTTTCGTTTAACATGGGCCAGGAAATCTTGATGGTCTCTAAAAACTCTCTCCATCCTGATCCACAGTCTGTGTGATCTTCCAGCAGTGCCAGCGCATCCATTGTGCAACATTATGCACAAGTGTCACTGCACTATTTATATGCTCACTCAGCAATTAGACTGATAGTTACACACCTTGTCACAGCTAATACTAATCAATCAGTGCTATCCACTGCTCTATATCATTTGAAGATGAATCATAATACAGTAGTAAGTGAACACATCTATAACACTTCAGACTCGGCTGTTTATGATGACGCGGGTCTATAGTCTGATATGTGATGACATTCAATGTATGAGATGAATCTGGCTTCACTTCACCCCCTCACCATCCGTGCCGGCAGTTTCCCACATCTCCAAAATGTTCGTACGCATGCATCAAAGTTGATGTACCGGTGCGCACATTCTCCCGCCAAGTTTATTATTATTTATTATTATAAATCACAACCTTTGCGTAGGAAGTGACTTACGCCACTTCCAAGGCCCGTTTTGGGCCTAAGCAAGCTTTATAAATGAGGCCCCTGATATGCAGAAACAGCGGCAAACAGGGAAGTATCGCACCAGGAACAAAGGGTATTTTCTCCGCCTACAAGAACTCCCATCAAAAATAATACCAAAGTTTAAGAGTACGCTACATATGCATGTTTTTAAGTGCATTAACTTTTTGGAAATATAAAGTTTATCTGGACCTAACCGACATACGTCACGTATTTCTCCGCGCAGCGCTGCTGCGAGCTGCTGCGAGCTGCTGCATCACTCTGCCTCCCTCTCAGCTGTTGTAAACATAACAAGCTAGCGGCTTCAGACGCCGGTTGTAGCCTTGTGTAACTTTTATCAAGTATTGTAATTCTTTTGTTCTGAATCTTAGGGGTGTGAGGAAGAGACAGCGTAGGGAATTAAAAACAAGTGATTATGACAGCGCCAATGAAGTTCCATTCACTTTGGAGCCAAGTATGAACCTTGGATGTCTGTATGATCCGGAGTTCACAGGAGACAGGAGAACAGGCCTTACCCCGAGTGCTATTGATGCCAACTTCAGGATGTTTCTGAGTCAGAGGATACTGGAGACTCTCACGCTGTCTGTATCGCTCATCAAGCAGATTTTCCTGCTCTTCTGTATCCCGGAGTTTTGCGGACATTCTTCAATTTCCCGAAGATAAACTGAAAAAATCATCCCAAACCTGAAGGACCTAAAGACAGTTTATCTTCAAAGTAAGTAACAATGATCTGTCAGAGACAAACAAGCTGAGTGGAGGAGGCTGTTTACATAACATTACAGGCTACATGTGTGTTTCCTTCTCACACACACAACCATTACTGTTGTGTATTAGCATTGCGCAGCTAGCGGCAGCGCTGCACGGAGGAATACGTTATGTAAGTGCCATTTAACAATAGGGATTTTATTTGTAATATTTTGAGTACATTATTTGCTGAATTATATTAAGAACCACATTTTGTTTTGTGTTGAATATGTTTATGGAGCATTTCTCATAATGATGAATGTGTTGTTGTCCTTTGCGGCTCCCGTAGTCATGTGTCATGCTCAGGAAATGAAGTGTATTATAAGGAAGTTTGGTGCTGTTGTTCAATAAATGAGTGCGGCGAGCTTCACGGTTGTTTTACCGTACGCACGGAGGTCATATGCCGACTCAACGAGTAAAACATTCTTGTCGTCACTCAAGAGTGGTTTTGAACTAAAAGTAAGTTTAGAAAGGCTTCAGAAATAAGAATAAGAATTTAGATAGCCACTACATTAAGTAAAACAACCAGCTCGTATGGCCGACGGCGGTCGCCATCACGACCAAAGGTCTCATCGGGACATCGCAAGAACAAGAGTAAGACACCAGCTTCATAAAAAGATAAGACAAGGAGAGCGATCTTATTACGATGACACTCTCTAAGAAAACATGCCATGCTTTGTGTCATAGACTGTTTTATGGACACTTGTTAAATTAGAAGTTGTGTGAATACAACATGGCGGACGACGACGCACACGAGTCCAGAGAAAGAACGCAGAGCTGCAGCAGCAGGGCGGACCACAAGAAGGCGCCAAAGTACACCGAAAAGGGTTTGGAAGAGCTACTGAGCAGACATATAAACGCAAGACAATCCAAACTGTCTAATGTAACGTCAAAAACGAATAAAATCAACGGACTTATGAACAATGATGAAAGTCCAGAAATTGTCAGGGAACATTTAAGTGAATGCTCAAAACTGTTCACACAGTTTATAAATGCAAACGATGATGTGTTGCTGCTGTTACCTAACGAAGAAAAGGAGGCAGATCAGACGTTCTGGTTTCAGCCAAAGAAGGAGCATTTCACAAAATTCATGACTGAAGTTGAAAGATGGTAACAACAACAATGCAGAGACATCAAGAGGATAGTGTGTCTGTTGCTGATGTACCAGCAAAAAAGAAGCCTGGCTCATGTACCAGCAATAAAGAAGCCTGGTTCAAGGAGGAAGCTCAGTGACGACTAGTGTATCAAGATCATCCAGGGCTTCTTCCCTATCATCTATACGTCAGAGGGAGCAAGCAGAGCGAGCTGCTTTGATTGCACGTGCAGCATCCCTGAAACAAAGACAGGCATTAGACATTGAGGAATGCCAGTTAAAGGCAAAAAGGGAACAACTGGAGATTGAAAAGCGATTGCTGCTTCCACAGCCACAATAAAGGTTTTGGAAAACAACAAGTATGAAAGTTGTAAGAGTGAAAAGGTTGATTATCTTGTGACAGGTCCAGTGGTCGATCTATAGCAAAAGAACCAGCAGCCAAGAATAAGGACTGAACAAACTGAACAAGTAAAGGTAACTGATTTTCAAGAGAAACAAGAAGATGGGAAACAAAAGACTGATGTTGGTGGCAATTCATCTCACTTGTTTGAAGTAATGTTAAAACAAAATGACATTACTGAGATTAGTCACCCAACAGAGACTGTCACATTTGCCCCAAAGAGACATTCCTATTTTCAGTGGTGAGCCACTTGAGTTTAAATCCTTCATGAGGGCCTTTGACCATGCTATTCATGATAAAGCTGACAGTGACAGTGATAGGTTATATTACCTTGAGCAGTTTACAAGAGGTGAGCCCAGAGATTTAGTAAGAAGTTGTCAGCATATGAGTCCTGAACAAGGCTACAGAGAGGCAAAGTCATTGCTAACTGATCACTATGGTAACGAACTGAAACTTGCAACTTCTTACCTGAATAGAGCATTTAACTGGCCACGGATTAAACCAGACGATGCTAGAGCTCTTCAGAGTTACTCACCTTTTTTGACTGGATGTAACAATGCAATGCAAGACATAAATCAGCTTGAAGAAATGGAAAACCTCACTAATCTTAGAATCATTGTTTCTAAGCTACCATATAAGATAAGGGAAAAGTGGAAAGTGTATGCCTTTGACATTCAGGAAGCAAGTGGACGGAGGACAAGATTTGCAGATCTAGTCAGATATGTAAACAGACAGGCTAATCCTGTCAGACATCAGATCCTGTTTTTGGTGACATAAAAGATGTTGAAGACAAGGGAAAACCTTATGCTCACGTGAAAACGACAAGAACATGCAGACCAAGAGGGAGTGCATTTGCCACAAGCATAGCCCCAGTTGAAAACGAAAAGGATAAAAGTGCATCCTGCAGTGTCAGCAGTGCTTTCCAGAAGCCATGCATGTTCTGCGAAAAACAACACTCATTAGCAGAATGTCACAAAATCAGAAAACAGCCCTACAAGGACAGACTTGAGTTTATCAAAGGTAAAGGTCTGTGTTTTGGGTGTTCAGGACATTTAAGTAAAGACTGTCGAAAGAGAGCTTCATGTGAACATTGTTCCAAGAAACATTCAAGTATGCTTCATTTCACAAAGGATGAAAACAATGACACAGCTGACACAACCAACACCACCGAAAGTACTACAGCAAGTGAATCAACACATGCATCAGGTGGAACTTTTGGAGCCACTGGGGCCGGTAAAGACAATCAAGTCCTGTCAATCGTGCCTGTGTGTGTAAAGTCAAAGAAAAGCAACAAGATAGTTGAGACCTATGCATTTATGGACAATGGAAGTCAGGCCACATCCTGTTCAGAGAAGCTGATGAGACAGCTTGGCATCGAAGGAAGGAAAACACAAATTCTGCTTCGCACAATGGGACAAGAAAAGCTGGAGCCAAGCTACCATCTTTCAGGATTAGAGGTATGTGGTGTACAGGAAAGAAGTTACATCGACTTACCTGAGCTTTACACTCATAAAGACATTCCAGTGTCGAAAGAGAACATTCCATTATAAGAGGATTTGGAAAAATTGCTACTTCTCCATAGAGTTCAGCTGCCACAGGTAAATGCAGACATTGGGCTCTTGATAGGATGTGATGTTTACAAAGCAATGGAACCCTGGGAAATCATCCACAGCCAGGATGATGGTCCATATGCAGTCCGCACTATTCTGGGTTGGGTTATAAATGATCTGCTCAGAAACGATGATCGTCCAACTTCATCTGACAGTGAGCTCAGTGTTTGTGTGAACAACATTTCCATTGCCAGTGTAGAAAACCTGTTAATGCAACAGTTTAACCACGACTTCCCAGAAAAGGCCTGTGAAGAGAAGCAAGAAATGTCACGTGAAGACATTCAGTTTATGGACTTTGTTAATGAAAGAGTTACAAAGGTTGATGGACATTACAGTGTTGGACTTCTTTTGAGAAACAAAGCCATCAAGATGCCAAACAACCGCAGTGTGGTTGTGCAAAGAGCAGAAAACCTGAAAAAGAATCTTGTCAAAAATAAAGAGTTTCACAGAGAGTATCAAAACTTCATGTCTGAGTTGTTAACTAAAGGCTATACTGTCAAGGTCCCAGACACAGAGACAGGATCTGAAAATGTGAGAGTGTGGTACATACCTCATCACGGGGTGTACCATCCTCAAAAGAAGAAACTGCGTGTTGTCTTTGATTGTGCAGCTTCATACCAAGGCAAGTCACTAAATGGAGAACTCTTACAAGGCCCAGATCTCACAAACTCATTAGTTGGAGTTTTGACCAGATTTAGGCATGAACACATCGCTTTAATGTCAGAAATAGAAGCTATGTACCATAAAGTTCGAGTCCCTCCAGATGATAGCAATCTCCTGAGGTTCCTCTGGTGGCCGGCTGGAGACTTGAATGAACCTCTGCAAGAATACAAGATGGTTGTGCACCTTTTCGGGGCAACATCCTCCCCAAGCTGTGCAAACTTTGCACTTAAAAGAACAGCTGAAGATGCTAAAGACACGATGGCACCTACTGCAGTCAAAACTGTCCTCAACAATTTCTACGTAGATGATTGTCTTGTGTCAGTGTCAAATGAAACACAAGCATGTTCTATGGTTAAGGATTTAACAGAGCTATGTGCAGGTGGAGGATTCCGTTTGACAAAATGGATGAGTAACAGCAGAGCCGTCCTTGCATCCATTCCAGAGACAGAAAGAGCACAAGAAGTGAAGGATTTGGATCTCAGTCATGATGTATTACCTGATGAGAGAGTCTTAGGAGTCAACTGGTGCACTGAGACAGATGTATTTAAGATCAGGATAAATGCAAAGCACACACCACTGACAAGACGTGGCATGCTCTCATTTGCGAGTGCTATATATGACCCTTTGGGCTTTTTATCACCTGTCATCCTTCCAGCAAAAATGATCTTACAGGAGCTGTATGGCAGGAAGTTCTATTTCGTATAGGCTTCGCCCTTTAAGGCTATCGCTAGTGGGTACACCCTATTGCGTCAGCGCGGCACTGAAGCAAATTTTGTCTACGCCCACCCACGTGCTGGGCCCCTGCTGCGGCTTCACCTATAAATAGCCACGAGTGGATACAATCTGCTCCCTGTTTATCTTCAGTGTACTGGAGCACTTAAGAGTTATTCAACTGCAGGATGGATTCTTCCCAGAAAGGTGCCATCAGAGTGTGCGGCGAGTGCCGCACGGGCTACATCATGGAGTTTGACCTGCATTCCCGCTGCGAGGGATGCCTAGGCCCAGAGCACGCTGGGCAAGCACTAACCTCCAATGCAAGGTGCCCCTACTGTAAGCTCCTCACCCCCGAGGAAAGACGGCGCCGAGTGGAGTTTTTCACTGACACTGCGGAGGATGCTTTTCATGTAGCAGACACCTGCGCCCTGGAGGACGCAGTGGACCTGCTAGCGGGGCCAGACTCGGACGAGATTGGCCCTGAGGGGACTCCATCAGCCTCCCTTCAGCTGGAGGAGGCAGAGACGGAGGAGGAGTTTTCACAGCGACGCCCAGGCGTCGCTGGGGTCCCTCTCTCAGCCTCCACTTCTCTGCCGGTCATCGGGGCGCTCGTCCAGGAGCTGCTGGGCATCATTGAGAGGGTGGCGGCAATCAAACACCTTCCGGTGCCGGCGACGCCTCCCCCACCAGAGCCTGACGACATGGCAGCCTGCTTTGCCTTGGCCCACACGGCCCGCCGAGAACCGATCTGGCTTCGCTTCCCCGCCATCATCCCCTATCAGTCAGGTGCAGCGGCTGAACCTGGGAAGCTTAGAGCGCCGGTGGCTACTTACGTCCCCATCACTAAAGTGGAAGGCTTCACGGATGAGGGCTTCCTGCCTGTTCCCCCCTTGGACCCAGGGTTATCTGCGATCTTCGTAGTAAAGCCGAGTCTCATTGGAGGCCGACGTCAGGCCTCCCGTCTAGCAGGGACCAGCTAACGGGCCATTTTGCGCACAGGGCTCATCAGTATGCCAGCCGAGAATCAGCAGCTGCCAACAACATCTCCTTCTTAGCCTACTCCCTGACGAAGGTGGCTATGGACCCTGAGATCCCCGCAGAGCGCGCGGAGGAGCTGAGCAAGGCGGCAAGTGCCATCATCCCTCCCTGCGCAACAATAGCGGTCTCCGCTGCGTGCATCATGGCATAGCAGCATCAGATTCACCCCAATTTGTGGCTGGCCCTCTCACCTTCCATCCCGGAGCAAGTGAAAAGGGAGCTGCTGGACGGACCCATCTCCCAGGATGCGCTGTTTGGCCAGAAACTTCAGACGCTGGTCGACCACATGCAGAAGTCGACGGAGGAGGAGGAAAAGATTAGGAGGCACATGATGACTTCTCATCGCCCTGTGAGTCGCTGGCGGGACCGCCGGGACCTAAGGCCCAAGCAGCAAAGATGGCCGCAGGCCTCTGCGGCGTCAGCTTTTCGCCCTCCAGCTCCAGCCCCCCCTCCGCCGTCTGAGCCGGCATCCTCAGCGGGCCAGCTGTCTCATCAAAGAGGAGCAAAGTTTCGCCGAGTAGCATGCTCCTGGTCAAATCCTCCTCAGGAGCCTCCACGGAAACAGAGCAGACGTCAGTGACTCCTTGCGGGGACTGTGTGTGGTGCAGGAGGAGAAACCGGGGTGTCCCATCATCCCCCCCCACAACGGCTCTTTTAAGAGCCACTCACGGGTCTCAGCCTCTGAGCTCTTCCTCCTTTCCTGTCTGGTTTGTCGTAACGGCAAAGGATGGTGGTCATACAGTCCCCACACAGTACGAGCCCGCTCCTGTAAGCTTGCCAGCTAAGGAGCAGCGCGCTCGTGAGTCACCCAAATAGCGCACTGCTCTCACAGTCAGAGAATCTCCCCTATCGGCCCAGGCTGATGTCAAGGTAGACACTTATGAGCCCACGGAGGTAGAGGTTCTGCCCCGTGTGGTTAGTTTAGCCTTGCACCTTTCCCCTTCTGTTGAGTCAAAGGGAAAAGGGTCAGTCCAGCCCTTTCGGCCCGCGCCCCCCATGGGCTGCAGCGCAGACGCGTGCAGCGGCAGCAGGGGCCCAGAAGTGGCTCTCCTCTCTTGCAGAGGTAGAGCCTCATCAGATTGCGTGCCCGCTTTCAGAGCATTACTCAGTGTGGCGGCGTGTATGTTTGCTGGACAGATGGATGGACAAGCTGATCACCAGAGGTTATACTCTTCAGTTTGCATCAGCTCCCCCCCCCCCCAACGGGGTAGTGGAGACGCTCCTGCCCTCGCAGAGCCAGCTTTTGCTCCTGCAGCAGGAGGTTCAGGAGCTTCTGATGGAAGAGGTGATTTCAGTCATCCTGAAAGGGGAGGAAAATCAGGGCTTTTACTCCCGTTACTTCTTGATCCCCAAGAAGACGGGGGGAATGAGGCCTATTCTGGACCTGTCATTATTCAACACAGTGATAATGCAGCGTCCTTTCCACATGTTGACGATAAAACAGGTATTGGGGTGCGGCCACAGAGGCGATTGGTTCACGTCGGTGGATCTCAAGGACGCATACTTCCACGTCTCTATTATCCTGAAACACAGGAAGTTTCTACACTTCTCGTTTCAGGGGGTCCAATACCAGTACAATCGTCTACCATTCGGCTATTCTCTTGCCCTCCCGCACCTTCTCCAAGTGTGTGGAGACAGCTCTGGAGCCTCTGCACAGGAGGGTGAGGGTGCTTTTTTACCTGAACGACCTGCTGCTGCTGGCTCGGTCCAGGGAGGAGGCCGTATCCCACACAGAGGAGCTGGTGTCTCACCTGTCGAAGCTGGGCTTCACCATCAATTGGGTGAAGAGCTCCCTCCTCCCGTCTCAGAGGATAATATATTTGGGCGTGGAGCTGAAGTCGGCCATGATGAGAGCGCGCCTGTCTCAGGAGAGGGCGCAGGCTCTGGACTCTCTCCTGGGTCGGTGTTGCCCTGGCAGGGTTGTGACAGCAGTCTCCATCATGCAGCTGCTGGGCACTATGTCAGCAGCTCACGTGGTGGTACCGCTGGGCCTGCTTAACATGAGACGGCTGCAGAGATGGTTCATCCGTCTGCGCTTAGACCCAGTGCGTCAGCGAAGACGCATGATTTTAATTCCCCCCTCAGTGTCCCCCGACCTGGCTTACTGGCAGGACCCGGAGGTTATAGTTCAAGGGGCCCCGTTAGGCAGGACATCGTCTCACATCTCAGTGTTCACGGACGCTTTTATCTCGGAGTGGGGGGGCACATGCCTGTCTCAGGTGGTGGGTGGCCGGTGGCCAGCTCACATGCCCCTACACATAAATATTTTAGAGCTCCTGATGGTGTGGAAAGTGGTTCGACATTTTGCTCCGCTGCTGCGGGGGCAACATGTTTTGATCCACACAGAAAATCAGGTGACAGCAGCTTATATAAATCGTCAGGGCGGCGTGCGCTCGGCACAGCTGCTAGACTTAGCCAGGAAGCTGCTGTGCTGGGCGCACAGACACCTGCTCTCCATCAGAGCGGTGTACATCCCGGGTGTGCTAAACCGGGGGACGGACATCATGTCGAGGGGGGGGGCCTCGAGCAGGAAATTGGTGTCTTCATCCCGACTTGGTGTCTCAGAGACAACACAAAGATAACTCAATGGATGTATGTAAATTCTGAGCTGAACCCTGCTGACCATGCATCATGAGGGATGAATGCAGACAAGTTCAGAAAGTGTCAAAACTGGATTTGTGGTCCTGAGTTTTTGTCAAGCAATAAGAGACATTGGCCAGTTTCTCCAGACATGAGAGAAATACAGAAAAATGATGTTGAAGTTAAAGGAACTGTAAGTGTGAATGCTGCTGATGTGCATGAGAATCCACTCACAAAGCTCATATGTCATTACTCAGAATGGCACAGCTTAAAAAGGGCAGTATTCTGGATGCTGAAGTTTAAAAGGTTGCTTCGGAAGCTGAGCACACATCGCAAACTCCTTCTCTCACAAGCAAGTGACAAATGGAGCTTTGAAAAGAAGACTGAGATGGTGAAAAGCCAAATGCAAAAGTTCAGATCAACTATTAAAGGATCTCTGCTCACTGCTGAAGATGTAGCAGTGGGGGAAGTTGAAATTATCAAGTTTTGTCAAAGTCAAAGTTTCAGTGAAGAACTTGAGAGTCTGCAGAAAGGTGAGAGGCTTAAAAGGAGCAGTCACATCATCAAACTTGATCCTATTATACAAGATGGGATTTTAAGAGATGGAGGAAGGTTGCGTCAGTCTTCACTACCTGCAGATGTTAAGCATCCTGCGATCCTTCCTAAAGGTCCACATTGATCCTAAGGCATGTTCACCAAGAAACAGGACATAGTGGAAGAAATTACACATTGTCAAAACTGAGAGAAAGATTCTGGATTCCACAAGCAAATTCTGCTGCAAGAAAAGTGCTTCCCAAATGTGTAACATGCATGAAGACATCAGCAAAACCTGGTGAACAGAAAATGTCAGATTTACCTGCAGATCGCTTTGTACCTGATAAACCTCCATTCAGTAATGTGGGCATAGACTATTTCGGGCCATTTGAAGTTAAATGTGGGAGAAACACAGTCAAGAGTTATGGTGTATTGTTTACATGTTTGGCTGTCAGAGCTATTCATATTCAGGTAGCTCATTCGCTTGACACTAACTCTTGCATAAATGCATTGAGAAGATTTATAGCTAGGAGAGGCTAGGTGTCTGTCATAAGATCAGATAATGTTACAAACCTAGTAGGAGCAGAAAAGGAGATGGATGGAACCAGTCTAAAATCTCAGAGATGCTGGCGCAGAAAGGGATCACTTGGATATTTAACCCTCCAGCTGGTTCACATTTTGGAGGTGTCTGGGAAAGGCAGATACGTTCTGTGAGGAAGATTCTCAACCAGATTCTGAAACAGCAGCCCCTTGACAACGATGAAGGTCTCCACACATTGTTCTGTGAAGTCGAGGCAATTGTTAATGGCAGGCCAATCACTAGAGTCTCTAGTGACCCAACGACTTGGAGGCTCTTATGCCGAACCATTTACTTCTTCTGAAAAGACAACCAGTACTCCCTCCTGGAGTGTTTCAAAAGGAGGACTTGTATGTGAGGAGAAAGTGGAGACAGGTGCAATACCTGTCTGACATTTTTTGGAAACGGTGGCTAAAAGAGTACTTGCCACTTTTGGAGGAAAGGCAGAAGTGGCTGGTTCCAAGAAGAAATCTGAAACCAGGAGATGTCGTCCTCATAGTTGATGACAGTGCCCCCAGAGGTTCTTGGTTGATGGGAAGAGTTGAAAGGACAATGTCTGATTCAAATGGTCTTGTTAGACGAGTGTTTGTAAAGACTAAAACTAATGTTTTGGAGAGACCAATAGATAAGTTGTGTTTGTTGCTTGAAATGGATGAATAGAGGAATGAAGTTCACGTCATCTATTTTATACCTGTGCTTCAAGTATGGAGTTTTGCTCTGGTTATTTGTGAGTAAATTTGAGTTCTGTTGAAAACTGATTTGAAACATTTTGCCAGAGATAAATGTGTTCTGTGTTAAAGGAAGTTGGATTAATGTTATCCTGAATTCTGAGGTTAAATATGCTTTATGTGTTTGAATGTAATTGTTATGCTTGAGCATTAACAATTAGGGGCCGGAATGTAAGCGCCATTTAACAATAGGGATTTTATTTTGTAATATCTTGGGTACATTATTTGCTGAATTATATTAAGAAGCACATTTTGTTTTGTGTTGAATATGTTTGTGGAGCGTTTCTCGTAATGATGAGAAACGTCCTTTGTTGTCCTTTGCGGCTCCCGTAGTCATGTGTCATGCTCAGGAAATGAAGTGTATTATAAGGAAGTTTGGTGCTGTTGTTCAATAAATGAGTGCGGCGAGCTTCACAGTTGTTTTACCGTACGCACGGAGGCCATATGCCGACTCAACGAGTAAAACATTCTTGTCGTCACTCAAGAGTGGTTATGAACAAAAAGTAGGTTTAGAGAGGCTTCAGAAATAAGAATAAGAATTTAGATAGCCAGTACACGTGACATGAGTTGGTTAGTTCCATTTAAACATTATATTTCCAAAAAGTTAATGAAATTAAAAACATGCATATGTACTGTACTCTTAAACTGTGGTATTATTTTTTGATGGGAGTTCTTGCAGGCGGAGAAAATACCCTTTGTTCCTGGTACGATACTTCCCTGTTAGCGGCTAGTTTGAGAGGGGTCCAACTGCAAGCCGCAAGACAGAGGCATGTCGCAGAGTAGGACAGTGGGCTTGTCGCAGAGTGACGTCGCTCGAGTGACACCACTCTGCGACACGCCTACTTTGTGACATGCTACTTAATGGGGAGACACTAGTTCATGGGAAATTTCGTGGAACCACACGAGATGTGGAAAGTTTTAGTGATGAACAATGGTGGATCGTGTCCAGACTGTAAGTGTTAGCATATTTCATGTAACAAACGTCAAACAGTTGCTGCACTTAGTTGTATTATTACCTAACCCTAACCCTAACCCCTTACCATTACCCTAAGCCTAACCCCTTACCCTAACCCTAACCCTAACAGTTAACTGTATTTGTAGGCATTTGAATACATTTATTATAGAGAAAAAAATAGGAAAGCAAAAACATTGACGTTCGGCTGCACCGTGCTTAAGCTGTTATATCCCTTTAAGAAGCACATGTAGTAGGCGTGTCGCAGAGTGACGTCAGTTAAAGTGACGTAACTCTGTGACACGCCTACTGTACTCTGCGACACGCCTCTGTCTTGCGGCCTGCAGTCGGATACAATTGGATAGTTCTGCGTAACAGGCTCTTACAGACTGTGGCTTACTGAGGGAGAGGAGAGAACGTTCTACTGCATCTAATGTTCTGAGTGGACATGGAGCTCATACAACCCCACTTCAAAAATACTGAACTATCCCTTTAAGAGAATTAAAATCAAAATAATTGTCTCATCCTGATGCTTTGTCGTTTCTTATTTGAGGATATTTTGGGACAGGATCAGTCAATAATAAAAATTAATAATGCTGATTAAATTGATCAACTTCATCTCTCGTGTAACTGTCATGCACTATGAAGTTAGGATATAAATTGTGATATATACATTTTCGTCCACTACCCCACCCCCCTCCACTACTTCTCCTCCATCCTGCAGAGCATACTCCCTGCTGAGAGGGTCACGTGTGAACAACCACGTCAGGAAATTACCCGGGCGGGCTTCCGGGGTATTATCCTGATCATATCAGGGTTGTATGTGTGAAAAGGGCTTAACACATCAACTTTGAAGACAAAAGGTTCACTTGCTGCCTAATAAATCCCACCCACCAACAGGTGCAATGATGAAGGGATGATCAACGTTATTTACTTCATCTGTCAGTGGCCATAATGTTACACTTGATTCGTGCATAGCTGTCAAAAGAAGTTATTGGATCAACATTTACAAATTTAAACTGAAATGTAAAAAATAAAACTTAATGACAAAACAGAATTCAAGCCACTTTCACCTTCTTTTGATTGCAAGTTGAAGAGAATTTATTGGCTCTGAAAGATTATTGTACCTAAATTTTAACATTTATTTTTACAAATACATTTACTGATAGGGCTGCTCGATTATGGCAAAAATCATAATCACTGTGATTTCAATATTACTGAGATCATGATAATGAAACACGATTACACGCACCAAATGCTTTAATTAAACACATATTCTTTTGCCATAAAAGAATGGGTAGTAAATAGTAGTATAATTGTAAAAATGCAAATACCTCAAAATAATGCTAATAAGACTATGTTTATGGAAAAAGAAAAAAAACTTAAACATGTCAAGTTGCTCGGTGATCTTTTAATCTTGATAACTCAGGTTTCATGATAATGGAAGGCAGTGATTGAGATTGAAACTCGATTAATTGCCTTGCCCTATGAAGAAAAGTAGTTTTTCCACATAGTTGCAGTTATCTTTAACTGTATTTTCTCTAAAGTGTTGCTATTTCTAATGCGGGGGTGGGCAACTCACTCAAAGCTCACCGTAAGTCCATGTAGAATGCCACACAAATGAATTCACATGAAGTAAATGTGGAATATTCTGCAATGAAAACAACAGAAACAGCAAAATTTAGAGCAAGTTAAAGTTAAGTTACAACTGTCTGCAAACTACTTTTCTGCATCACTTAATGCATTTTTAAAAATAACTGATGAAATGTAAGTAAAATTAACATTGCCACAATGACACGAACACAAGCAAAATACATTTAAGCATGCAAAATTGACTATCTTTATGATTGTCCATATTTTTTTTTTTTTTCAGAAATTAGTGGATTTAATTTGCTAGAATGGATTCTTTTATGAAGCATTACTAGTGTATTTGGGCTAAGAGCAAGTTAAATTAACTTAAATAATCATCAATAACCAAGAGTCTACAACTTTTACTTTACCAGGTCTCTTATGAGAAATACATTTGTTATCCTCAATGGGACATGTGAAATAAAATTAAATAAATATAACAATTTGAAAAACTATACCACTTTACAATGTTAAAAAAAACCCATCTTTGATTGGCTTGAATTCTGTTTAGCTAATTAGATTATAATTATAATAACAATTATAATTTAGTTTGAGCTTGAAAATACAAAATGCGTTAAATTGTGATGAAAGCTTGTTATTATTTGTTTTTAGTTGAAGTACAGGTATTTTAATTGTCTTTTTGATATTATAATTTCATGAAACTGATAATAATATTTGTGTGGCCCTTGTGGTAACTAAAATTTCCCATCTTAGTCTCACAGGTTCATGGTTAAAACTCGTTCACTGTGTATGCTTAAATAAATAACTCCTTCCTCTTTATTGAAAATACTGCAATAAATATCCATAATGTAAAATGTAGGCAAACTTAGCGATGCTCTCACTACTTGTGTCCAAAAATTATTCCACTGAAGAAATTAATTCACAAAATTCGAGTAAAATGATTTTTCTTAATTATTTTCCAACACATTGTTTCATTTGGGTGTCCATCCTTCAAATCTCTTTCAGGTGCCACATTATTCAGGCTCAAGAGGTAAAAGGTTGGTTTTATTATATCTGGTAGAGCTTGAGTGACAGAAAGTGCAGCTCATGGCAGAAAATTACGATTGTCCATCACAAGGAAGCAACACAAAACATGAATGAGATACAGAAACAGAAAAAAAAACACTGCTTGAAGCATTTCCTGCTCCCTTTTTTGGGATTAAGTTTTTTCATATCATCGATCATGCCAAGTCTCTCATGGTGGCTCTGTTATAGTGGTCATCGTTTGAAAGACATCTTGTTACAACAATAAAAATTAAGGACTTCTTTGGCTTTAAAAGCTGTTAGAGAATTTTGATTGATGGGACTACTACACTTAAAATATTCTGTTCATCATAGGATTGGTGCTCTAAAAATGTATTTAGACAAACAGAAATTCTGCCTTTTGTGCCTTTAAATCCTCAAAATATGTATGTTTGGCTGCATAACTGCAAAGTTGATTTTTGGTGTCTGTCAAATCAAGACATGTCAGAAACCCAGAACTTTCCTTTTCTGTGTCATCTCACAGTTTGCACCACCATCGGCCTACATTCTCTCTGATGTGGGGGACATGTGCAGAGCCTGAAGCATTACAGCGACATGATGGGACCAAAGCAATCGAGTGGTCTGTGAGTCTGTGCGATTACACACTGGTCCACATAATAGGAGCCCATTATCTGAGGGCCAGCAAGGAACGACAGGGGTGCAGAAGTCAGCCGACAGATTAATGAGATCTCCATCCAGCTCGAGGACATCGCAGCCTGGACCGAGCCAAAACATTTAGCAGGGGGCGACCTGTAAAGAGAGATGTCATGCCGGACTGGAGCAGGGGGACCAATGAACACTTAAACGTAGAGATACTGTGAGAACAGTGCAGTACTTTCATCTGTAATCAAATTGAAAAAGCCCTCGGTGAATCAGACATACAGATTGATTTTCGTCATTTCATTATTTTTGTGAAAAGTGAAAAAATCACCAGAACAGTTATCAATCTCTGTTAAGAGCGTTGGTGATAAAGTTCAAAAGATGTATTGGTTTGGAGAATTTTCTAGATTAAAATGTCAAGCATCAATAAAACTGTTTCTGAATATCACTAAGAAAGTGCAACTGGGTGGCAAAAAGGTAAATATTTACAGCATGAAAGAGATTAAATGAAGATCAAATATAATGAAGCTATCTCGAACAAGATGTCTGTTAGAGAAATGATTTATAAGTGTCTGGATAAATTCTTCCTTTTGCTCGTACTTAGATTAGACAGTGGAAAAAGGAAGAAATCTGAGGACAGAATGGAGAGACATGCAGGAAAGGAGCCGAGGTCCAGGTCTGGGCCCCTCGCCTGGGGGACTGAGGCCACCTCACATACAGTATGACCTGACTGTGCTGGAAAGTGTAAGAAGAATGTTATCCCAAGAGATTAGATTGGCAGCTAGGGTTGTCACAACACTTAAATTTCAAACTCAATATCGATACCCAGGAAGATATTTGATACTCGATACCATTTTCAATACCGCGGGGATAAAAAACGACAAATATTTAGAAAGGTGTGAAAAACATTTTTATTAACATGAAAAACAGAACCGCAGATTAATAGTCAATTAAATAAAATATTCAGAGAATGAAAAAAAAACAACACAATAAAAAACAAGACAGGACTTCCCTTGAAGCTGCTACATGATGTTTATTTTATTGTATTGTACAACAGTTTCTTGATGGAAGAACTTACTGTGGATTAAGCTGCATGAGAAGTTGTTGGAACCCAGGTTGCTCCGTGTAAATTGGTATCCTCACAGATGTACTCTGCAACAGCTCTATTTAATTTCAAAGCTTCAGGAGACTTGGGATCATATTTTCGTTATTTTTCACACAGCAGTGGTAGAGTTGGCTGTAATTTCTTAGGTTTAGTGCAGGTCAACTTCTCTCTGCTTCAGTCTGCATCTTTAATAGAAGAAAACGCATTTGAGTCATGTTAGCGAGCTAAAGGCTGCAGAAGAGGATTTTCATTTAGGGGGCATTTTGTTTATGTCTAGCCAAGCCTAGAGCACCCTCTCGCGGCTGTAGACGGTAATGTTTACTCCTTATTTCATGTAAGTCAGTATGAATTAATGCTTAAAACATTTTAAATTGTGTATATTTTTATATATAAGTCGCACTTGACTATAAGTCGCAGGACCAGCCAAACTATGAAAAAAGCGCAACTTATAGTTCAGAAAATACGGTAATTTACAGGACACATACAACGGTGCAGAAGGTATGCTAAAGACAAACCAAATGTGGCAGGGTGGGGGTGAGTTAGAGGTACAAAGCCCAACAACGCCACCCAGGGGAATTTCATCCCTGGGAATATACCTTCAGTTTTACAGAACTTATTCTAAGGCAACACAGGTTCAACATAAACACAGGGCCAGAGACGTGGTTCCCATATAAAAATATACACTTTATTTTTGAATTAAAATAGAATTTCTGTTTTTTTTTTATTAAAAGGGCTGGAACACACAGAGGAAACAAAACAGTTCAGGGCTGGGGCTTACCACGGCGGCAGGAAAACCAAGGGTAAAAATCCAAATCAAACACCACCCGTGAAGCAAACCAAATACTGAACTGTGAAAAACACCACCACCAGGGAGGGGCTGCCGCTTGTTTTGGCAGCAGCACCTGTAACACAAAAAAAGGACTTAATTACTGTTGCCTCCTGTGAGTAAACAAATTAAATCAAAAACAAAACAGAACCCAAATTATAAGAAAATCAAAAGAATAATCCAACTTAATTAAACACAATTCTACCAAGTAATCAAAAGAAAGAAAAGAAAAGAATAAACAATGAAACCAAATGAAATAAGTATTTAAAGTGTGTGTCCCAACCTCCTAAAAAGGCATGTAGGGTGGCAGCCTGCCTCACCCCAGAACCTACACACACTAAAACCTCCTGGCCTGAGATGAAATATATTTCACAAAAAAAATAAAGATGATAACAAAATAAACAAGAACTCGAAATTTCAATTAAGGTTCCCCAATAAACAACAAACAAAATTAAAGTAACCAAAGCGAACAAAATAAAAATTAATTATTAATAAAGCCAAAACTAAGGGAAGGTAACGGATTCCAATTGAAATCAACTAGGGGACATGAAGATGTCTAACCATATAAATTTAACAGAACTATAACTAACTATAACCAAACTAAATCAAAAGAAAACTATGGTGGCCCTGAAGTGCAAACCACAACAGCAAAGAACTAAACACAATGGCAAAGAACTAAACACTACGGGGAATAACTAAACACTACAGCAAAGAACTAAACACAACAGCGAATAACTAAACACCACGGCAAAGAACTAAACACATTAACATTAAGACCAGAAGAGGTAGGTACTTGTGGGCCACATCAGTCATCGCTGATTGGACGAGTGTGTGCATGAAGAGAGAGAAGGAGGACTTGATTGGACGAAGGCACTATTCAACCTTTGACCCGGAAGGGATTCTGCTCTTAGCGTCTTCGGCTCGGGATAGAAACATCAGGAACATAACGGCCAAAAACTCTAAAACAGAGGAAAAGTTCTGCTCTCCTGTGACCATAAACAAACAAGACACCTCACTGAGGGAACCACAGAGCTGAGGTGCACTTTGAGATGAATGAGAAAAAAAGTGCTGACGCTGCGCAAAAATCAAACCTAAATGGACGATCGTGTTCATTTAAAATGCTCATTTGTGACGTTTTGGTCCCTTGTTTGCTCATTGGGAGGATGATTTATCAGAATATTATTTTAATCCCTGTGGATTAACTGTAAAAGCCTTTCTGTGTCCACCTAAGAGATGACAACCAGCGAGGAGAAGCCCACCCGCCTGGGATTTTTTTATGGAGATGAAATAAAATGTATCAATGGTTAACATCAATACATGTTCATGAAATGGACAGCTACACTTATATTTACAAATGTATTGATAACACGACGTAAACTGCTCGTTAGCCTCTCCCGTCTGATCAGGACGACAGGCACACACATATTACGCACCTATGGAGAAAGCCCACACAGGGTTCCTGCACCATTTTAAAAGACAAATTTAATGCTTTTTAAGACATTTTAAGACCTCAAAAACAAAAATTTAAGACCCAAAAATGTCATGACAATTTCTGTGGTAGAAAATACTCTACTTATTTTATTGTAAACACAATCAAAGCTCACAGTTGGAATTTTCTTTCTTTTTTTAATTTTTTTTTTCCATTGTGATGCAGAATAGAGCCAACATAACATACACAAGTTGCATTATGTAAAACAACACACTGCATTGCATTTAGGAACCATACACAATAATAAAACAATAACATTTAAAGCCGTCTCCGTCATAGCTCAGAAGGAGACATTTGTTAATCCTGCAAAAAGACTTCGTTCCAAATAAGGAGACAGAATTATAACACTTCCAACACTTAAAGCAGTCTCCATTGTAAATAAATCCTCAAAACAGCCTGTCTCAAGCCAAAAGGTTGAAAAAGTAATGTACATAAATGTTTGAAAAACAACACAAATGTTAACACATCACTCTTAATGAGAGAAACCATCAACACAGAGGTCCGTTGTTTTTTAACATCTCATATTCTCCTTAGGACATATGGCGGAGCTCTACCACCCTCTTCTCAATTTCATGGTCTAGGTCCATCAACTCCCCTCTCTTGTCCTTGCATCTTTTTCTCATGGAGTTGGATTTAGTGATGAGTCCTGCCATCTTGGTCCCTGCTGTATTCTCAGCCTTCCCTGCAAGGCTATCTGCATCCTTCTCTAGAGCTTCACACACAGTTGAGATTGTTCTTCTTTTCTTGCGTAGCTCTTCAAGCTCATTTTCAGCCCTTTTTCTCTTGTCCATCTGTTTTTTCTTTTCCTTTTTCTTCCTCTCACCTTCCAAGAAGATCCTGTACTGGCTGCGTGCAGTTGCACAGTCATTAGCAGCTCTTTAGTCAGTGGCACTTTGACCACTCCCCCACACACCCTCACGTAGTCGCAGATCAGTCTCTGTGAGACTATAGTGTCCTCGTTCATATTGCACATCTCCACCTCCTTGTTTATGGAGAATCCGTGCTCCACAGTAGCTTGTCCATGGGACAGAAGCAGCAGCTTTTCCACAAAGCTCCAAAGTTCTGCATATCCATTCATGGCCTTATACAGGAAGCTGTCAACTTTCGATTTCCCATCCAATGCACTGTAGGCCTTGAAATCCTCTCCTCTGGCCTCAGTGAAGAGGAACTTCTGAAATTGTTGTGCAATCTAATCACCTGCATTTAGATAAAGACAAGCATATTTGTAATAATTCCGGTTAAAATTATATTTTGTGGTAATCACAAGAGATTTATATTCAGTATACCCTGGAAAATGAATCTCAGATTTCCAACTATATTTCAATTATTATGTCTAAGAACATATATTAGGCCTACAGACATTTGTTATAACTCATACTGGGCTATATTTCCAATAAAATAAAATACAACTAAAAAGATGACCTGCAAAATAACAGGCTAGTATAGCTTGATATCTAAAATATGATAATTTGCTGATTAAATAACATCATCTTAGTCAAAGACATTGAGAAGAGAGATGCAGTAACATTTAGAACAGCGATTCTCAAACTTTTTCATGTCAAGGACCCCTAAACTGACACAAATTAGACCACAAATCCCCATCTTTTAAGATTTTTGCGTTAGATTTTAATAAAAAAAGAGTATGAATCCCATGATCAAAATAGTCATACATTCTGTCACTGTGTTATTTATGGTTGGAATTATAGTGAAAATAAATGATTCCCATTTTTGCTGGGGACCTCCTGGGAACCACTGATTTAAAGAAGGTGCCCAAAGACTCCCTTTGCTAAACACAAGGTAACTGTTCACATTTCTAATATGTCTACAAATATTACTCGCTGTGACTCCTCCTGACAACTTCTTGTCCTGCACAAATTTCATGATGAGGGCCTTCATTTTCTGCAGGCATCTGTCTGGTTAAGTGTGCATCTTTTGGGGGTCCAGGCATATCATATTTCGGACAGTGGGGTACTTCAGGGGGCATTTCAATAAAATGTTCTGACAAATTTTTGACAGAGCACTGTGACTGTCCCGCATGAACTGTAACTCATCATGCTCACTTCCACCACCAAAAGTCACGTGTCACCTGGATCATCAAATGAACTCTCCCTATGTTTAACTTACACTACACAATATTCAACAAATCATGTTTATATGTTAACTGCTTTATGTCTAAACAATTAATCGAATCTCTTATTTTTTCAGCATAAATACTTCACTTGTGACTTTGCAGCTGATATAGTACATTGTTATCTAAGATAATAAAAGTTACCTTGAGGACAGCATGCCAATGTCCACTTGCTTTGGACTGACCCAAAGCTTTTGGACTGACCCAAAGCTTTTGGTCTGTCACATGAAGCTTGACCAGCTTTACTGGGGAAACATCAACCTGGACATCTCGTTTTATGAAGCGTCTGAGAAGGCTCTGAAAGTAGAATAGCACAGGCATAATAACTATTATTAGAATCAAAATTGAAATAATTATTACAGTATTTACAATACTTTTTACAAACATCAAAATGCTGACAACTCATTACTTTGTTTTATTGTTTATATCCTCTGTAAGTAATGGTGCTTCAATGACTAAACCATTAATACATTTTTAGTAGTAATAAGGCCTACCCTGATCAGATCCTGCTGAGGAAGGGAATCATCGGGGAATCTGTCTGGTACTTGCTGAGAAATGGCTGAAAACTTCTTGACACAGTCATGAAGAAGTGCAACTTTGCCAGGATAATGGGATCCATCCGGGCTTCTGCGATGGTGTCAAATGATGATGACCTTGGATTGGGGAGCTTCTTGGCTTTGACTTGATCCACAATACAATCTGACAATATATGGCCAAATTTCAATGGCTCTCTCTAGAGGAAATGTATCACTATTGGTCACTGTCGTGAAGTCTTCCCTCCTTGCAGGTGCACAATGAAACAGGTAGTGCAGGGCTTTCAGGACTTTCTCAACTTGCCACACCGTGAAGCCATTCTTGAATGAGTTATGCATCGTGTGAAGGCCACAACTCCCAATTATTTGTAGCTGGGCTCCACCACACTGCTCTCTGTGTTCCTCTTGTAAGAGTTCAACAAACTTACAGTTAACATGGGGCCCATCCATTGACAGTTAGAGCATGTTGTTTGGATTCAGCTCCTTTGTAATTTCCTGCACATATGTAAAAAAAAGAAACTATCAATTCAATGTGCCAAATAATCATTAGTTTAATAATGATAAAAATATTACTACTACGTGAATGTTTACTGTTGCTATGGCAACAAGTGACAGCCGCCGTTAACAGCTGTTACCTAGATTTGCCCTACTATCCAATCAACAACCCATAAATTACAAATCGGCATAATAAGACAAAAATCAACTACAACTACCCACAGTTACACACATAAACTTTGAGCTAATATGTTGTTACCTTTCAGATTGTCAAAGTGATCATAGACTGTGACCTGAATAGAATAATAGTATGCGATTTCAAACACAATCATAACGTTACTTACATTGAAATGACCCAACATGTCCTCGGCTCTGGAGTGACCTATGAACTCCGATCCATAGTAGCGGGAGATGACGTGTTGTGTTCCCGTCTCATCTGTACTCCAGAACCGCAAATGAAGGTCCATTTGTTTAGTTTTTGTAGTTTTGTTCATGCTCTCGTCAAACATGAGAACATATGTCTTCTCACTGATGCTGCGTGATCGCTCCTTCTTGATAAATGAAGCGATGCGATATTTAGCGATGTATGCCATTTTATTTCCCCCACAGGTGAATGACTTGGCAAGCTGGGAATCGGGGAACATAGCAGCAAAGATGCCACTTATGTCTTTGTTGGATTTAAATGAACTGTGCCTCACAACAGTATGGAGTACCCACAGTACATCTGCCTTTTGGGTCTCTGGTGGTGAAATGAAGCTTGTCATAGCCAACTGAGAGGTGGCGTCTGAACTAATGTTAGGTTGTGCTGGAAGCAACGCAGGGATTAGCCTGGCCCCACGAGCTGCTGCCAAATACCGCTGGTATTTTTCTCCTCTCATGTGTGACTCGACAGCTTTGAGCCCCATAGTCCCTAAAAAAAAAGTCTTTTTGCAGAATATGCACATGTTGTTGTTGTTGTTAACAGCAAGGGCCAACCAACTCTTAAATAAATCGTTTTCCATCCATTTTTCATTGGATTTACACTTCCCCATCTTTGCATCTCTCCGCTCACCTCGACAACCGCGAATGGCAACACGTCACGCGGCGTCGGGCTGCGTGACGTGTTGACGTACATGCGTCCGTACCGTACAACATCTGTTAATCGCTAAATCTCAAATTTACTGCACGGTAAGTTAATGAAGCAAATTCAAACTATTAGTAGTTTTACGGTGGGCCACAGTGCTTTGCCATCGGCATTAAACGCACCGTCTGGAAATTTAATACCTACAGCAAATATATGGTAAATTTAAGACAATTTAATTAATTACCTGGATTTTAATTTAAGACATTTTAAGACTTTTTAAGGACCCGCGGGAACCCTGGCACATATTGAGTTTTCTTCACTTGTTTTCGGTCACAGGAGAACAGAACTTCTCCAAGTAACTGTGTCAAGTAGCGGATTTCAATAAAAACACAGAATGATGGAAAAAATTGTCAATGGCAGGGAAACGTTCGGTGAGATAAGACGAAATTACTCTTGCATGAATCAGAATATGAACGGAAAATGGCTCTGTTGATTGGAAAGTTGACAGGCCTTGCTATTTAAGTGCATTGCATTCCCTGGATTAAGAAAAAATGGACACCTTTTCAGCGCAACACCGCAACAGCGCAAAAGCGCTCAGCCGTCAGTGCAGGTCACTTGCAGCTGACAAGGGTCTTAGGTGCAGCTGTCCATTTCATGAACATGTATTGATGTTATCCATTGATACATTTTATTTTATCTGCATAAAAAAATCCCAGGCGGGTGGGCTTTTCCTCACTGGTTGTCATCTCTCAGGTGTACACAGAAAGGCTTTTACAGTAAATCCACAGGGATTAAAATAATATTCTGATTTTTGATTTTTGCGCAGCGTCAGCACTTTTTCTCTCATTCATGTCAAAGTGCACCTCGGCTCTGCGGTTCCCTCAGTGAGGTGTCTTGTTTGTTTATGGTCACAGGAGAGCAGAACTTTTCCTCTGTTTTAGAGTTTTTGGCCATTATGTTCCTGATGTTTCTATCCCGAGCCGAAGACGCTAAGAGCAGAATCCCTTCCGGGTCAAAGGTTGAATGGTGCCTTCGTCCAATCAAGTCCTCCTTCTCTCTCTTCATGCACACACTCGTCCAATCAGAGATGACTGATGTGGCCCACAAGTACCTACCTCTTCTGGTCTTAATGTTAATGTGTTTAGTTCTTTGCCGTTGTGTTTAGTTATTCACCATTGTGTTTAGTTCTTTTGCTGTAGTGTTTGGTTTTTTGCCGTTGTGTTGAGTTCTTCGCCGTTGTGTTTAGTTCTTTGCCATTGTGTTTAGTTCTTGGCTGTTGTGTTCAGTTATTTGCCATTGTGTTTAGTTCTTTGCCGTTGTGTTTAGTTATTTGCCATTGTGTTTAGTTCTTTTGCCGTTGTGTTTAGTTCTTTGCTGTTGTGTTTAGTTATTTGCCATTGTGTTTAGTTCTTTGCTGTTGTGTTTAGTTATTCGCCATTGTGTTTAGTTCTTTGCTGTTGTGTTCAGTTATTTGCCATTGTGTTTAGTTCTTTTGCCATTGTGTTTAGTTCTTTTGCCGTTGTGATTAGTTCTTTGCTGTTGTGGTTTGCACTTCACTTCACTTGCCACCATAGAAAACCTAAATGAACGAAAACTGAATTAAATTAAACCACAACAGAAATCATAACCAAAACAGCAGTGCAGCTAAAAACAGCAGTACAGTCAAAACAGTCCAGTTAAACAGCAGTGCCGTCTCCTGATGGCTGTTTAGAGCCAGGGTCCTCCCACAGCTGTTGTCAAGGTGGATGAATAGTGGAAGAAGGAGAGCTGCACCTTTTGAAGAGGAGGAATCTGCAGGAACAGCAGAAAAAGGAAGATGTGTCAGTCCAATGTTGCATGCTTTTACGCACGAGCAAGACTAATGAGTCGGCTTACCCAATGCCGCTCCGGGCACACACCCACGGACAGGACGGAGCCCAAATCCAAAACGTGGTGCCCTCACCAACCCGCCGGCCACGCTAACCACAGCGACCAGGTTCTCTCTTGCAGCATGCTTATTGCTCCCTCGCAGCCACACCAGCTGTGCTGTGCGGGGACAAAACAGATCACAGAGACTGGGTAAGATGCCCCATGAAACAATCAGGCAGGCGGGGAAAGCAGACCACTCACCTTTCTTTTACTGGACACGAAGCTCAAGCCAAGCTGCACTCACACCAGCTCAATGACTATCCACGGCAAACAATTCAGCGGCATCGAGCATGCCACCAACGCTCACTGCCAGGACCAGGGAAAAGGGGGCCGGTTTGGTGACGACACCCTTAAAGGTGCGCACTGACCAGCACCTCAAGTCCCTGGCACAGCGCCACACAATGGCTCGGGTTGCCCCGAAGGGCATCCGGTCACACATACAAACCCTCAAAGTTAAAGTGTGCAAGATGTTTAATGTGCAAAATGCAGATTGTCAGTGCTTAAGTGCTTATATACAGTTTAACACCAACTGTTTCATTCACTTTATTTGTTTGACTTTTATTTAACCTCTAATAAAGATGATTCTACAGGAGCCACCCACCAAGGCAGCAGTCATAAGGACCTTGGTTACAGAAGGTTATTCAAGGTTCTTTTGACTTATTTTTGTACCAAATGCATAAATTATGTTTTAATGAAGACCTTCACAGAAACCATTATTAGAGCTGATAAAGGATCAGATGTTTCACACTGTGATGGCTGATCCTGGAGGAGAACCAGACTGACGCTCCATCCATCCATTCATCTATCATTCATTCATCCATCCATCCATCCATCCATCGATATATCCACATCCACATCCACCCATCCATCCATCCATACATCATACATTGCACACCATAGTAAAAGTGCTAATTTATGATTGCACACTTGCCCAAACCAGTGAATTGAATTGGGCTTCTTTCTGAGACACTCTGTTGGAACTCCTGCCACTTTAGGCCCTGTTTACACGACTCTGTTTTCGGCCTTATGCGAAGAGTTTTGATTGCGTTTTAGCCTCCCGTTTACATGAGACCAGTGCCTGGAGTGCTTGAATCCGCAAACTTTTGAAACCAGGGTCCAAGGCGGAGAGTTTCAAAACACATTGCCACCCGGCCTCATGTAAACAGGATTCATCGTTTCAGGGGGAAACACTAACGTCTACGCATGCGCAGTACTATTTCACACGAAGGCTGCGCACGCATACCAGGAACAACAACAGCTTCGGCCATCTACTGAGTAACATGTGTGATGCTTACCGTGCTCGGTTTGTTATCCAGACAAAGCTATCCAGACAGATTTGTTGTCCTGACAGATTCGTTGTCCAGACAAGAAACTCCTGCGTCTTCGTGCGTCCACTCGCCATTGTTGTTTGTGAAAAGTTTTTCTTCTTCGTACGTGTGTTGTAACAGCACTGTTTCTCTGCAAACCTACATTGCCATCTACTGGACTGGCATGCACGCTACAGCGTTTTCAGTCGTTCTTGAGTCTCTGTCTGAACACAGATCATTTTTGAAGACGCAAAGAAAAAACCTTTGCGTTTCAGGTGAGAGCGTCGCCGTGTAAACAGGGCCTTAAAGGCTCCCTTCACCACGTTGGTCCAGTCCACCCTGATTGGTTGACCAGTTTAATCTGTAGTAATTGCTCAATTCAGCTCTATTCAGACCATGTTTTCAGTGGCTCTGCATTCCCTTTACAGTCCATCCTCTGCACTGAGCTTGCCATCACGAGCAAGTGAGCTTGAAATTGCTGGGAGCACATGTCATTGGCGGGTCTATTTCGGGGACTGGGAAAAGCATAATATTTAATATGCAGGGATGCCCGATCAGGCCTGTCTTGGCCGATGCTGATACCAATACAAGTCATGTCTCATGTTTTGTCTTGATGACTGGTTAAGTGTTAGCTCAAAGGTAATAGGTTACTTCCAAAGGTAAAGTTACCCATCAATCCTGTGCACACAGTTTGTACTTAAAAAGTGGAAATAATTCCTGCTTTAGAAGACTTACATTTGTATGTATGAGCTTTTTCTTCTTGAGCTTTCTGTCATGACTGTCCTCAGACTGTGTCCTTCAAACTGAGAAATAAAAAAAATCAGTGAAGGAGTCTATATCAGTGTACTCATCCATCATCCATTCATACAGATACACTATTTGTATGCAAATGATCCGTCATTGGCTCTGAATCGGGCCGTTAATGGCGCTCTCAGCGTGATCTGTCACTTTGTGTGCTTGACAAGACGCTCTCATTCACTGACATATATGTGCTGCTCGTCTTTCATACATGAGATCCTGATCACACTGTGAGTGGTCTTTGGTTAAGAGGCTCCACCACTTACTCACACTCACAAACACCTTAACATACACATTATACAACCATGAACAAACAAACAACCAGCTGCTGAGTGGCTGAAAGGCTGCAGGAGTGGCAGGGGAACACACTGAGTATTTGGAGGCTGGTGTGTTGATATATAAAGTATTGACTGATGGATTTAGGAGTGTTTTGGGCAGAGTTCTGTCAGGCAGCTCAAGACTGAATTTAATCAATCTGTTGTGTTAGGCTAATACTCCTTGTATATTCATTTTACATGCATGATTTAAGGAGTGATGAGACGGTATCTTGGGGAGCATCTACACCAAAACTAGTTGCCACCACAAGCTTTTCTTTCACCCTCTGACCAAACCACGTCTACTGATCTTCATATGTTAAAGTAACCTGAGTCTTTGGGCCCTATATTTTGACAGCACAAAGCACTTTGTCCAAAGTCCGTCACAGCCTGTTTGGTTGTTTGGTCTGAATTTATACTCAAAAACACAAAACATTGTATGATATGTGAATGCTCAATTAAAAGTGCTTTTTATAATTGAAGCATCTAGAGCATAAGAAACAATCAGAATGACGAGTAAGACACTTCTGCAAGACTGTAAATGTTACATCTCATTAATTGTTGAAATCTCCAGTTAAAACCATCAGGATTAGACTTCTATATGTTTATGACAGACCTGTTGACTGTATATCAGACACAATTTATTTTCTCATTTCCAGCATGAATCCTTTGCTCTGTTATCAACTGCGTCTGTAAAACACACTGGACAGCCTGTTTATTATATGTGAGCATAATTATCATTGCTTTTTATAAAAGTATTAGAAATGTAGATCCATGTTGCAGGAAAATCTTCAATTGTGTGTGTTTTTTTTCTTGTTACTGGGAGTATTATGTGCACTGGAGCACACGGGAATGACACACACAGGGCCGCTGCAATAACAGCAGTCTGTCTCTCAGCTCTCTGTGCAGTTATAAGCTTAAAAGTGTGTATAGATGTGCTGTTGTGCATCATGTGTGGTTAAAAACAAGCTCAGTAAAGTTTTGATCTTCAGGTGTGTTCCAGTCTCTGTAATGCATCCTCAAAATAGCAGAAACACTATAACCACTGACTTTAGACTTTCGCCCTGGTTTAAGGAGGTTAAAAGTGCAGTTGATTTCTACATCCTCAAGTGCAGGATACAGGATACTTCTCATTTTCAGACAAACACACCCCGGACACCATCATTTGTTATTTAAACAGGGTGCGCACGGCATATAAATCACACCTGGGTCAGGTGAAAATTATAGAAGATACCTGCACTTTATCAGTCACATTACAGCAGCTCATGACAAAAACAGAAAAATAAAAGTTCACATCAGATCCATGGTTGCCTCTTGTTGTCAGGCCAAGAGAATTTCCATCGCCCCCGTCCTGACTCTCCTCTGACAGATTTAGAGAAAGGAAGCAGAGAGGATGAAGGATAATGACAATGACATCTTATGTTGCATGTCTGAGAGCTCTGATTGGTCAGTAGTTTGCTGGGACACAGAGGGATATCCAGGTCACATGCTGAGTCAATTTCAGATCAAATATGCAGATTCCATTACACTAATTGAGTGTGCAGATCAAGCGTGCATGCAATTATTCAGTGACGATGACATGAGACATCTAAAGGCGTCCATTTTGGAAAAGGTCGGCTTACAAACAGTTTTAATGGCTGCAGAAAGATTAGGTGCTGATTTAGGGTTTGTGAAAGAGCCATTTGTAAGAGGAGTTGGAAGACAACTTAATGACTACCTCACCTTACATGCTCTGCTTGAGGAGCAGACTGAGACTTTTTCAGGGATTCTTATTTGAGCCTTTGGTTTCCTGATGGTTTTGTAGCCCACACAGAGCTGCTAGAGAACATATTTCTGCAGAAGGTGACCATACAGTGACTTGGAGATTCTTGTGGAAATGTAGTCAAGCCGGGGGTCTGGATTTTCACGTCATTGCTGGCTGTTATTGTATGTCTGCATTATTTGACAAGCCTGAAATTTTTTTTCAGAATGATCCAACTTGAAATAACTTCATTTGGATAGAAAGCATTTATGTGGATGTTGATGGACAATTCTGAAGGTCTAACAGGATGGATGAATGGACCGACGGATAGATTGATAAATTGACAAACGGATGGATGGAAGGTTGAATCATTCACCTGGATAGATGGACTGACAAAAGCATGGAAAAATTGATAATAGATGTATGGATGGACCATGGATAAATGGATGGATGATCAAATGCCTTGGTCCCTAATCTGGGTCCAGGGCCCTCCAAAGTGAGCAACATAAGGTCTCACCAGACCACCACCAGATTTTGGTCCATATTGACATGATAGCATCACACAGTTGCTGGAGATCTGTTGGCTGTACATCCATGAGAATCTCATATTCAACCACATCTCAAAGACGCTCTACTAGATTGAGATTGAGGAGGCCACTGTCATGTTCAAGAAACCAGTTTGAGATGATTTGAGCTTTTGGATATGGAGTGTTATCCTGCTGGTAGTATCCTTCAGAAGATGGGTGCACTGTAGTCATAAAGGGATGGACATGGTCAGCAACAATACTCAGGTAGGCTGTGGGGTTTAAACCATGCTCAGTTGGTACTAAGGTGCCCAGAGTGTGCCAAGAAAATATCCCCCAGAGCACTGCACCACCATCACCAGCCTAGGGATGTAACGGTATGAAAAATTCATATCACAGTTTATTGTGACCAGAATTATCACGCTTATCATTTTATTGCGGTGTTGTTGCAATGTGCTCAAAATGTTCAAAAAGTACTTTTACACACACTGAACTCAATTAACCCTTTTAATATTATAATTACAACAGCCTGCCTGGTCTTTTTTTTGTCTTTTTTGTCAATAAATGTGTCAGGAAATGCCATTTGAGAAAATTTTCTCATGCTTTTTCAAGAGAAATAAAAGTAAACAATTCTGACAAGTATTTGTGATTATTATTTTAAAAGTACTTAAAACAGTGTGTAATTACAAGAAAAGAAAAAAAAACGGATTTGAACTTTCAACAAGTTTCTTTTTACAAATGATTGTAAATGAGTGTTCAAAGTTTTTGAGATGACCAAAAATAAACATAACCTATTTTACATAAACTATAAAACATTTTTGTTTGCCTACAGCAGGGGTATTCAATTAAAAGTCACTGAGGTCCAGTTAATAAAGTTTCCACCAATAAAAGGTCCGAACCGAAGTCCAAATTGTGTCTTATAGCCTTCCCCTATGTCCACATTTTTATGGTTTCAACAATATTTTTAGTCAATTTTTAATGCAGGATATGTTTTATTGAGTGCACAGCTAGCTCCTTTACCATAAATAAAAATAGTCCTAGGCAAATTAATTAAGGCTTTTATTTCAGATTAAAAAAGAAAAACCTAAAATATAATAAATAAAACATTGTAAACAGAGCCAAATAACCAGTTTTTTCTCTTAAAAGAAAGAGGTCCCAGCCAAGAATTGAAGGCCTACACATCAAGTTAAGAAGTCAATATCTTCAGAAAACAATAAATAAAAGGTGGCTCTTTTTAGGAAAAAACAAGTGCATACAGAGCACTGACTAAATATTTTTCCTCTTCTTTTTTCTTAAATAAGAGAGGTCATAGCCTAAAAAAATGAAGACCTACACTTACAGTAAAAAAAAGTCAACATCTTCATAATACAAGAAATTAACTCTTAAAAGTACAACCATTTGTCATCTGTAACTGCTTTTCTGCTGTGTTGTTGCAAAATAATGTAACAAGAAAGTGATAGGAAGATAAATAGCTATTTAATTTGCGCATGTTTCAGATTTTGCTCTCTCTCTCTTTGGCTCTCTGTCCTTAACTCTCTCTCTCGCTCTGTCTTTCAGTCTTTCTCTCTCTTTCTTTCTCTTTCTCACACACAAACAGCGCTGCACGCATTGCATGAACCCACACTCACATAGGCTAATAAATAAATAAACAGAACAGTGTTGATAGAACTTGCAAAATATGAAACATTCGGAAATAAACTAGTGCTAAAAACTGTTGAAGTGCAGCAATGAAAATAACACGAACAAATGATCAACTCCATTAGTAAACAATCAGAAAAAGAACAGAATCAGCCCGTGGACAGCGCAGCGCCACCACAGCGCAAAAGCTCTCAAACTTCATCAGCATTTCCCACACAGGTCGGTCGCAAAGCTTGCAGGTGACAAGGGTCTTAGTTTTTTGAACAGGCAGTTTATTCCCAGTTAAATTGGCTCTGCCTCCTGTTTGCTGGTGCTTGTGGCTGCTGCAGCTCGTGCTGTAAACACGATAGCCGCGGGAAAGTCACCTCCGCAAAATGAATCATGTCTCGTTCCTCTTTAGTGCTTTATTAAACAACAGTATAAGCCTCAGAAAACATACAGGACATATATTTAGGAACACTCATGGCATGACCAGCTTGGGATCAAACCACAGTAGCGGTTCTAGTGTTAACTGGAGTAGCAGCGCCCGCAGTATATGCGCGACTGTCGGAAGAAATGGTCAGTTAAAATCTATTCCTGTGAATTTATCAGAGATTGGTCACGGGTCCGGACAGAACCATCACTCGGTCCGGATCCGGACCGAGGTCCGCCATTTGGTGATGCCTGGCCTACAGCATTTAGTGTCCAAGTTACAGCTTGTTACAGACCATGTTCAGGCATCCCTGATGCAGTTCCTGACAGTTGAAGATAGAGGAGCCACGTATGGAGTATCCATTACTTTCAAAATAAAACACAACGCACGGACTCCTGAATGTAAATTTCCGCAATAGGTTGTCATTACGTGACAACCGGAGGTACGAGCATCAGGTTAACAGTTGGTCAGAGGGTCCCAGAGACAACACGACGCCATGGATGAAGAAAAGTGAATCATGGAGGTACAGGAATATATAACATTATACAGACGTGGACAAAATCGTTGGTACCCTTCCGCTAAGGACCATTGTGTAAAAAACCCACAATGGTCACTGAAATAACTTGAAACTGACAAAAGTAATAATGAATAAAAATTTACTGAAAATTAACTAATGAAAATCAGACATTGACTTTGAATTGTGGCTCAACAGAATCATTTTAAAAAACAAAATAATGAAACGGGCCTGAACAAAAATGATGGTACCCCTAACTTAATATTTGTTGTACAACCTTTTGAGGCAATCACTGCAATCAGGTGATTTCTGTAACTCAATGAGACTTCTGCACCTGTCAACAGGTATTTTGGCCCACTCCTCCTGAGCAAACTGCTCCAGCTGTCTCAGGTTTGAAGGGTGTCTTCTCCAGACTGCATGTTTCAGCTCCTTCCACAAATGTTCAATAGGATTTAGATCAGGGCTCACAGAATTCCACTTCAGAATAGTCCAATGTCTTGTTCTTAGCCATTCTTGTGTGTTTTTAGCTGTGTGTTTTGGGTCATTATACTGTTGGAGGACCAATGACCTGCAACTGAGACCAAGCTTTCTAACACTGGGCAGCACATTTCGCTCCAGAATGCCTTGATAGTATTGAGATTTCATTGTGCCCTGCACAGATTCAAGACACCCTGTGCCAGATGCAGCAAAACAGCCCCAGAACATAACTGAGCCTCCTCCATGTTTCACAGTAGGTACAGTGCTCTTTTCTTTGTATGCTTCGTTTTTGTGGCTGTGAACATATAGCTGATGTGACTTGCCAAAAAGCTCAAGTTTTGTCTCATCTGTCTCTCTCCTTAGCCTTTTGTGTTCCCTAATGTTCAGTGTGGCACACACCACGATACCAAACAGTACAGTGACTACTTTTCACCCTTTAAATAGGCAGACTGACTGATTAAAAGCTTGAAGACAACTGTGTTGGGATCCTCTAAAAGGAACATGTCCCTGCCGAACCGTGAACCAAAGTAGGCTGACCATCTCACCCCCTCCCCCAGGTTTCACACGTAGGTGTGAACCCTGTGATAAGGACAATAAGACCCAGCTCTGCTATGCAGTCTTGCTTTTCTGAACCATGGAGAGAAGGGGACACAGGTCCTCTCTCTCAGCTCTCTCTCAGGACTTTCTCAGACTGTAGAAAGAGACAGAGAACCTCTCCAGTCTCTTCTCAGGAGTACAACCTCAAGACTTCTTCCGGAGTCCTGTTCAATGCAGACTGTAGCACCATATATCTGTATCGTCTGTATATGACACCAAACATCCTTTCTATAAGGATATAGGCAGATAGAGGTAATATAAATCACGAAGCTATATGGTTGGGACCAGCAAAGCGACCTTAGAGAAGCAAAGTGAGGTGTTGTCTATTTCTTTTCCCAGTCTCTAACATGTTTTGTTATTGTGTGATATCGCTATTTACACAAGAGCTAGTGGTTCTCCAGGGATCTTGTGCCCTCCCCTTTCCAGCTGCAGAGGGCTGTGTGCCGCAGTGCGGTGTAGCGCAGCGCTTCCAGTGGCCGTTGTTGCCAGCCTTTCGACAGAGCAAGACTGCGGCGCGGTGTGTTCACTCTATGTGGAATTTGGGTTTCAGACCAGCACATTGACACCAACAATCATGCCACGTTCAAGGTCACTCAAATAAACTTTTTCTCCACTCAGAGGCTCAATTTGAACTTTAGGAGGTCAACTTGACCAAGTCTACATGCTGGAACAGATTGAGTTGCTGCCATGTGACTGGCTAATCAACTATTTGTGTTGACTGGCAGTTGAATGGGTGTACTTAATAAAGTGTACACTAGAAAAAAAATCCTGTTAATTTTAATTAATTAAATGTTAATTTAAAAAAATGTTACCGTAATAAATACGGTAGAACTTCTTCTTTAATTACAGTAGAAGGATATTAATACTGTAAATTTTACGGTTAATGTCAGATTTTTATTCCAAAATTTACTGTATAATTACAAGTTTTCACCATTTAAAAAAACACAGTTTTGCCGTATAATAAACATGATTTTCATGTTAGTTATACGACAAAACGGCATATTTTGTACGGTAAATTGTATATTTATATGGTAAAATATGGTTTAATACCCCGACCTTTTCTGTAAAATCAACAGTACCAATATAATTTTACCTTAACAATAGAAAAAGTTCTACTGTATTTATTACGGTAAAATTCTGGCAACCACAGCTGCCAGTTTTTTGCCGTAAAATTAACAGGTTTTCAATGTGCAAATGACAGTGTTTCAATGTAATATACCGTAAAATGAACAGGTTTTCCATAAAATCAACAGTACCAATATAATTTACCACAATAATAGAAAAAGTTCTACTGTATTTATAACGTTAAAATTCTGGCAACCACAGCTGCCAGTTTTTTACTGTAAAATTAACAGGTTTTCAATGTGCAAATGACAGTGTTTCAATGCAATATACCGTAAAATGAACAGGGTTTCCATAAAATCAACAGTGCCAATATAATTTACCACAATAATAGAAAAAGTCCATGTATTTATTACGGTAAAATTCTGGCAACCACAGCTGCCAGTTTTTAACTGTAAAATTAACAGGTTTTCAATGTGCAAATGACAGTGTTTCAATGCAATATAAAAGTTTAGTTTATTTTTCATAGATTTCCTTCAAATGTGAAAACAGAAGGTTTTGCCATTAAATATGACTGTGTAATAAAGTAAAATCTATAACATATTGATGTTTGTCGACTTAATCTGAATGTCTATAACCTGTAATCCAAAACCTTAAAACACGACATAATTTGCACAAAAAATAACTTGATGCTATTTTACAGTAAAATACTGGTAACTCTCCCCGTATTACATATCACTTAAAACACATCAATTAGCCTTTTTTGGTAAGAACCCAATGACTTTTCGTAATACTATTTTACACCAAAAAACATCCACACTGTAAAATAAAACAAGTTGAGTTTACTTTAAAAATATTGCCTAAGAAAAAGCAAGTAAAATAAACTTGACTTCTGTAAGTTCACATAAGTTATTTAAGTTCACAGTAATAACCCTAACTTAATTACTTTGAGTAATTAATATTTATGCTTACTTATTAATGTTTAATCTGCAATTCAAATTTCAAATTAATTATTCTTCATTACTATTCATTTTAATTATACTTCTTAATTTTCAGTGTGCATTACTTGAACTTATTTATCTGTTTTAAGTGTTAATTTTTGTGTCTCTTTATTGAATGTTCAATATACACATTTGTTACTCTAAAGCAATTAAACTAACAATGTGTTAAACCTCAAAACACTGGTAAACACATGAAAAATTGAAACAATATCCTTAAAACAAAATAAGAACACTTTGCAGTTGTGTCAGCAGCCATTAAACATTTATTTTATTTAACAAACTCTCAAACCATATTTAAAAAGACTTAAAATGTCTCACCAAAACAGGATGATTCTGAGTTAGCGATGAAGATATGAGATTTTTCAGGGTGAGAAGTCCCACTCTTTGAACAAAGTTCAATGTCTTTTCCATAGATTTAGGGTAGGCCAAATGTAGTGTCAGTGCAAGTCTGACCAAATAGAAGTCAAACCGCTTGAGGCAAGTCCTTCATGTTGTCCATGGCAATTCTTCCCTCTAGAACAGCGACCATTAAAAAGGGCTGGAGGTGTGTGGTGTTATGGCTGGGCTGAAGATCGTTCTCGCTCACAACAGAAACAACACTGCTCCCCAAGCCAGAGTCTCATCACTCTTGTCCTGCTGAAATAACAGACATATTGGTTGTGATATTAGGAACAAAGTCATAAGCTTTTGGAAATACATTTTTTTTTTTTTCACTTTGATTTTCACACTGAGCTCTACGTCACCAACATTATTATGATTAGTATGAATAAGAATAATATTTATCTTATTATACTGTATTAATACTAGTTTTAAAGTTTATGGCTGTTCTGTATATCAGCTTTTGCTGTAAAAATATATAACTATTCAACAAATAAGCTTGTATGGGAACAATAATCTAACAAACAATTATCTAACATCCCTTTTAATTATAAGTCAGATTATTTAATGGCATTTATGTCCCTAAACACACAATATATCATTGATTTAGCTCAGTTTCCTCAGGGATTATAATCTCTTATTTGATCAATAGTCTGGTAACTTATTTTGGTGCATTAAGACTTTTTCCTCTTAACTTCTGTTGTCTACCACACTGCATTGGCGCACAGTCATACCTGCTGAAATGATGCCCACATGTGAGAAAATGAGCCACTGTGGGTTTTGTTGCTGATCACTATTAGTTTCTGCCTGAATAAGAGGCAGAAAGAACATAAATATCAAATTACTTTCAGCAAATCATGACAAAACCTACTTCAAAAATGACACCTGTCTTAAAAACATTTAAAGCAATGACTCTGTATTATCATGTGGTGACAATGCACAAATTAATTCTGAAAATATGGGACATTCAGAATTTTGAAAGGCTCTGGTTATGTCAAAGACAGAGGAAAAATTAAACATGAGCCATTTCTTCATTCAAATTAGTTAGGGCAATAAAATGAAGTTTTAGCAAAAGAGGAACACCAGGGGATGCTTCATTTTGTTATTCAGTTAACATTTTAAAAATCTTACTATGAATCACCCAGAAAAATCCACAGGTTTGTTTAGCAGACACTTGTCAGGTAGGACATGGTCATGGATCTGTTGAACCAAACTGGGTAAACAGAAATGTAGACATTTCACAAAGTAAGACACAAACTGACTTTAATTCAAAGGGCTCTAATTTTGTAGACCAGGCGCAGGTGGGGCGCACCTGCCCTGCGCCGCACCTGCGCCGCGCCAACGGGATGTGTCCAGGGCATTTTGCAAGTTTCGTGCATGGCGCAGTCTGGTGCAGGGAGGCGCACCCACGCCTCCGTCTCTCCCAGCAGCGCAAGTAGCGGAGAGGGAGGAGAAAAGGCGTGTGTGGGTTTAACACAGCCGAGTACAAGCTTCACCAATCAAATGAATGCCTCTCCTTGCCTTTAAATGCGCCACGGGCGAGGCGCAGTGACAATTTCACCTCGGTGGAGAAGAAGGTCAGAGCCGCTGTCACTTTGCAGCAACTGGGAGAGCGCAGGGGCCACTGGGCTGTGCATCGGAGGCCACGATGCGCGTCACCGTGTGGACCACCTTGCGGGACAGATGTAATCTGTCCCTGTCTCATAAATATGAGTACAAAATTAAGTGATAATTACATTTAAACAAATCAGCAGGCTAATCCATTCATCATGCTTGTGATCCACCTGTACTACTGGTCTGTCATCGCCAAATAGCAGAACCTTTGGTGAAAATAGCCTATATGTCCTCCTCATCCTCCTTGCAATAATGTACTCCATCTTTTTAGATCACGTTAAGAATAAAGATTAAAACAGAGAAATATAGGCAATCACAGGCAAATCCTTAAGACACCGAGTGACTTACATTTATTCAGAGAGCGTCTCTCTCTTTTTCTTTTCTTTTGAATTTCATGAGATGAGAGAAGCCGGATACTCCGTATCGGATGATGTGGCTGTTTGTGGTTGGCTTGAGAGATCTGAACTCGTTAGTTATGACAAACGTCTCTGATCTGACATCAGATGTGACAGGACAATTAATATAGATACAAATGTATATGCTGGTTCAGACGGTTATATTAAATAGTGGTTGCTGTGATTGTTTATTGCATTGAAATGTGCCTGACACTGTGGATAACTGCCTGTGAGGTTTTGGTGACATGTGCACACAGCGCCCCTGTCAGCCAAATTACCACTGCCCGGGGTGCGCCTCGTCTGCGCCTAGAATGGACCAGGTTGGAGCTGGCGGGCTTTCAGCGCACCTTCCGCACCGCTTTTTGGCACGAAATTGTCACTGCGCCAAGCTGAATCTTTCGACACCTGCCCCTGATGCGCCGTCACACCCATCTCGGCGCAGCCGGTCTACCAAATTGCCAAATTGGCTGCGCACGGCGGTGCGCTGGACAAAATTACCATTGTACGGGGTGCGCCAGGCTGCGCCACCCTGAGTTGCGCCAGGAAATTAGAGCCCAAAGTATTTTAAGGATTCTCTACATTCTGGAAAGCACAAGTCTCAATCAACATTCAAACTTCAGATAAAATTAATCAGATATTTAGATGAAAGCACATGAGATGGCTTTGATTTTTTTAATTATCCTTTTCAAAAGAACTTCGTCCACCACTAATTAATAAGTTACGGAGCCCCTAAGGTGCCACGGAGAAAAAAAAAAAAAAATCATGTGCACGAGATAGTAAAACATGCGCACGTTTTAGCTTAAACGTGCGCACGAGACGCTAAAACGTGGCTGGTTACTGGGATGCTTCAACCAAGCCCGGCTGTCTTCTTCTTCTTCTTCTTCTTCTTCTTCTTGGTTTTTACTGGCAGGTGACCACAACGTTATGGGGCATTACCGCCATCTACTGATGAGCCCGGCTGTCTGTTGCCGCTTGCCTGTATAATTAAATCGAGCGTACGTTTTATCTCAAATGTGCGCACGTTTTAATATATCGTGCGCATGTTTTACTATCTCGTGCGCACGATTTATATATTTTTTTCTCCGTGGCACCTTAGGGGCTCCGTAATAAGTAGATATTTAACTGTGTAGCCTTACGTCGACCGTAACAGCTTTACAAAGGTTCTACTGCACACACTCTCACCAAGAATACACATGGTCACTGGTGTCAATTCAGTGACACTGAAATTATGAATACACTAACTTGAGAGATTTTCCAGATTCATAAAAAAAACTAAAGTTTTTTAGAATTTAAATTCATGACCAATATGAGCATGCGCGTGCTGTGTGACTACAGAAAGACTTTAAAAGTGATAACCTCACCTGAACAGATGGGACTACATACAGCTGGTTGCAGACACACAGCAGTGGTGCATGAGTAATATCAAAAAATACAAGTCAGATAAAAGAATTCTCACAGTGGAAATAGTTAAAACACAAACATATTCGGAGGTTAAAAACTATTGAATAGTTTGTGTTGATAAAGGCCTACAGTAGGTTTCTGTCATGAGCTTGCTATGGTCAAACTTTAGCTAGCACATCAGGACTCATTTTTTCTTTTTCACTAGCAGTTAATCAAACCTTTTACCACATTCCCCCAAAAAACTTAACAGGGTACACACACACTGTTGTAGATTATCCATTGTTTAAAATTCAGAAGTGAATGTTTTACTCATTTAACTTTTGAAAGTCAAGTTGCAAAAATAGCCTGAGCAGATCCTGTAACAAATGCAGGGCTGCCAACTCTCACGCATTGGCTGTGAGACTCACGCATTTCACTGGCTTCACACGCTCTCACGCCACGCCTCCGATTTCTCACACTGAAGGCACAAATCCCAGGGGGACGCAGGGATCGTGTGCCGAAACATAGATGGGCGGAGCGGACTACGCGGAGCTTAGCAAAGCCAGTGCACGCAAAGCTCAAACTCCGCTCCACGCACTGGTGTCACACAAAACACTGCTCGGCATGTATTTTCACATCGACGCGCATTAAATGTGACACCACCTCCGTCTCTTGATTTTAGTGCTTTGCAAAGTCAGCAGGCAGAGCAGCTCCTCTCCTTCGTCCTCAGTGTACAGCGTCATGACAGAGAAATGGAAAACAATGCGCAAGGGTTGTGGGAAGTGTGGGGTTTCATGGTAATTTCATTCCTGCGCGGAGTCGCTCCGCTCACTGTACGCTAGAGTCTGGGTGCATACGCAGGTATACGCCATATACCCACTAGAAAACGCCCCGAAATACCATATAACCACACCAAAATGTGCAAGGGCACCTATAGCAGCATGCTTGTGTGACTTTCACTTTCTCTCAGCGTGTGTGTGTGCGCTCCGTCTGCCGGTGAGCGTAAAGACGCAGATAGATGCGCATCGCAGGGACAGTGAGGGATCATCAGTCACTCTGTGTGATTTTATCATTCAAACGGTGTCTTGACAGCTCATGTCCCCGGTTTAAGTGAACACAAAGACTTAAAAAATGATGAGTCAGCCTTTCATTAATCAAAACTCTACATTCTTCAGCAGTCCAGCTCTTGTTTTCACTCACTCACCGTTTTCTACATAATAAATTCATCCTGAGGGATCCTCCATTACTTATTCTCCATGATATCAGAGCAGTCTTTGAAAGATCAAGCTTCAAATACAGTCTACTGTTGCAGCGGTTCTCAACCTGTGGGTGGAGGCCCATAACTGGTCTCAGAACTGTATTCAGTGGATGGTATATAAATCAGGTCAAAATGTGGCGAAAATGTCTTCAGTGTATGGAGGCCTTAAGAGGACAAACATCCATCAGAGTATGTCAGAGTATACCCACTAGAATAAACCAGACTACACACAAATATTACACTGTTTTACATTTCTCTACTCAGATATTCCTGTCCAGATTTAAAATTCATTTATGTAGGCTATTATTACTTTGAGTTTGATGTTCTATTATAGATTTATTGATTTAAAAATAAAGTAGTGATAACTTTGACTTAGATGTTAACTTGAACAGATCCAGTTTCTAATTACATTCTGACCGTTAATATCCAGTCCTTATTGTCCTCCAATCAACATCACCACTGTTTACATTAATTTTCAAGTCAGATGCTTTTATACTGGATAGTTCATAGTGTTGTGGACTTGTAGCCTAAACATTGATGCCAAAACATTTTTCATTTACTGAATGAAAATTAAATCTAGACTAATTATGCATATACAATTGCACTTCATAATTTAACCCTTTAAAGCCTGAATGCACAAATAATAGCCAGAACATTCACATTTTTTGGAGCTGTAATGTTTATTTCACTTTCTACTGAAATCCAACAAAATCAAAATGTCCATAAAATTTGACATATATATATATTTTTTGTATTTCATGTGATACATTAGATGTTGTTGGCAACTGATAATCCACTTGAGGACATTTTTATCATTTATCTCATTGTATTCAGATGTTTTTTTTAGTAATTTGTTGATCATATTGATTAGATAAATATATCATAAAAGTATGTATCAAATAGGATACAACAAGCTTTAGGGGGTTAATTGTGTAAAGGTTTGTGCATTTTTAAGTTTTGTGACACATTCAGATTTTGTTTTGTTGCTGCTTGTTGACAGTTTGATAAAAAAAAAAAAAAAAACACTGAAAAAACATGAAGTATAGTTTGATTTAGTTGAGTTGTTCATTAAAGTATTTCTTCTAGTTTAAGAAATTGTGTTTCTAAAACTTCAGTTCTTGTAAAGCTGCTGTAGTGGTGATCAACCTGGTGTTTTTGGTGAACAAAATACTGGTCTTGGAATTGCTGGTTGTGCATAAACAGACCTGTAGACTGGTAGGATATAGACTTATAAGAAGCAATGACATGATTACAGTTATTGTTTAATATCACTATGTAGGACATTTGAGGAAGTATCAGACAACACAGCAAAAATATAGCATTTATTTATTTATTTATTTTTTTTTACCTGCACCTGAGTTAATTGCACTTGCACCATTTTGTTACTTCTGCATGCTATATAGTATGATTAAACATACACAAAATGAGACATTACCTGTCGAATGTTGTCCTGCCGTGTATGCGGCAACATTTAGGTTGGCTCGACCAAATCTCACTCCAAGGTTTTTTGAAAAGTTGGCAGCCCTGCAAATGTAATGTTTCAGTTATCGGCTCTGCTAAATCTATTACTAGAAAGGTCGTCACTGTGTTACTGAATCACGGATTTAAAGCAGCAAATTGATTAATATATTCTTTACTCACCAAAAAATCGCAGCATGGAGGAGTCTAGCTGCAGCGCGGAACACAGGAGTGGGAAAGATGAAGCTGTTGCACCTGAAGTTGCCCAGACATGTCCCGACAGCGCCAGAGGGAGGCGAAGTGATCTGCGTGCCAGACTGATTAAGAATAGTGCTGGCAGAAAGTAGTGCCAGACCGAGGCGGAGTGATATGCGCTAAGGCTGTCACTTTTCCCAAAAAACCAAACTCGAACGGTTTTCGAACATACACCCAAATAACCGAAGATATTGGATTATTTTGCCCCCCGTAGTAAGGGACAGAGCGGTTGAAAGAGAGAGTGGCATCATTGAGGGTTCAGAATGCAGAGGGTCACGTGGTTCATGTAGCGGCCGAATAGTTCCAAACAAAGCTTGGCGGGCCATTTAAATGAACTGCAGAGCTGCTGTTTCTGGTAATTATTAACCAATATTTTCAGTTTTTTAACATTCATACATTGATTTAGGCAAATTCCAACGAGGCACATATTCCATGCGCTTGTGTAGGAACATTATTATTGCGATAATGCTTTTAAAATTCCTGGAAATTCCTCTGAAAAGGAAGAATGTGGACAGCATATATATATATATATATATGTATATATATATATATATATATATATATATATATATATATATATATATATATATATATATATATATATACATATATATATATAAATAAATATATACATATATACATACATACATATTTATATATATATATATATATACACACATATATATATATATACAAATACAGTGTGTGTGTACATATGTATGTATATATATTTATAGATATGTGTGCATTTGTGTAGGAAAACCAACCCATGGCGTGTTGTTTTTTTACTGGTTGACTACTTATCCAAGCTTTCTTATATTAAACGAAAATTAAGCAATAAAACAATGGCTTACACGATTTCTTTATTCAATCCTGTTGTTTTCGGATTAACCACACAGGCCTAATGCAAAAGAGTTTTCATCAAGGAGGAGGTCTTTCCCCTACAGGAGGTCTTTCCCCTAGTTTGTCCATCCCTGCTGGAGACAATAAATATATCTCTATCAACAGGCTACATGCCACAGTCTTTTAAAGTAGCTGTAATCAAACCTCTCCTTAAAAAACCTAACCTCGATTCGGGAACATTGGCTAACTACAGGCCTATATCAAACCTTCCATTTACTTCAAAGATCCTGGAGAAAGTAGTGGCTACTCAGCTATGTGACTTCCTTCAAGACAACAGCCTTTTTGAGGCCTTTCAGTCAGGATTTAGAGCTCATCACAGCACAGAGACTGCTCTAGTTAAAGTAACTAACGACCTACTCTCAGCTTCAGATGAGGGACTTCTCTCAGTACTTGTTTTATTAGATCTTAGTGCGGCTTTTGACACCATTGATCATGATGTTCTTATACAGAGATTAGAGGTATTACTCGGGTTTACAGGGACTGCCTTAAATTGGTTTAAGTCCTACTTATCTGATAGATACCAGTTTGTACACGTGAACAACAAGTCCTCTGTGTACACTAAAGTAAGTTACGGAGTTCCTCAAGGCTCTGTGCTAGGTCCAATTCTCTTCTCCATTTATATGCTTCCCCTCGGTGATATCATGAGGAAATACTCCGTTAATTTTCATTGCTATGCTGATGATACTCAGCTGTATGTATCGATGAAGCCAGGTGAGACAAATCAGTTATCTAAACTAGATGCGTGTCTAAAGGACATTAGGACATGGATGGCCCAAAATTTTCTTCTCCTTAACTCAGACAAGACAGAGATCATTGTGCTGGGCCCTCGACACCTTAGAGAAACCTTTTCTAATGATTTAACTGCCCTAGATGGCATAAGCCTGACGCCAAGCACAACTGTTAGAAATCTTGGGGTTCTATTCGATCAGGATCTATCCTTTAACTGTCACATAAAGCAAATCTCAAAAACAGCCTTTTTTCATCTTCGTAACATCGCTAAAATTAGGCCTATCCTGTCCCAGAGCGATGCTGAAAAGCTTGTCCATGCTTTTGTTACCTCTAGACTGGACTACTGTAATTCTCTTCTTTCAGGCTGTCCCAGTAAGTCGCTTAAGACGCTTCAGCTGGTCCAAAATGCTGCAGCACGTGTGCTGACTAGAACTAGGAGAAGAGACCATATTACTCCAGTATTAGCCTCTCTGCACTGGCTTCCCATTAAATATAGAATAGAATTCAAGATTCTTCTTCTCACCTATAAAGCTCTCAGTGGACAGGCACCAGTTTACCTCAAAGAGCTTGTAGTGCCGTACAACCCCTCTAGAACATTACGCTCCCAAAATGCTGGCCTGCTCGTGGTTCCATCAGTCTCTAGAAGTAGTATGGGAGGTAGAGCCTTCAGTTATCAGGCTCCTCTTCTCTGGAACCATTTACCGACCACGGTTCGGGAGGCAGACACCCTCTCTACCTTTAAGGCTAGACTTAAAACATTCCTCTTTGATAAAGCTTTCAGTTAGGGACCAGCTCATAGTCCATAGTTTAGACATATAGTTAAGATGCAATAGGCTTAGACTGCCGGGGGGATCTGGCACATTGGGCTCTATCCCTCTCTCTCTCACACTCTCTCTCCATATCTGCCTCTGCCCCTTTCTGTTTGCTCCTGTACTCGTCTCTGGCTCTTGTCTTTTAGGTTGCCTGGGATCCTTGGTGGAGACTGCCTGCTGCTGTGGAGTCACGAAGCCTCAATAACTACAATTACAGACATAACACATATTTGGCCATCTCACTCCAGTTCATAATCATTATAGCTGTTAATGTTGATATTAACATGATCTTTCTATCCATGGTTGATACATCTATAGTAACTATCTCTAGCTCCACATGGACATGAGATCCCTCCTGAGAATGAGGTGTCACATCTCAAGAGGTCTACCATTAATACATTTATACTTAACGGAGACAAATATGGTAGGGATGCACTTGTGGTCTGGGCACCCATGAGTTCATCACTACCATAAATTCTTACTTCCAGTAAGACTTTTATTGATTATACTTCTATAAAATTTTCACCACAACCACACAGACATGAGGACCCTCCTCTAATAAATTTGTTTGCAGCAGAAACAAATTTGACGACGACAGGTCTATGATTGGTCCATTGATCTGTCACTAGCTTTAGTTCTTACTTTAGTCCACTTGTCTCCACTTACCTCCCTCCCTTTGCCCACACACCCAACACAGCATCGTGTGGATTTGCTGTTCATCATGAGACTGGGGTCCACATTCAAGATTTCCTGCTGCTTAACAGAAGGTTTTTTCTTGCCGCCATGATGGAGGGATTCATGATTGGCTATATGGATTCATGTTGGGTGTTGGATGTATATATTTGTATATATATGTATATGTGTATTTTTATATGTATATATGTATCTATGCATATATGTGTATCCATAATATGAAGAGCTTTGTGCTCTATTGTAAAGTGTCTTGAGATAACACTTGTTATGAATTGGCGCTATACAAATAAAGATTGATTGACTGATTGATTGATCAAGGATGAAAGCAGTAGACCAGTGAGCACATTAATATCAATATTTTGTTTAAAATTGATATGCGATCGTGCTTTAAATAACATTGCTAATTTGATTCAGATGTGCTTGTAAAATGACCATCATTAAAATATCAACTGTAGCTTCCTACCTGTTAACAGACCTTAGATAAATGCGAGAAACATATATTCTCTCTTTAGGAATCCTATAGCCTCGGTCGCATTGTTTGGAACTATCAAGGGCTCCCATGATCCGCCATTGCTGTCAAATAATTGGTCCATTGGCGTCTATGGAGATGACGCCACTCTCTCTTTCAACCGCTCTGGTAAGGGACATAGATTCTCTTATCCGCCTCTTCGATAAAGACCCTGCCGAAAAAAACGCAGTCAGACGGGGTTGAACTCTTGACGAAGTGCCACTGCACTCGGCTGTATAACTTGGATGAAAGCCGACGGTTGAGCCTGCAAATTTGATGTGGAGGATGAGTGACTAAGCTGCTTTGCACATAACCGACACACAGCCCAGTCTTTGATTTTAAAGTTGCCATCAACGGTGTAGAACCCAAAACACTACCATACAGCGCTCCTCAGATGATTCAGTGCTGTTAATGTCCGCTCGGAGTGGCAACTTGTTGTTTACTGAGGTCAAGAGAGCAGCGGATGTGGTTGAGGGTCAAGCTGCGTTGAGAGCGCCCTCTGTTGGAAGAAACGGTCCACTGCTCCAGGTGCCCTGATGTACCAATTGTATCCGACTGTGGGCCGCAAGACAAAGGCGTTTCGCCGAGTACAGTAGGCGTGTCGCAGAGTGACGTCACTTTAACTGACGTCACTCTGCGACACGCCTACTACATTCGCTTCTTAAAGGGATATAACAGCTTCAGCACGGTCTAGCCGAACATCAATGTTTTTGCTTACCCATTCTTTGCTCCATAATAAATGTATTCAAATGGGTACAAATGCGGTTAAGGGTTATGGTTATGGGTAAGGGGTTAGGCTTAGGGTAAGGGTTAGGGTAAGGGTTAGGTAATAATCCAACTAAGTGCAGCAACTGTTTGACGTTTATTATATGAAATATGCTAACACTTGCAGTCTGGACACGATCCGCCATTGTTCATCACCAAAACTTTCCACATCTCGTGTGGTTCTGCGTGATTTCCCATGAACTAGCGTCTCCCCATTAAGTATGGCGTCGCAAAGTAGGTGTGTCGCAGAGTGGCGGCACTCAAGCGACGTCACTCTGCGACACGCCTACTGTCCTACTCTGCAACACGCCTCTGTCTTGCGGCCTGCAGTCGGACCCCTCTCTGATGTGCCGCTAAAGTCAATATTTTATATTTGAACATTTATTTACTATTCGGTTACGGATATTTATCTCCATATTCAAACGGTTATTCAAAAATTGAATATAAGGTGACAGCCCTGATATGCGCATAACTGAATGATGAAGGACAGTGGCGGCAAAAGCCAGCAATGGGAATCCTCCAAAGAAACAATGCAAATTTTCAAAAGGCTGAAAAGCAAACAAACAAGACCATTTTGAAACTAGATGCCTTATATTTTCAATAACTTGAGCATTTAGCCTACAATAAGCTGGTGTAGATAAATAAAATAAAGTGAATCAAACTTCATATGCTATAATAGTATATCATTAAAGGGTTCAGCAAGAAAAAATATAAGGCAATTAATTTGGAAGAGTGGTGAGTGAAAACATGTCCTGTCAAGAAGTGGTTTTAGCTGAAAAATGATGGGGGGTGGGGGCACAAAAAAATTCAGACAAAGAACAGCTAGCATTTCATGACTGTTTACTTTCTCCCCACAAAATATATGATATATGAGATATTTTAATATCTTATTGTCCAGATTTGAAAGAGAAAGTAATAAGCATTTTTTTTTTTATTTTAATCCATATTTCAAATGAGATGATGGAATGTGGCCCAAAGTGTAGGCTAGAGCAAAAGAGATTTGCTGCTCTATTTCTATGGGCAAAACAAACAAACAACAAACAAGAACAACAAAATCAAACCTCCCTGAGGTTATTTCAAGTGAGTTGATTGATAAAATGTGAAGATGAAAATAGATTGTGAAAGTTGGTATTTTCAGGCAAACAAAGTAGCCTGAATTTAACGGCCACAAACTGTTTTTCAAACCGGAATGCAAAAATTACGGTATTAGCTGTCATATATTACGGCATATTTCTGTTATCAATACAAGGTTAGTAAACTTAACAGTGACAAAAATTAATGCAAATATTACAGTACTTACTGTTATATGAAATACGGCATATTCCCATTACAATCACAGTTCAAGGGTATTTAACAGTGGAGTAATGTATTTTTTCCAGAAAAAAAAGTGTAGAAATCACGATTTTGACTGATATATTTATTCAAAGTGCTTCACCGTTCCAAAAATTGTATTTTACCGTTTTATAATTAACTTTTTTACCGTCGTAGTTTTACAGTTTTTTTACCGTAAAATTTGACTTTTTTTACAGTGTATGTTTGATCATTGTTATGGCCCTGGCCGCATATTGTTATGTATTTCATTGGAGCTGATGTTTGTTGAGATGCTCTATTCTGTGGAGTGTTGTGTGTGAGTGTGTGAGAGTACTTGAGGAGTGAGTGCTATTCCCACAGGAGGATCTTCGCAGCAGTGCTCAGGTGGCCGGGAAAAGCGGCCCTGCTATTGGCCCCAGAAGAACGCTTCCGATTCAAATAGCCTCAACCAGAAGAGGAAAGTCGGCGTCTTTTCTGACAGCAGCTCCACGTCACTGTCGGCCTCCAAACGTGATAAACTTTGTTAACTGTGTTATAATTGTAATTGGCAGTTTGCGGTTATTTTCTTTGTATTTAGATAGCTCGCTCGTAGTTTTGGGTAAATCTTTAGTTTGTGTGCCAGCCTTCGCAGCCTTTTGTTTTTGTACTCCTTTTTGCTTAGGATCTCAGCTTTTTAAGTTTGTTTTTTTGTACATACATTTTTGCCTTTGGCTTGTTTTTGTTTGTTGTAAATAAATTGTGAAAATTTTGATCATTGTTTGGTTATTTTGAGATTTGGAGACCGAGAGTTATTTTCTTTTTTCCCCTTTTCCCTTTCAAATGTTAAGCACCTTCCCTCTAGACGGGTGCATAACAATCATCTATGCTATGCCTCCACCATAACAGCTGACTTGCCATGATCTGCTGTTCAAAAACATGCTGTTATTAAGGGGAAACACCCAAAATCAACCTACAGAAGGGAACAGGGCAGCTGGGCTCCTCCTCACCTTGCATATCTTCTTATAAAGTATAGTATAATCCTGTGGGGGACACATATTTGCATGCTCAACCCTGATATCTCTAAACTACATTTGACACAAGACAATTAATGAGGCTGATCTTTATTTTACACAATTATAGAGGATGCCAGGATGGATTATCTCCACAGGAGTCATATTCAAAGCTTGTCCAATAATCTCCATCTAAAAAACATCATCTCTCTTTCAAACCTGTGAGACAGAGCAGCATTTAGAGTACATCTACATGTTCAACACGATTAAAGAATATTTTTTTACATGTGTTTCTCCTAATCTGTGCAACTATTCTATTTAACATTAACTGGCTCATTAAATCACTGCCAGCAGGCCGAGGGCAGTGTGAGATTAATAAACTCTGTGTGTGTGAGCGTAGATTACCACAGCTTTGGTGCAGCTGCGTCTCTGAGTGCGAGGAGACTGACGAGGAGCTCAGGTGAGAGCACTGCAAATTATATATACGTTTCTATCACGTGGCCTTGACCAATAAAATCAGGGCATTTTATGCATATTCTAACTTATTAAAGCCGAACTGGTGGGAGTTTACTCATGATACCTTGCTGAGCAGCACACAGATCCATCAGTGATAGAAAGAGAAACTTCTGAACAGAGAGGTCGGAAAGGGCCATGGGACAAACATCATTTTTTTCCACACAGGAGCTAGATGTGAAAGTTCTGCAACATTACAAGAGCACCTAAATTGGCTCCATAAATGAGTGAATAACAATCAGATTTGATGTTGGTTGTTTGAGAAAAATTCTTCAAATGCTCCTGAGATGCTGTGTTCACAAAAAGGAGTAAACATGGGGCCCTATGACCTTGACCTTCATAATCTTATTACTTCATTCTTGAGTCAGAGTAGACAAAAATCCCCACAGCATTCTTGAGATATCAAATTTACAAGAATAGTTAGGACAGATGAGTGGGCAATGCAAAAACATAAAGCCTGTATATACTGAATATTTCTGTCTTAGAGGAACAAAGAACAAACCACTGAAGCACTGGAAAGGTTTAAAAGCAGCGACTAAAGAGGAACATTTATCCTTATCTGTGTTTGAGATTATCTTCATCTGAGATAAGAACCTGTTTCTGCTTCATGCTCGACTAAAATGCACATGATTTTTTTCTTCTTAATTTTTCTGCAGTATGTTGGGAATTAAATGGTCTTATTTCTATGGAGCAGTCTCTGTTATGAAAATATGAAAATGTAATCAGAGTAAACAGTATGAACACAACAGTAATTATGTGATAGTTCAAACAGAAAGATTTAATTCTAACAGCACAGTAACATTTTATATGTGACCAAACACAGACAGAGAAATCATCTCCTTCAGCTATTTGATATGATGGAGGCAACGTTTGGTTTTCAGGTAAGAATGAGGTAAGAATTTTCTGCAGCAGTGCTACAGTGACAACTTCCACCTGTCTGAAGGGAATGAAATTACAGTCAAAGGTCAAGAACAGGGCTTTCCACAACCACCAACTGCCAGCAAAATAGTCAACTTAATCTTTCGACTGGCATACATGTTAATATTGTATTGAATAAACGTAAAAGACAAGATATTTAATGTACAAACTGATAAACTTTATTGTTTTGTTGCAAATATTTACTCATGTTGAATTTGATGCCTGCAACACGTTCCAAAAAAACTGAGACAGAGGCAACAAAAGACTGGAAAAAGTGATGAATGCCCAAAAAACACCTGACTGGAACATTCCACAGGTGGACAGATTAATTGGAAACAGGTAAGTGTCATGATCGGGTATAAAAGTAGCATCCCTGAAATCAAGGATGGGGCAAGGTTGGATTGATGTGTGAGTAAATAGTCCAACAGTATAGCAATGTTTCTCAATGTACGATTGCAAAAAAGTCATTGTAAGAAAAAAAACTTAGAAAACTGCCCTGTCTCACATTACTAACAAACCACTGAAAAAAATTCTGAATTCAGATCACAAATAAAATTTGATAACTTCCTCCCTCTGCCATCAACAACATTCCCGGAAATTTGATCAAAATCTGTTGAGAACTCTTTGAGATACCTTGCTCACAGACAGACAGACAGACAGACAGATGGACAAAGGCTGTCAAAAGCATAGTGTCCTTTACGGAGGTATTTCTACTAATCAAACCACCACCAAACCCATCCCAGCTCTTCTTAATTAAAGCCATCGCTCTACTTTCATCGCCAAGTAACTGTCTAACCCCTGGAGGTCTGTAACAGGCATTAGTTCTGGTTAAGGTGGCTGCAAATCTGCTAAAATCAACCATAAATGACACTGGGATAAAAAGTCCCATCTGAAGCTGACATGCTCACTTCCTGTTTGAGCTGCAGGTCTGAGCTGAGTGTGTGAAGCTTTGATTGGACGCGCCTCCTCAAACCGGCTTCAGTTTTGTCGCTCCCGTATTGTGGAGGAGAAGGGTGGAAAATCCATTGTGACTGGAATTATGTAAAGTAACACGATACCAGCTTTTTATAGAAAGGCACCACCTCCTGTCGGCATGGTAACTGGCCATTGTAATTGGCCCTTCCTGATTTCTGGTGGTGTGAATCAAGGCGTTGCTCCTTTTACTGTCGTGTGTGTCGTGAATGATCAGGTGGTGAAACAGAGGGAATTGAGCTCGACTTTGAGACATATCCACCTAAAGCAGCTTCATCTTCAGTCTCTCTACCAGCAGCTCTGACACTTTGCTGTTTCTCAAAGCTTCAACATTCAACCTGAGGATCTGATGAGGTTGTGTTCTACCTGCTAGTCCTTAATCTGCTCTCTCATTAATGATTTATGTGTTTTTATTCCGTTTTTTAATACAACACATACCCTCAAATTACTTTGTTCATATGTTGAGTTCTAAAGATAAACCAAAATACTCTCACTCACCACTTCAGTAGGTACACCTATTCATATGCTCATTAAAGCCAATCACAAGGCAGCAACTCAATGCATTTCGGCATGTAGACATGGTCAAGACGACCTGCCAAAATTCAAACTGAGCACAAGAAAAAGGAAGAAAAGCTCTTTAAGTGACTTTGAATGTGACCTTCATGTTGGTGTCAGAGGGGCTTGTCTAACAGAAACTGCAGGGATTAAACAAACAATCAGCTCTAGGGTTCACAGAGAATTGTCTGAAAAAGAGAAAATAAGCAGTAAGCAGTTACCTGGATTAAAATGCCTTGTTGATGCAGTTTTCTGACTGAGACTCAAAGGTATAATATCCGGAATTTGACACATCTTTATATCAGATTCAAAGTATGTGGCATCATAATAACTCTCTGAGTACATGCTCCTCACAGTGAAGGCTAAGCCCACCCCCTTCTGCCTTTGTTGATATCAGCTCTATGTAAACAATGTCCGGACCGGATTGGGGAGGGGCTCTCTCGCTCCCTCTCTCCACCCCCTCTCCCTCTATGGCAAGCCCTTTTAACATTTAAGTATTAGCGGTAATAGCAATTGTAGATATCAGTAATTGTTTTTTCACATGTTAGAATTCCAAGCCGACATATCCACAATGTAATTTTCACTAGTAACTATTCTAATTAAAGATATCTGCTGTTTATTTTTCACTAGTGGAAATGGTAATTGTAGATATCTGCAACTTAATTACAACTAGTAAACGTGTGCCATTGACTTCCATTCAAATTGAATTACAGATATCTGTAATTCAAAGTCCACATATCCATAATGACATTTTGACATGTTGCAATTCTAATTCATGATATCTACAACCCAATTCTTACTAGTAAAAATGTTAATTCTTGATAACAATTTTATTCTTACTAGTGACAAAGTTCATTTATGATATCTATAATTGTATGAACATTACAGATATCATAAATTAATTCTAGATATCTAAAATGCAATTTTTACTAGTCTAAATTACACCATTGATATCTTGACCTGGAATTTTTACATGTAAGAATTTAATTACAGATATCTGAAATTGTATCTCAGATATCTGTAATTGAATTACAGATATTTGAAATACAATTTCAGAAATCTGTAATTACATTCTTACATGTAACAAGTATATTAGAGATATCTACAGTTTTCTTTTTAACTAGTCAAAACAGAATTGTTGATATCAAAAATGGAATTTCCACATGTACAAATGTCATATGGTAATGAGGCTACATATCCGAAATAAATATGGTAATTTGGCTACATATCCAAAATGATGCCATTGCACCGCCCACATATCCACAATGAGTATGCTAATTTACGCCTGCACAGGATTGGTTCATAGGGCAACTCCACTACTGTTACGCTCGTGTAAGCTGCACCCTGAATCTGATGTACACAGTTGGGAGACAATAATGAAACTATTTAATATGACGGCTCGTCCCGCCCACATATCCGAAACTGCAATTGTTGATATCTGGAATGGGAAATTACATTTCCACTAGTAACAATCCCTTTTCAACATGGGGAAATTCAATTGTAGATATCCGTAATAATTTTTCTTACTAGTAAAACAGTAATTAGTGATATCTGTAATTGAATTAAAGATATCTGCAAATCAGTTTCTACATGTCAAAATGTCATTTTGACATGTACAAATATATTTGTAACATGTAAAAATGTTTTTACAGATATCTAGAATTAAAATTTCAACATGTCAAAATTAAATTGAAGGTTTTGTTCTGTTTGTTCTGTTTGGAAGAAGGCACAAGTCCAGATTAGATCGGTTAGCCAACCATTTATTGACAATATATGAAACAATACAAAAGTTAGTAAAAATCACTCAGCTGAGCGCTCTGTTCTGCACCTCCAGACAAAGTGTGCAGCTTCCTCTCCGAAAAAAAAACTTTTCTGCATGGTGTAACATAACATTTTATACACAGCAAATGGGTGGGACAGTTCTAGTTTGCCTCACAACAGAATATTTTGACAGTTGGAGTGTGATAAAGCTCGCGGTTGTTTTCCTTACCCAGGTCTGTTCGCCCTAAACTGAATGTCTGCCTTTAATGTTAACTGCTGGTGTGAATATGCAGTCATTAGGGAGTCAAAGCTTGGCGAGGTTGTTTTCCTATCGACACATTCTCACACATCCAAATAAAAGAACCAAGGTAAACCACAAGATCTTATACACTTCAGGCTTAGGAGGTGACATCATAGGTAATGTTGAAATCAAACCTCGTGACTGATTTCATAAGATATGTCTGCCATGAAAAGGTCAATCACAGTACAGGGGGTTAACAGTAGGTACTTTCACTTCAGCTAAGTCAGCATAATAACAGGAACTGAAAGCTAATAGCAAGTCCAAAAATATCAGACAGGAAACAAGAGCACAGTTCATTTTGTAAAATGTAACTTTCTTAGCTGAAGCAGTAAAAACATGAAATCATTGAATCAGTGTTAGCGTAAATTGATATTTCTGAATAAATGTTAGCATTAACTCGTAAATAATCATAGCAGTCTAACTTTTCTCATTAGTTGAATATTCGTTATTAATGTCCTAAACACACAAAGTGCCTAACTGTCATGGCTTTATGGCACACGATAAATACAATATCTGTAAATCACTTTCTAGTGTTTTAAAATGCCAGGAAGCTTAAAATTGTAGCAGCTATACTCCAAACATCATGATGTATACTAGAATAAGATAATTGAAGTCAAAAGTAGTTATAATTAAAGTATCTATGTGCATTAATACAGCTGTAACTTGCATTTCTTGACAGTGTAAAATTTTCTGCTCTTTGTCAGCAAAAAACATCCTTGCACTAACAAAACCCAAGGTGTGGAGAGACAGAAGGTGGAATAGGAGCCAGTGGTTTAACAAAACATGGAAATCATTTGTCAGCAATAAAAAAAAAAGAATATATTTCTTCCCCAAATAAGATTTTTTTTTTTAAAGATACAAAGTCTGTGTGATGATAAACAGATAACATTCTCAGATGTTTCATCCACAGAGGATGCAATGATTTGTCATGAGAAAGGACAATAAAAATACATTCTCTAATAAAACATTTTCTGTGTAATGAAGTAATAGGTACTTTTAGCCAGTAGTCACATAAACTAAGAAATAACTTTAAAAAAACTGCTCAGTACTTGTCTTGTAATTCCTAAAGACATTATTTCACTGGGCAGCCCTCTGTTTCTATTTCTCTGCTGCTGCATCATCAGGGCATCAGACTCCAGGCCTGGCTGCTGTTTCAAAGCAGCTGCTGATGACTCTCACTTCTTTGGTCATCTTATGTAGCAGCACCTGAAAAACATGAACACAACTAATGTTGTCTGATGGTTAGGTGAAGTATATTTATGGATATGAAATAACAAATGACTACATTAACTCAGATTCCAGTGATTGAGTAGCTCCTTTGTGTGCATGTGCTTTATTCAGTCGCACCAGAGTCAGCGGTTATATAAATATGTGAAGTAAATACAGCTTGACAACAAAAAGTGTTTACTCAGTTTTTATTTCATATTGCCAATACTAGAAAGTATAAGTTACTTTTTAGGGAGTTAAATAGAGGTTGCTTATTAAAAATCAAAAATTGTGGTTTAAAAAAATCAATCGTGGTTAAAAAAAAATGACATTTTTCTGATCTAATTTCATAGGTAACAGGAAAAAACACTAACATTGTGTTACATCATATGTTATTTTCATTAAATGTTATTATCTACTTAAGTGTTATGTAATAAATAACTAACTCTTCAAAGTCTGTCTTATATTCTGTTTACACTACACAGAAAATGCATTCAGAATACTAAATACTTGGAGCACATTTTTTTATCCAATTCTTGAGTAGATTCATAAATAAAAGATAATTAAAGTGCTTCTTTTACCTGCAATTGTGGATTTGAAAATCGTTTGAGTACTTTTACTATAGTACAATGTTTTATTCATTCTACCCCAGTCTATAAAAATGAAATTATAATAATTTACGTACGGGTCTCCTCCTCGGCCGCTCTGTCCCCGGTTCTGGGCGCCCCTTCCCCGGCCTCATCAGCAGGTCAGAGCCGCTCTGTGAAGGCCTGTCGTGAACAGGGAAAGAGAAGAGAGCCGGCGGATTAATAAAGTTACAAGACTGTCAATTTTACACCATTATAGACCTCAGACATGCTTTTATTGTTATTTACTTTGGCAACTGACTTTAGCATTAGAGCCAACCAGGAAGTGTGTCAGGATTTTCCCTTCACAGTACTAAGATTGCTCAGTGGCACCTTTAATGGTTCTTACCAACACCTGACATAATTCAGAATAAAGATGCAGAGAGCAGCTGGATGCAATCAAATAGAATTTTACTTGCAGCAAGGAGAACAACAATACAGAGTGTCAAACAGTCTGAGGTGTTGATCTGAAGCTAATACAAAAGTCTTCTCTCTTTATAAGCATGTGTGTGTGTAGCATGTAGGGAGGGGTGAAAGGGGGAGAGGTGGAGTGACCTTCACTCAGGCTCTGGTCCTCTTCTTGTGCCGGCTTGAACTGGTCTCGAAGATACACTGAGTTGCAAACATAGGTGATAAGAAGGAGCAAGGAATGGGGCTGTGCAAGGTCATATAGTGTGTGTGTGGTGAAAGATTGCAGTTGCTCGAGAAAAGGTTATACAATAATTAGGATAGAGATGTTCAAATACATGAAAACACTATATACAATATGTACAAAGATCAAATTATTCTTAACAAAGTGGATATAGACTTGCTGAATCAGCGGGTCACATGCCAACATATTTACTCCAAACAAACATTACTGAGACAACTCTTTACAGCCATATCACTGAGAAAAAAACACTGATAGCAGCTATTAGCTATTAGCTGCGAGTTAGCTCATCCGTCGGTGTGTATAGTCGTTTAGCGATCTCTGCAGCCGTCAGCTCGGCTTCGTCGCCGTTAATTCAGGCAGATTACGGTCAACACTCCAGCTCTGCTTCTGCTCTCTGCTCTGTATCACACCACCCGGGCTATATTTTACTGGAAGTGTTGGCCAACTAGCTGTAGCTGTTCTAGCAGAGTTATAAATCATGGACAAAGACCACAAATGCACAAATCGCGACAAAAAGGTAAACTTTTATCAGAGACACAACAGTCACAGGATTTAACAGTACGTGCTCTGTAAACTTACCTCTCTGTTAGACATCTTCATGAACAGCATCATCCTGTGGCCAGTCATGTCTGTTTCTTCTTCACGTTGTTATGCTGGAGGATGGGGGGCATTGAAGTGGAGGAGGTGTGGCTATCAGCCTCTCATTATACACAGAACAGCCCCTTTGTTTTGATTTTGCTGAGGTGCACTAGCACGACACCTACAGGCCAAAAAGTCCCATAGTCTACCTTTAAGCTCAATCCACACTTCAGTTTAAGCCATAATATTTACACCCTGTGAAATTCGCCTCCACTGTGAATGTCTAGGAATAGGGGGAAACGAGGTGATCCCATCTTTGTTCCGTCTTCAATGGTGGCGCAGCTGGATAGTGCGCTTGTCAGTGATCGGGAGGTTGCAGGTTCAAGCCCAGCTCCGGGCGACACATGGCGATGTGTCCTTGGGCAAGACACTTAACCCCAAGTTGCTCCCACTGCTGCGTCAGTGGCGTGTAAATGGGCATGAAAGGGTGTGAAAGTGTTAGCTGATACTGATGGATAACTAACATAGAAACTCCGAACCATCAGTGAGTGAATGTGAGAGTGAATGGGTGTGAATGGGTAAGTGTGACCTGCGGTGTAAAGCAGCTTTGAGTAGTCAAAAGACTAGAAAAGCGCTATATAAGCTCAAGTCCATTTACCATTTACCATTGGAAAGAGGAAGACCCACAGACTAAGGAGGAGAGTAGATGATCCTGGTGGGTAAAACGATGTGCTGTTGCTGCATAGGGAGGATCCTGATATCCATTCTCAAATTGGCAAAGACCCACACCATGTGACGGAAATGGTCCATGCACGAAGTATAATTTGTTGTCGTTCCTCACATCGTACAAGGAAAACAGTCGTTTTCAGGGGTATTTCCTATTTCAGTGACGTATGGAGGGAAATGAAATTCAGCGCAACACAGCGGCGCCAAGCAACCGCTTTTCCCCTTATCCAACTTGTACAATGAAAATTGAAAAAAGGAAGTCCATGGCGAAACTGCCTTCCAAGTAAAAGCATCGAGTATCGAGTGATGCGTGTTGTATGAGACTGCATAGTTTAAGGAGAAGAAATGAAAAAATCACAGCAATATCCTACATAATTAACATAATTCAGAACTAATATACAGTGATATTTTGGCATCTTTCCCACGATGGAGCCCCGCAGATTTTCACAATAATGGCACCATGTTTTGGCGTAATACGCTGCCAAACGTCATGATAGAGGTCGGTGACGTGTTGTCGACCTTACGGACTCATTCCCTCCGTCCAGAGAATGTTTAAATTGTTAAAATGCCAGCAGTGTGCCACGCTATTGATTTTGGAAGACACCCGACATGAACAGTAAAACTAGCTAGCTGTAGTGGCTAATTACCAGCCGTGGTGCTAAATAATTTTTTTTTTTTTGCAGCTGATTTTTTTGCAGTGATTTTTTTTCTCCTCAAAGTCTGTGTCGAATGTCGACCATCAAGATTTATGGTGGAGGTAAGTTCACTGGGCCCTTTTGTGTTTTACATTCCTTTCTTTCTTTTTTTTTCTTTTCTTTTTTTTTTTTTTTTTTAAATATGTGTATATATAATTTAAAAATAAACACACACACGTGTGTGTGTGTATGTATACATATATATGTCAGGGGCTGATCAGTCAGGCTATCACTCAGGGGCTGAAAACAGTTTGACAGCCCTGTAGTTTGTAATATCTGTTCAGGTGGTCTTTGGTCCACAAAAATTGGAGGACTGGAGTTAAAATGTGAGCTACATGCAAAACACTGTTCATCTGTGGATGAACCATGGACTGAACACAACATCAAAGTGAAGAGTAAAGACCAACTTTGGTCATTTATTTTCATAATGCAGTTGTCCTTTGAGACATCTGTTTTTTTTTTTAAATAACAAAAAATGTTCTTTAATTACAGAGTCTCCAGAGGACAGGTTGGAGAGCTTGTGCGACACCAGGGAAGACAACTGCTGATGGAGTGTCGGTCAACTGGGAGGCTTTGGAAGCAGCTTCACCACATTGGCTTTCTGAGAGCTGGGCTACCTGGGAAGAGCAGTTCGCTTCTCAGTACAAAGGGAAGAACAAACAAACACTTGCTGGGTGCTTGGTCTTTATAGACGCTGAAAGAAATCAAGATTAGTTTAGAATTTGCATAAATCAGTGACAACATGCAAAAACTAGCTTCATTCTTCTCTGAGAAAGAGTGCAGAAATTGAGAAAGGCACCACCCAGTTAAATCGTAGATGTCTTATCAGAGAGATGTGACAAGAAAACTCACATCTGGACAAGCAATTGTAAATAAGAATGTGGGACCAGCGTGTTATTTTTATGCTGAACCACACGGTGGGGCATCATCATTAGTACCCAATAAGAGGGCAGGTGATGATCAGCAGATGTTTAGCTGGGGAAGCAAATAGTTTGCTGGTCATGTCAAATTGTCATGGTAGCAGCATAGTGGCGTTTTTGAACCTGCAGAAAATGTTTTATTGTATGAAAATGTCCTTAATACTTTTACCTTTGCATACATTTACCTTTGCCCCTCTTTTTTTTTTTCTACCTTTTTTTACCTTTTCTTTTTTTTTTTTTTACCTTTGCCGCCACGTCCCTGTGCATGATCTCTCTCTTCCTCAGAGGCAAAAGGATCTCTGCCGAATGAGGACTGTCTGGTCAATGATGAGCCTCTCTCTGCATCAGAAAGATCAGCTGCATCTGAAGCACAGGGTAGCAGATCCCCAGCTATCCTGACTGGACAGCCACCTGATGCCAAAGCATTAGGAATCCCTCTGCCTACAATATGATAGAAATTTGAACACATAACAACATTACTGGCACAAGGCAAAAACTGAGGATCCAAAGCTTAAAAAAAGGAGGCAGCTAAATTTCAAAATGGGATAGCCTTCCTCAGATTAAGTTACAGATCAGACTCCTGAGAATAACAACAATTAAGCAGCTGCAAAGTATTAATCATACTGTATATATCAAATTACAAGTTCAGTATTTCCAATACCGAAACTATATGCAGCATACAAAGATAGAAAAAGAAAGACATACAGAGAGAAAGATTGACAGTGAGAAACCAAAGCGTGTGAGAATATGAGCACCTGACATTCTGTGGGCATTCCATGATTCAACAAAACGGTTCAGACCGACACTGGTGACCCGGCACACTAAAGCTGACACACAGAATTTGATGGTCTGATCCTTCATATTTATGACCTCTTGATTCAGCAAATGAGTCAGACAGGCCTTAATAGGGTAATTGACTCTATTATTCACCTAGAAAGGAAAGCATATATGATTTCAAAGATGAATTTCTGAATTCATATGACCAGTATTATTATACGTTACTAGTTAAAACTAAGAAACAAACAAATTTCCTGCACTGCAGTGCTTGTTAAATAATCATACTGAGGAAAAAGGTAAAGATGTTTTTACACAACGGAAAAAGCTTTTGTGTCAACGGACAAACCTCTGGCCAAATCCTCTCAACACGATGGTTCTGGAATTGAACAAGGAAAAGTTATGTTTAAGTTTATAATAAGTTTTTGTGTTGTTTCCTGTTTGTTCCTTTCACATATTTTGTTTATGTTTCTTATGTGCAGGAAGAAGAATATCTAAAAAATGTTCAGTGGCACAACACCTGTTTAACAGTATATAAAATGACAGTATGAACAATAAAAAAAAAACTGACTGGAAAGGTCTTTGTTTACTTGGATCTGTTTGAGTTATGAACATGTTTAATGTGAGCACTGAGTAAAGATGAACCATCCCTTATAATAATTCAGTAAATTCAAAAACTGCTTATACACAGAACAGGTCAATAAAACTCTAACACACACATCGAGGCAAATTGATATGCATTGCCTTTGCAAGTTCCACGTTTTTTTATGCATCCCGAGCAGGTTAATTTTGCATCACTGTCTCTTCCATCAGTAGGTGAATGTGAGTGAATGTGGTCATGTACTCGGTGAGTCACTTTTGAGTATCTTTCGGGTTTAAAAAAAAAAGCACATGAATACAACTGAGTGGAAATTACTTATATTAGTGAGAAGTCAAACAAAAAACGTCGAGAAGAGAAGCAGAGACGACTGCATGGAGCCGTGCATCCCCCAGTGGTTCAAGGCTGTTGCACAGATTCAAGATTACCTGAGCCTGGCCCTACCAAATACTCCATCATTTAGGACGGTTTTAAGCCTGGACATAAAGGTGGAGAGAGAGCATGCCGTATGAAAGGCATATGTCCCATTCTGGAGAAACTGGGAAACACCAGCATTCTGAGGTCAAAATTACTGTACTATGAGGTACTCGCCACAGCATTCTGGACCAGTTTGAGTCTGGACAGATGGTTGTTGCAAATCCAAACAAAACAGAGTGTCAGTAATCCAGTAAAGGTGGTATGTGAATGGACTACCTTCTCTGCGTCACTCTAAGGCAGAAAATTCTTAATTGTGACTGCTTGGCAGAGAGAGGGCTGTGTGAGTGACATGCTTCATGGTTTTCCTGTTATATGTATTAGCTATGCTCAGGACTCAAAGTGTATTGGATCTCTCAATTCTTTATACTGTCTTAACCCTTTACAAAACTATCACAGTTGCGTCCCCTTTGTGGGATGGAAGGGGAGAATCTTTCTGGATGCCTGTTCAGTGCAATAGCCTACCAACAAAATACAAAGTCCACATCTAAGAATCACTTGAGTGCTGTCACCCATTTATTGTCACATGGCACTGGTGTTCAGAGGGGCAAAGGTAAATGTATGCAAAGGTAAAAGTATTAAGGACATTTTCATACAATAAAACATTTTTTGAAGGTTCAAAAATGCCACCATGCTGCTACCATGACAATTTGACATGACCAGCAAACTATTTGCTTCCCCAGCTAAACATCTGCTGCTCATCACCTGCCCTCTTATTGGGTACTAATGATGATGCCCCACCGTGTGGTTCAGCATAAAAAGAACACGCTGGTCCCACATTCTTATTTACAATTGCTTGTCCAGATGTGAGTTTTCTTGTCACATCTCTCTGATAAGACACCTACGATTTAACTGGGTGGTGCCTTTCTCAATTTCTGCACTCTTTCTCAGAGAAGAATGAAGCTAGTTTTTGCATGTTGTCACTGATTTATGCAAATTCTAAACTAATCTTGATTTCTTTCAGCGTCTATAAAGACCCAGCACCCAGCTTCCCTTTGTACTGAGAAGCGAACTGCTCTTCCCAGGTAGCCCAGCTCTCAGAAAGCTTGTCTTCCCTGGTGTCGCACAAGCTCTCCAACCTGTCCTCTGGAGACTCTGTAATTAAAGAACATTTTTTGTTATTTAAAAAAAAAAACAGATGTCTCAAAGGACAACTGCATTATGAAAATAAATGACCAAAGTTGGTCTTTACTCTTCACTTTGATGTTGTGTTCAGTCCATGGTTCATCCACAGATGAACAGTGTTTTGCATGTAGCTCTCATTTTAACTCCAGTCCTCCAATTTTTGTGGACCAAAGACCACCTGAACAGATATTACAAACTACAGTACTGTCAAACTGTTTTCAGCCCCTGAGTGATAGCCTGACTGATCAGCCCCTGACATATATATGTATACACACACACACACACGTGTGTGTTTATTTTTAATTTATATATACACATATTTAAAAAAAAAAAAAAAAAAAGAAAAAAAAAAGAAAGAAAGGAATGTAAAACACAAAAGGGCCCAGTGAACTTACCTCCACCATAAATCTTGATGGTCGACATTCGACACAGACTTGGAGGAGAAAAAAAATCACGAGCTGCAAAAAAAAAAACAAAAAAACAATTTAGCACCACGGCTGGTAATTAGCCACTACAGCTCGCTAGTTTTATTGTTCGTGTCGGGTGTCTTCCAAAATCATTGGCGTGGCACACTGCTGGCATTTTAACAATTTAAACATTCCTTGGATGGAGGGAATGAGTCTGTAAGGTCGACAACACGTCACCGACCTCTATCATGACGTTTGGCGGCGTATTACGCCAAAACATGGTGCCCTTATTGTGAAAATCCGTGGGGCTCCATCGTGGGAAAGACGCCAAAATATCACCGTATATTAGTTCTGAATTATGTTAATTATGTAGGATATTGCTGTGATTTTTCATTTCTTCTCCTTAAACTATACAGTCTCATACAACACGCATCACTCGATACTCAATGCTTTTACTTTGAAGGCAGTTTCGCCATGGACTTCCTTTTTTCAATTTTCATTGTACAAGTTGGATAAGGGGAAAAGCGGTCGCTTGGCGCCGCTGTGTTGCGCTGAATTTCATTTCCCTCCATGCGTCACTGAAATAGGAAATACCCCTGAAAACGACTGTTTTCCTTGTACGATGTGAGGAACGACAACGAATTATACTTCGTGCACAGACCGGAAATCTATACTGTGAGCATTTGTTTTGCCTGTTTTTACATATGGGATAAATACAGGAGCAACACGCTTTTAAAATATTCAGCATATTTATATCAACATGAGGTTAACCAAAGTCATTTACAGATTAAAATAACAACAAAAACAGACAAAACAAAATAAAAACAATAACAAAAACCTGTAAAACTGTTGAAATAAAAAAATTCGCATTTTGAATGGAAGACCAAGGAGAAGAAATGGGTCTTCAACAATGATTTAAAATATTCTAAGATGGGGGCAGATCTGTTTTGGAGAGGGAAACAACTGCACTGCTTTGGTGCAACTCATGCAAAAGCTCGACCCCCCCCTGGTCTTGAGCCTTATGTAAGGCACATCCAGCAGCAGCTGGTTGGCAGACCTTTATAGCTCTGACTGGGTAATGAAGATGGAGAAGCTTATTTAAGCAAGGTGCTGCCAACAGCTTAACTGGTTTAAAAGCTAACAACATTTTAAAATCAAGTGGCTGGTGGAAGGATACGTAGCTCATATGTTACATCACAAAATAGTTCCAAACACAGGAGCTTTGTTGAGAAAAGGTGAAATGCTGTAATGAATCTTACTTGGCATCCAGTTGAGCAAATGTAGTCATTTTTACCTAAAAACAGGGTAATTATTAGGCTTTTAGTGGCACCACTGACACCTATGTATTGCCTAGCACCTGGCTTCCCTCAGGGACGGATCTGTTTTATTTGGCAATCATATTTACAAGTACCATAGGCCTTGGACAATCCCACTGAAAACCCCAAACCATTCCTTTAAAGAGAATACTTTGCTTACACACAACTGAGGCTAGGCTCCAGTTAAGGTTTCTATTATGAGAGCTGGATATAACATGAAACTCTGGGACTGAAAAGAGTCCCACCCTGGCCCATTCAGACAACGTATCTTTTGTCTAATGCTTAAAAATCACAGAAAAATTAGTGGAACATGTGAGGAGATACTAACCATCCGTAATCTCTTTTCAAATAAAGAATAGAGAATTATGTCATGTAATCTCATTTAGCTTGTTTGCATAGAATAAACCTACCACAAAATGTCCTCATTTTTTTTTTAATTCTGTCCTCATCTTACCCACATCAAATATTTCCAAACAAAAATGAGCGTCAATAATCAGACAAAGTCACTTTTTGTTTGTGGCAATCTAAGATTCAGGGCAAAACCTCTTTCTCTTGGAGCACATGACCCACATGAGACTTTATTTATAACTCTAAGGTGGCTCGGTGTAGCCCTGATCATAAGTAAATGTTTATTCACTTGAGGCGGTCATGATTCAGCTCAGCAGAGGACAATGTGAGCCGAGGAGGAGAAGAAAGACAAACAGTGTTTTGATTGGTATTGTGGGGGACGCATCAGCTCATTTACACGCACAAATCCAGGCATGTGATGGAGCTGCGAGGGAGACTCTGAGCGGGAGAAACAGATGTCTTCTGTTATTGTCACCCGCTTTTAGAGCGCTGCTGTCAGCTCCAATTGTTTCACAGCCGCACATTATGTCAGGGAGAAGTCATGAATAAGGTGTGAACGCAGCCTGCTTCACACTTATTTGCATGAAGAACCAAACACTGACTTATAAACACAAATACAGATGCAGAGGCGCAGGTAGGGCTGGGAAATATGGACAATGTATAATTAACATAAGTCTGAATTTGAGATGGAGGACAATCTGCAGCAAAATCTGGTGTATAGGCTTCACTTGTTTAACTGCTTCTTAATGCAAACAGCTAATCACATGGGAGCAACTCAGTGCATTTAGGCAAGTAGACATGGTCAGGATGACCATCAATGTAGAAGGTGATTCAAAGGGGTCATATCATGCAGAAACAAGATTTAATACCTACAAATAATGTTGTTTATTGAATTGCCGATTCTACACCTCCAGAAAATCCCACAACATGAGATCTGCTCCTGTCCCCGATATCCGGGAGCGAGATTTCCCCGCCCCTGAAAACGTCTCGAGATCTTTGCGAGATTTCCCGCAACCTGACGTCAGGTATTTTCAGTCTCTTCTCACCGGACGAGCCTGAGAAAGCAGCTCCTCCCTGCAGCTCCTCCCCGGTAATGCCTGATGCACCGAGCTGCAGCTAGGACACGCCCACCAAGCTCAGCCGTTTATATTCTCTCCAGGACCAGCAGTTACAGTTGTAGTTTCAGTGTTTGTTTCTGTATTTCCCTGAGCTATATACTTGAGAGAAGACATGTCTGGGAAGGGTCTTCATCTGTGTTTTTTTGGTTGTGGATCAAAATCACAACTATTTTCACTTCCAAAGAAAGAAGACACCAGAAAGCAGTAGGCAGGTTCAGCCGCTGTCTCAGCTGTTTCTGTGTTCTCATCATTTTACCCCGGATTCCTTTGTAAACAAACGGCGGTTTGATGCAGGATATGCATCTCAACTGCTGCTCAAACAAGGAGCAGTCCCCTCCATAAAGACTGTCCACAGAGACCCGGAACCACAAGCGCTAAGTAATGTAATCAGAGGAAGTACTGTAAATAAAGCCATGATGTAATATCCAGCTAATGCTAAGCTAGTTAGCGTTAGCGTTAGTGTCAGCTGTGTTGTGTAAATTCAGACTTGTAGAGCTCTTTTACGACCACACGGTAGCTAAAACAGCAAAACTCACAAAAGTTGCTTCATTCTCTGTTACTTACACTCATAAATAAATATATGATATAATGTTGAGCCAATGCTAAGCTCGTTAGCGTTAGCGTTAGCATTAGCGTCAGCTGTGTAAATTCAGACCTTTGGGGCTCTCTTACGACCACACAGTTGCTCGAAAAGCAGAACTCACAAACGGCGCTTCATCCTTTGTTACTTAAGTATCTATCTTTTAATTCTTATGATGAATATGTCTTTGAAAAGGTCTGCACACCCCCCCTCAGCTGCTGAAAGTAATGGGAAGCTATTGTTAGCGGTTTGACTCACTGTTGTGTGTAATCACATAACTAATGTGGGCTTTTTTCTACTTAAAAACTCCTCTGTATTCATGGAGATGTGCATGATCGATCGGCGAATCTCATAAGTAGCCATTTTAATCATGTAATAAAGGCCAAACAAAAGTTTAATGTTAAAGCCCCACTATGTAAGATTCAGGTTTGTCTGCTCTCGAGGGGCCGCTCTGGTCGTTGGGTGTAATTGCACTGTCGTAACACAGCGCCTCACAGCAACGTGCATTTGTTGACATACAGAGTCGGGAGAAGCGAGTTGACAGGACGTCCGAAGACACAAATAAACCACGTGGACTGATATGGTACAGTATTATGATGTTTCTTTCCAAATATGTCGTTTTTCAAGCGTCAGCAGTCGGTTGTTAGCTCAGCGTTTGCGTGTGAGCATCCTGGGAGCATCTCTCCTGCTGAAATAACCGGAGCTGGATGTGGTTATGTTGCGTTCACCATGTTCGCAGACTGCAGGACTTAGAAATAGTGAATGACCGAGTGTCACAGTGCTATGAATATCTCCGGCAATCTGAGAAACTCGCCATCAAATAACCGCTGGTAGCATTTAGTGACAAAGCAACGTCCGCCAAGTTACACAAAGCATGCAATGCTACGGAGCAACCACCGACTGAAACCAAGTGTTGAACGGGGGAAAACCCAACGAAAACATAACTTACCTCTCCAGCAGTAACTTTGCAAGCTCGGCGTCCGTCTTGTAATTTTCCATCTCCCGACGCTCTCGCCACAGAGCAAAGTGGGCTCCAATGTTAATTCTAGTTTTGTTCCTTGCATTGTCCAATAGTCTCTTTTTGGCCCTTGAATCTGGAGAAAGAGTCCTCCTCACACGCTTTGCGGATGCCATGGCTGCTACTACTACATGCAAAACACTGGCTTCTTTAGCTGGAAGCCAAGTCTTGTGTAGTGCCGTAAAGCAGTTTGCACTTCTCGCAGCATCTTGCGATATGTGTCCCCGTCACGGGAGCAAAAGTTACGTAGCCCCTAAACAGAGCAGGGAAGCGCTGTGGGGGGAAGGTGGGGGGGCCATTCCCTCTGTTACAGCGCCAAGCTCCACTGAACAGACTTTTGAGAGAATATTTGAAGGCTCAAAAGATCTGCAGTGCTGCTTTAACTGCAAAGTCTATACAACGATCCACGGACAGCCGGGGCTAGTAAACAATGCACTTCCGTATGTCATGCCTCCGCTCGTCCTTGGCACCCCCTCCGCTCCGTCTCCGGCTCAGCCCTCACAGAACTGGCCAATCAGAGGATAGAGCACACGTGGTCTCGGTTCTCACGTGTACTATGTCTGAATCAGAGCGTTTTGAGGGAGAGCCTAGAAAGCGGCTAGAGAGAGGCTTTTGTAAACGCAATTTTGAGGCGAAGAAGGAGCTTTATGACCTGCAAATCATACAGAAGTACCCCAAATGCATCCCAGATTGTCATAATGACAAGGAAAACAGCATGATATGTGCCCTTTAAGTGACTTTGTCAAGCCATGATTGTTGATTTCAGAGGGGCTGAAAATTATTGATCTACTGGGATTCTCAAGTACAAACTTCTCAAGGGTTTGCATAACATGGTCCAAAATAGAGAAAATATCCAGTAAGCAGCAGTTCTCAGGATGAAAATGCCCCGTTGATGTCAGAGGTCAGAGGAAAAATTGCCAGTGTGGTTGGAGATGGCAGAAAGGCAACAGTAAGCCAAATAAATAAATTTAAAGCACAGCATTGTTGAAACTTGAAGCAGATGGGCTGCAGAAGGCCATACCAGGTGCCACTCCTGTCAAGAACAGGAAGCTGAGGCTGCAATTCACACAGGCTCACCAAGCTTAGACAACAGATTTTTGTGAAAATGTTGCCTGATTTAATGAGTCTTGGTTTCTGTTGTGATGTTCAACTGATAGTTGTTGGTGGTGGTTTAGTGGTGGTTGCTCAGCACACTTTGGGCCTCTTAGTACCACCTCCATAGTCACCAGATCTCAATCCAGTAGAGCACCTTTGACATATGATGGGACAGGAGATTCTCATCATGGATGTGTAGCATTAAATCTTCAGCAACTGCTATCATGTCAACATGGGCCAAAATCTCTAAGAAATGTTTCCAGTACCTTGTTTCTGTTTCATATATTTATTGATGTGCATACAGAAAGAACAAGGTATGTATACACCTTTAAATTTATATTTGAGTTTTTTTCCAGAACAAACAACAAATACAAATATAAAACCAAACAGACAATACATCAAAAAAAAGAGGGGGGAGGTTACATTGTTGCAAAAAAATACATAAATGTTTGCCATTTATTATAGAATTTAAGATTACCCCCTTTTTGAGTTTCTCTACTTTTTTTTTAACAATATCTTTATTTAGTTTTTACCTACAAACAAGGCAATTATCATCATCAAAAAATCAAAGAAATAGCAGTGTAGCCGGCAAAGTAAATAACATATCACTTGACATCATCATGACTTGTATATCAAAAACAGATAAACAAAAACCCAACATGGTAAACCCCAAGTAGAACAGTCAGGGAATAAAAAAAAACAAGTATAAACAAACAAACAAACAAACAAAAAAAACTTTGGTATGGAGGAGGCCAGGTAATGCTTTAGAGGAAGTTATTAATTAATACTTATATGTATTTTAGAGACAGCAGCAAATATTTACAATCCTGAGCAGTACAACACCATATCAATCTGGTGTGAATAACAAACCATCCAACTCAGAGGAATAATCACCATATATTTCTAACCCTTATCTACAAGACCCTTAAGTATAATACCTGACAATCTAGTTCCAATATAGCGAAAAAATGGGGACCAGATATCATAAAATACCTTTATCATACACTTAGACCTGCATGTTAAATATTCTAAGGGTATGATATCAAAAATTAGTCTATGCCAGTCAGCTACCGTAGGTGGCTTACAGTCTATCCATTTCAGCAATATAGCTTTTCTTGCACAAAAAGTAAGGACACACAAAAGTCTTCTGGAATGTGAGCTTTTAAACTGTTTATCCGGCAGTCCAAACAAAAAAAACAATGGATCCTTTTTCAGTTTAAAACTGAAAATCAGGTGTAGTCTATCTGCAATTTTTTTCCAAAAATCATCTATAAATTTACAAGTCCAAACACAATGAATGAAACTTCCAACTTCAATATTGCATTTTATACAGAGCTCAGATTTATTATGGTCCATTTTGTGTCTAAGTTGGGGAGTTATCTGTAAGCGGTGCAATAGCCTGAATTGATTTTCTTGCATCCTATTACAAACTGAAATATTAATTGCTAGTTTCCATATTTGCAAGTTGTCTCCTCAATATTTATACCTAAATCATTATTCCAATTACTGGGCATAAATGCAGGCTTGCCTATATCAAATGTAGACAATGCCTTATATCCAAGCCCAAGAATACCTTTTTTCCTTCCAGCAAAAACTATGTTTTCTAATGGGGATAGTTTGTAAATTGGGCCCCGGTCTTTTCTACTATTCAAGAAACTTCGCAATTGAAGATATCTAAAAAATTCAGTTTTAGGTATGTTAAATTTCCTACAAAGCTGATCAAATGAGAGTAATATTTTCCCTTCATACAAATTTCCTACAGTAACTATCCCTTTATTATTCCACAGCTCGAACCCCTTATCTGTAGAACCAGGTTTAAAGTCTGTGTTTCCCCAGATAGGAGAAAGAGAAGACAGTTTTCCCTCTAGACCTTCAATTCTTCTCATATCTTGCCAGGCTTTAAGAGTTGTAAGTATAATAATATTATTTCCAGTAAGGGTTTTCAACATACTTTTTTCACAGGCAAACAAAAGACCCCTTAGATTTTGTCTAACCTGAGAGGATTCTAAATCAAGCCATATAGACTTACTATCATTTTTAATCCACTCAGCAATATAACCTAGCTGTGAAGCCAGCTGGTAAAGCCTAACATCAGGCACTGAAAGGCCACCTTTTTCCTTTGATTTCATTAGTCTAGCCAGACTTATACGAGGCTTTTTCCCTTTCCAAATAAAGGCACTCAACCAGGCATTTATTTCTTTGATAACTTTTCTTGAAAGCAGAATTGGGATCATTTGAAATACATAAAGAAGTTTAGGAAGGATATTAATTTTGAGTAATGAAACTCGACCAATCATAGAAAGTGGTAAAGACTTCCACCTCTCGAGATCCTCCTGTATATTCTTTAACAAAGGTGTAAAATTAGCTCTGTACAACTGATTTAACAGTGGAGTTATTACTATTCCAAGATACCTAAGACCAGGGTGCCCACCTAAATAGGCCAGATAAGGTAAGGGCAGCATTTCGATATTTGCCTAGAGGAAGAGCTTCAGACTTCGACATATTTATCTTATATCCAGAGAATTCACTAAAGCAATTAATCAGGTTTAAAACTGAAGGTATTGAGACCTCTGGATTCGTAAGAAACAACAGCACGTCATCAGCATATAAAGAGATTGAATGAGTTTTACGACTAACTGAAACACCTGTGATAGAAGAAGTTTGTCTTATTGCCTCTGCCAGCGGCTCCATAGCGATTGCAAACAAAAGCGGGGACAGAGGACACCCCTGTCTTGTACCCCGGCCTAAATGAAAATAAGGGGATCTCTTACCATTTGTCAGGACAGCAGATAATGGGTTTTTATAAATTCATTTTACCCAGTCAATAAATTTACTACCTAGGTCGAATCCCTCTAGAGTAGAAAAGAGATAGGGCCATTCGATCCTATCAAAAGCTTTCTCTGCGTCCAAACTGATCACTACATAATTCAATTTATTAGACTGAGAAAGCAGAATTATATTGAGAAGTCTCCTCATGTTGTTACAGGAGTTCCTACCATTAATGAATCCTGTTTGATCACTATTAATGATGTTAGGCAAGACTGTTTCCAAACGTAAGGCAAGGGTCTTAGAGAGCAGTTTGTATTTAATAAACTTATGGGCCTCATCCTCAGGTTTTCCCTTCTTATGTATAAGGCTAATGTTGGCCTCGGTAAGAGAACCATTCTTTCGTGAGTCATGAAACTAAGGCTACGTTCACACTGCAGCCCTTAATGCTCAATTTCGATTTATTGCTCAAATCCAATTTTTTTGTTTGGCTGTTCAGATTACCCCTTTAAATGTGGCCTGTCTGCAGACTGCGATGTGAACAGCTCACGCTTCAGAAGTGACACGCATGCTCAGTTGAATATTAATGACATCACGCACAGAACGGTGTGATGAGGGCAACAAACACAGACCAAAAATGTGCTTCACAATGCTGGAGAAGTTTGTTCTCATAACGCAGAACCTGATGTTACAGCAGCTCACCTTGAGTGAGCTCTTATTAAAGTAATTATGAGTATATTTTATTTCTTATGAACCTAAAGGCGGCCGCTCTTTTGACTATAGAATTGTTCAAACAACTTGTTAATGTTGTCTGAATCAGTTTTTCTCTTACCATCAGGACCTTTGATGGCTGAAATGCATTGGGAGTCAGACTTTTTATTAACTAATCTAGCCAGGTACTTACCTGGCTTATTGCCAAACTCATATAACTTCTGATTTGCTAATCGAATGCACTGTTCAGCTTTGTGAGTAAGTAAGGAGTTCAATGAGGCCTTAATGGCCAACATCTTTTTCAAACTGATCTAAGAGGAGTTTTTCACATATTCTTTTTCTGCTTCTGACAGCTGCATTTCTAATTCCCTCTGGTGCTCAAGTGCCTTTCGTTGTTTACTTTTCTCATAAGATATTACCAAACCTCTTGAATATACCTTTCTTGTTTCCCAAAGAGTGGAAGGAGAAATGTCAGCTGTAATTGTGTAAAATGTCTTAAATTCAGAGGTAAAATAAGATACAAATTTAGGATCAATAAGTAAGCAAGAGTTAAATCTCCACACCTATCTTCACTAGGTCCTGAAAATGAAGAGCAGAAACAAATAAAATTTTTGTCAAACAGACAAAGTAAATCTGAGGTTTAGGGACCATGGACTTCACTAAAAAGGCAAGCACACTTGCTTAGAGCCGACATTTCCAAAACGGGCATTAATGACAGAACAAAAATAACAATTGGGTTCACATAAGTTAGGTTATTCATCAATAAACTTATATGCTCTTGAACAATACTTTGGGCACTGTCAGCATCCTTCAGGAAGGGCATAGCCCAGAAAGTCATGCAAACCTCTGTTAACTTGACGACTGACCTGTCCCCAGATTTGAAGGTCAAAAATTTGGGAAGAGAACATCGAGATCAATACCTTTTCTATAAGAAGAATAAAGAACAATAAAGAGACAACACTTAAGCCTAAATGTCTTTAACCTCTATAATTTAACTATTTGTGTGAGGATTATAAACTGAATAGATCTTCAGGATTCAAACTGAGACTTAAGGAAAAAAAAACTCTCTCATAATAATGAAAAGTGCAGTCAGCACGATAATGCTGTAGCTAAACTGGTTTAAAGGCACAGATTTCAGTTCACGAGATGAAGCTCACCGAAACAGAGCACCTCTACGGCTGCTCCAGAGAGTCAGTGTATGAGGAAGCCTCGGCAGGAGTGTGGAAGATTTTAGTGGTGTCTTTAAACGTGATCCTGAGTGAGGCTGGGTACAGCATTGCATAGCGGGCTCCAGGGATATTTTGCAGCTTCTTTTTAATATCCATGAACTCTCGTCGCTGTTTAAGTGTCTCAGCAGCAAAGTCTTGGAAGAAAAATATCCTGGAGTCCTCGTAGAGAATCTCGTTCTTTCGCCGGGCAGCCTCCATGACTTTCTGGCGGTCAGCAAAGTTGTGAAACCTGACGATAACAGCCCGGGGCAGCCTTGATGAAGCGGGGCCAGGTAGGCGGTGGGCGCGTTCCAACTTCACCCGTCCAGCCTTTGTTTCAATACCGAGAATGCGGGGGATCCATCTCTCCATAAAGCCAACAACGTCGCTGCCTTCCGACTTCTCTTTTAATCCCAGTATGCGCAGATTCTTTCGGCGGCCTCGGTTCTCATAATCATGCAGGCGTTCTGTCAGCTCATTCACGAATTTAGTCATAGCCGCGATATGCTTCTCTGCTTCCGACGTCGTGTTCTCCACCACCAGTATCCTGTCCTCCGCCTCTCTCGTTGATTTCCCTTAGATGTTGGGATATATTTGAATTGATACTGTCCAGCATACGTTCCAGCTTGTTGTCAATAGTGCTTGAGATATTAGCTGTTAGCATCTCCATAGCTTTAGCAATGGCTGGGTCTAATTCAGGCACATCGCTGAGGCCTATACCTCTGCTATCTTGGCTTGGCTGCAGCTTCTCGGCAGGGGAACTATTTTTCGCTGGTTTAGGAGACATTTTGTCGATAAAACTGCCCCAAAAGCGCTTCAAAGACATTACCCGGAGTTGATACTCCGTGGAATTAGGTAAATGAGAGAATAATGAACCCTTAAAAATAGTAGGAATATCCGGAGCTCCAGCAGAACGTGGCTACTCGGGCGCTTGCATCACCGGAAGTCCCTTCCAGTACCTTGTTGAATCCAAGCCATGAAGAATTAAAGCAGTTCTGAAGGCAAAAGGAAGTCCATCCTGGTGCAAGCAAGGTGTACCTAATAAAGTGGCCAGTGAGTGTGTATTACCTGAACTTAATCTCCAATTTTTGGGTCAAAATCACTGCCAAGCTGAGCGATTCCAATTATAGCAGCAGCTGCTTGTCACAGCTCAGACGAAACAAATTGACTGGAGTATCATGGCAGCATTGATGAAAAGTGTAAAAAGACAGTTCAACATCTTGTAAATCTTGCGTCCTTATATTTTAACATCTATTCAGGTTGGTCCTATTCAAAGTAATAAATGACCTGATACAAGGTGTCTTGGGCTTCTGTTTTTTTGCAGAGGCATCAAAGTGTCAAAATAATTTGATTTTTTTTATTAATAATATAAATACTACAAAGAAAAAAAAAAAAAAAGCTCCCCATTTAGGCTAAGCAATTCAAATATACTAGAAGAGAGAGCACAAACCAACACTGTCAGGCGAATGACAGTCAAAAATGTGAAAACTGCCTTATCTTGCACTGTTGACAAATTCTTAAAACAAATCCACATCCGTAACCCGATCACTAGGGCTGGGTATTGTTAAGAACCTCATGGTTCGATTCGATTTCAATTTCTTAGGTTGCGATTCAATTCAGTAAGAAGCAGAAATAATCAGAGTACCTGTTGACAATTTTTTGATTTTTATTTTCATGCTAATGTGTAATATATGTGGTATGCCACCTCACATTTTTGAGCAACCAAACATCTGAAAATACAAATTTGCACAGTAATAACTTATTTGTGTATACTGAGTACAAAAGTAAAAAACATGACAGTTAATACTATAATTATAAATGTCCACCTGGTCTTTTTTGTCTATTTTTGGTCAATAATGTGTCAGGAATGGTCCTTTAAGTACATTTTTCATGAGAAACAAAAGTAAACAATCCTGGCAAGTATTTGTCAACATTATGTTACAAATACTTAAAACAGTGTGTAATGCAAGAAAAGGATAAAAACGGATTTGAATTTTCAACGGGATTCTTTTCAAAAACAGTTGTAAATGTACATGTAGAAATGTTTTCTGAGATGACGAAAAAAAAATCTTAACCCATCTTACATAAACTCAAACATTTCTGTTAGACTACAGCATTTAGTGTCCACGTTACAGCCGGTTATAATAGACCATGTCCAGGCATATTTTTACTGATGGTAGTCCCTGAAGCAGTTCCTGTCCAGCTGAAGACAGAGATCTCAACATTTGTTCCTCCAGTATTTCTAAAATAACTATTTATGGAATCCATAAAAAACGAACTATGATGAAAAAGACGATCAATGACAAAAACGATGGCAAAACACAGAGAAAATACGACAAAAGAACGGAAAGAAAACACTCCAGAATGATAGTAATGCTTTTGTTTACAATATTTTACAAAACCCAAAACCAGTGAAGTTGGCACGTTGTGTAAATCCTAAATAAAAACAGAATACAATGATTTGCAAATCCTTTTCAACTTATATTCAATTGAATACACTGCAAAGACAAGATATTTAATGTTCGAACTGAGAAACTTTATTTTCTTTTGCAAATAATCATCAACTTAGAATTTAATGGCAGCAACACATTGCAAAAAAGTTGGCACAGGGGCATTTTTACCACTGTGTTACATCGCCTTTCCTTTTAACAACACTCAGTAAACGTTTGGGAACTGAGGAGACCAATTTTTGAAGCTTTTCGGGTGGAATTCTTTCACATTCTTGCTTGATGTACAGCTTAAGTTGTTCAACAGTCCGGGGTCTCCGTTGTTGTATTTTACGCTTCATAATGCGCCACACATTTTCAATGGGGGACAGGTCTGGACTACAGGCAGGCCAGTCTACTACCCGCACTCTTTTATTACGAAGCCATGCTGTTGTAACACGTGCAGAATGTGGCTTGGCATTGTCTTGCTGAAATAAGCAGGGGTGTCCATGAAAAAGACGTTGCTTGGATGGCAACATATGTTGCTCCAAAACCTGTATGTACTTTTCAGCATTAATGGTGCCTTCACAGAAATGTAAGTCACCCATGCCTTGGGCACTAATACACCCCCATACCATCACAGATGCTGGCTTTTGAACTTTGCGTCTATAACAGTCCGGCTGGTTCTTTTCCTCTTTGGTCCGGAGGACACGACGACCACACTTTCCAAAAATAATTTGAAATGTGGACTCGTCAGACCACAGAACACTTTTCCACTACGTCAGTCCATCTTAGATGAGCCGGTGGCGTTTCTGGGTGTTGTTGATAAATGGCTTTCGCTTTGCATAGTAGAGTTTTAACTTGCACTTACAGATGTAGTGACAAACTGTAGTTACTGACAGTGGTTTTCTGAAGTGTTCCTGAGCCCATGTGGTGATATCCTTTACACAGTGATGCCAGTTTTTGATGCAGTACCGCCTGAGGGATCGAAGGTCACGGGCATTCAATGTTGGTTTTCGGCCTTGCCGCTTACGTGCAGTAATTTCTCCAGATTCTCTGAACGTTTTGATATTAGAGACTGTAGATGATGAAATCCCTAAATTCCTTGCAATAGCTCGTTGAGAAATGTTGTTCTTAAACTGTTCAACAATTTGCTCACGCATTTGTTCACAAAGTGGTCGCCCCATCCTTGTTTGTGAATGACTGACCATTTCAGGGAAGCTGCTTTTATACCCAATCATGGCACCCACCTGTTCTCAATTAGCCTGTTCACCTGTGGGATGTTCCAAATAAGTGTTTGATGAGCATTCCTTAACTTTCTCAGTCTTTTTTGCCACTTGTGCCAGCTTTTTTGAAACATGTTGCAGGCATCAAATTCAAAATGAGCTAATATTTGCAAAAAATAACACAGTTTACCAGTTCGAACGTTAAGTATCTTGTCTTTGCTGTGTATTCAATTGAATATAGGTTGAAAGGGATTTGCAAATCATTGTATTCTGTTTTTATTTAGGATTTACACAACATGCCAACTTCACTGGTTTTGGGTTTTGTACATCATTTACAGAGAACTTTTACATTCAGAACTTTTCAAGTCATTTTGAACACAAACAAACAGACAGACAGACAGATAAACGCCGGCAAAACATAACCTCCTTGAGGAAGTAATTAAATGTTAAATGCAGGAACTCGTGAGCTTTTGTGCAGACATGATCTCTTCTTTGTGAAGCCTCACGTAGCGTTGATATGCGGACCAGCCACCCAAGGACTTATGTGTTGAAGTAGGCAGATGAAGTGCTGTCGTCGTGGCAGCGCCACTCCTACGGGAGTGAGGGGAATAGAGTCCAGGTGGCAGGCCGCAGCTCGAGCAGAGAACACACAACTTTGAAGAGAACCAGGATCTCGTCATAGGTTTGTGACCATTGATGATGAACAAGGGGATGATTGTTGAGTAGGGGGACGATGATGCCGATATTTCATCATGGAAGAGAAAGGACAAAAGAAGTTTTAGGTTTAGCAATAATGATATGAATACCTTGGCAAGATCTGTCAGTTTTTGAGTGTTTCCAGAATAAGGAATACAAGTGCTGTTCTATATTCAAATCAGAGAAGGTGAGATCATGCTGTGGATTAAAGGAGAGAGACCTGGTTGTAAATTCGCCACATCTAAGAAAACCATCGAAAGCCCTTAAGAGTACTGCTTTTAATCGAGAATGAATATAAGGTGAAAAACATCCTGTCTCAATCTTGTCACCAACTTGTGCACCAGTGATATAGAGAGAGGCATTCTTTTTATCGTTACTTGAAGGACGTGGCTTTTATAGGACCACCGAGGAGCAACTGAATGGAAGGATTCCCAAGAAGGCTCTGGGATGCTGGGTCTTGGCATCGAATGTGAAACTTAATCTAGCATGGCTTTGATACTTTGCATTTGGAGATTGCGGGATTCAAAAAGAAATTACAATGAATGCACAAACTACTTAACTGTTTATTGGTAAAGGGCTAAGGAGAAGACTGGCACAAAAGGATGAAAAGAAAAACCAAGCTGAATCATAGGCTTTAATGGTGCTTTTGCTGAACCTAGTCTCATGTAGTTAGAGGCAGAGGACAGGAGACACACTTAATCTAGAATCGTCTGTTGAAAGGAGGACATGGCAGGCTGGAGGACTGGCTTGGGGACACATAGTTTTGAACTCTTGATATTAAAAGCGAGAAAGAGCATCGCAATACGATTTGCATTTCTGGGAAAGAGTTAGCTTTCAGGATGAAATTATTAAGCACGCATATCCAAGTGAAACATCGTAAGAGATTGTTGATAGCTTTATTGATAATTTCAACTGTAGCTGCATTGTCACAAAACACCATGATTTGCTTCTTGTCCAGTTGCAAGGGAGGGGATCCCTGAGGGATCCTTGAGGGTCTGTGCTTCGGTTGGCCATACATCTGTGAACCACTCGTTATTATAGAATCCCCAAAACCCACAGCAGCATCAGTATAGAAAACTGAGGACTCTACAAAGTCATTGTAAAAGAAAGAAATGCCGTTCCATTCATCACAGAGCAAAGACCAAAATCGCAGATCTGAGCAGCCTTCATCTAAAACCACTGTGTCTTTAAGATTTTTAATTGAATTAGCCAGTGTCAGCAAGCGAGAAATGAATGAGCATCCGAGAGGGATAATGCGCATAACAAAGTTTAGGTGACCTAACAAAGATGAAAGATCCCGTTTAGAGAGAACAGCAGAGGGAGAGCTCTAAAAGCTTCTCTAATGCGGCTCAACTTATCCTGAGGCAGCGAGGCTTGCATAAGCACACTGAGTTATGCTGAGAAACTCCAAGTGCGAGGTTGGTTCCACCGTTTTGTCTTCTTAAAGTGGCACACCCAACTCTTGAACTCTCTTGGTTTTTGACTGTGGAAATGCAGTGGGCTGGTGGAATAGAGGGGAGGTCAACTACCAGGAAATCATTCAGAGAAGCAAGGCACAGGGGAATTTGCACGTGTTGTAGAGAATCCAGCATAGAGCCTCCGATAGGGTGTCAAAAATGCAAGGCTACTATGACAACCAAAGGTCAACTTAACAGAGAAATAAAACTTTGAACACCACTTAACGCTGAAAGATGCCATTACAGCCCCAGCTGATTTAATCATTTGCACGGCATTGTCTATAAAGGCGTAGCATAAAGAGAATGGTTCAGGGGAATTAAGCTGTTTATACTTGGGATTGAGGAGTCATGATGAGCTGAGAGATCTATAATGAGACAATTTTTGAATGAATATTACCTTGTCGCGACCCTTATGGGGCTCACTCTGAAAATGGAGAAGAGGAAGAGGGATTTTGAGAAAGGACCCACCACCCACCGAAGAAAGTGCAAGATCTGAAATAATGGCTAAATAGGTGTTAAACTCCTCTCTGTGTTGCAGATGTACTTCATAAATGGTGTCTCAAAAACACTGAAGGCCACGTTAAATTCTGCCGGAGTAGGGGACTTGGACAGTCTTGGATCACTATCCTTAAAACCACTGAAAAGTCCCCACAATCCTCATATCGTTGTCTGCAGATTCAGAACCACAACAACAGAATCTTCACCAGATTAATGTCATGGCCTGTCAAAATACGAGCAAGGTTTAATATTTAGTTTAAATAATTGTGCAACTGAGTCTATGCTGATCTTCATAACCTTCTAGATGAATGAATTAAATAAATAAATAAAATATAATTAAAATAGATAAATAAGTAATGACACGAGCAGATAAGATGACAGGCCCAGAGGCAGATTTATAATTCAATCATTTTTTCATCTGTTGAAGATTATGGAAATAGGATTACCTGGTCAAATTTTGGTTCCTTAGAGAATCAGGAATGGCAGGAGCAGGAGGCAGAAGCCGTGAACCCATGGCAGGAGCTTGGACGGCAGATCCCAGGGATCTTTGCGGCGTGACGTCGACCGGGAAGACAGCGATTAGTGGAGCCGGCGTAGCTAGGGACGCGGACGAAGGACCCGGGTTGTTGAAATGGCAAGCGGAGGATTACGCGTTGCTTTCCAAGGTGTTCAGCCTGGCGTGCATCATGTCCAGCGCCGATTTCACTTCGAGAAGTGAAGGCAGGATGGACGCGTCTGTGGAGATGCCGGAATCTGGCTGCTTCGGCTTCTTGGAGGGAGCGCCGAGCTCCGGTTCGGGAGAAGCAGGAAGAATGGCAGTGCGCTTTTTAGCTGGCGCTTTACCTTTCCCCCCGGGAGGACCACTGGACTCTGTGCCTCTGGCACCCGACCCCGGGGCATCGGTGGAGTTCTGCTGGATCATCAGATAATCGAAAAGCTCTTCATGGCTGAGGCCGCCCGGTGCGGTGATGTTACGTGCGTATAGCTCTTCCATTATGTGGTGCACAGGTCATCCAGCAAGTCGTTTGTGAGTGATGCGAGAGCTCCGGCGAGGACGAAGCGGGTCCGATTCATTCCTGGAGCGGACTGAGTCTGGATTTCGGGAATAAGCCTCGCATCCTCCCCTGACAGCTGTGACTCACTCTCCGAGACGACGAGAGACATAGCGACCACCAGAGCCAAAGGTAAGATGACAATCGTATGTGAAAGCTGGTGAAAGAACACGCAGCAAGTCAATGTAGGGCAGCAGAGTCGTTGCCGGGCAGAGGGAGAGATGGGAAAACTCCCAGTTTAAATATACCGCCAAATTGAGAGGTGGAGAATGTAATTGGAGGAAGGTTGAGAGGAGTGAGACATGTGACATATGCATAGCTGAGCAGCTCGAGTTGTCTGCCTGAACTAGCTCACAGGCGTCGCTCCATATAATAACAACACAGCTCCATGCACCTGAAAATCTCAGTCCAGCAGATGCCTTCAAACCCTCATTGCCTCTATAATCCCATCTGTGAGCAGCTCTGCACACATTCATTACAGCTGCACGCAGCACTCGATAACACAACAGTCAATTTATTTGCACGGACGAGGTAATATTCAGGCCTTTGAAGCTGCACAGTATCGCTCAAGAGCTGTTACAACACAGAATAAATTGAGATTTCGGGCTATGTAGATCACTGTGCTCCATCAGCGGCATGCATAGTGTTTCTGTGAGAGCCCTCTTCACACAGAGAGAAGGTGGAACATTGTTGATGGGCTGTGGTAACGATAATCTGTACAAGCTTTAAACTGAATCTATGGGGTTTCATTTCTCTTCTGTTAAGTTGTGTTAAGCTGCTACTCTAAGATGAGGTTAAACGGCTCGCAGCCAGCAATATTATTCCCTCATTAATGTCCTGTAAAGAAAGAGAAAGATAGCAGGGTCTGAAATTCATTTTTATGATTGTATTTGTGGATCAGGTATTCAAATGCAGGAGGCGATGTCCATGTTCATAATCCAATCCAATCCAATCCACTTTATTTATATAGCACATTTTAAAAAACATTCAAGTTTACCAAAGTGCTGCACAGTAAAATCAAGGGGACAAACACTGCAGAGGTAAGAACAGAAACACACAAAATAAAAGAAATACAAGCGATAAAAAAACACAGGGATTAGGACCATAAAAGACATAAAAGGACAGAGATCACACAACTCTCATGCTGAACTAAAAGCCAAGGAATAAAAATGAGTTTTAAGACGTGACTTAAAAGTAGGGAGGGTGGGGGATGTCTTGATCTCGAGTGGCAATTCATTCCACAGTTTGGGAGCCACAGCCGAGAAAGCTCGGTCACCATGGGTTTTTAAACGAGTTTAATGTTCATATTACAGCAGCAGGGCGGAGCAGAGCTTTATGCTATGATCATAGTTTAGATCCTGACTTTATTAATACATGTTAAAAAGTGTATCAACAGCATTGATGGAGCATTGTAGTACACAGGAGAGAATATGAAGCAGGAAAAGTGGCTGCAGTGTTTCAACTTCGAATCCAGCAGCAGCACGAGACGACTCTTTAGATGAATGAGAGACCCCATGGTGATCATTTTAGAGCAGATGATCTACAGAACTTTGATGATGGCTAGTGAGTTTGTGTTACTCTCCTTACAGTCAAATACTGTATATAATCTCTTAGAATTGATTTTAGGTTCTTTTATTAGTTTTAAAACCTCTTAATGCTCCTGCTCCAGGATATTAATATGAGTTGCTGTATTATATGAGCCTGTGAGAGTCCTCAGGTCTTCGGGTGGTGGTTTTTTAGTTCTGCCAAAAGTCTGAACAAAGACTCATGGTGAGGCAGCTTTTAGTTATTACAGCCCATATCTGTGGAACAGCCTGCAGACCTGAGGGCATCACAGAGTGTCAGTATTTTTAAGAGCAAAGTCAAGACCAAGTTTTTGATCTCGCTTTTGAATATTTTTTTCCTCATTTTTACATTTTAACATGTTTTACTGAATCATATATTTAAGTGTTGTTTGTTTTTTTGTTTTTTTATTTATCTTTTTTTTATTTTTGCTGAATTTGGGTTTGTTTGTTCTTATTGTTCTCTTGTAACGTAAAGCACTTTGTGCTACATTTGTTGTATGGAAAGTGCTATACAAATAAAGTTTGATCGATTGATTGATTGATTGAATACACTTCTTCCACTACAGCGGTTGTTTGGATCTGTCCTGTCAAGTCTCCTTTTCCAGTTTCCAGCTGGCTGCAGAGAATGATGTCATCAGTCCTTTCCACTCATCTTAGTGAATTACCCAGGCTACTGACAGCAGCATGCAGACATCAGCTTTCTTGGACTTTGTAGATAAAATACTAGGAGGGAGGATATTATCCACGTAAAATCTGAATGAAATACTCAGCTGTTTGTGTTCACACATACTGGGTAATGTCCAGATAATTTCATTTTTTTTGCAAGAGTGAATGGGGTTCTAAACAATCATTTCAGTCTGAAGCTTGGCAAGATGGATCTGCTTTAAGACAGATCTGCTTGATGAGAGACGTATAATCAGGTAAATCCAGCTGCTTTGCAAGGTTAGGGGATTTTTCATGGGAGTGTGAACATACTGTAAGGAGTTTTTATTTGGTTCTACATGGACTAGATTAATGTTGAATACTGATAATTATCACATTAGGACAAAAATTAAAATATTTGTATTTAAATAAATTGTCACCACTACCACAGGATTGGTGACAAATGATATTTTTACAGCATGCAGACCATACTCTATAATTATAATATCAATATACAATAAAATGATTCCAAAGAAGCTTTTTAACCGATTAAGACAGCCACATTTCTTCTTACAGCTCAAATGGGGGCTCTTCATGGTTAAAGAGAATTTGTTGCACACCTCTTTTCTTATTTTGCCTGTCCTCCTTCTCTCTCTTTTTCCAATCTTTGCTTTACCTGTCATTATCCTCTACCTTCTCTTAGCCTCAGTCATTGGCCACGGTTACATGATGTTTTTTAATTCGGAATTAAGAATTCAGAATTAAATAATTCGGAATTGAAGTATTTGTATTTTCATGGAAATGTTCTGAATAGAGGTTTACATGGAAAAAACGTTTATTCAATTCTGCTTAGGGTCTGGGGGTTGGGAATGGTTCTGATTGGACAGGGGGTGGGCGTGACGAGTGAGGTATTTACATCTACCGGAAGATAACAAACTCCAGTTTAGCGTCTCCAGTGTCTCTGTCAGGGAAGCCTCATCCAACTTGGACGCTACGACTTAAAAAAGGTCAGCATTTTTATGCTTACGTCCATCCACTCTTTTCATTATTTCCAAATCTTCTAAGGCTCTAATTAAATAAATTGTCTCGTTTCGAGTCCAACGCTTGCTTCAGGCGGCCATCCTGTTCCTGTCAGCGTCACATGCGTCATCGCAACAGGACAAGGGAATGAGCAAGCGCAGAACGCCCGGAATTAATTTAAAGCGGAATGAACATATTCATGATTCAAGAATTATTATTATCAATTCGGATTTAAAATCAGAATAAACCAGCCACCTACTTCAGAATTAAGTTTTATTCGGAATCAGGTGTTTTCATTCGGAATCAGGTGTTTACATGGCCATTTCGAAACTTTTTGAAGAGGATTTAAGTTTTATTCGGAATTAAAGGGGAATTAAAGCTCTCATGTAAACGTGGTAATTGAATCAGCACAGAAACAAGTCGCTTCTCTTCTTCTCTTCTGAAGGTTGGTGTTGGAGCTTGTCCGATTAAGTCATATTTCTCCCAGCACTGTAGTCATGGATTCAAGCTGACAAAGGACCATTCTCCATGTTCAGAGTCATTGAATCCTTGAAGTCTGAAACTAACATTTTAAGTCACATAGCCAACCTCGACAGGGCTGAGGCAGACGGTCAATCAAACGGGTTTAAACCAGTGATGACAGCTCTGCATAACTTCATGTCATGGTGTAAGTTATACCCTGGTGATGGATTTGATACTGGTTTTCTGCCCACCACTTGTGTTTTTTCACTTTCAAAGTGGCTGCTTAGCTCCATAATTTGAGGCCAATTCGCGACAGCCAGAGTCTGACATTTTCAAAGTAACTCCAGATTTTTTCCATTTGTGCAACAGTCTCAGTAAATGTCACTTCTTTCAGGGTGTCAAATAATGGACTCCCCTGTCTGGTGACAAGTTCCTCTTACCTTTTCATTTTGAACTTTTCAGACTCTGAGGGTGACGGAGGAGCTGATGGAGCCACAGCAGCAGCTTGTTTAACGGAGCCGGAGTCGTTCAGAGGTTAGCGGAGAGGCATCGTCACAGTGTCGATCATCAGGGAAACTTCAAAGACAGAAATGAAACATGTTGACAACTGCTCGCTCCCCAAGACACTGCTGATTTAGAGAAGAGTGAATTTTATCAGCCTCACTGACGTCTCCAAACTTTATCAACACAAGAAACTGACTTCACTTCTGCCACTAACAAAGACGGAGGCCTTATAAATGCAACATCTCAAGAACCATTTGAAGGATTTTCTTTAAACGAAGTGACAACTTCTACTCTGACCCAAAGATACCTGAGAATATTTTGATGGCAACAGATCGAAAGGTAGGGATGCATGACATTAAATTTTTGCCAATATCTGATATGCCAGCATTTCCAAACTCTTTATCGCCAATCCTGACATCTTTTGTCAAGGCTTCACTTAACTTAAATTGACCTGTTCCTCTCAGGGTTAGAGGCCTGCTGTGTTAGAAAAAAATTAACAAAAATAATACTCTGATTTATGAAAGTGGATATTCAGTGGATATACATTAGCACATACTGCCAATAGTAAAGCTTAAATATGGGATATTTATGGATAATTTGTACATCCAAAATATCAGCTGTAAATATATTTTTTCATATCATTTCCAATGATCAACTTTTAAGGCAACTATCAGCCAATACCGATACTACTTCGATACTATCGTGTAGGGTTGGGCGATATTACCTAATCTCAGTATCACGATTAATTGAAGCTCTTACCTCGATTACAATTAATGAACGATTATTTTATGCTATGCTGGAACAAATTGGTGGTGTTACAGACGGTTGTGGAAACAGTCTTCCTGCAGTATTTACACTTAACTTCTTTCTGCTCGATGTCCTCTGCACAGAATCCAAAATGTGCCCAAACAACGGAGACGGCATTTTTCTTGCCTACAAGGTCCTCTGATAGATTGTTGCTTGTCTCCTCCATATTGGCAGCACGTCATTTGCTCTTGGTGAAAGTGAACGCATATTGCCTGGAGGGGGTGCTGTCACGTGACTTACACAGGGAATATAATCAAAATAATCGGCATGAGTAAAATTACTTCGATTAGGGGGTCTAAATGTCGGTTTCGATTATTTTTAGATTAATTGCCCAGCCCTACTATCATGCATCCCTAATCAAAGGTCAGGGTCACTGTGTCCCATTTTCATCCCTTGCTTTGGACACAATATCTTAAACATGCTGTGAGGGATTTTCTTCAAAATAAAAGCAAATGTCCACTCTGACTGACGGATGAAGTGATTAGAATTTGGAGGTCAATGTCAGAGGTCAAGGTCATTGGGCCTCATGTTTGTCCATGGTTTAAGTATGCATTATCTGTAAAATATTTATTTATTTCCTTCAAACTAAGCATACACGTCCACACTGACACAAAGATGAAGTGATAACATGAAAGGCTGATAGGTCAAAGGCAAATGTCACTGTGGTGCATGTTAATTATTTGCAATGCAGTTGGGAATTCTGCAACTTCAGCTGCTACAAAACTCAGCTGCAAGGATACTGACAAAGATCAGAACCAGACCAGATCACACCGGTTTTAAAGTCTCTGCATCCACAGCTTCAAAGGTTCTTTTACAGTCTATATCTCTAAATCTTCTTGCTCTTTCTTATTTATCAGATTTGCTCTTTACTATATGAACCTCGGGTCTTCAGATAGTGGTCTTTTACAGGTCCTGTCCTGCAAAATCAATCGTCTTTGCTTTTAATATTGTTAGAACAGGCTTGAGCAGCAGGAGAACAGAACAGCTTTTACTAAACTTTTAGTTTAAAGAAATGACTCTTTGAAGAAAATGTCCCTTAAAACCAGGGCTGTAAATTCCCTTTTTTGTCCATAGCACTGGCGCTACAGGGGTTGACAATCTTGTAGCATAAGACAAAAACTTGTAGCACAATATATAATATATAAAGAAACAGGTTGTATGACTTCCCAGGAGGTCCCCAGCAAAAAAGGGAGTCATTTATTTTCCCTATAATTCCATCCATAAATAACACAGTAACAGAATGTATGACTATTTTGGTCATGGGATTCATACACTTTTTTGTATTAAAATATCTAAAAGAAAAATAGAATAGAATAGAATAGAATAAACCTTTATTCGTCCCACACGGGGAAATTTGCAATGTTACAGCAGCAAAGGGGACAGCGTTGATAAAAAATAAGTATAAAAATTGTATAAAACTAGCATGAAAATAGCAGTATGTACATTATTCTACCAATACAAATATAAAAAGGGCTTGAATACAGAAACTAAAAAGCAAATCCTATAAGGATTATTTATACATTCACAAAATAATTGAACATGAATATAAGTGATTGCACATGGATGTATTGCACAAATCTTAAAAGATGAGGATTTGTGGTATAAAATGTGTCAGTATAGGGGTCCTTGACATGAAAAAGTTTGAGAACCACTGCTCTAAATGTTATTGTCTCTCTCCTCAATGTCTTTGACTAAGATGTTATTTGTAAAATGCAATATTTTATATATCAAGTTATACAAGCCTATTATTTTGCAGTTCATCTTTTTAGTTGTATTTCATTTTATTGGAAATATGGCCTAATTAAAGTTGCGACAAATGTCTGGAGGCCTAATAAATTTTCTTAGACATAATAGTTGAATTATAGTTGGAATCATCTTCTAGAGTACACTGAATATAAATCTCTTGTGATTTCCACAAAATATAATTTTAACTGGATAATATTACAAATGTGCTTGTCTTTATCTAAATGCAGGTGATAAGATTTCACAACAATTTCAGAAGTTCCTATTCACTGAGGCCAGAGGAGAGGAACTCATATCCAAACTTTGTGAAAGGGAGCTCTTCTTTAGCTTTAAAATAGGCTATATTAATTTTTGCTTTTACTTCTTGAAGGGAAGCATCCCTGGCTTTGGCCACTTGGTTCTGTAATGAGTGCAGCAAAGGGCAGCTTGTTCAGGCTGCTGTTTGGCTAAAAATGCGTCTCTTGCAAGCAGATGACGTGAGAAGATGACGTGATTGACATGATCTTTTTTGAATATATTTATGCCCTTCACATATGGATTTTCCCTTCTGATACTTCCCGGTGCCTCCCTCCACTTACAGAACAACAACTGCTCATTAGCTTTGAACACTAGCCAAGGGAAATCTGCTTCCCACGCAACGCTGTATTTGTACAGTTTTCCTTTCTCTTTGTCATTACTTTCATTTATTTGTACTTCTTCGGAGTCTGTTTTTGTATTTGGTGCGGTGTAGTCCTCTTCATGTGCTCGTTTTTTGTTCGCTTTTCTGCAGACCTGAAGTATCGTTTCAGTCTCGTCTCACGATTCATGCATCCGACTTGCGGGGAGTGATGCAACAGTGAAGGAATTATGGGAATTAATGTGTGATATGTAGTCTTTAGCAAAGAGCAAAGAACAAAATTCTAAACTATGCCTACCATACTGCATTTGAGGAGAAGCTACTGATGAAAATAATGCACACACACATACACAAACAAACGTACAGAGCGGCTTTTGGCTCTCATCGCAGCGGTCCTATGAGACTTTAAAAAAAAAAACATAGCACAGGATAATTTTCTTGTAGCATCTGCGACATATATGTTGCACTGTACAGCCCTGCTTAAAATGCTCTGATTTTACATCCTGGGGTTTATGATGTCATAGCTATACAGTCTCGTCCTACATGTGTGTTTTCTGCTTATCACAGGCAGATGCCATGACTGTTTTGAAAGTCCGCTCCATGGCCTGCAACCCCTCTACCCGCACCCATCAGGCATCAATTGGGCAGCCAATCCTAGTAGAGCATAATATATTAGCCTCCTGCCCACTAAGGTCAGAGCGTTTCCAAATGGGGGGGAATACAAGCTGCATCTGATCCTCATTTTTCATTCAACTAAAATCAAATCCTGATTAATGGACACCGAAGACATGATGGACCAGGACACGAGACCAGGCCAGCCCACTGAAATGGCTGAACCCTCCTTAGATTTGCAGATCCTGTGTTTAGGCTGTAGTCCTTGAGGTGGTCTGAGTGTCGCCTGTAGCTCCTTAAACCAAAATCATCCACACTATCTCTCCTTTTCAACTTTCAACTCAATCCGCTGTCCTGTCACTCAAATAAGGCATAAATAATCAAAAATTAAATATATACAGTAAAAAGAAAAGAACAGAACAAGATAAAGTTATGTACATTGGATAAGAAAGATTCATGCAGGGAACATTCGCCCGCTGGGCAACGTCGAGGCAGACAAAAGGTGTTACAGGTCTTGGCATAGCTGGAAACACCAAACATAATTGTTTTGTCAAATTTAATGGCCCCATATGCCACATAAATATCACAAAATAGGGATCCCACAATTTCAGGAGGAGGGGGTTTATACTTTAAAACTGGTTATGACAAATTATTTTCCCCTCCTTTAATTGTATGGTGACAGATTCAACAAATAAAAATAACAATAAAATAATATAGAGTGGACCAGGTCCTCACACAACACCACTGCGGGCCCCTGAAAGTTTTCCCCATTATCCCCCCTAATTGGGGGCCTAGCATGGGACCTTTAAGATTTCTCTCAGAACCAAAACTAAAACTTTTTTTTCAGTAGAATAATTTTTGTTCAGTAAATTAATATAAAAACATGTAAATATGAACAACTTATGACAGAATGCAGGCTTTGGTTGAATAATATAAAGTAATATTCTAGAAAATTACCCCACTCTATCATTCTTATCACTCAGAAACTGGTGCTGCAGATATTCAAATGCTAAAAACATGTTCACATTCATGGCTGTTGGACAGAGAACCAGGCCTGTGCACATGCAAACAATACCACTGAATGTAACAATGAAGGACATTTGCAAAGAAAAATCACGCATCAGCAACGCTTCATATTTCACATCTTCACAGATGGACAAAAACATGCAAATACTCATAAAGAAATCATTTAATCCGTCTTTCTGTTTTCTTACATCCTGTGCCTCTCTACGAAACTCCAGCACAGGAACCATAAATCAACACTTCCACCTACAAGAATGTGAGCAAATGTTAGGACGCTGACCTCGTTTCCCTTCCCTCCTCCTCAGTGCTCGCTCGCTCCTCTCCACATTGTTTACCGATGAGTAGCTCCTGGGATGCAAAAACTCTGCTGTGATCACTGACTTTATTCCTGTTGTACAAAAAAGCTGCTGCTGGATGACTGATGGATGCAGACGATAGAGATGGTTGATCAAGTGTAGCAGCTCTGTGGTGTTTTTGTCTCATTCTGATGTTTATACATATGTATTTCAAATTAATTTAAGTAACTGCTGTTAAGTGGGGCGACTGTGGACTAGGTGAGGTATCAGCATGTCTCTACCTGGAGCTTCATTCTCATGCTCAGTTTGAACTTCAGCAGGTTGTCCTGACCATGTCTACATGCCTCAATGCTAGGGCTGGACAATATATCAATTAAATTGATTAATTTGAATTATTTTCTGCACAAGATTTAAAAATGAAAAATCAACATTTTTTCTCATCTTGGTCCAATTATAAGTTGTTGCAATGTTTGAAAAAATAAAAATACTGAAAATGTACAGTTTTCTTGATGATAGGCCTTGTCAGGTATTGCACAAGCACATATTTAGGCTTTTATTTGTTTTTTAAATGAGATTAAAACTTGATCAGATGTTTCAATGTTTCTATACTTTGAAATTAGCTCAGCCTTTAGTGTTTATGTAGACAAACCTGCCTACATTTTAACTACATAATCAATATTTTATGACAAAATTAAAGCATGCACTTTAACTATGACTAACTATAACTATAACTTAATTAAGAGGGGAATTCTTTTAAGTTTTGTAATAAACTTTGATAACATCAGGGCAAAACTTGATTCATGTCATTTTTGTGTCATTTGGAGGTTTTTTCTTTGAGAGGGAAAAAAATGTTTAAAATCGTAAATCAAGTTTTGTGGAAAAAAGTCAGGGATTTTATTTTTAGGTCAATTGCACAGCCCTACTCAATGCATTGAGTTGCTGTCATGTAATTGAGCAGATGAATGGCTGTACCTAAAAAAGTGGCAAGCGAGTATATTCCTAATTTGAAAATCTATTAAATAATCTAAAATACTGTACATATTGTCCTGTTCTGGAAGAAACGACATCATAGAAACAACCCTTTTCCTTTTGGATCATTTGTGTGATTTGACCTCGCATTGTGGGCGTGAGGCGTTCATGGATCTACCTCGAGGCATTCACTGTCATGTTCATAATTATGGTAAACGTGGCTCTCTGGTGTAATATCACACATGACTGTGAGTCATACTGCTGGCAGATCTATTATCCTTGTATGATGTATGACTTCTTAGCCTGAAGCTGCGGAGCATGAACATACAGACCTGCTTGATGCTTCCATTGATGAATTCACTGAAGCTCTGCCTCCATCTGCATCACAGATCAAACGGCATGCACGTACAGCATCTTCAGATCGAAAACAGAGAGGAATTTAAGACGCGTTTGGATCAAAATGCAGAAAACAAAGTACTTTCATACTGTACACTCCAACGAGACCATCAAAAAAAGAAAAATATGTTATTTTGAGGTATAAATGAAAAAAAACTTGATAAAGTTATTGACAAGTTGACAACATATATTTTTTAACTGATGGCCCATTAATTAGTTTGAGAATTCAAGGGAAAGGAAGGAGGAATAATTATCTCCTTAAAGAAGTAGTTCTGGTTTTTAGAGTGGGGTTGTTTGAGTATGGCTGGAGTGTATGAAAAGCCGTTTGAGCATTAATTTGATATTGGTGATATCAACCGTAGTTCAGCTCTACTAGTACTCAAATTTGGAGTACATGTCCTCAATTTTGGTTAACTAGTGTGCGAGTAGACTTTACTAGTGAAGCAAAAAGTATCACTAGTGCTACTAGTAGACTGTCTACTAGTACAACTAGTAGACTTAAAAATGTTCTATAGTACCACTAATAAGCCTTATGTGCTAATAAGGGGGTGGGATAAAAAAATTCAGTGCATCACAGTACAGCTGTTCTAGAGCTTTACTCGAGAACAGCACACAAAATTTCACTGGATTATTGGCATAAAAGTAAACATTTTGGGCTTTAGATGTATGATTCTTCCAACAATTATTATTAACAATCATTGATATGTGCATCCTGGTATTGTAGAAGTCATCACCTACTATACTTGCAACATCATTGCTAATATTGCTGTTGTAAGTATGTCATTATTTATCAAAGTTTCATCCCAAATCCACATATTTTCTGTTATTTACATCGTGCCATTTAATCCAGATATTTTTTGTAGCTCGAGTGCATTGATGAGAACACTTTGCCAACTTTCCTTCTCATTCCCCGACTGATCATCTGGTGTTTTCCATGTAGCATATGGGGTCCCGAAGGAGGGGAGTGTTTACATCGAGGTGAAGAGGCGATAAAGGACAATGCAGCATGGATAAAAATGTTGAAAAAATGTTGTCTTACATGTAGGGTGTTTTAACACCTCCGCAACAGCAACAGCAGGGGCTGGAGGCCCTTGTTTCTTTGGGACGTTTGCTGCATGTACAGATGTACAAATATCTGTCTGTATGTGCAGGTTGGATGTCTTTGACAGGGGAGGGGTTTTCTCTAAAGAAAGGCAGTTTTGGATATGATCCTTAATTTAAGTTAACCCAGCTTTGTGACCGCCAGCTCATTAGCTGGACATAGAATTTGTTAACCAGCAAGTTTGGGAATAGGGATTGTCAGCTAACCTTGCACAGTAGAGGTGTAAATCACCAGTTTCATGACGATACGATACGATATCGATTCTTTGGACAAAGATACGATATTTGCCGATGTCACAAAGTCTGCCACGATTCGATTTCCATTCGATACGATTCAGGGGCCTTTGATCGATTTAAGATGATATTATGCACACATTTAACACAATCAGCTACATTTCACCTAAAGCAAGAAAGAAATACAAAGCAATTTTGATGTTTTGACAATTTTATTACTGAAATGTGAAACGATGTGCTGACCTTTGGGTATAATAGTTTATTGAGGATTAAAACCATCTGTATGATCTAATTGCGTTTTCAAATTAAAATTGGGTTAATTGGTAGTCCGGTGCTTTTTTTGCCCCCACAATTACCTTCTGGGTCTTATTGTTACATTGTGATGTTAGTACATTATATCAAGTAATGATGCAGAACAATAATACAAATTATTGAATTATGATTTAATTTTTATTATTATTGACCTCCGACATTTGACCATGGTCTTTTAAACTAAAAATATGCAATTTTGATTTTAATTAAAGCCAAACATTTCTCATGTTCTAAGTAGAACTATTAGCTTAAATAACTCAGCATTGATGATTTTTTACAAGCGCCAACATCTTAGAGGGTCCCTAACATGGTTAGTTTTTTGGTGACAGAGAGGTTAAAAATGTAATTGAGATCTATATACAGCTCCCAGGCTTCCTCGTCACACATGAACAAAAACTTGTCCACATTATATCCATGCCACACTTGCTAAAGCATTCCTCCATCTTCAACATAACAAGAGCACATAAAGGATACCATAATACATCTGATGTAAATGAGTAACATTAGACTGCATGTTAGTATTAACCCCGTAGACCTCCTGCTGCTCTTCTCTGCTTAAAACAGCAAGCAGGGTAATAGTAAAATAAGTGACTCAAACGCAGCGGCTGCTCAATGTTGTGAAGCAAACTGTTAGTGTAATAATGATGAACGGGGCCCGCTGGTCATGAAGAAGCTGCAGGTAATGAAGTGTAGAGATTCAAAGAAGACCTTCAGACGACTTCTCAGCGGCTGTAATGGAGCTAGATTGAGTCATAAAACTAAAGCGTGTGGTGGGAAGACGGTGGCATTTACAGCCGTATATATGTGTGTGATCGTTGATTGTTCTTCAGAGTAATAACAGCTACTAATCACAGACACTCACAGCAACAATATAACAGTGCCATTATCAGAGAGGTTAATATTGTTTTTACTGCCTTTAGCCCTGCCTGTGTCCTTGTTTGTTTCTATTTACAAGCAATAAAAAACAGCAGCAATGAAGGAAATATTAATGAGAGGAGGCACTATAAAAAAATAGCAGTGATGAATGGAGGTAAATGGAGCAGACTCTAAGACAAAGAGGTGACTTAAAGGTCCCATATTATGCTCCTTTTCTGCAGTTTAACATGGGTCCTTGATGTCTTCATGAATCATTAGTAACATGCTTTGGTCCAAAAAGCCAATAAATAAAGCACAGCAGCATTGTTTCCAGGCCCACATAGCCCCTCTGTTCAGAACGGTCTGATTTAGTGGGCGGGGACCTTAATATGTTAATGAGCCACTGCTGATACCGCCCAGCTCTTCCGCATGGTCTGCCGAGGGGGAGGACGGCGTCGCGTAACCATGACGACTGGGCCCTGAGAGAAAATGGCTGCAGGACAACAAACTGTGGTTCAGCCGTTCGTGTTTGAGCCCGAGCCAGACCCCGAATATGAAGAGGCACCAGAAGAAAGTCGAGAGCCAAGGTTAAACCAGGAGGTTTGTATGTAAAGTTTGTTTCTTCAATGCTAATATGTAGACGAACTAAAGTTGTTCTGCCGTTCTTGCTCCCCCCTCCCCCTCCGTGTGTTGTTGTTGTTATTTGCTCCTCGACTATGTGGTTTGTGTTCATGCGGTGCTAACTAAAACTTAGACTGGCGTTATATAGCATTTAGCAAGGGATAATGTAGAGTGAGCAGGTTACTACAGAGACATATAAACCCCGACGTGAGGCGGAATTAACTTTTATTGATATGTAACACTAAACGGGCCATTGCTACTGAAGGTGAAATAAGACTGAGGGAAAAGGAATTCTTTGTAGTTGTGAAATGTAAATAATGTCCGGGTTCTTCAGGGCCGATCAGGGCCACAGTGTTTAACAGAAATAGCATTAGTTATGTGACTGACCCATCAGAATACAGCATTTAACAGAGCCATATAGTGCATGGCAGTAACGTGCTGCCACTGAGCAAATGTTTGTCATAATCTGTAATTCTAAGCAATTTTCTGTGAACCGTATCTTTCATGTATGCCACACAGTAGCTGTCTTAAACACCTCTTTACTTGCAATATTGTTTATTATTACACAGACCTGTGTATATTAGCATTATATTGTCTTAAACAAAAACAAGACATCATGATTGCTTAACTAGTACATTTCCTTTATATAAAAATTCTACTGAACATCCTGTTTTCACTCTTCTCCTACAGAGGTGCTCCTGTGGCAACTGTGCAAAAACACATAGAGCCTGAAAATGTCTGTTGCACGGAGATAGCAAAGGTATTGTTAAAAGTGCAAAATAATAATTTCGTACATCACCTTTTTGTACTATGATGTCACTTACTTACCCTTTTTAATTAACTAGGTCAGAGGAAGACTACAGGAACTCCCAGATCCACCATCCTGCATGGTGGACCATCCTGGACTCGGACCTCTATACTTTAATGTGTTTTTTCAGTGCAAAATGAATTCAGTATTCATAGAGCAGACTATGGGCCTTTACATCTAAGGGGAATAATGCATAAGTATTTTGACATAAACGCTCCCATTACTGTTACACAAAATAGTACGGATTAAAAGTACATCACTGTTTCCTCCAGTTTACATTTTACATTTTAACATAAGGAACACTGAAAACACACTCAACAGTTCATGTAATCTATTTATTGTGAAAAATATTTTTACATATGAAAACATCAAATGTACCCACTGGTACTGCAGACAGTTTTTAATAAAGGAGGTAAAAAAGAAATGAAAAAAGAAAAGGAATTTTTAAACAGAAACTGTAAAACCATAATAACAAATATATAAGAAAAAATATATACATAAAAATACCAATGAAAGTAACCCTTCAGTTCTGACAAAAATCTGCAGATCATGTCCAGCTGTTACAGATACCTGGCCTACAGACCCTCTGTGAGCTGGTGTTGGAGCTTCTGGGCTGAAGAATCAGGGTGGTGCTGCCTGCCTGTGTGGAGCTGCGGATAAGAGCGGAGTTTCCTGATGCAGAAGACCAGTATGAGGGGTTCAGAGCTCTCCTTGGTTGAACCTTGACACGGAGCTGGCTATCACATCCACCTTGTCAGGTCTGTCATATTGAGCAGAGAAGTCTTCTGGGTCTGGTATCTTCTGCAGCTCCTTCAGGTATGAGGCAGGGTCCAGGAAAACCTTCTCAAAGACAAGGTCCAATGGTGCCTCTAACATAATCTGAAATGCAAGAAACAAAAATGTTTGATTACAAAAAGGAAAATCAAAATACCTCACTGCAGTGTCGTACACTTTTTTTCATCGTCTTTTATTTACACAATTTCCTTATTTATTATTTACTCTCAATGCCATGTTAAAAGCATTTTTATTGAAGTTTTCTTTATGTTTTCCTTTTCATATTATGCCTATTTGCCAATGTTATTAAATTTGTGGATATATAATAAAGGCTTCTGCAACTTACAGACAGTCAGCTCTGCTTTCACTGGCTTTGCTGTGCAGTCTCCCATCTTGGATTTTAGGAAGCTGACTTTAAACAGGATTCACCATCAGAAGATGTTGCCTGAGGTCGACCAGCATAGACACAAGAAAGAAAAATGTTTAACCTTTTAAAGCAAGAAAAGACAAATTATAGTCATAAAATTTTATTATTTTGTGGAGCTTAAATGTTTGTTTCACTTTGTACTGAAATAAACAAAAAAAATCCATGAAATGTAAAATACAGTTTTTGAATCTCATTAGATACATTAGGTGTTTCTGGCAACTGAAAATTCACTTGAGTACTTTTATTTTTATCATTTATCTGCTTGTATTCATATGTTTTTTTTAGATATTTGATGATCATATTGATCAGACAGAGGTATCATAAAGTGTATCAAATATGATACAACAGCCTTTCAGGGGTTAGTGTGTTTTTACTTACAAATGTCTCATTAAGTGATACATAACTAAATGTCTATGCCTATATGTTTTTGGTAAATAAATCAGGAGGATAACCATCTCTCAGATCTTATTTGATGGCCTCAGTTCCTCCTAACATACTAACGTGCTGAAGTGTTATGTGGCTGTAACTTTTCCTCACAGCTAAACTCCACACAGTCACACAGCTCGTATGACAGCATCCTGGGGGCATTTCTGAGTCTTTAAACTTACAAAAATCAGATTAGTATAATGTGGTCAAAACGACACTGTGGCAACAAACGCCGATGATGACGATAACATCTGCAGATACACTCATTTGAGCCGACGTTAACGTTACATGTTATATACTTTCCTCTGTTGTTAGTATTGATGTTTACATGACCTGCTGCAAAATGCACAGAAACACAGCCTTCACCGATCGTTTCCCTCGTCCACAATTTTGACACAAAAATGAGTTTTGTGTCCATCGGAAATAATTTACTGATTACATTGCTTCAGTGAGTGCAGAGCAGTTTGCCTCGTACTCAGATCTCTATACATTTAACGGCGGACAGCACAGTAACACACAACAGGGACTTCACATTACAGTCCTGAACAAACACGACTGTAAAGTCCTGATGGATAGAAAACAGCGAAGATCGTTTCCTCCAAACATTACAGGCTAAAACAACAGGCTAACCGCAGGCTAAACTTAGCCTCCTAAAGCTAACACTGAGGGAGGGATGAGAGGAGGGGGTGTATGAGGAATAATTATAATCCTCCAGCTGTTAAACTCCTCTTGACTAATGTAGGAATATCCATACATCTAAGTTTACACTGCAGGCTGTCAGAGTAACTTTAACATAGACGAAAATCTTGAGCTCTTACATCTGGTCCACTTCCCTCTGCTGTTAGCATTAGCTCGTAGCAATAAGCTAAATAAATACCACACAGCATTAAAATACTCACATTTCCATGGTCCGAGGTTTGGTGGCAGACAGTTGGTGCTGAGCCTGGATTCAGGAAAAGTCTAGTTCCCAGTCCTGTGCTGAACTGACTGAAGTTGAAGAAGCAGTCGGAGGTGAAGTTACTGACACACACATACAGGTTTTAGCCGACTGTAGCTGCTCATTCCCATCAAAAATAAAATTAATCCACTTGGTCCTCTGGTCCTCTGAGGCTGGTAGCCTATATGTAAAGAAATATGTGGCTGTTTACAGTCAACAACTGAGCAGTGGTAGCTTTTGAGCTTAGACATGCTGAACACAGATCTCTCACTAAGAGTGAAAACAACATGGCTGCTCTTCACAGAGGAATCTCTGCAGCAGGGTGGGAGTGGAGATACTCAGGTGGACCAATCAGATTAGTTTATGCAAATAAAAATATACTGTTACATAACAGTATATCCGCAGACTCAACAGCTCACTGAAGGACTTGATTTTACATTCATGCAGCCTACTAAATACAGGTTTTGTTATAAAAGATAACATTATGTGGGCTGGGAGGAAGGCCAAGACCCAAAATTGTGTTCAAAAGACTTAAAAAAGTGAATTTTGCATAATATGGGACCTTTAAGTAAACAATGGTAAGGACCAGGCTGAAGCAGATTTAAACCCCTGACTGTATAAAAAGTAGACCATGCATCTGCATTAGGGATGCACGATGTTGGATTTTTGCTGATTTTCGATATGCTGATATTTTTTAATTCATTGTCACAGATTCTAATACCTTTGATATCTCTGGTCAAGAGCTCCAGCTCTGTACTTAACAAAAATGGACTTGTTTCTTTCAGTGTTACAGATGTAAAACAAGAAAAACAGCTTCTAACTCTTGCAAATTAAACACTTGATTATTAAATTTATCAGTGATGAGGAGGTGCATCAATATTGTACATTTGCGTAATTTGCCGATATATATATAGCCGATTTTTGTGACTGATATGTCTGCTGTAAATATCTGCAAAAATTTCAGTAGCGGCCGATACCGATACTTGACTTTTTAGGCTGATATCTGCCGATACTAATATCAAACTGACAATATCTCGCATCCCTAATCTGCATGTTTTCTTATTGTACCACAGTGAAGCAAAAATACATCAATGGTGACACAATTCTGATCTCTTTCACCAGGTCTAAAATGCTTTTCTGTTGCAGCCTGACAACAGAAACTTTACTTAACTTCCTCATTGGAGGGGATTTTTTTCAGACTCAGCCTGCTTTGATTTTTGTTTAGCACTATAAGCTGTTAGCTGGTCAGCTGATTTTGCTGTCAGTTGTTAGCCAAAAGGCTAGTTTGCTAGCCTGCAGCAGTTCCACTTCTACAACTTACAGTCCTTTATAGGAAATCTTACAAAGGGTCAAACCAAGAGTCTCAGCATAAAACGTAGGGCCCTAATTTCCTGGCACAACACAGGGTGGCGCAGCCTGGCGCTCCCCGCGCAGTGGTAATTTTGTCCGGCGCACCGCCGTGTGGCAATTTGGTAGACCGGCTGCGCCGAGATGTGTGTGATGGCGCACCAGGGGGAGGTGTCGAAAGATTCAGCTTGGTGCAGTGACAATTTGTGCCAAAAAACCGTGTGGAAGGTGCGCTGAAAGCTCGCCAGCTCCAACCTGGTCTATTCTCGGCGCAGGCAAGGTGCACCCCATGCAGTGGTAATTTGGCTGACAGGCGCACAGTGACACACGTCACCAAAACCTCACAGGCAGGTTTTCAGAGTGTCAGGCACATTTCAATGCAATAAACAATCACAGCAACCACTATTTAAAGGTCCCATATTATGCAAAATTCACTTTTTTAAGTCTTTTGAACACAATTTTGGGTCTTTGGCCTTCCTCCCAGCCCACAAAATGTTATCTTTTATAACAAAACCTGTATTTAGTAGGCTGCATGAATGTAAAATCATGTCCTTCAGTGAGCTGTTGAGTCTGTGGATAAACTGTTACGTAACAGTATATTTTTATTTGCATAAACTAATCTGATTGGTCCACCTGAGTATCTCCACTCCCACCCTGCTGCAGAGATTCCTCTGTGAAGAGCAGCCATGTTGTTTTCATTCTTAGTGAGAGATCTGTGTTCAGCATGTCTAAGCTCAAAAGCTACCACTGCTCAGTTGTTGACTGTAAACAGCCACATATTTCTTTACATATAGGCTACCAGCCTCAGAGGACCAGAGGACCAAGTGGATTAATTTTATTTTTGATGGGAATGAGCAGCTACAGTCGGCTAAAACCTGTATGTGTGTGTCAGTAACTTCACCTCCGACTGCTTCTTCAACTTCAGTCAGTTCAACTCAGGACTGGGAACCAGACTTTTCCTGAATCCAGGCTCAGCACCAACTGTCTGCCACCAAACCTCGAACCATGGAAATGTGAGTATTTTAATGCTGTGTGGTATTTATTTAGCTTATTGCTACGAGCTAATGCTAACAGCAGAGGGAAGTGGACCAGATATAAGAGCTCAAGATTTTCGTCTATGTTAGAGTTACTCTGAAAGCCTGCAGTGTAAACTTAGATGTATGGATATTCCTACATTAGTCAAGAGGAGTTTAACAGTTGGAGGAATATAATTATTCCTCATACACCCCCTCCTCTCATCCCTCCCTCAGTGTTAGCCTTTGGAGGCTAAGTTTAGCCTGCGGTTAGCCTGTTGTTTTAGCCTGTAATGTTTGGGGGGAACGATCTTCGCTGTTTTCTATCCATCAGGACTTTACACTCCGTGTTTGTTCAGGACTGTAATGTGAAGTCCCTGTTGTGTGTTACTGTGCTGGCTGCTGTTAAATGTATAGAGGTCTGAGTACGAGGCAAACTGCTATGCACTCACTGAAGCAATGTAATCGGTAAATTATCTCAGATGGTCTCAAAACTTATTTTTGTGTCAAAACTGTGGACAAGGGAAATGATTGGTGAAGGCTGTGTTTCTGTGCATTTTGCAGCAGGTCATGTAAACATTACTGCAAACAGCAGGAGCAACAATATAACATGTAACGCTAACGTCGACTTAAATCAGTGTATCTGCAGATGTGATCGGCGTCACCGGCGTTTGTGGCCACAGTGTCGTTTTGACCACATTAATTTAATCTGATTTTTGTAAGTTTAAAGACTCAGAAATGCCCCCAGGATGCTGTCACACCAGCTTTGTGGCTGTGTGGAGTTTAGCTGTGAGGAAAAGTTACAGCCACATAACACTTCAGCACGTTAGTATGTTAGGAGGAACTGAGGCAGTCAAATAAGATCTGTGAGATGATTATCCTCCTGATTTATTTACTAAAAACATATAAGCTTAGACATTTGGTTATGATCACTTAATGAGACATTTGTAAGTGAAAACACACTAACCCCTGAAAGCCTGTTGTATCATATTTGATATACTTTATGATACCTCTGTCTGATCAATATGATCAACAAATATCTAAAAAAAAACCCATATGAATACAAGCAGATAAATGATAAAAATAAAAGTACTCAAGTGAATTTTCAGTTGCCAGAAACACCTAATGTATCTAATGAGATTCAAAAACTGTGTTTTACATTTCATGGGTTTTTTTGTTTATTTCAGTACAAAGTGAAACAAACATTTAAGCTCCACAAAATAATAAAATTTTATGGCTATAATTTGTCTTTTCTTGCTTTAAAAGGTTAAACATTTTTCTTTCTTGTGTCTATGCTGGTTGACCTCAGGCAACATCTTCTGATGGTGAATCCTGTTTAAAGTCAGCTTCCCAAAATCCAAGATGGGAGAATGCACAGCAAAGCCAGTGAAAGCAGAGCCAACTTTCTGTAAAATGCACATGCCTTTATTAAAAATCCACAAATTTAAAAACATTGGCAAATAGGCATAACATGAAAAGGAAAACATAACGAAAACTTCAATAAAATGCTTTTAACATGGCATTGAGAATAAATAATAAATAAGGAAATTGTGTAAATAAAAGACGAAAAAAGTGTACAACACTGCAGTGAGGTATTTTGATTTTAGTGCAATTTCTTTTTGTAATCAAACATTTTTGTTTCTTGCATTTCAGATTATGTTAGAGGCACCGTTGGACCTTGTCTTTGAGAAGGTTTTCCTGGACCCTGCCTCATACCTGAAGGAGCTGCAGAAAATACCAGACCCAGAAGACCTCTCTGCTCAATATGACAGACCTGACAAGGTGGATGTGATAGCCAGCTATGTGTCAAGGTTCAACCAAGGAGGCTCTGAACCCCTCATACTGGTCTTCTGCATCAGGAAACTCCGCTATCCGCAGCACCACTCAGGCAGGCAGCACCACTCTGATTCTTCAGCCCAGAAGCTCCAACACCAGCTCACAGAGGGTCTGTAGGCCAGGTATCTGTAACGGCTGGACATGATGTGCAAATTTTGTCAGAACTGAAGGGTTACTTTCATTGGTATTTTTATGTATATATTTTTTTCTTATATATTTGTTATTATGGTTTTACAGTTTCTGTTTAAAAATTCCCTTTTCTTTTTTCATTTCTTTTTTACCTCCTTTATTAAAAAACAAGTCTGCAGTACCAGCCGGTACATTTGATGTTTTTATATGTAAAAACATTTTTCACAATAAATAGATTACATGAACTGTTGAGTGTTTTTTCAGTGTTCCTTATGTTACATGTTACATGTTACATGTTAATAAGTAAAGAACAAAAAAGATGAACTGTAAAAATGTAAGATGAAGGAAACAGTGATGTACTTTTAATCTGTACTATTTTGTGTAACAGTAATGGGAGCATTTATGTCAAAATACGTATGCATTATTCCTCTTAGATGTAAAGGCCCATAGTCTGCTCTATAAATATTAAAGGCATTTTGCACTGAAAAACACATTAAAGCATAGAAGTCCGAGTCCAGGATGGTCCACCATGCAGGATGGTGGGTCGTCCTCTGACCTAGTTAATTAAAAAGGGTAAATAAGTGACATCATAGTACAAAAGGTAATGTACAAAATTATTATTTTGCACTCAGTTTTCACAATACCTTTGGTATCTCCATGCAACAGACATTTTCAGGCTCTGTGTTTTTGCACAGTTGCCACAGGAGCACCTATGTAGGAGAAGCGTGAAAACAGGATGTTCAGTAGAATTTTTATATAAAGGAAATGTACTAATTAAGCAATCATGATGTCTTGTTTTTGTTTAAGACAATATAATGCTAATATACACAGGTCTGTGTAATAATAAACAATATTGCAAGTAAAGAGGTGTTTAAGACAGCTACTGTGTGGCATACATAAAAGATACGGTTCACAGAAAATTGCTTAGAATTACAGGTTATGGCAAACATTTGCTCAGTGGCAGCATGTTACTGCCATGCACTATATGGCTCTATTAAATGCTGTATTCTGATGGGTCAGTCACATAATTTGTTATTTCTGTAAAACACTGTGGCCCTGATCGGCCCTAAAGAACCCAGACACTATTTACATTTCACAACAACAAAAACGTCCCCTTCCCTCGGTCTCATTTCACTATCAGTAGCAACGACTCGTTTAGTGTTACATACCAATAAAAGTTCATTCCGCCTCACGTCGGGGTTTATATGTCTCTGTAGTAACCTGCTCACTCTACACTTTCACTTACTAAACGCTATTTAGCGCCAGTCTAAGTTTTGGTTAGCACCGCATGAACACAAACTACACAGTTGAGGAGCTAATAACAACAACACATGGAGGGGGAGGGGGGAGCAAGAACGGCAGAACAACTTTGGTTCGTCTACACATTAGCATTGAAGAAACAAACTTTACATACAGACCTCCTGGTTTATTCTTGGCTCTCAACTTTCTTCTGGTGCCTCTTCATATTCGGGGTCTGGCTCGGGCTCAAACACGAACGGCTGAACCACAGTTTGTTGTCCTGCAGCCATTTTCTCTCAGGGCCCAGTCGTCATGGTTACATGACGCTGTCTTCCCCCTCGGCAGACCATGCGAAAGAGCTGGGCGGTATCAGCAGTGGCTCATTAACATATTAAGGTCCCCGCCCACTAAATCAGACCGTTCTGAACAGAGGGGCTATGTGGGCCTGGAAACAATGCTGCTGTGCTGTATGTATTGGCTTTTTGGACCAAAGCATGTTACTAATGATTCATGAAGACATCAAGGACCCAAGTTAAACTGCAGAAAAGGAGCATAATATGGCACCTTTAATGTAACCGTCTGAGCCAGGATATACATTTGTATCTATATTAATTGTCCCGTCACAGCTGATGTCAGATCAAAGACGTTTGTCATAATGGAAACTCAACCTGATGGCAGCTGGAAGAGTGACGCAAACTAACGAGTTCACATCTCTCAGCCAGCCACATCATCCAATATGGTTTCTCTCATCTCATGAAAATCCAAAGAAAAAAAAAAAGAGAGACACTCGCTGAATAAATGTAAGTCACTCGGTGTCTTAAGGACTTACCTGGGATTTCCCATATTTCTCTGTTTTAATCTTTATTCTTAACGTGATCTAAAAAGATGGAGTACATTATTGCAAGGAGGATGAGGAGGAGATATCGGGGGGGGGGGATAGTTCACCAAAGGTTCTGCTATTTGGCGATGACAGACCAGGAATGCAGGTGGATTCACAAGCATGATGAATGGATTAGCCTGCTGCTGTGTTTAAATGTAATTATCACTTCATTTTGTACTCCTATTTATGACACAGGAACAGATTACATCTGTCCCGCGAGGTGGTCCACACAGTGACGCGCATTGTGGCCTCCGATGCGCAGCCCGGTGGCCCCTGTGCTCTCCCAGTTGCTGCAAAAGTGACAGCAGCTCTGACCTTCTTCGCCACCGAGGTGAAATTGTCACTGCACCTCGCTTGCGGTGCATTTAAAGGCGAGGAGAGGCATTCATTTGATTGGTGAAGACTACACTCAGCTGTGTTAAGGAGGTGTGGGTACGCCTCCCTGCGCCAGACTGCGCCATGCAACAAACTTGCAAAATGCCCTGGACACACCCCGTTGGCGCGGCGCAGGCGCGGCGCAGGGCAGGTGCGCTGTGCCTGTGCCTGGTCTACGAAATTAGAGAGTTCAAGAAGTTGTCAAAGACCAAAACAAACCAAGCACCAAATACACAAAACTTACAGACAGGACGCAGGAAGTCTTTTCAAATTTTGAAGCCAAAGTTGAGTAGGGATTGGCTTGTGAAGTTGTCGTATTACCATCTTGCCAAATGAAAACATACCTATCAGTCAGGACCATAAAAAGACATCATAGCAGACATTTATACTCAGTCTGATTTAAATGTATTAGTATTCAGCATTACTAATAACTATTGATATTCAGGCCTCAGTGAAAACAGCTCACATTCCGCCCTTTTTTTTGCACTTACAAGGACAGCATGTGACAGGTAGGCTTGGATACCGAGAACCGTTCCAACTCTCAAAACACAAGTAATCGATAGGATGTCGAGGACGTGAGTTTCAACTTCAAGGTTCCTAAGAGGCACATAAATTGTTTTGGGTGTTTACATTTTAGTGAGGACACTACTGTCCATAAAACTTTTATGTATCTTTAAGGTCCTGCTGAGTCACTGTAGTGTTACTTCATTTATAATATCACACATACACAAAGTTTCAAGGAGGAGGACCACAGTCCAGTGCATCCCAACCGTCCAATGCTTTCTTGACCCCAACAACAGGAGCAAGAAGACACCTTGAGAAAATAGAGGACAGGCAAAGTTAGCCCCAGTGGAAAATACAGACACAGAAACATCTGAGGAGCACACATGGAAGCACTTCAAGCTGCTGATCCACTCCTCATAAATCCATTGGAATATTTGTCAGCGTAGCAATTGTTTTTCTGGATATTAATTAACATTAATTAAAGAAATTAATATTCATTTAATATCTCATTTGCTCTCGTTAATTAAAGGGGCACCATCCTTTTTTATACAAAAAAGGGAAAATTTAACTTATTAATTGATTTATTAACAATTTAAAATTAAAATCAGATAAATCAATTAAATCAAACTTTTTCAATTTATCAATCTCGTCAGTCAGAACAGACAGAACTTTAAATTTAAGGGTGATTTATTAAAAGTATACGATGAATATATAAGACAAAATATAATAAAATAAAACACTTACGAAGGAATAAATGTCAGAGTCATACTATTCAATGATGCTGTGAATAAGGAAATAAGTTATGAACCCTCAAAAAACATTTGAGTATATTGAGTGGTTATGGAAGATTGATTTAACAAATTAATCTACTTTAGAAAGGTCAAATCAGGGGTAACTAATGGGGAATTAAACCAAGACACTCAAGCCCATCTGTAGGAGTTCAGAACTGCAGTCTTACTATGACGTTGCTTCTGGAGTCGGATCTCAAACTGGTCCGTGAGTTACTGGAGAGCCTTGTAGGACTGTGCTGGTTTGGAGTCATCCCAAAGGGAGGCTGAGAAGTCCACACTCAATCCAGCACAAGAGATCCAGGAAGAGGGTTTACCGACATGAGCTGGTCCCGTAGCTTTCACGGGAGAGAGGTGCCGTCTTAGATTGAACTAGCAGGTTCTGTTAAAGGTGAAGCTGGAGCTGGAGCTTTGAGGTCTCGATTAGATGAAAAAAACGATTCGTAATTAATTTCAAAAGTTAATTATTCGTTGGCCCGACGAAAATTATTCGAAATTTAATAACAAAAGTCCATTTACTATGAAACAAATCTTTGTAGTCTTATAGCTTACTAGCTTATCAAGAAAACCGGCAGGCGTGTTACGTTACTTAGACAACACTTAGAAAAAAATACAGGAGAGGATATAGGAGAGCTAGGAGAACTAGGGGAACCGTGATGACAAAAAGAAAAACGGATCAGACCGTCGAAGAAGACGTAAAAACAAAGTGTAGGGATGAAAAGTCAAAGAAGAAGAGAGAGAGAGGAATGTGTCTCTCTGGTTTTGACTTCTAAGGAGGGTCTCACAGGAGGAGGGCCTTAGATGAGTAACAAAGACTTTATCAACTTACATTTGGCCAAAATATTAAGTTGTACTTTGATAACCACCCAATATAAACACTCCAACTGAGCAGAAAATCTTACGATAAATTGTTTGATACCAAACAGTCCATATCTAAGAGATAAGAAAGAATAAAACGTGAAATTCTTCTTAAAAATACAACCAAACAACATATATGTGGTTAAAACTTAGATATATAAGTTTGCATGTCGTTGAGATGTTATGCTACCAAAACTTAATGTATAGAAAATGTATAATAAACATTTTATCAATAGAAATGGGCAGTAATGCAGATATAACAGGTGCATTTCTGGATAAAGTTCTCTCCTCAGTCTTCCACTGAGGGGCGCTCTTGGTTTGTCGGAAGGCAAAGCTTCAGAGGACGTTTTACGAAGGTTAATGCATTATATTCATAACTTGGGCATTTGTAAGGTTAGAGAAACAGAAATCACATCATCAGAATGCATTTTGCAAAAAGAATCTATTTGTCAAAAATTAAGACTAAGGGCTCTAATTTCCTGGCGCAACTCAGGGTGGCGCAGGTTGGCGCACCCTGCGCAGTGGTAATTTCGTCCGGCGCACCACCGTGCGCAACCAATTTGGCAATTTGGTGGACCGGCTGCGCCGAGATGGGTGTGATGGCGCACCAGGGGGAGGTGTCAACAGATTCAGCTTGGCGCAGTGACAATTTCGTGCCAAAAAACTGTGCGGAAGGTGCGCTGAAAGCCCGCCAGCTCCAACCTGGTCTATTCTCGGCGCAGACGAGGCGCACCCGGGGCAGTGGTAATTTGGCTGACAGGCGCACAGTGCGCACACGTCACCAAAACCTCACAGGCAGGTATCCAGAGTGTATCCAATTTAATGTAACCGTCTGAACCAGCATATACATTTGTATTTATATTAATTGTCCCGTCACATCTAATGTCAGATCAGAGACGTTTGTCATAACTAACAAGTTCATATCTCTCAAGCCAACCACAAACAGCCACATCATCCGATACGGAGTATCCGGCTTCTCTCATCTCATGAAATTCCAAAGAAAAGAAAAAAGAGAGAGACGCTCACTGAATAAATGCAAGTCACTCGGTGTCTTAAGGATTTACCTGTGATTGCCCATATTTCTCTGTTTTAATCTTTATTCGTAACGTGATCTAAAAAGATGGAGTACATTATTGCAAGGAAGATGAGGAGGAGATATCGGGGGGAATATTTCACCAAAGGATCTGCTATTTGGTGATGACAGACCAGGAATGCAGGTGGATTCACAAGCATGATGAATGGATTAGCCTGCTGCTGTGTTTAAACGTAATTATCACTTCATTTTGTACTCCTATGTATGACACAGGAACAGATAACATCTGTCCTGCGAGGTGGTCCACATGGTGAGGCACATTGTGGTCTCCGATGCGTGGCCCGGTGGCCCCTGCGCTCTCCCAATTGCTGCAGAAGTCTCAGCGGCTCTGACCGTCTCCTCCACCGAGGTGAAATTGTCACTGCGCCTTGCCTGCGGTGCATTTAAAGGCGAGGAGAGGCGTTCATTTGATTGGCGAAGATTGCACTCGTCTGTGTTAAGCCCCCTAACGCCTTCTCTCCTCCCTCTCTGGTACTTGCGCCGCTGGGAGAGACGGAGGCGTGGGTGCGCCTCCCTGCGCCAGACTGCACCGTGCACGAAACTTGCAAAATGCGCTGGACACACCCCATTGGCGCGGCTCAGGCGCGGCCCAGGGCAGGTGCACCCCGCCTGCGCCTGGTCTACAAAATTAGAGTCCATAATTTCAAACATTTCTGCCTGTCTGCCATGATTACATTTGTGACTTCTCTGTTGTCATCCATGCTGACTGCCTCTGATAATAGTGTGATGTCCTTTATTTGCAAGGTAGGCAGATCAACTTGGAAGGAACAGATGCGGGAATTGTTATGCAAAAACGGCTGATAGTATTGATTCCTTAAAGGGAATTGCTATTGTCTCCACCTGTAATTGGTTTTCGATCTCCATCCCTACATATATGTTGTGTGCTAGTAGGGGCAATTTAGCTATAGGCTATTGATATTAATAGTAATATAAAATTAATTATTAATCTTAATAATTATCAAAAATTATTATTGAAAATAATAAATATTGATTATAATCACTAAATTGAGGGGCACCACCCTGTTACCAGGGACTGATAACCAAATTGACAAAACCAGAATAAAGTCTCTGAAGGTGTGGAAAAGGGATAAAGTTGGAGCACTGACTGTTATGACTCCAGCAAGTATCACAATTGTATAATCACAATAACCACAAACAACGACAGATTAAATTAAAATAGGATTAATTTAAAGCAATAAATATCTAAAATAACATTACTTACTACAAAAACTATTATAGTTTAACTAACAAAGCAAAACATTTGTGTTATGTGTGTTTAGTTAATTAATACTTTGTGAGAAAGGGGCACGTGAGGGCGTGTCTATATGAGCCAAGATGGCGGCAGAGTGACGTGCCTATCCTCAATAGAGCCAAGATGGTGCTCACCACGTGAACAAAAGGGAAACAACGGAGGTCCTCGAGCCCCACGTGTTATTGAGGCGGCCTCATTCAAAATTAGGCGCTCACTGGACGGCACCTTTAAAATCTGTGTGGTGTGAGGGAGGTGTTTGTGTGTGTGTGTGTTCAGAAAACAGAGAGGGAGAGAGAGAGACCCAGAGAAAGATCGTCACCTACGATTGATAATTAGAATATCACTACACAATAGCAGAGCCAGTAAAACCGAAGTCTAACTGGTCTGGTATTGGTCCTTTAACCAGTGATATTCTGCTTATGGATTGGTCACGGTAGACGATTGACAATAACGAAAGAGAATGCAGCACATATCAAAACAGGTCTCACAAGCACAAAAAGATAAACTTCACGCTAAACTAATTGTCTCTGCCCATAAGCCTCTTACTTTTGTTGCTCCGGTCCTCCAGAGTTTCAACGAAGAAAAGATGGAATAAAAAGAGAGTCCGTTCTGAGTGTCCGTGGCGCGCTGCATCCGCTGCTGAGCGCTGGGTCCACCGTACGCTCCCGCTACGCTCTGGGTCCACGGTGAACTCCTCGGCTGGTCCACCTCACGTCCTTCTGCCAGTGGTGAGGTGATGGTTTGTCCGGCAGCGGACAAAAACCGTAGACGGAGGATGAGATGCTTTGTTAGGCCTCCAACAAAGTTGGCACGCTCGTCCTCACAGACCTGTGATCAGCTGATTTCACAGCGATCTGGGTTGAGTCCAAAGGGAGGTAAAAAAGGGAAAAAACAAAACATAACGAACAGCAGTCTGTGTGCTCGTCCCGCGAGTTGAAGACTGTGACCAAGGTTTAAGTTGCAAAGAAAAGAAAAAGCAAACCAAACGTTTGGTGTTTGCTCCCTTTTGGCAGGCAGGTCGTGGAGAAAGCCTGGAATAGCTCTCTACCGCAACTTGACACTTGGGAATCGCCGGTCTCAGGCTGCATCGCTTTCTTTATCGCCTGAGTGACATCGTCGGGGATCCCATCGGGGTTTACCTGGCTGGGCCAATGTCCGTGCAGAGTTTTGATTTGAATTGAAATTCACACCTAGGTGGGGAAAGCTGGGGGTTGTGGCGCCTTTTCTTAACGATCAGAAAAACTCTAGGTCAGGCTTTAAAAGTTCCATGTAGGCCTCTCCTTTGTTCTCAAGGTGCGTTCACACCAAACGCGACTTTGGCGATCTCACGCGATGTGAAGGATGCGTTCTGGGCGACTTGGGGTGTGTCTCAAAGTTCCAAAGTTTCATCCTCGCTTCCTCTACTTGCATCGTTCACTTGCGTCTCAGTCCCGCCCACCAGAGATGCATGCCAAAGACGCGAGGAAATGAAGAGAGGAGAGAGGAAATGAGGAGATTCATTTTAAGAGAAATGAGACGTCCTCTCCTCTGGAGTGTCACATGAAGCGATGTTTTTTAGTGATGAAGGCGTCACAGCTGGATATGCCAGTCCGAGCGCACGGGAGAAACAGAATTGACGAAAATAATGTAAACTCCACGGCGCTCGACTGCGGTAAATTCATATTAACTTTTACATCAATTTAACATGAATATGTAAATTAATGAAAACTGTCACATCTTCCCAGGCCCAGAATGATAGGGGTTTTAATTGTTATATTGCGCCCACTTTGTGTTCATAAATAATGTGTTTATTTTGCTATAAGCACCTTAAACCCCCCTCTCTGCGCATTTATATAGAAAAAAATGTAAAGGCCTGAGATAACAATGTGATTCAGTCAGTGGTATGAGCAGATTGATTCATTCTGTAACTCTTTACTCAGTGTCACACCAGCTGAAAACAACCATGTCCAACCAGGGTCTATTGAGGGCCGATATGTGTCAATGATGTGTCATCTCTGTCACATACTGACTTTTTTAAATTTATTATTGTCCATGCTTGCTGTTTGTAAATGTATGTATGGTCTGGGTAGACTGAAAAAACTGAATTGCCCTTTGGGATAAAGAAAGCTGTCTAATCTAATCTAATCTAATCTAAAATGTGTTTTCCTTAACAGACCTGTCTACTGTAGCAGCCTTACAGTTACAGACATAAAGACAAACAACACAGATAAATCATGACAGACAACAGATGTAAAACCTGGAAAGAACTGCCCCATGATAGTTTCAATATTTTCTGTGATATCAATACGTCCAGCTTAAAATTCTTTTAAAGGATGAGTCAAATATTTCTTTTCACAGTGAAGAAAATCAAACAACAGAGATATAAGAGACACTACTGAAATTAGGTAACTGCTCACATTTTGAGGCAACATTAGGCCTACACATCGGCTATTTCGTGTGAAATGTGGATATACTCATTACAATGACTCCCAAGAAGTTGCTACTTATACTTGAACAGCTTCTCTTGCGCCATGGTGTTTACATTTCACACATGTGGGCAGCTGACACTTTATAGCCGGCTGCTGATACGTCACAAGGGGGCGTGTCTGTCCGTGAAAAGACTTTCGCGAAGCCTGCACTTGTGTTTCCTCGATTATCCCTCCTCCGATCAGTCTCCTCGCTCCTCTCTCCTCCGAGCGCACTTTGCGCTTTGGGACGTCCTTCAATATGGCTGCTCAGAAAGTACTTCCGGTGTCGCGGAGGAGAGAGGAGAGAGGAGACTGCTTTTTAGCGCATTGAGATGCACACAAAATGAGCTATGAACAGGCGACGGGACTTGGGTTTGCGACGCGATCTAGGTCGCAAAGTCGCATTCGGTGTGAACGCACCTTAAGCCCACATGGAGTATAGATCCCAACATATAACCAACAAATATCTTCAGTTTATCTCATGTATGCTTGAATTTTGGGAAGTGACATCCCTTTTCATCGTGCAGCATCATGAGTTCACAAGTTCTTTTAGGCTGACACATTATCAGAGTCTAAAAATCTAATTCTAGAGTTATGATAACCAATTCTTATTTCTAAACATGAAATATTGTCCACAGCTGTTTGATAAATGTCCTCTTCAGTACAAATAAACACATTTACATATCTATATGAGCTTGTATATATATGTATGCGCTGACATTTGGTTCATCCTGCTGCTCAAACATTCACAAAGGAGAGCAGCTGAAACAGAGAGAGCAGAATCTGCATGCTTTAGTCACCCTGACGTTGACTGTCAGATTTATAACACTTCAGAGCAGCACATTTAAAGTTTCATGTCGTCTCTGTCTTTTGTTTGAACTGGCCTTTTCTTTCATCATACTTTGTGATGATGTTTTAAATCTTTAAACCTCTCTCTCTGTAAATTTATGTGGATGTGTTTTTGTGAGGTTGGATCTCTGTGTGTTTTATTTCTGTCTAAAGAATGAGTCATGCTTTAAAAGAGGACTACCTCACATCAGTTTAGGTTGCAGACAGGTAGCTAGCGGTTACCCTGGCAGTGGTCCAGCCTGTTGTCAGAATCTGTGAGTTAAAGCCCATTGTATCATCTTCTTTAATAATCTCTTTAAATGCTCTTAAACTTGCCTCAAGGAAATATGAGGAGATCTGTCCCATCACTCGGAAGAGGACTTAATTTTAGCTCAAAGCTGCAGTGAGGAGTTTTTTAGCTGGTTATGAAACAGAATGAAACTTACACTGATGCCGCTGTGTGACCAGAAAGATAAATTAGACCACCAGAAACTAGATTTATTCTTACTAGTCAGGAATTCTTAATGCTTTTAATAGATGTGTTACAGGATAAAAGGATTGGGTGGTAACGCAGTAATACAGTATTCGTGCTGTGTTGCCAGGTTTTGCCAGTGAAACAAGCAACCAGGTTGATTAAAACAAGCCCAAAACAATCATCTTGTTGCTATATACCCTAGAGTAATTAACAGATCAATAGATGGATTGACTGATTAATTAATTGACTGACAGATGGATGAGATCTACACTGTAACTTTCAAGTTAACATTTTTCTTTTCAACATTTCTATGCAGGAGAAAAATAAGATTTTGCATGTTTAAGTCTTTATGATACTACAATTTGAAACTTGAAGTGATGCTAGTTAACATCTAAAATGCAATAAAAAATTACAAAAGTACTACTTATTATGTTTATTATCTTTTTCAATTGGCCAATCAAAGACTGCAAATTAATCATTGTCAAGACTGTGATTCAATGGCAGCAGTTGTACAATTTTACCAGAATTTTGCTCGTTTTTCATGGATTTATTTCTGCAATTCTACAGCCTCATTAAGCACTGAGTAAATGTTTTACTGTACATATATATATGCATCATGGCACCTGTTAGTAAGGGGGATAATATTAGGCAGCAAGTAAACATTTTGTCCTCAAAGTTGGTGTAAGTAGCAGGAAAAAATCGTAAGTGTAGGGATTTGAGTGAGTTTGACAATGGCTAAAGTGTGATGGCTAGATGACTGACTCAGAGCATTTACAAAACTGCAGTTGGAAACCTGAGGCATGGTTTGGACACCACTGGCTCTGAATTAATTGGGGCCTGTGTCCACAGCTGCCGTTTTCTGTACTGTAGCTCAAATCAGAGGGCAGTCAGGACTCACATTAATGTAATCAGGTTATTTGTAGCACACACCAACTCACACAAGGAGAAACCCTGAGCACAAACAAAGTCACAGTACATGATTATATAATAGCACCATTATCATGACAGAGGAAGCTCCATAGACCTTAAAGATTTACCTACACACATCGGTCTCTCTGACCCCTTTATCCTCATGCGGAGGACACATTATACTAGAACTTGTCCTTCTGGAAGAGTCTTTTTCTACTATGTTTTTTTGCATTAAGAGTCTTGCTGACTGTTTTTGTATCTAATCTCTTACCCATTATTGGATCCACTGAAAAGGAACATCAATATTTCAGATCAAATTAAAAAAATGTTGGTAAAATGCCAAACAGCTCTTCTTGTTTTTTTTTTTTCAACAAATCACAGGGTCGAGTTACATTAGAGCAGATCTGATGTAGCCACATTGCCAATACTGTTAAAGTCAACAAAATCAAACCAAAAATATCTTCATCTGAGAACAATTATCTGTGGTCCTTCTCCTCCTCCTGTGACGGACAGATTATCTAAGGGTTATTGCTCCAACTCTCCACTCAGGCACGGACACTCCTCTCTGATTTTATCTGTTTCCAGCAGTCACTGGAGGAGGTCAACCTAGGTCTGATAGATGAGCTGGTTTCTGAATAAATTTGTCATGATGCTGAATTTTAATCAAGAGAAAATATCTGCTGTTCTGACGGGGTCAGGTCAGTTATATTGGAGGAAAAGAACACTACACAGGAAACCTCTGACTTCAAACATCTTCAGATATGGAAATGAAACATCTCAAACTCAAGAGGAGGCGACTTTAGTTCACCGTCATGGTCAAGTTTAAAGGAGAGACCCCTGATAAAAATATTTTAATAGTGACTTCAGGAACATAATTACAATCTTTCATTCACTTGCATTTTCTTCTTGAATTAGACTGACAAGGAGGTTAGACTGCATGTTTTAAGCAGGATTAATGATGGTATTATAGAAACGGCTCTAGATTGGAACTAGTTTGGGGCATCAATATCATCTGCCATTATATCTAACAAATTCATTTTCAATTCTTGCAATATAAAAAAGTCACTATCACAAAAGGAAGCCAGCATTGACCACAAAGAAGCAGTCAAAGGTTTAATCAATTGTACTATGTGGCCCAAAGTGTGAAATACCGAATACCCCATCACACCACCACCAGCCTTAAAGAGATAAGCCAACATTTTTTTCTTTGTGTCTTGCCTCACTCCTGAGTCTATGACAAGCAGAAAGACTGCACATGCATGCAGTAACAAGGAAGAGACGGCCAAAGCTCGCCCAATGCTAGTTAGCTTAGCTCAAACACTGGGAGTTAATGGTTAGTGTTAGCCTGCCACTGCCTACAGTCACCAGATAAACTCTTCAACAACTCTTAGCGGTCCTGTGTGCCTCTTGTGACTTGTTTTTTACCGTGTTATGTTATCTTCTTCTATCATCATAATTATCTTCTACTACTGAAAACAGAGGCTTCATTTTGTAAACCTACTTACAAGCAGATCCGTGGGGGTTTGGCTAGAGACGTGACGTTCGCGATTGAGTTGAGTCTTTTGAACAGCTTTAAAGTGAACAATGAGAACCAATTCACAGTTGTGTGTGAGCTGTTCATTTGCTAGCCATTCTCAAATTTGCAGGCAATTTGCATTTAAGAATAGCTCGCAAACAAACATCTCACTCACAACTGCGAATTGGTTCTCATCGTTCACGTAAAAGAGCTGTTCAAAAGACCTGACTTGTTCACAAACATAACATTGGTAGCGCAAACCACCGCAGAAGTAAGTCAACAAAACAAAGCCTCGGTTTAGAAGTAGAAGAAGATAATATGACGATAGTAAATGGTAAATGGACTTGAACTTATATAGCGCTTTTCTAGTCTTTTGACTACTCAAAGCAGCTTTACACAGCAGGTCACATCTACCCAGGGACGTGCAAAGATGCTAGGAGGGGCAGGTGCTCAAAGTTAAAAAGGGGGCACATGGAGCACAAATTTGAAATGCCATACAGAAAGTACATACCTTACAATATAACCGGTTGAATTGTAGCAACCCATATTCATAAAGAATGTAACAGAATCACAATGTACCATATCATTGCCCAACACCTCACAGGGCTGCCAACTTTTCAAAAAACCTTGGAGTGAGATTTTGTGGAGCCAACCAAAATGTTGCCGCATACACAGCAGGACAACATTTGACACAGAATGTCTCATTTTGTGTAGGTTTAGTCATACTATATAGCACTCAGAAGTAACAAAATGGTGCAAGTGCAATTAACTCAGGTACAAGTAAAAAATAAAATAAAAATAAATGCTAGATTTTTTGCTGTGTTGTCTGATACTTCCTCAAATGACCTACATAGTGATATTAAACAATAACTGTAATCATGGCATTGCTTCTTATAAGTCTATATCCTACCTGTCTACAGGTTTGTTTATGCATAACCAGAAATTCCAAGACCAGTAATTTGTTCACCGAAAACACCAGGCTGATCACCACTACAGCAGTTTTACAAGACCTAAAAGCTCAATACAAGTTCTAAAACGAAAAGAAATACTTTCATGAATAACCAAACTATATCAAACTATACTTCATGTTTTAATCAATGTCTTTTATCAAACTGCAGCAACAAAACAAAATCTGAAAATGTCACAAAACTTAAAAATGCACAAACCTTTACACAATTAACCCCTTAAAGCCTGTTGTTTCATATTTGATACATACTTTTATGATACCTTTATCTAATCAATATGATCAACAATTTATTTAAAAAAAGTCTGAATACAATGAGATAAATGACAAAAATGTCCTCAAGTGGATTATCAGTTGCCAACAACATCTAATGTATCAAATGAGATACAAAAAATATATATATATATGTTAAATTTTATGGAAATTTTGATTTTGTTGGATTGAAGTAGAAAGTGAAATAAACATTTCAGCTCCAAAAAATATAATGTTCTGGCTATTATTTGTGCATTCAGGCTTTAAAGGGTTAAATTATGAAGTGCAATTAAATATGCAAAATTAGCCTAGATTTAATTTTCCTTTAGTATATTAAAATGTTTTGGCATCATTGTGTAGGCTACAAGTTGACAACACTATGAACTATCCAGTATAAAAGCATCTGACTTGAAAATTAATGTAAACAGTGGTGATTTTAATTGGAGGACAATAAGGAGTGGAAATTAACAGTCAGAATGTCATTGGAAACTGGATCTGTTCAAGTTAACATCTAAGTCAAAGTTATCACTACTTTATTTTTAAATCAATAAATCTATAATAGAACATCAAACTCAAAGTAATAATATCCTACATAAATGAATTTTTAAGTCTAAACAGGAATATCTCAGTAGAGAAATTTAAAACAGTGTAACATTTGTGTGTATTCTGGTTTATTCTAGTGGGTATACTCTGACATACTCCAATGGATGTTGGTCCTCTAAGGGCCTCCATACACTGAAGACATTTTTGCCACATTTTCACCTGATTTATACACTGTCCACTGAATACAGGTCTGAGACCCACTTCTGGGCCTCCGCCCGCAGGTTGAGAACCGCTACATCAGTAGACTGTATTTGAAGCTTGATCCTTCTAAGATTGTTTTTATATCATGGACAATAAGTGATGCAGGATACCTCAGGATGAATTTATCATTAAGAAAACAGTGAGTGAGTGAAACAGAGGGTCAGAGCTGGACTGGACTGATGAAAAATGTTGAGCTTAGATTCATCAAGGCTGACTCGTCATTTTTAAGTCTGTGTTCACTTTAGCTGTGCACATGAGCTATCAAGACAACGTATGAATTATAAAATCACACAAAGTAACTGATGATCCCTCACTGTCCCTGTGATGCGCGTCTATCTGCGTCTTTAGGCTCTCCGGCACACGGAAGAGCGCATGCCGAAAGACGCTGAGCGGTTCAGGAGGCATTTAGATCAAATGTTCACGTGCATTGGCTGCACTGCAAAATGGCATTACTGACAGACAACAACGGTAACAGCCACACTTTAAATGGAAAATATCAGGCCTGTAGTCCACAGAGCAGATCATGCCTGTATCAGACAGCGGAGAATGCATCCCCTTGCGCAAAATAGTAGTGATAACTTTGACCCCATGGATCGTGGGGCCCTATGCACAGCGTGTGTTTTGCGTATAGGGAGGGGTGGCTCTGTTCTCAATAACTTACTTTACTCAACTCACTCACTCGTCTGACTCTGCACACACACACACGACATGAGACAGACTAGAGGATGCTTATTTCTCACTTCACTTCAGTCCTCTTGCAAGAATACACCGTGCACAAACGATACAGCTGCAAAACCTACTTACCGGACCAGTTGATTCCTCCGTCGGTCGGCACTCGGCAGCAGCAATTACAGCTAGCGCGGCGCTTAGCTAAATGGTCAGGGCACGTCAGGTCATGTGACCGACCCAGCTAAATCTAAATTATTTTTAATTTATTTTATTTTAATTTATTTTTGGGCTACACAGACAGACTTTCTGAGACTTCCAAAAAAAAAAAATGAAAAACTGAAAATATCAATTTGTCAAAAGGCACTTTGGGCATCAAGGGGCAAAGGGGCAGGTGCTTCAGCACCCTCCGCCCCTCCCTCTGCGCGTGCCTGCATCTACCCATTCACACCCATTTGCTCTCACATTCTAACACATTCACGCCCTTTCATGCCCATTTACACGCCACTGACGCAGCAGTGGGAACAACTTGGGGTTAAGTGTCTTGCCCAAGAACACATAGCCATGTTTCGGCCGGAGCTGGGCTTGAACCTGCAACCTCCTGATCACTGACCAAGCGCAAAGAATGGTGTCTATCTGCTTGTCATGGACTCTGGAGTGAGGCAAGACAAGAAAATAACAAAACTGTTGGAGTGTTCCTTTAACTGTTGATGCCAGCCAGGATGGATCTATGCTTTCTTTCATGGTGTTCACACCAAATTCTGACCCTACCATCTGAACGTCCCAACAGAACTCATTAGACCAGGCAACATTTTTACAATCTTCTATCTTCCAGTATAGTGAGCCTGCGTGACAGTTTTCTGTCCTTGGCTGACAGGAGTGGCACCTGGTGTGGTCTTCACTTTTTCCATGGAAACACGAGTGATGGCTCTCGATGTATCTTAATTATTTTGACGTGGTGCTGGAACCCAGTGAGTCGACTTTGGCTCCGACTTTTGTGGAAGATTGATGGATCACACATGGCTGGCTGGAATAAGCTGCTGGAAAAGGTCAGTGAGGCATTCAGGGGAGATGGGAGACGTGTTATTACTCCAGCATGATGCAGAGAAAAGACATAAATAACAGCATCAACAATGGCATCAGTGCCTCAGAACCTGCTATTATCTCCATTAAACCCTCCGTGAGTAACCAGCCTTAAGAAAGGATGGCAGCGACATCATCAGATCTTTCAGCCATTTTCCTTCAGGGAAACCCGCATGCTACATCGATTTAGTCGGCCCCTGGAGGCACGGCTCATCGGTCGCACCGTGCACCCACTCCCACTCTGCTTCCACCTGTCATCATTTACATTTTGATGGGTCTGTGCTGAGATGAGGCCGATCTCTATCAAGGTCAGAGCTTCACCTAAAGGAGACAGGGAGCAGAGGCAGAGCAAGCAAGGATGGTGAGGTGGGAGGGGACACAGATAGAGGCTCTAAGTGAATGACTAAAAGGAGTGTGACGAGCCCGATCGGACGGGTGAAATCGAGATGAAGAGGGACGGGAGGAGATGAAACAGAGGGGTGAATGAGTGGGAGGGGGAGTATTCATTGAGCATGGGGCCATGTTTTTCTACAAGTTGATGAGCAGAGCGTAGAGTAATGGAGTTTGACGGAGTTTGATGGAGGCAGAGACACAGTTTGATTGAAGTTTCTGATGATTTGGACAAGGCTTTGTTAGAGATGTGGGTCACTGTGTTGCCACTGTCAGTGAGAAAACTCTGACACCTACAAAATACAATAAGATAGAGGACCTATTTAAACAAGTTTATATGAGAATAGGGATGTAATGGTATGAAAATTTCATATCACGGTTATTGTGACCAAAATTATCACAGATATCATTATTATCGCGGTATTGTTGCAGTGTGCTCAAAATGTTCGAAAAGTACTTTTGCACACACTTAAATCATTTCACCCCTTTAATATTATAATTATAACAGATCTTTTTGTTTTTTTTGTCAATAAATGTGTCAGGAAATGTCCTTTTAGTTAAATTTTTCACCCTTTTTTTCATGAGAAATAAAAGTAAACAATTCTGGCAAGTATTTGTCATTATTATGTTATGAATGCTTAAACTGTGTGTAATTACAAGAAAAGAAAAAAAAAAGATTCGAATTTTAAACAGGATTCTCTTCATAAGCAATTGTAAATGAATATGTTTAAAGTTTCTGAGATGACCAAAAATAAACTTAACCTATTTTACATACACTCATTACAGCATTAGTGTCCATGTCACAGCTCCTTATATTAGACCATGTCTAGGTGCTTTTTACTGACAATAGTCCCGGAGGCTATTCCTGTCCAGTTAGCCCCCTTCCATGACTCTCCTCTGGTCTCCCCTCTCCCTGACAGATCTCCTCCACATTTCCTCCTCCAATATTTTCAAATTACGATTGATGATATCCATAAAACACAAACTATGACAGAGAAAGACGATCTATTCGCAAAACACGGCAAATAGATGGCAAAAGAACGCCAAGAAAAAACTCCAGAACGATACTAATGCTATTATTTACAACATTTATACATTATTTACACAGAAAATACTGATTAATCACCTATAATTCACTCAGGTATGGCTCACTGAATCTTCTCACTCTCTCTCTCAGTCAGCTCATTTACTCGAGGAGTTACAGCAGTTTTAATCACGCACGTCTTTTTCACCCGCTGGCAACAGCTTCGTGTTTTAGACAGGTTGACCATCTTCAATCAGTTTACCCTCAGCATCTTTGTAAAGTTCAAAATTCGACCAGACTTCAGGCTTTGTTCGTCTCAAAGGGAAAAATCTCCGCAATAGTGTCTGTGCGGGCACGAACCGCAGTGGCCAGACTTTCCCTTTCAGAGGCCAAATATTGCTAACTGCACATGCATGCCTCCGTCTGTGAGGGACCGTGGCTGCTTTACTGAGGAGCAGACATATGGTTCTGGCTTTTCCAGGCAGTGAGCAGCATCACCGTGAGTTATTGAAACAATGTGGTAATCAAACTCAGTTGACCGATAATTTAAACAGAACATGGTAATACCAACCATCAGAAATTTTACAGCGGTTTACTATTTTACCGGTAACTGTTACATCCCTATATGAGAATTTGGAAAATAAGACAAAGGCACCAAACAGATATCCACATTGCCTCTAGGGCTGTCGAACAGTCAATTTCTTTCTTTTCTTTTAAGACCATTTTTTGGGCATTTTGTGCCTTTATTGATAGAGAGAGAGACAGTGGATTGGCTTGTGAAAGGGGGCGAGAGAGAGAAAGGGGAGGAAGCTCTGCAAACCCGGGCTGGCAGAAGCATATTTGTGGGCTGTGCCTGGTTGCTTACCACTACGCAACACCAGCACCCCCAGCACCCCCAGCTAAATTCTTTAAACCAGGGTTGTCCAAACCATGGTCCACTGACCCTTTGCTAATTCTAAAAATAAAGTAAACTAGAAAGCACTTGGAGAGCGCAAACCTCTGCCAAGAAAGCTCACATATCGCTGTTACGTCTATAAGCAATAGTTCCATGATAAAGTTACCATCATAATATGATTCCTTGACCCTGAAAACTCACACCTAGCACTCAGGATCAAGTTGATATCATTATTAGTTAGACAGTTATTGAGCAAAAAAAAATTGTCACCAAAATCTTATCATTTTTGAGTTGGACCATTACCAACATCTCCTGAAAATTTCAGCAAAATTTGTCCAGTAGTTTTTGTGTAATCTTGCTAACAAACAAACAAACAAACAAACAAACAAACAAACAAACCTGGCAGAAAACATAACCTCCTCGGTGGAGGTAAATATGGCCCACATTAGGATTTAAAGATTGTGCTTGACTGTTTTTTTTTTTTACCGCTTAGTTACATCCTTAGGCTAAATCTGAGGGGCAACATAAATCAGGAGCATATTTACAAACAAATTTCTGTATGTCCTAATGAATGAAGACAAATGGATCAGTGAGAACTCTGCTAATTTGCTCTGCTTTCTGCTCCATCTCAAAAAACAGTTTACTAAACATACTGACTCATTGTTAAAGAAGCACCAACTCATCAGATTTGTGCAGTTTGTTCCTGTTTTGTGTTAGCACATGGAAATGACCCAGAGTCTCCCATCTCTTAGGGTCTCCCCTATATGAGGGATGGACCCAGTGGTAGTCAGGCCATAACAGGCCCTCTGAAATGACTGACTGGCTGCCCCACATTTTACAATGGCTGGCTATTTGCTTTGCCAAGCCACTACGAGCTGTGATGTCAGCTGTCTTTACATTAGATTATTTACTACCTTACAATTAGGATGTATCTAAGTTGGTCCGTCCATCCTCATTCTTTTCTCATATTGGTCCTTGATGAAAAAAGATTGGACACCACTGGTTTAAACACAACTTATTGCAGAATTTCTGAATTTTGATTTTTCAGTAAAGGAGAAGTAAAGTGTGCTGTTCCAAAAGTTGAACTGTTTTCAGCTAAGAATGCCAACAAGTTCAGCTGACCCTAAGAGCACATTTTTCAGGAGGCTGAACATGGAGTATAGTGGAATTGTATTGAAAATGAGTGGATGCAGCACAAGAACAGCAGTTGTGGATGCAGACCCTAGGAAAATACATTTTTTTAGCAGGTTGTTTGTTAAAATGCGTTAAATTTGTAAACTAGAAGTAGTCTGAGAGCACAAATGTCACCCAAAGCCATTTCCATCATTGTCTGGTGAGTTATTGTCAAGAGTACTGAAACCTGCACCATCTCCAAATGTTACATCAAAGTCTTGAAAAGATCCTAGATCCGCATCTGGAATCAGATCACAACCCAAATGTAATCACTTCTCCCCCTGGCAATGACCAACATTCCCCTGAAAGTGTCATCAAAATCCAGTGAGAACTTATTAGCTCTGGCTAATAGGCTGTCTCCTCTGGCTCTACCTACCAGATGTAGGGATGTAACGGTTACCGGTAAAATGGTAAACCGCGGTAAAATTTCAGACAGTTAGTATTACTGTGTCCTGTTTAAATTACCGGTAAACCAAGTTTGATTACCACACTGTGTCAATAACTCACAGTGATGCTGCTTATTGCCTGGAAAAGCCAGAACTATGTGTCTGCTCCTCGGTAAAGCAGCCGCGGTTCCTCACAGATGGAGGCGCGCATGCACAGTTTGCATTGTTTGGCCTCTGAAAGTGAAAGTCTGGCCACTGCGGTTGGTGCCTGTACAGACACTATTGCAGAGATTTTTCCTCTTCGGACAAAGTCTGAAGTCTGGTCGATAATGCTAAGGGTAAACTGATTGAAGACGGTCACCCTGTCTAAAAAATGAAGCTGCTGCAGAAGAAAAAGACGTGCGCAATTAAAACTGCCGTAACTCCTTGAGCAAGTGAGCTGACGAGAGTGAGAGTGAGAAGAGTCAGTGAGCCATACCTGAGTGAATTATAGGTGATTTATCAGTATTGTCTGTGTAAATAATGTATAAATGTTGTAAATAATAGCATTAGTATCATTCTGGAGTGTGTTCTTGGCATTCTTTTGCGGTCTATTTGCCGTGTTTTGCGAATAGATCGTCTTTTTCCATCATAGTTTGTGTTTTATAGATTTCATCAATCATAATTTGGAAACATTGGAGGAGGAAATGTGGAGGAGATCTGTCAGGGAGAGGGGAGGCCAGAGGAGAGTCATGGAAGGGGGCTAACTGGACAGGAATAGCCTCAGGGACTATCATAAGATAGTCCTTTATTGATCCCCAAAGGGGAAATTCTGGTATTGCAGCAGTACAGGGCAAGTACAGGGATAGTAGCATGCATAAGACATAGATCAAGGAATAGAAGATATTTACAATTATCAAAATTAACTAACATACTAAGCACTAAATTAACAGAGTAAGTGGTGTTCAATTATCAAATTAACTAACACACTAAAATAATAATTTAACACAGTACAAAACATCTGAGCCTCCTGTGCAGTGCAGTAAAGATAAAAATAAAGTGACAGTGATATTAAATCATCAGTAAAAAAAACACCTGGTCATGGTCTAATATAAGGAGCTGTAACATGGACACTAATGCTGTAGGCAAACAAAAATGTCTGAGTGTAGGGGTGTCCCGATACAACTTTTTCACCTCCGATATGATACTAACATTGCTGCCTTGATTATTGGCCAATACCGATATCGATCGGATACGATATCAGCAGGAACTATACATACTTTTATTACTTATTTTGTAGTATGGAATGTAAGAAAAGGCTTGATCAAGTGAGATTACTTAAACAGAGAACAGTAGTCAGCAATAGTAGGTATGAGAAAAACTGACCCATTTGTTATTAACCAATGGGTTAGATAAAATTTTACCTTAAATATAAGAATATACTACAATTAAATAAAATTAATAAAAAATAAATTAGAAGACCCTGAAAAGTATCCTCAATAAATCCAATAAAAACAAAAACATACATTTTTAAATTTAAAAAATTACTACTTTGTTTAACTTAAACATAAGCATATTCTACAACTGAATTAAATAAATAAAAATAAATCAGAATGTACTGCTTGTATCGGAGAGCTAATATTGGAGATATAATCCACTATTTGTTTTGTTGCTGATATCGGACCGATATCTGATATCAATATCGGATTGGGACACCCCTATTTGAGTGTATGTAAAATAGGTTAAGTTTATTTTTGGTCATCTCAGAAACTTTAAACATATTCATTTACAATCGCTTATGAAAGGAATCCTGTTTAAAGTTCAAATCTGTTTTTTTCTTTTCTTGTAATTACACACAGTTTAAGCATTCATAAAATAATAATGACAAATATTTGCCAGAATTGTTTACTTTTATTTCTCATGAAAAAAAGGGTAAAAAATTAACTAAAAGGACATTTCCTGACCCTTTTGTTGACAAAAAAGACAACAAGACCTGTTATAATTGTAATATTAAAGGGGTGAAATTATTTCAAATGTGTGCAAAAGTAGGCAACAGTACCGCGATAATAATGATATCTGTGATAATTTTGGTCACAATAACCGTGATATGAAATTTTTATACCGTTACATCCCTAACCAGATGTAAACAAGCATAGTTAAGGGAGTGCATCTTGTAAAGTACAGTAGTTGGCACTTTTTGATCTTGCAAATAAAAAAGTTATTGTTTTTAGGTTCATTTATTCCAATTAGGGATAACACTATTTTACAAGTGTTATGTGTATATTCAGCACAGGCATAGGAACACTTACCTGTAAGAAAGACCACAGGCTAGCACTGCTTACATGAACACCACTCTAAAAAGTAAATTACAACATCTACCCACAGACAATTTTGAATAAATGAAAAGAAACACTGTTTCCTCTGGAGTGTTGTTTTCTTAGACCCACTCATTATTGCAAATTTTAATTTACTATAAAATAAATCATCTTGGAGCGCCCCAAGTGAATTTAATTGCCAATGTATTTAAAAGAATTTTGAAGATTATTTCGCTTGGTTATTTGAAATCATACTGAAATCCAGAATAAATGTTGTCTGATACTTTTGTTACATTATTTAAAAGACAATTCAATTTAAACCGGAATTTAGACATCAAACTGGAAGTCTACATTGTACTTGTCTCTGCTGTCCAATCAACAAACCATTTATTTCTGTACAAGCCTTGAAATCTTCCCTGTCCAAAGAGAAACAGCAGCCCTCATCCCAGTGTTTTCTTGACTGAAAAGATGTCATATGTCATTCTTTAAAGTGGCATATAAATCAAAAACTAGGATGATCTTGGTCCTCTTGCTTTCTAAAGTAACCATTACAGACAACTACAATTACAGACATAACACATATTTGGCCATCTCATAATCAAGTTCATAATCATTATAGCTGTTAATGTAGATATTAGCATGATCTTTCTATCCATGGTTGATACATCTATAGTTACTATCTCTAGCTCCACATGGACATGAGATCCCTCTTGAAAATGAGGTGCCATATCTCAACAGGTCTACCATTAATACATTTATACTTAACGGAGACAAATATGGTAGGGATGCACTTGTGGTCTGGGCACCCATGAGTTTGTCACTACCATATATTCTTATTTTCAGTAAGACTTTTATTGATTATACTTCTATAAAATTATCACCACAACCACACAGACATGAGGACCCTCCTGAAAACAAGTTGTAGCATCTCAAGAGGCTAACCTCTAATAAATTTGTTTGCAGCAGAAACAAATTTGACGACGACAGGTCTATGATTGGTCCATTGATCTGTCACTAGCTTTAGTTCTTACTTTAGTCCACTTGTCTCCACTTACCTCCCTTCCTTTGCCCACACACCCAACACAGCATCGTGTGGATTTGCTGTTCATCATGAGACTGGGGTCCACATTCAAGATTTCCTGCTGCTTAACAGACGTTTTTTTCTTGCCGCCATGATGGAGGGATTCATTATTGTCTATATGGATTCATGTTGGGTGTTGGATGTATGTATTTGTATATATATGTATATGTGTATTTAATATATGTATATATGTATCTATGCATATATGTGTATCCATAATATGAAGAGCTTTGTGCTCTATTGTAAAGTGTCTTGAGATAACACTTGTTATGAATTGGCGCTATACAAATAAAGATTGATTGATTGATTGATTAAGTATATCAAAACTGAACAAATGGGCAGGACAAATAAAATGCAGAGGGTAGGAAATGGTCCAATCAAGTATCTTCTTTAAACAACGAGGGCAGGCAGAGAGGGAGGATACACTCATAAATTCAAATAGTCAAACACATAGTCAGAGTGTATTTACAACAGTGAGCATGCTGGGACAAGCCATTGGATGACCTTGATGGTAGTGAGAGTCATGTTAGGAGTAGAAATGGTCCTGCACACAACCACAGCACACACACACTAACACGAGCACTTATCTCACAACTATCTGACATAACACCTTCCAGCCTGTATGTGATGTTATGCTGCACTTATTTTCAGAAAACACACACTTCCTCTTGTAAGTAAGCTTCCTCTCCTGAGGATAAAAGTCACTGCACTGAAGCATCAGCTCCTTGTGTGCAGGAACACAATCTGTTGGCTGATTATGTGACTGTTTTAGACGACATTTTGTCTCTTAAATCATGTTGTCAAAATCATGTTGTCAAGCTTATATCGGTGTCATCAGCATAAAAGGAATTTATTTTATCATCGTTGATGTACAGAATATTATTTTTACTTTGCAGTTAAAAGGATTGCCTTATACAGGTATTACATTTAAAGCACTGTTATTTATCTTTTACCTTGAATTGTTTATATTGATGGAATTGTACATTTACGACTATGATCACTGCTTAGTTTAATTATACCTCTACAAATATGTAAAGTCTGTAAACATTTCAGTTACAAACTCTGGATTTAATAAACCTTGGTTTTAACTTTAAAGTGTAGAGCTTGATTATTTGACACTTCATTAAAAATCTTAAGTTTAATAACTGAAGAAATACATTTTTCATTTTTAAGGTTTTATTTATTGTGTTATTGCTGCTCCTGTTAGGACGTTTCCTCTGCTAACTTGCTCCTGAGTTACTAATTTCCCTCTTTGTGCTAAGCAAAATCCAAACTCTGGAATAATCCATTAATGGATCAATGATCCATCCATCCTCCATCCATCCATAAATTCATCTATCCATAAACCCTTCTGGACATTCATCCATCCATCAAACCAAAGACCAGTGGTTCTCTTCTTTGGCTCAACAAACTCATAAAAATGCAAATGATCTCTATGATATGCCTTACAGTATCTAATCAGCCTGTACACGTTTATATGTATCTACTGCCTGACAAATAAAATTATAAATATTTGTGATACTCAGGAAATATTATAAACTGTCTATATCATTTCTTCTTACAGACTTCAATATTGTTTCTAAATACAGAAGACCATTTTAAATGAGGAAATTAATTTTTACTCTACAGATTTTGACACATATTTCAGCATTGGCTTTATATATCAAGAGTTTATAAGCTGTTCATTTTTTTTTTCAAGTAAACATTCAAAAAGTAGGACATTTAAATTTAAATTGCTTCAAGCTTGTAACTTCAAAATCAGTGTAATACTTGGGTGATATGATCAAGTTACGATCAAGAGAATCAATAGCAGTATTGATGAGTTAAAAAATATATATTTTACGTGTTTTGAAAAATACAATAAGGAGTCTGTTTCAGTCCCTAGCCCGTCCTGCTTAGTCTGCTGACTGCTGTTTTATAGGGATTTTTTTAAGTTACTGATTACCCATAACCTTTCATCCATCCATATATTAATTCATCAGTCATCTACAAATCAACTAATCATTAAATATGTATGTCCATCCTTCCATCCATCCATCATCCATAGGTTGACCAATCTCTTAATCCATCCTTACATCCATCCCACTAAAAATAGATCTGTTTAAATAAATTTCTTCATACTTTCTATTTTTAACACTTTGTTTTTATTTTTTTTTGTCAGAAGACAACAAAAATAAAGAACAAAAAGGGTTCATGACTGCCTTGACTCTTAAACAAAATGTTACTGTGGCCTTTTTTATTATTCCTTCATACTTTCATCCAATCCTTTAAAGATCTATCCATCCATGAATCAGTGTGTACATTGATTAATCTATCCAATAATTCATCCATTGTCCTTTCATTAAAGGGTCCGACTAAAGATTTACTTATCCATTCATTAATTCATCCACAGATCCATCTATCCAAAAATACATCAATCATTCATCTATCAATTTTTCTTCTATGCGTGCAAAAAGCCGATTCACCCACCAAAAGATCTTTCTATTCATACATAAATCCATGACAAGTTTGGTGCATCCATTGACTGACAGATTCATGATTATATCAGTGTTTTGACAAATTCATTCATGGATCAATCCATCCATTCATCAATTAATCCATCAATTGATTGTTTTATCCCTTTGTTCAAATGTTCCATATGTAGAGCAATGGCTGGCTGATACATCCAACATTAATTGATCAAATGCATTCATCCATCCATGTATCCATTACCGTCAGTCTGAACACAACAGCAACAGAGCTCCCGTTAATTTCAAACTGTGATAAAGGTCTGTGGTCCCATGGCCCATGCACTTGGCTTCATGTCCAACTGTTGCACCGATTTCTTCTACAGACATCTGTTTTTTTCCATTCTAGTTCTCTGACAAATAGCCAGTCCAAAGTTAAACTTCTCAAACAGTTACAGAAAAACACATTAAGGCTTTTTGCAAGACACGAAAGCTGACAGAACAGAGCTGATAAAGAGTCAGTGAGCAGAAGTGATGCTGATGCGTGTTGTCATCTTCTGTTCGGCTGCATCTCAGGCACGTCAAAGTGAAACGCTAATTTCTCTTCTTGTGTCCATTCACTGACACAAGAAACAGACAATACCTTTGCAGAGATACTGATGATTTGTTACCTCTGCCAAGAAGGTTATGTTTTTGCCAGCGTTGGTTAGTTTGTTTGTCTGATTGTTTGTTTGTTTGTTTGTGTTCAAGATAACTTGAAAAGTTATGGACGGATTTGGGTGAAATTTTCAGGAAATGTGTGGAATGGGATAAGGAAGAAATGATTAGATTTTGGGACTGATCTAGATCACCATCCGGATCCAGGAATTTTTTAAAGGATTCTTTAACATTGCCAGATAGGACCATTTTCGCCAAAGTGAACTGAAGCTGCTTGGCGGAGGTCTGAGCTCTCTGAGTGCTTTTCTAGTTTTCAGTGTGTTCATTCTACAACAGCTTTGCTTTCCAGGCATGTCACTCTATGGTGGTTTTACATTTCTGTGCCTCCTCATCATGGATCGCAAAGACCAGAGGCAGAAGGCTTTCAGTCAGTTCTCATGTGCATGTTATCTCAAAAACTCTTCGAGGGTTTCCTTCTAACTTTGCCAACTCTGACTCAAGGATGTAGGTTTAAGTCATTAGGCCCTATGTTCATCCCTTGCTTGTTTACTCATATCTCAAAAATGATCTGAGCGTTATTTGCCAAACATTGTCAAAAAATTGTCCAATCTCACTCAAAAATGGATCGATGAGCTTATATAAATCGAAAATCATCATAGTCTTGGACTTTATACTTCTGCAAATCCCTGCTCGTGAACACAATACCTTTGACATCCTTACAGAAATTTTCAGTAAACTTTTAGAATAATGCTCTAAATGAACTCTGGCTCAAAAAAGGATAATTTATTGGTCAGTGTTTAACCAGCCTGAGCTGTTGCTAGAAGGCAGGATGGATCCATGTTTTCATGCTGTTGTGTCAAATTTTGACCTTACCATCTGAATGTGGCAGCAGAAATGCAGACTCATCAGACCAGGAAACATTTTTACAATCTTTTGTCCAACTGTGGTGAGCCTGTGTGAACTGTAGCCTCAGTTTCCTGTTCAGAGCTGACAGGAGTTGCACCTGGTGTGGTGTTCGGCTGGTGTAGCCACTCTGCCTCAAGATTCAACGTGTTGTGCATTCAGAAATGGTCCTTTGTATTCTTAATAACAGATGGTCATTTGAGTTACTGTTGCCCTGCTGTCATTACAAAACCTGACACACCAGATGGACAAGTAAAATATATTTAACTTGGTCATGTGGAAAAGAGCTCATACAAAGTGTTTGGGGAGGGCAGAACCTTTCAGAAGCATATCTGGCAGGTGACTGGACGGTCTTTTCATCAATCAACATTTATTATTGACCAATCAGGTAATGAAGTGGGCAGGAGCTACTGTACTGCAGAACACGAGTCACTTTGTAAAACAAACTTTCGTCAAAACATTTCAGAAGTGGAGCGAAAATATCCTTACTATAGAGAAGTTTGTAGTGCTGATATTTGTTTTTTTGTTTAATAAAGAAATGTGGCCAAAATCGTGTAAAACTGCTGATGAAGTCGTTAGCATCTATGCTAATTCCTGTACCAGCAGTCACTTCCTGCTGTTGTTTCGCTTGTAGCTCGCTCCTCTTCCTGCTCTAAAGGACTCTGATTGGACCATCCTGCTTTGGGCCACTCACAATCGTTGTAGACTGGAGCTTGGTGAGATGGATCTGCCTGATTGCCGATATTGAATCAGGCTGATCCAGCTCTTGTGCTAGGTTAATCATTATGGACCATCCTGGTCATTCTCCTTCAACCTCTGGCATCACAAGGCATTTTCATCCCAAGCTGTGCTGCTAACTGGATATTTCCTCTTTTTCAGGACCATTCTCTGTCAACTCAAGTGATGGTTGTGCGTAAAATTCCCAGTAGATCAGCAGTTTCTGACAGACCAGCATGACAGGAACCAACAATCATGCCATGTTCAGTCACTTAAAATCACCTTTCTGCTTGGTTTAAACTTCAGCAGGTTGTCTCTACACGTCTAGATGCTTAAATGCACTGAGATGCTGCCATGTGATTTGATGAATAGCTACTGCATTAATAATAGGGGTGTCAAAAATAATCTTATCCCATCACTGCACTTTCTCTATCCAACATTTGTATACTTGTTGATTTCATATTTGTTAACAGTGACCTTCAGAGTGAACAATGACACTCTGTACAAAACTCTGCATGTGGATTGTTTCACCACGCTGACACATTTTCCATCCATCCATTAATCACTTTCTATCAAACAGGCGATCTTTGCCTTCGTTTTTGTTGGATAAACCACCAAGGTTGGGGCATTTTGTATAAAAAACACTATTCAGGGGCCTCCATTTAATTTCAGCTGAGGTTTAAGAAGTCAATTTCACTCCGTACAAGGACTGCAGAGTTTATCCTACCTTCACCTTTGAAAGTGGAGCTGTTATGAAGCCATCTCTTCACGCGAGTCTTTGTGTGAGTCATTACTCATACAAAGACTCGGCAGCCCAAGTTTCAAGGCTGTCCTTTCACAGCAGCTCCAGTTAAACTTGTTTTCAAAACAGGCTTTAAATTCAAGAATCATCACAAATACTGAAGCTTGTGAGGCACGATTTGGTCGGGAGAGAATCAACAAAATGCTGCATGCTCTTGTCTCAAATCCTTCCCTGTGGTCTTGATTGGATATCTGCAATTATGTTTGTAAGCAGTGGATTTTATGATCAGACCCTTCTTCATCTAAATATCTCTTATGCAATCCTTTTCAGATCCCCTGCTGCTTTGTCCAGAGTGTGTGCCCTGTCGCCATGGTGATCTATGAGAGGATGGATGCTGTTTGAAAGGCAAATAGGGGACAAAGGCGCAGCGGACAGTCTGAATTAAAGACACAGCACAGTGAATCACAGCAGCAGAGATGGAGTCTGTCCGTCCTCACTCAAGAACACACAAGTGCACCCACACAGCCCACAGAGGCCACAGCCTAGGTGATGGAGAAGGAGAAAGAGGTGTCCGAGAGCAGGTTTTCACCAAAGATGGATTACCTCTCTCTGAGGAGAATAAGGAGGCCAGGTGAGATAAGGATGGAGTGAGGCCAGTTATCCCCCTCCTACTTAATTGCTCACCCGTCCTCCATTAAAGTAAGTGGTCCATCAGTCCATCTCAGCCGATCTTGTGGATGTATAGACCCTGATCCCAATGAAGTTGAGATATTGTGTAAAACTTAAAAAAACAAAACAAACAAAAAAAAAAGAATACAATGATTTACAAATCCTTTCCAAACTACTGTGTACTCAACTGAATACACTACAAAGCCAAGACATTTAATGCTCAAACTGATAAAGCTTACTGCTTTTTTTGCAAATATTCACTCACTTTGATTTTGATGCCTGTAACACCTTCCAAAAAAGCTGGGACAGGGGCAAGTTTATCCCTGTGCTACATCACCTTTCCTTTTATTAACACTGAATAAGCACTTTGGAACTGAGGACACTAATTGTTGAAGCTGAAAGGTGGAATTCTTTTTCATTCTTGCTTGATGTTCGACTTCAGATGCTCAACAGTCTGGGGTCTCCATTGTTGTATTTTGTGCTTCATAATGCTCCACACATTTTTAATGACAGACAGGTCTGGACTGCAGCAGGTCTGTCTAGTACCTGCACTCTTTCACCACAGAGCCACGCAGCTGTGACACGTGAAGAACGTGTTTTGGCATAGTCTTGCTGAAATAAGCGAGGATGTCTCTTGGATGGCAGCATATGTTGCTCAAAATCTGTACCTTTCAGCATTAATGGTGCCTTCACAGCTATGCAAGTTACCCATGCAATGGGCACTAACACATCCCTAACTTTGTGCCAAAAATAACATGGATGGTCCTTTTCCTGTTGAGCCCAGAGGACAGGACTTCCATTATTTTCAGAACAACTTGAAATGCACCCAGAGAAGCCGGTGATGTTTCTGGATGGTTGTTGATATCTGGCTTTGTCTTTGCATGGTAGAGTTTGACCTTGACCTTGTAGATGTAGAGATGAACTGTGTTGACTGACAATTGTTTTCTGAAGTGTTCCTGAGCCCACGTGGTGATATCCTTTACCGAATGATGTTGGCTTTTGATTCAGTGCTGTCTGAGGGATTCAAAGTTCGTTTTTGGTCTTGCCATTTGTTTTCAGAGATTTCTCTGGACTTTCTGAATGTTCTGATGATATTATGGACTGTAGATATTAAAATTCCTAAATTTCCTTCAATTGTACATTGAGAAACTCTCTTAAACTTCTGAATTATTTGCTCAAGCAGTTGTTCTCAAAGTGCTGAAGCGCCTACCTGACCTACAACTTCTGCTTTTACAGTCATACTGTAATTTCTTGATTATAACATGCACCCCATATTTTCACGATTTTTGCCTGAAAAAACACTGTACTCCAATATAACATGCACTCAAATTTTGCCAAAACCTTACTCTCTCAGACAACTCTAAGATTACCTTTATTCAAAGTTTTAATTAATGAAATTTCAGTATTTTCACAACAAATACCATACACTATTTGCTCTCTCAAATGAATGCGTAAACACCTTTTGCTTCACGCATGCACAATTACTTGTTTTCTGTCCAAGCATTCTTACTTGTCGTGTACCAACCAATCATAGAGCAACCATCAACATGCCGATGTCTTTGACCAATCACATCGCAGCTACTTTGCGTCCCCTTGCTCAAAAGATGGCAGAGCCCTGTTTTTGCCTGTGTTTTTGCAGAGAAAGAGAATATTTCTGCTTTTTGTATCAGATGTGTTGCAATCGCGATGTTGGTGAGACAAAATATAGCAAATATTTTTCTTGTACTCGTGTATAACATGCACCTGAAAAATTAGAGCTTATTTAAAAGCTAAAAAGTGTGTGTTATAATCGAGAAATTACGGTACCTCTTGAAGCCACATGGAAATATGAGGCTGTCAAGTGTAGGTATTTTTTTTCTTTTGTTATTGTTCCTAAAAATAAGTTCAAAGCTTTAAACCCAGTATTTTCTTTTTTTTTTGGTTATTTGAGGAAATTGGGACATTTCCCCCCTTAATGCGATATTCAAATTACAGCAGCAGGATTCATTTCTCCCTTCATTATGAGCCATGATTTAACAAAGGTAAAAAAAAGTCCTTTATTACTACAGTAAACTCAGCTTTATGTTTGCAAACTTTATTGACACACTTCAGCCATCTATGACATTAAATTATAGAGATCAGAGCACACAAAATGTTGTTTGTTTACTCGCTGTAATTACTTATAGCCCTTGCTTCCTCCCATTTGGCAGTGTGCATTAATGCTAAATCTGCCATGACTACAGAGGAGCATCATCAGAGAACAACAACAGCAGGAACTATTTAAAGGGCAGTTGGTGATCATACTGCATATGGGGGGTGTATTATTTTCCTTGAGTATTAAGATTAGTTATTTGTGCTCGCGATCATGCTTTGGGGTCTCGGGTCTCTTTTGAATTAGAGACCTTTCAGTTTCATCCATCCAGTATTTCCCACACATGGACATAAGTCAGGCGAACAGCTGCATTTCTTTTAATCTGTAATTTCCATTAGAGAGACTTAACCGGCACCTCCTTCTCATCAAAGCACTGATTTAGGTGAGATGGTTTGTGTTGGAACTGAAGCACTGTGTACTGTCATTTCAACCATCTCAGTAGTTACTGGCTGCTGACTCTTTCCTGCACTCTTCAGGTGTACTCACGTGTTAATACTACACGTCCTTGGCTATGGTGTACTTCAGCACAGTAAACTCAATAATAATGACAACAAACATATTGCAAAATGTGTACCCTATATGTGAGCTCCTTACAGCAATATTTTTTAACAATGCTGGAGTTTATGAGGGATGTGTTGATCAGAATGACTGAGTATAAGCCCAAAATAACCCCAAAGTTGCAGTCATATTCTCTGTGCTGCTCATTCTGATTCTTAGACTGGCTGTTGCTTTCCGTGTGGGTTTTTTGACAAGGGGTAGCCTAATGACTATTTCCATAATCAACCAATCAGATCATTCAGTATCTCTTATTATCAGTTATCAGACTTGTTGTGAAATTCCAGAAAACCAGCATAGAGCTGATCTGCTGGTACGGTGCAGGACGTGGAAACTGACTGACAAGACTGGGGGTGATTTGCTCCTGAACACAGTGCGTATGGAGCGTCATGCAGCGGACAATGTGGAGATTTGGGGCAAGACCCAGGCTTCAAGGTTTCAAGAAAACAGCTTTTTCTGAATTATGTAAAAGACAACACTACACTCTTGTCAAATAGGTCTATAAAGATCTATAGTCTTCTCTGAAATGGGATTGGACCAGGGGTGTGAATCTTTAAATATGCCTGGATTGGAATCTCTTCTGATTCTAAGGTTCATATTTATATTCAAAACAATTTTTGATTTGTTTAATTAGGGCTTGTGTGTTCATCGGAATCGTTTTTTCAGTTGGAAGCACTTCTTTCCAGCACTTAATGTTGCCAGATAACAAGAGCTGACCCCTGCATCTCTTATTTACACCAATATGGTAATTGACAACCGCTCAGTGTGCACTGTATTTTCCATAATTCACTGAAATATCACCCTGAAAACATGAACAATCAAGATATCAAGACAGATGACAGAAGCTGAAGGCAAGGAGAAAATTCTTTGTAAGTTTAATAGGGATGCATGATATCGGATAAATATCAGTACAGGCAGATATGAAAATTATTGCAGCTACATAAAGATGATATTTTGACTGTAAAACCTTCCATAAATGTCCCATATATTGGCAGAATGTCAAATGCATCGCAATTAATGTTGGGAGTAACAGCGTTAAAAATAAAGGCATTACTAATGCCGAGATCCTTATAGCCAGAACTAAATTTATTTCTAATGTAGTTATTTCTGTTTCCACCATAATAAAGCTGTAGAGGATCAACATAAAACTTAGATAAAAGCCTGACTATGTCTGTTTAGTTACAGAAATCAAGGTTAGACTGGCTGATTAGTGATAACAGAGTTATAAATAACAGTAGCCCCTCCCTTCACCTCTATATAAAGAAAAGGATGTTCCACCTCCAAACAAAAGGATGTTTAATAAGTAAATTAAGGGCCAATATGAAAAAAAAACATGCTACATGTAGAATTCTCTTTTTAAAAAAAAAAAAAAAAATTATATCACATTAGATAAAAAATAGCTGGAGGTCGCTTGTTTTGGGCTTGTATTTAACCGACCCGGTGCTTATTTCAGTTGCAAAATCTGGCAACCCTGCTAGATGCAACAATGGTGAGTCAAGAGCAGTCTGTCAAATTAAAACTGGTGTTTTCAGGATGCAAGTACAGGCATTACTTCAACATCACTGATATAAAGGCAAGAACACACATGTGAAGTGAACATTATGTCACAGAGCAAAGTGTTTGTCTGCGTCTGTTGTGAGTAACTCCAAAAAGGTAATGACCAAAAACACAAATAACACCGTTGATGATGCCAGCGCATCTCACCAACATCACGATTGCAACATATCTGATGCAAAAAGCCAAAATATTCTCTTTCTCTGCGAAAACACAGGCAAACACAGAGCATTGCCATCTTGTGAGCAAGGGGACACAAAATTGTTGCGATGTGATTGGTCGGAGACATCAGCATGTTGATAGCTGCTCTCTGATTGGTCGGTACACTACGACTAAGCATGCTCAGGCAGAAATTGAGTAACTGCACATGCATGAAGCAAAAGGTGTTTACGTATCCATTTGAGAGAGAAAATAGTGTACGGTATTTGTTGTGAAAATACTGAAATTTCATTGATTAAAAATTTGAATAAAGATAATTTTTGAGTTGTCTGAGGGAGTAAGGTTTAGGCAAAATTTGAGAGCCTGTTATATTAGGTATAGTGTTCTTCCAGCCAAAAATCGTGAAAACATGGTGTGCGTGTTATAATCGAAGGTGTGTTATAATCAAGAAATTACGGTATTTTTTTATCACTAGAAATACAATGCTACTGGCTGCAAAGACAATCACTGTTAGATACCTGATTAAGGTGCATTGCTGAGACTCTAATTATCACACAAATTTACCATCTGTAACCTAGAAATATAATATAAGTAAGTGAGTATAATTTAAGTTTTGGAGTGCTTCTGTATTAATTTCAGTTCTTTTCATCCAAATTAAAGCAAATGTGGGTGGTAAAGTTTAAAGAACCTGGAGTGTTCTTTATTTTTTGCAGCAGACACTCAGAAGCAAAGTCCAGCTGTGTGGAGGTGGAGAGGACAAACCGGCCTCCGAAAACCATCTGCCAGGTTTTATCCTCTCACACTGACCAGGTGTGTGGGCTCCACTCAATAAGCTCAATGTTTACTCAGCAGTCATAAACACCAACTGCTACGCTGGAGCTTAACGTGACTCTCCTCAAGATCACGTTTCCACTTTTCTAAGTAATAACTTCAGAAGAGTTTCAGTCATTTTTCATTCACACTTCTATAAGTGACAAAGCTGTATGAGCTCTTCATGTGTTATGTGTTTATTAACGGTCTGTTTGTGCCGGTCTCCTCTCAGGCGCATGTGTCAGGCTTGAGGCCGGCACTACACAGGGGCAAGAGGGGGCACTGCCCCCCTCAAATAAATGTTTTGCCCCCTCAAATCAAAATTTTAGAAGTTGAGAAAGCACATTTCAGTATACCTACAAAAGATATATATATTATAAATTGACAAAAGTAACTGCAGTAGCGGAAAAATCCACCGAAAAACAGACAAAATACAGTCTCTGCTTCCTCTCATTTCTCTGTCCCTCCATTGTATCTTCACAGGCTGCAGACCCACCCGAACACACGCACACAAACAGCCCTCAGTAATCATCCAATCAGCTGTTAGTATGCAAATGAGCCCAGACGGAGCCTGACTGTGGTGTCAGGTTTCAGCCCGGAGCGGAAGACTCTGAAGAAGCAGCGAAGCTCTGTCAAATTCCTCTTAGTGACCGTCAGATAATTGATAAATAAAAATATTCCTGGATCCATCCGGATCCAGGAATTTTTTAAAGGATTCTTTAACATTGCGAGATAGGATCATTTGTGCATATAACACCACAAAAAAATCTACCTTGGCAGAGGTTTGCGCTCTCCTAGTGCTTTCTAGTTGGAGAATAAGAATATCCAGTTCAGGTGAACGTTATGTTGTTGGTTGTAAAAATCTTGATATTTTATTTTGTTTTACATTTTTATTTTTCAGTCCCCCAGCCACCTTATTGTGGTCAGGGGGGTTTGTGTGCTGCAGCGACCTTAAAAGCTAAAGCTATACCAGCAGAAGCTTAGTCTTCAGGTGGGACACTCAAGTTGGACAGGTCTGAAGGTAGAGGCCTGACAGTGCAATCCACTTCCAGGTTGGGGTTGGACCCATAGCTAACAACCCAATTCCATGAAGAAAACACTAAAACACTGTTACTAAAAGCACAGAAATAAAGTGCTCAAGCATGATGTCTACGCACTATGCATGATGCCCCCTTCACATTTCTGACTGCCCCCTCATATGTGCCAGCCTAGAACCGGCCCTGGTCAGGCTTGGTTGATCATGGATGTAACAGAGCGGCATTGAAGAACTGGGTTGAGCTGGATGAATGAGAGTCTGACCTCTGCTCGTTAAACAGAAAAATGCTTTTTCAACATGCAGAAAACGCACCCCTATATCACATATGAAGAGGTTTTTCATGATGTAAACACACACCTGGATAGAAACCACATACAGATACGTCACCTTCGAATTAGGAAAGGGAGATATACAAGGGCTGATTGATAAGTTGTGAGCCTTGTATTGAAGAAGATAAGCAGGGATGTCCTTTTTCAGCTCTACTATTCCCTGACTATTTAAGGCTGTGTACCCGAAGACTGGTGTCATTTGGTCAGTTTATGTTGAAGAGGTAGCACTCTAAAGTAAACAAGGCAAGTGACTTTTGCAAAATGGACAAAATGCCCCTGTTCACAAGTCTGCCATTGCCATTAAAGATTGTGGCTTTGAATTGATTGAGCATCCACCTTATTCGCCTGATCTTGCTCCATCAGACTTTCATCTATTTCCAAAATTGAACAAGGCCATTTCCGGTACCCACTTTCGGTCAGATGATGACGTCATACATGCAGTGGAGGACTTTCTGAACGGTCAAGAAAAGGACTTCTTTAAAAGTGGCATTGAGGCCCTTAAACATTGCTGGCAAAAGTGTATAGATATTGAAGGGGATTATGTTGAAAAATAATGCAATATGTCTGCCAAAAGTCAAACCCTTAAATATGAGGCTCACAACTTATCAATCAGCCTTCATATGTAGTTTTTAAGATCAAGTGACATATATACTTAAATAAGGCCTGTGGTCAAACCAACATACACTGGACCCTGCTAGTACCAGATTGGATCCACATTTGCCTTCAACAAGGTGCTGGAAACATGCCTCTGGAGATTTGGTCCATACTGAAGTGATAGCTCAATGTTTAATTTTGTCACCATCAGCAGCAGCATGAACTGCTGATACAAGACAGGAGGGATCCATGCTCTCATGATGTTTACACCAAATTCTGACCCTACCATCTGAGTCTCAGAAATCCAGACCAGTGTTAATTTTGACAGCACTTAATATATATAACTATAATTTAGTTTTAGTTATAGTCTTTTGCCTGATATATCTTTTAGTTTTAGTCATAATTAAGTAATCTAAATTGTTAAAATTTTAGCCTAGTTTTAGTTGATGAAATCACATAACATCTTAGTCGACAATAAATCTTCTGTAAACTTAGTCAACTAAAATATGAAGTGTAAAGGGTAAGGCATTTTTTATGTTTCCTTGAATTTCTGAAGTCATGTTTTACACTTGGATAAAATGAAACATCTAATAACCCTTTACTGAATGCTAGTAAAGTTTGAATGTATAAATTAACAGAAACAAATGTAACTTTTGTGTGAAATGCAATCAACTTTATTTAGGCTACCTGGCAGAGCATCTCAGTTACAATACCAGAATTGACAACAAACAGTGAACCTGCTCTACATGAATATATCAATTCATACAGAGAGTAGCTCTGACTGGATTGCTCCCGCCACCACTAAGCTAAGGCAGTTGTGATTGGATGTCCCCCTTGACTCATCTAACCTTTCCACACAACCAAAGTAGCTGTGATTGGATGTATTCCTAACTTTCTATCGCCAGCCAATCGCAGGGCCACATAGAGAGACCATTCACTCTCACACTCATACCTAAGGGCAATTTGGAGTGAACAATCAACCTAATGAGCATGTTTTGGTCTGTGTGAGGAGGCTGGGGTGCCCAGGGAGAACCCATGCATGCAAACTCCACACAAAAAGGCCCTGACCCGGAATCAAACCAGCAACCTTCTTGCTGTGAGGCATACCTGCTGTATCACTGTGCCACCCTTTACAAAAGACAGGACAATGTAAATACGATACAAACTGCTGACAACAACACACACCTCTGCAGTAATAATTAGGAAGCAGTGAAGGTCCATAAAACATCTGTATTATCCACATACAGGCACAGGTTCAGGTGATGCGAGGCCTCCAAAGTGAAAATAATTTCCTGGGATATAAAAAGCCCGTCTTGTGTTCCCTAAATGTGAAATGTTGCCAGCAAACATTATGCCAGATGGCCTCCTCCTGAAGTATAGCTCACCCATATGTCAATCCACAGTAATGACTCCCAACAGGTTCACAGAAGGGAGGAAGGTTACGCGCAGCCATCGGCTTCAAATGCTACAAATCTCTCAGCAGACACTTCAGATCCAGGAGCCAGCTCTGAGACTGACATTTGGATGATTACGGCCTAGTTTATGTTTTTTTTAAGTTATTTGATCTCTGTGATAATCTAATGAATCAAACATTTGTGGATACCAAATATAGAAATATGATGAATGTGACGTGCAGGTTGTTACACGAGGTGACGAATGACGTTTCTTCTTTTTTGAATGACAAATTATGAGGAATGATGCTGTCCTCTGGTCTGATTGATCTGCTCGGGTCAAATGTTTAAGCGTCTCATTCATCATTTTCAGCGGCTGACGAGGACACTCATTCCCCAGTGTCCTATCTCCATTTCTACGTCTTCACTGAAATTTCTTTGGAAAGGTGGATTCAAATTGTCCGCTTCTCCCTGGGAGCATGTGTTTGCATGTGAGCGTGACAGGATGGACTTCTATTCATCCGCATGGCACAGATGAGCAGAAAAGCGAGCATTTCTCTCTGAGGCTGATGTTCTGCTGAAAGCTCCAAGGACGAGTCTTTGTGCTGTGAGAGAAAATCTCTGCACCTTCAACTAAAGGTTAACAACTCAAATTCAATATGTCACGGTCTCCATGGAGCTAACATAAAGACTTTTTTATTAGCAGCATGCAGCAGCTTCACTTTGACTTCAGCATGTTTCAAGGACTCTTCAATGCAGGTAGATTTTCACTTAGAGGAGAAAAAGGAAAGAAAACGTGCATTTGCTGCTTTTGTGAGAGACTATTTGATTAATTTTGAGACTAAAATAAAGATAAATGAATAAAAAAGATAAAAAATGTGATGTTTAATCTCTATTAGGTACAAAAAACTGGGTGTGTTGACTCAAATCTTCAAATCTAACAAAGACTTCATCAGTTTAAAGATTTCTTTATGAGTGTTTTTATGATTTCCTCAGAAAAACAGGACAATGTTGGGAAATCAGAGAGAGACAGAGTGAGGAATGACATGCAGGGAAGAAGCCACGTGTTGGATCTTAAGCCAGGCTGGCTGCTTCAAGGAGTACAAGCTTTGGACGTGGAATGTGCAAGCCACTGACTATCTAGACCAGGGATGGGCAACTTTGGTGACCATGAGGGCTACATGTATGTTGTTCTTACTTCCAGCAAAACTGGAACAACCAATAAGACACTGAAAAATAACCGAAAATTATGGAATAACGATAAGCTTTATATTTCAAGTTCTTGGGATTTTCATTTTTGATCAATCAGTCCTCGACACCATCCATGGCTGTTTAAGGGTTTTTATTATTTTTTTTTGTTTTTTAACTTTTTAAGGAATAAAAAAAAAATTGCCAATTGTTTCAATGCCAAGCTTATTTATGTGAAAATTGCATCTTCTCAAAAGTATCTATTTGGAGATGCAAGGTTTCTACCTGACAGCACTGAAATATAGCTTCGGCAGAACTTGTCTTGTCAACATTAATATTTTAATCTCAGAAGCAAAAAATAAAGCTCTTTTTAATGAGATTAATGTGGATTTACAGCAGATTAAATGTATTCTTAATGCAATGAGCCACTGGTCATTAAATCTGAATACAGCAGCTCTGCTTCTGATTTTTATATACCTCATTTTACAGTTTCACAAAACAGGACATTACAACATCAAAAAGGAAATAAAACCATGGAGAGCTCAGGATTGTCTTATCCAAAAAACTTAAGTTACTCTAACATTTAATAAATCAGTATTTGTCATTAGAATTTCAATACATTTAGAGTTAGAATTTAAATAAGTATTTTATCTATTTATCTGTTTATCTATATACAAATAATGTGTTAGAATTGTTAACCTTTAGGGTTATATAGTCTCATCTAATTCTGTGGCCTATAAAAACATCAGTATCAGTCTCAGTTTGAGTCATAACCAGACAAAACTTTAACCAAGACCTCCTTTACGATCTCTTGGGTTTTCTTTGTGACTTCAACAGCTGTCTTCGTGCCACCTCTGCATAATTGCTTCATTCTCCTGAATTTTGGTTGGTTAATATATTCAGAACTCTCAAACTGAACTCATAAATACATGCAAATCAAATCTGAAACCACCTCCACCAAGAACTAAAGGAGTGCTCTTTCAGAAACTTTGCCTGATCTCCTTAATTCATTTTTCATTTCCTCTCTGAAGCAATCTCTGCAGCATTCACAGTCAGACTGCCTCAGTGGTTCGCTGTGACTTTGTGTTTCTATTTTTTTTTGTTCAACTCCTCAGATTGGAGTCATCATGGTGTATACAGAGGTTGATTTCTCTGCCGTTGTGATGGCACCATTTTACCCCTGAGATTCCCCTCTGAGCCTGTTGCCAAGCAACTCCTGACAGTTTGTGGATGCAGAAGCTGATGTGATACTAACATGTTCTCTCTAAACTTAAAAATCCACACAGGCTAAAAAAGATGACTTCATAACTTAAACTTGTTTATATTTTCAATAAGAAGACAACAGAAGATAATCATAGCAGTGCAATAAAGACCCAGAGGAGTCCTCATTCAGAGACACCACTGGAGCTGCAGTCTGGTAGTTTTATTTCTCTGTGAGGTCCAAAATTAAGGGTACAGTTTGGAGTCATTTTGAGGGACCAGGGTGGTTTTTCTGGCAGTGTGATTTGTTGAAATAATTTCTTCAATGGTTTAGGTGCAGGTTTTGAGTTTAATTTTAGATTACAAGGATGGTTAGGTGTATGATGTCTACTTGATGCTTAAAATGAAGATTAGGGTTGCAAAATTCTGTGAATTTTCAAAGTTGGAAACTATCCATGGGAATCAATGAAAATAAACGTGAACAAACCTGGAATTTACAAAATTTAAGGTTGGCCCTCAGCAGAGATTTTAGTATGGTAAAATATTTTTTGCATAATCTTATCTAAAACAACCAGATTTCACGCAAGTATACTTGAGAATCTCTCTGCTATTCCTCAATCACATGCACACAGCACAGTGTTTACTGCAAGGTATTTAGGCCACGCCCCCTACATGCACTGTCAGTCCTCATCACGTGCACAGATGATTTTCCAGAACCCTGGACTATTGAGGACATACATTTGTGCACATGGAAAACATAAATGTATTTGAAACTGATTGTACAATGAATAATTCAAACTTGATCAAATTCTGTCAAATAAATCTGTTGAAATGTTTTTAAATTGTATAATTTTGCAAGAATGTCTGCCTATGAAGAAACAAAATGTTTATTTTTATGTTTGGATATAACAGGCTTTGTTTAAATGACCCCCAATTTTCAGTAAATTCCCATAATCCCCATTGAAAGTTTCCAGTTTGATATATTTTCAAAATTCTCCAGCTTAAATTCCCATGGAAAGTTTCTGGAGGTTTTCCACCCTTTGCCCTCCTCATCATGGTTATGGAAATCAAACTTCCATTAATAGAGGTTCCTAACATTGTTTGTGTTCTCCCTTATGTCAGATAATGTTTGAGTTAGTCCAGAACAATTAAATAGTAGTGTTTGACGTGCCTGACTAAACCAAAAAGCAACTTTTGGTCAAATAAGAAACGTGTTAGTCACTACAGAGAAACGTGTTAGTCACTACAGAAAGACTCAAAGAACACATATTTTGACTTGACTAAGGTTCAGAAGTTTAATTCAATGACTTCTAGAGTTCATTCACAATCACCTCTGTTTAAGACAATCCACTAGTTTTCACATACTGAGAGTAGCCCTGACTCAGCCGTATTCTCTCTCTGTCTCTCTTCAAGGCCCCCGTCCCCAAAGTTACAGCTCAGGACTTATATAGTGAAAATCTTTGTGGAAGTATCCTTTATCACTCACGGGGTTTTGCCTTGCTAAAGTTTAGCTGCCAGTTTATGGACATGCAGTGCTTTTAGCAGCTTCTTTGGAACATTTACTGTACTTGATCTGTTACTGTACTTGATCTGTTACTGTACTTGATCTGTAATTACCTTATCTTTCAGTACTTCTCTTGTATCCTGCAGCTGCTGTATATTTTGGAATTTCCCCCTGTGGGACTAATAAAGGATATCTTATCTTATCTTTATCTTACATTTAAGACTTAAGCTTGGATCCAAGCTGTTGATACAGCAGTAAACTGCAATGTAACGTTTGCAGCCGTGGATCAGTGTCAGCACATAGTCAGTGTCAATGTTTTAAGGTGGACAACGACGCTCTGCAGAGAAAACATACTAACATAAACCTATAGAGGAGAGAACATGTTGTAAACACATTCACTGCACATGAGGTGGACGCTGTGCTGTTCTGTATGTGTGCTTCACTCTGCTGTTTGTGTTGGAGAAATCTCTCTCTAATGTGCTGCTTCTATTAGCCAGCTGTAGAGAAGCACACTACACTGCAAGCCCTAAACTTTTCAGCCCAATATGATAACACTTCTTTTTTAGATAGTCATCACCCATACCTGTACAGTAAATTGTGACAGCCCGCGGAGAGAGCAAACCTCCCCCAAGGTAGCTCACATTTTGCTGTTACAGCTATAAGCAATAGTTCTACATTAAAGTTAGCATCGTAATATGATTCCTTGATCCTGAAAACCCGCACCTAGCACTCAGAATAATGTTGATATCATTATTAGTTCGACATTTATTGAGCAAAAACGATTGTTTGCTAATGGTGGTTATATGTAACCTGACACGCCAGACGGACAGTTCCAAATATCTGCCACAGAAATATTTCCATCTGGTCCATCTGGGAAAGAGCAGTTTGAAAATGTTTTCAGGGGCAGAACCTTCAAAAACAACTGCAGCTGGTGATTAAACGATCGTTCTGCTCGTCACACTCTTCACAGACCAATCATATCAAGCCACAGTATGAAGTAGCGGCTTGACCCTGTTGTTAGCCGTAAGCTTAAATTATGTTTCAGTCCTTAGACTATCGTCTTAAATTAAATTACACCACACAGATGTATCTTTTGCCACTTATATTTTCCACTTCAGTGGACAATAATGAATTATTCTATTCTATTCTATTCTATTCTATTCTATTCTATATGTGACACGAACCTCATCAACAACACTCCCCACCAAGTTCTCCCAGTAAACTTCTGAAAAAAGCATATTTCACCAGGTATCACTGAGTAACTATGACTCTGGGCTACCAAACTACTGGTATCGTTCGCGCAGCATCCCTCCCAGTTTCCCAGCAGTGATTCCCGGTCAGGAGAAGAGCAAAAACATGATTTCCCGTAAAAGAGGTTTAAGTGATGTTCTTTGTCCTCTTTTAAACAAGAAATTGAGTCAATTTCTGATAAAACTGCAGAGATTGCCGCATCCACGGAGACTGTTTCAGAAGCCGCCATTATTTTCAAACATGCAGTCACTTCCTGCTCTCGTCACATCTTGAGTTTCCGCCACTCTTCCCTGATTGGGCCGTTAAGCATTCAGTCGAGAAATCATTGAACACAGGAGGTTGGCAAGACTGACATGTCAGTTTTCAGACAATGAATCAGGCAGGTTCGTTAGCTCTGCAAGGCTAAGTTATCTGGATCACCCCCAAAATCTCATCTTTTTTAAGTTGGGCCATTACCAACATCTCCTGAAAATTTCAGCAAAATCCTTCTAGTAGTTTTTTCATGATCTTGCTAACAAACAAAACAAAACAGCAAAAACATAACCTTCTTGTTGGAGGTAATATTTGTGTTCACAATACAAGAGCGAGCAGACAGACAGATGGACAATCAAAAACCATTAAGCCTCTTGTTGCATCTGTGAAGGCATATAAAAGTCATTTGAGGACCTTGAGAGAAGTTTTCCCCTCAAAGTAAAACAAGAAAAAGAAGAATGATTCCAGTTTTAAACATTTACTCTTTCAGGAGGGCACTCGTCTCTTTATCCCTTCAAACACTTAAGGAGTTCTTACATTACATCCCTTTGGTAAATATTTCAGCACCCTCTTGACACATTTCCCCAAATCCACATCTTATCTGCCTCACTTTTCCATCTCTATCCGGCTCACCTGCCTCTCTGTATCATCTTACCACAGAGGTCAGTGCTCTAACAGCTGTTTCCTCCTCTCCATGGCTCTCGGCTCTCTCTCCCTCTCTATCCAGCGGCTCTATGAGAGTGTAATTTTCCTGCGCAGGAGCCACTTGTTGGCCTGGCACAGCTTCACTCTGTAAAACCTGGCTGCCTACGAGCTGAACGCCGAGTCGCTGGAGTTACTCACTCTGGCAGCTTGATGGATGTAGCGCGAGGTCGCTGCCGCTTTAAATACTTCAACTACGTCTGCTCGAGAATTCTGCCGGAAAGGATGGACAAGCTCCCTGCGCAGTGTACCCAAGGAGGAGGAGGAGGAAGAGGAAGAGGAGAGGGAGGGCGTGTGGAGTACATTTAGGTTAGCTTCATGCACACACAGCCTCCTTTCTGTTTTATCTCAATGCTCCAAACCCAGATCTGTTTTTATTCAGACTGCACAGTGCAAGAGTCCGGTATAAAAACACCCTTATTTGTTAGGGCCCGACCAATATGGATTTTTTGAAGCCGATGCCGATACCGATATTTGGCAGAAAAAATACCGATTACTTATTAATTGGCCGATTAATTAAAAAATTTAAAAAATGAATTAAAAAAATGGTCCAAAAACACTTACAACAATGAATATATGAATTACAGGCAGAACGTTTTACCATTTTACAATACTTTGTCACTAAGTATTTGTTTAACTTTACAACAGAGGGGAATTTCAAGTACAAAAACATGCAAAGCATTAAACCTCTGGGAAATTAATTATAAAACCTTAAAAAGAGTCACTCTTTATCGTGTCTTGTTGATGAAAATAATAAGAAGCTAGGTTATAGTACAGGTAGAACAACTTTTAAAAAGTTGTAAACAGGTCATTGTGAGAGGAAAGCAACAACATTCTTTTCATTAGCCTCTTTTATTTTTCTCCTTTGCAACTTTCAAGAGCAAAAAACTTTCAAATACAAAATAAAATAGTGGGCAAAACTGCAGTCAATTCCTGCAAAATGAAATAAATAACCTTATTTAAAATGTAAATATACAGATGAATTATGAACTCTTGTCCTGTCACATCTGCCTTTCAGTCCCAGAGTCCTCATTAGTGTATCAGAAGTAGGTTTTAGTGCTGGTAGAACCACTTTTTTATTGTACACATGAGGTAATATGTGTGAGGAAATCAGAATATTTTGTGGGACACTGCACATATTGCACAAACTTCTTTAAACAGGCCTGATTAAAGTTCCCAGCTATGACAAATGCTCCCCCTGATGATGTTAAACAGCTCCGAGGGAGCAATGCTAATGCTAGCATAGTTAGCTAGCTAGCTAGTTAGCTCAACTGCAGCGTCGGGGACAATCAGGTGAAGCCAGGTTTCCATAATAATCATCACAGAACAGTCACAAATAAACCGATCCCCTGCCATCAGAAGGTCCAATTCGTCAGTTTTGTAAATGACGGATCTGGTATTGGTCAGCTCATCAGTTTCGGTCTTGCGGCTGCTTCTGTAGCTGAGCAGAGAGCCCGGTGCTCTCGCTATGTCCAGCGGTATACTGTGCGAGTGCTGAAAGTCGGTTGTTATGTTTGACTTGCAGGCAAAAACAACATTCAGCAACTCTGTGTGACTGTAGCTGAGTTTTGCCCCATACATTCCATCATCCATACACACAGCAGAGATCTTACAAAATATACATATATAAAATCTTACAAAAAGACATGCAGCTTGAAAGTGATTGTTTATAGTAAACAGACAAAAATATTAAGTAAGTTTTCTCTTTCTAAATAATACAACTCAACTTCAAAACACTGAACTAATCCTTTAATGAAAGAGAAAAGAGGTCACAAAGGACCTCCTAAACCACCACCACCATCACTGATGATGTTCTCGTGGGAATCACTGAATGTGTACATCGGTGGTCACCAAACTTTTTCTGACCAGAGATCATCAATGATGCTGGCACAAGAAACTAGATCCAGCAGCCTTTGTAAAAAACATCACTTTCACTGGATAATTTAATTTTACTAAAGCTAGTAGATGCAATTTTCAATGTATCAAAAACCTTAATAGATAAAAACAATCAGATTTGCTTTCAACAACTTGTGCAGCCTGATCAAAACTCACAAGGTTTTCAGACTGGAACAGTGCATGTCAGCCTGCACACACTTTCAACAGTCTAACCATCTTTTTACAAAAAAGTAACATGATGAAATGGTTAGACCACATTTATTAGCTGGAGTCACCAGATCCATACATGCCTATGGATATGTGGACCTCCCTATGGACTGTAACAGATTAAAACTTCTTGTATGTCCTGTGCTAAAGATCTACTAGAAATGTCTCAAGTATCTGCCAGTACATCTTTGAGACCCCTGTTGCATATGATTATGCTGTTATTACCTTTAGTCATGTCATGAGCACCACACAACACACAAATGAAGAAAAGGGTGTGTACCTTTAAGCCATTAAAAGGTTTCCCACAGAGCTATTCCAATAACTAAATCCCTTAAAAATAATCTCAACATAGAAAAATAACAATAAGTAACACACAGCCTGTTTCAGGTTTTGATTTAATTGATCTGTATCTCTGCTGCTGCAGTCTACGATGGTACTCCTCTTGAAACTTTGTGTATGGGACATGTCACACATAATGCAATCATTCTCCAATGTGACACAGCAGTTCTTAAAGATACATTAGATTTGATAGAAAATCAGATAGAACTTTATTAATCCCTTAGGAAGACTCCTTCAGGGAAATTAAGAAAAGCTTTAATGGACGTCAGTATACTCACTGAGGTTTAATCATTAAAAAGGATTTTTGTACCCTTTAGGAACCTTTTGTACCCTTTAGGAACTGTAACGGATGTCCCAAATCGATTTCTTGTATTTCTCGTATGAAACCCATACCAAAGCCAAGTCAAGAATCACAGACATGGCGGGTAGGGCTTAATGATTTATCATATTCTGATTAAAATCGCGATTTCAGACGACGTGTTCATGTGATCACCAAAGCTGCAATTTTTTGCCTGACTGACCCAGGATCTGTTGTGTCAACTGTTTGTTAGTAGCAATGTTGTCACATGTCAGTGCTCATGTCCAAAATCATCAACGGTTGACATACTGGTTTGGCATGGCTGGCTTTTTGCTTTATTGGAATTGTTGAAATTTTTTTTAATTATTATTATTATTACGTATTTAACATTTTTTTAAGCTAAGACAGTCAAAGACGGCTCTTTAAGTTCTTCAGTTTAAATAACTGTCATTGGTCAAGGACTTTAAGGAGTGTTCATGCATGTTTCTTGTTAATAAATACATTTGGAAGCAATTCTTACCTTTAGTTTTCATCCTTGCTTATAGAGCAATAGCTTTTAATGTTTGATGGTATGATTTAATTTTCTGTCAAGCTGGTAAATGTTACTGTAAACATAGTGAATATTGAGCTGAAGCTTGATTTGAATAATATTGTGAATTGAATTTTAATTGCAATATCTGCCAGAAAAAAAATCACAATTACATCTTTTCCTAAAATTGATCGGCCCTAATGGCAAGTCAAACTAGAGATGAAATCTGTCAAGAGCAAATAATTTTTAAAACAGGTATCAGGTTTTAGAAACAATTTACTCATATTTTGAGCCACCCTCACAAAAGATGCTCCTCTGATTTTGCTGTTCTCTCCTAAAATATCACACAAACCAATTCAACTTGTTTTGCTCAATAAATGTGCACAAACACTGACTTTGACTCCAGCTCACAATGATCTTTTTGTAAAGACAAAAACATGATAAGGCAATAAAACAGTGATAAGAAGTCTAAAAAAAGCTTTGATAAATAAAAAAAATGTCTTCTTAGGTTGTAAAGATTGAAAATCTGAACCCAGGTCTTTGTCAGTGTGTTATATAAAGGGCCCTGCCTGTCAAACTGAATGCATTCATATTCAATAATCCACAGATTCACTTTCTCTTTGGCCTCAAAGAGACAAAAATAAATCTGAAAAGGTCGTGGCCCTCAGAGACCTGTTTGTGAAGGAGGTTTGGCAGCGCTGACAGAATGGATTTAAGAAAATCATCAGAGTCACTGTTACAGGAAAGTATGCAGAGCAGGAACGATCACAAACTGAAACCGAAAAACATCCTCAGTGATGAAGCTGAAACTAAGGTCAAAAGCCAAGAAAAACCCAGGATCTGTCTGTCAGAGACACTTAATGTCATGAAAGTGAAGCTCCTGCTTAAATGTATCTCAACAATTTAAGTTTTAAAGTAGTTTATGTGCTCTTTCCAACATAATACTTTTTCAGGAATTGTTTTTTAAGGATTTTGGTATCACAAAATCTCCTGACTACACTGGCTTTTCTAAAGCGGCAACAGGGAGCTCCACCTATTGGATAAAAGGTCATTTATTTAAGGTTAGGTCTAAATATGCCAAAAGCTGATGATTTGGTGGTGCTAAGTTTTAATGAATCAGTGCGTAGCTGAGGATTGACACTAGTTATGAAGAGATGATTGGCTGGTTTGAGGATGTCTGTCCTCCATTGAAACCAAAGTCTGACAGTCTGTTCGAGCATCATGGCAAGAAGAATTATGAGGATTTGAAAAAATAATTTTGATTAATTATTGTGATTCTGACATGACAATTTTTTTTTTTCTGACACCTCTAGTAGAGCCCATACTGACTCCAACTTAGCTTAATTAATTCACTGGTAAACAAGTTGTTTACAGTTAAACTTTTAAACAGGGTCCTCGCAATAAAAATCTTCTTTTGCTATCATTTCAAATGTTTTGTTGTAAAACGACTTTATCAGGGAATTAATGCTCTCAGTGGCACCTAAATATAATCCAGGAGGAAAGAAATGAAACTCCAAGAGGTCAATTTCTGAACTGAACTGACCAATTAAAAATCAGAACAGACTGGGACCACATGGGAAAGTGTGCCTTAAAGTGACAGGAGCTCTTACAGAGCGTCTCAGACAGAGTGAGAACTGAGGTGGATCAGGGGTTTTCAGTTTTTGAAAACTAGAGGGTTCTTTGAACATCCAGAGTTTAGGCAAAAATACTGGCTCCTTAAAGACACTATTTTAAATACAGGCTACAACCTACTTCACACGTCAATCATGCCCCTTCTTAGGGCTGGGCAATCAATCGAAAAATAATCAAAACTGACATTTAGACCCTCTAATCGAAGTAATTTTACTGATGTCAATTATTTTGATTATTTTCCCTGTGTAAGTCACGTGACCGCATCCCATCCATACAGTCTGCATTCACTTTCGCCAAGAGCAAAGGACATGCTGCCAACATGGAGGAGACAAGCGCCAATCTATCAGAGGACCATCAAGGCAAGAAAAATGCCGTCTCTGTTGTTTGGGCACATTTTGGATTCTTTGCAGAGGACATCGAGCAGAAAGAATTTAAGTGTAAATACTGCAGGAAGACCGTTTCGACAACTGTCAGTAACACCACCAATTTGTTCCAGTGTAGTATAAAATAATCATTCATTAATCTTAATCAAGGTAAGAGCTTCAATTAATCGTGATACTTAGATTAGGTAATATTGCCCAGCCCTACCCCTTCTTATCTAAAACTAGTTATCCTTAATAAAATTAAAAAGTGCAATAAATAAATTCACCCCTTGTACAGTGAAAGCCTTGAGATACATTGAACAAGTTGACCAAATAACTCAGATTGCTTCCAAGTTTCCTTACCGTGGATCTGCCTGATTCAGTGTCTGTAATCAGTCAGATCCATCTCGCCAAGCTCCAATCTACAACGACTATGAGCGCCCCAAAGCGGGACAGCCCAATCAGAGTGCTTTTGAGCAGGAAGAGGTGAAGCTAAGAGTGACACGACAGCAGGAAGTGACTGCTCGTATGGAGATTAGAATAGATGCTAACAGCCTTAGTAGCAGTTTTATAAGGTCTTGACCACATTTGTTTATTTAAAGAAAATAAAACATCAAGAGTGACAGTACCTCCTAATTGAAATGATATTTTCAGTCCACTTCTGACATATTTTATAAAGAGATGGTTGTACAATATTGCTCACTACATTATCTGATTGGCCAGTGATCAATGTGATGGAGAGAACAATCATCCAATCACCTGCTGGATTTGCTTTTGAAAGGTTCTGCCATCCCTAAACAGTTTCTATGGGCTGCTTCTTCGATGGACTACTGAAATATGTTGAATGGCCCATCTGGACTGTCAGGTTAGAAGTTTCCTGCTGCCAGCCTCCAACAGACTCTGAAGGAAGTGCAGTTTGTTGACACTTTTGCATTAGCTTCATTTTTCAGCCCGCATGGCTGTTGACATGGGGGCACCCTTTGACCTGTCCCCAAGAGCAGTGAACTCCTGCACAGTCACAAAGACAGCAGATAACATCATGACAACAGAGGATGAAGACAGGTCTGGATCACAGTTGTAGTCTGGCCTTTTTGTCAGCCAAGACTGGACAGGGTTTTTAATCAGTAGTCCAACATGGTGCCTTAGTTAGAGATTAAAAAAAATAGTTTGATCCAGCCATTAAGAAGCCCTCCTCAGCTTTCCCTGAACAAATAATCACTCATGATGTCTTTATCCCCAAAGGTTACATTTGTAAACTATCATCACCCAGCTCACCCTGACAGATGCTTTCAGCTGTGATGCCAGAGATGCTTCAGACGTTTGTAATCAAATGATGCTAATTAAACAGAGATGCCTGCAGTGCTTTGGATCCGCCTGTCTCGGCAGATAATACACATGGTTTGTACCTCAGAGCAGGACAGGAAATTGGGTGAGCATTGCCAGATAAATGTAATCTGATTACTGTATACATCATATGTCCCACTTCATGATTTACCCTGATCAGTGTCCTCAAATGACAGAGAAATGTTGATATTAAGTCTGGGTTAAATATATGGCCATTTTTTAGAGACAATGGCAGCACACTTTAAAGGGTTAGTTTAAGGCAACCTCTGCCTCTGGATATCTCCCTCCAGGAACAAAAGCTCCCAAGTTCCTTTACTGGTACTCATAATTACTAGTACCATGGGCCTCTAGCAACCCCACTTCAAAAAACCTGTACTAACTCTTTAAGAACATCTGCAGCAAAATATGACCTTGGATTTCTAAGATCTACAGTTGTTGATGATTTTTAACATGTAAAACTCTCCTCTTATGGTTGTTGCATCACTAAATTATTTGCTTCTGTCACCTGAATGACCGTGTCCCACTGAGTGTTTATTTTTGGATTTCATTAATAAATAACTCTTACTGGATTTTTACAGCTGGGGGCTTTAGTTCCACTTACAGTAACGAGAGAGCAAAGCTGTTTTAAACCCCTTAAAGATGAAACACAATGACACAAAAACAGAGACTTTAAAACAAGTCAACATAAAAAAACTGTTTTATTTTGAGCTCTTGGTGTTTTTGTTTTACGGCCTTTAGAGCTGTTCAGAATCAGGACTTTACAAGGATGGAGCTCAGTTTGTCCTTCAGAGTTTGTAAAAAGTTTCAGAGATCCTTAAACGCATTATTGAGATACTGCAAACTTACAATTAAAGGATAAAAAGAAGAACCAACGAACTTGGCCTCTGACCTACAACCTTGTAAGTCTTCTCAACTCAATCAATAATCATTATAAACATTTGGGCAAAGTTTGAGGAAAATCCATTTTATAGCTCAAGAGATTTAGTGTTCACAAACAAGGGATAAACTTAAGATGGCTAATGACCTTGCCATCTTAAGACATTGCAGTTGCAAGCAAAGGATGAAGAAAAGAACCAATGACTTTGATCTGACCTTAAAAATTGAATAAGTTCATTTTCGGGTCAGAGCAGATATTTAGGCAAAGTTCAGAGAAAGCTCCTCTAAAAGTTCTTGAAATATACCATTAAAAAGAAAGGGTAAAACTTTAGCCAAATGACCTTGCACCTTGACCTATGGCCTCCAAAATTTAATAAGTTCATTCTTTAGTCTGAGTGAACATTTACACAAAGTCTCCATGAAGTCTGTCTTAGGATATTTACAATTTTGTGTTCACTAGAAAGGGGTACACATAAGAGGACAATTATGCAAAGTCTAAATGAAGTCCCTCTTGAAATACTTGAGATTCAAAGTTCACGAGAAAGGGGTAAAAAAGGCTTCTGACATAGTCACAATCAGATACTGCATTTGCAAGCAAAAGGATCAATGACCTTCATCACTGACCTATGACCTTGAAAATCTAATTAGTTCATTCTCAAGTCAAAGCAGATATTTGGGCACAGTTTGGAGAAGGCTCTTCTTCAGCGGGGTAGACACATAAAGATTTTTGGGCTGTTTTTCCATCAAAAATAGTCCCAAGACCACCATCATTCTTCTCTTATGTCCTCTTCCATGTTGCATGTTGTGTTTTCTGGTTGTTGCCATGTTTCTTCTTTTTCATTTGATCATGTGAGATTTCTGTCTTGGAGGACTAGATTCTAGATCAGTGGTGGTACAGACTGGTTGTGTGTGGTGTGCTGTGTTGAGATTATCGGAGCACACCACACACAGTACGATCAAAACTTTTCAATGCCTGATTTTTTATTTTCATGTGTGGGTGCGCCAGACTGCGCCGTGCACGAAACTTGCAAAATGCCCTGGACACACCCTGTTGGCGCGGCGCAGGCGCGGCGCAGGGCAGGTGCCCCCCGCCTGTGCCTGGTCTATGAAATTAGAGCCCAAAGTCTCTCTTAGTATTCTTGAGCTATAAGCTGTGTCTGAAACCATTCCCTATCACGGAGATAGTGCACTATATGGTGTGTTCACCATTTTATAGTGTTGTTCAAAATCTCAGCAGTTAATTTCATTCACTATATAGTGCACTATAAAATACCCACAATGCGCAGCAAATGTGAGTGTACATACAATGTACCCTATATTGTACTCCCTTATACCACAATGCAATGCAGTCGTGTTTTTCCAGAGAAGAAGAAGAAGAAGAAGAGGAGAAAGATGGCTGCTACGGCACAAATTGGCACTGCTTTCATTTATTAATGTAAGTAATGTCTCCACCTGTGCTTGAGAAGCAGCAATTGTGCTAGAAGCATCCAAACAACAACAGGAACCATTTTCATTTTGAAAACTTCACAGTTTTAGCAACCATATAGGGGTGCGCAGTCGTAGCTCGTTAGCTAACCACAACCAACCATTACTTTAATAGCTTGCTCTAAGTAGTTAACTATTGTGGGTCGCGACAGCTCGCAATCGAGACACAAAACCGTAGATGACAAAATCAAACTTCCACACCACTGACATTTCAACAATTTATTGACATCAATACAACCACTGTTATCCTCCTGAGTGCCCGGTTTGTTTACGTGATAATTGGCGCATCCACCTGCGTCAAAGGAGTATCCGGCGCATCTACTGATGCAATGCATCTACAATGATGTTTAGAAAATTTCAGTGTAGTGTCCAAAATCTCATTCGGTCATTCCCTATTTAGCTCACTATTTCATTAACACTGTATAAGGAACAGTGAGTGAGCAGTTATAGAGTTCACATGCAAAGAAAAAACACGAGGACCAATGACCTTGATATTTGACCTTTATAATGTCTCTTCAGTTCATCCTTTAGTCAGAGAGGATATTTGTGAAAAGCATTCTTAGAATATTATGTTCACAAGACTGACATGAGATGGACAAAGAGTGTATTTTCTAAAGTTCAGAGGTAAAACCGATCAAATCTTTACCTTTGTCATGCTTCAGGAAATTCCTCTTTGTCGAACAACAGTCAGTCATTGAAACATGAAACTATAAACAGTACAGGTGAAAATTCAAGGACGTTGTGGTCTGTCTGTGTGTGTGTGCGCGTGTGTGTGTGTGAGTCATCCTGCATGTTTTGTGAGTTCTGAGCAGAGCAAGCCGTCTGCAACACCTCCAGCTCCTCACAAACTGATGTGACAAATCCTGTAAGAGCTTTGATGCTGAAAAACATCAACAGCAGAAACGCTAACCACATTACCATCGGCTATCAAGCGTGACAAGCGTGTGATGTGTTCGACTGCAGGTGTTAAACCTGGCAGCAGCCTCAGCCTCATGTATGTTAGTGCTTTTTTGTAGATAAATATGTCCACTGTGAGCTCTAAAACTGTAACGCTGCTGTAAGAGGCTGAGGGTAAGTGTGTGTGATCTTACTTTGAACGTGGAATTACATAAGTCCAATTACGGGGTGGGGGAGCAATGGGTTTGGTACGTATGGCACCTGCTCGGGCAGGTTTACATGCTTGATCGAAAAAAAAACATTAACCATCGTTCGTGTTTTCAAAGGTTTCATTCATTAATAGGATGTAAAGCTGTGGTATGTTTTGTCAACCTGACACACCAGATGGAACGCTCAATATATTTCACTTGTCCATTTTGGCAACAGCCCATAGAAAGTGTTTGGGAAGGGGCAGGATCTTTCAAAAGAATATTCAACAGGTGATTGGATGATTGTTCCATCAGTCACATTAATTATCGACCAATCAGATGATGTAGAAGCTACCGTGATATAAAATACCAAACACAAGCCACTACATAGAACAAACTACAAACATGTCAGAAGTGCAGCAAAAATATCCTTGCTATCAAGAAATGCTTTCATTGTAATTGTTCATCATTTAATAAAGAAGTGTGGTCCAGATCTGATACAACTGCTACTGAAGCTGTTAGCAGCTATACTAAGCTCTGTACAAGTAGTCACTTCCTGCTGTTGTTGATAGATAGATAGATAGATAGATAGATAGATAGATGGAAAGATAGATAGAGTGCTTAACATATTCATTAGACCACCACCCAATGTAAAGTTTATGCCACAACTACCCTAAATTAACATCACTGGTATTTACGAAAATCCTTTTTCATGTTTCTGTAATGGTTAATACACCAGTATGTTAAAGCTCTTTGACCAAAATGATAATGCTAAAATATAATTATTATTTTTATCCATTTTTTAATTTACTGTTTAAAAAAAAATTGAAAAAGGACTTTATTATTTCTTGATAAGGAAGTCAAATTTTAGTTATTTACTTGCATTTCTGAACAGAAAAAATACTTTTAGTTGTTATGCTTGATTAATTTCTGACTTTTCGCACAACAAAGTCTGTATTATCGAATCTTGAACAAATTTGGAATTTAGCAGATGAAAAGACTAATTACACAGAAGTTTCTTCTAACTCAAGTCTGTGGGAACTATCTGGAGCTCAAGACCAAAAGAGACAGTCGAGAGTTTGTAAAAACAACAGCAGCAAGAATACAAACTGTTATCGAGGCCAAAGGAGGCCATACAACATATGATGTTTTTTAGTTATGTGTGAAAAATTTAGTTGTTTCAGTCTGTTACTGCAAAAAAATAACAATGACATTTTCAGATTTAAAGAAGTTTTTTAAAGATTTCTTAACTATTTCTGTATTCTGGTTATTATTCTTAGTATTCATTTTGTAGATTTCCTGTTGGAGCCATTGGGTTAAGAGAGGTTAGAAATCTTTTAGCAGCTGCAGCCTTGCCAATATGGGCTTAACATGCAGACTGGCTCCACATAGGGCAGGAAAAATGTCTGACTTTATAGACTGGACTTGAGCTGGAATAAAGGCAGATATCAGCAGAATATTGTTTGCTTTCTTTAAACTCAGGATACTACTTTTTATTTTAAAAAATATTAAAGCATTGCTGGACAAATTCTATTATGGACAGACTTTTTAACTCTGAGAATTGTTTGTGTGCAACTCCGTGAACTAGACAATATCCTTGCAGGCTGATCTTTCTGTCCTGCTCCTGTTTTACTGGAGGAAAATAAAAACTCTGCTGGTTGGTAATAGATTAAGTCTGTTTATTTTTCTTTCTAATTAAAACCTAAATTAGGAAACATCCTAATTAACTTTGCAGAAAAACTTTTCTCCATCTGGAGGATAATTTGGGTGTTGAAAAGTGTTGACCTGCCTGACTGTTCCTCCTGTGAAGTCAGAATAAAAGGTCATGCTTACTGAATTTCCCCGGCTGATAAGCAGACAGGTGATAGGCCCTTTGTTGGGCAGAAACCTGGAGGTCCCCAGTGCCTGACTACACGAGGATTAATAAACTGATAAGCTTAATGAATCCTGACTATCGAGGCGGGTGAAAGGGGGGTAATGAAAGTAATTACCTTGGCTGGCCTGTCCAGTGGAGGGCGAGCCGGTCCTCGTTCTGACGATAAAACAAAGGGATTAAACTCACTGTAAGGAATGTTAATAAAATGTGTCGTTTGTAAAACATTAACCTCACGGGGACATTAGCTGCATGGAAAAGTGAGCAGTTTATGAGGCGACAGGTCATTTGACTCTGAGGACAACAGGGGTCAGGATTTGTCTTTAACATTGAGTCCAAGATGCACCTCAAAAGGGCTGGGCAAAAAAATAGTTTTGCAGGTGTTTGTTGAAGAAGGTATGGAGCAGGACAGAACAGCCTTTTTCTATAAATTTCAATTAAAATTTTGATAAGGAGAAATGAAGAAATTAGGGCTGGGAAATATATTGATTTAATTGACTTTTTCAAATAATTTTCTGCAGAAGATTTAAAAAATGAAAAATCTAGATTCTTTTTCTCAACTTCAATCATAAGTTGTTGAAATGTTTGAAAATATAGTTACTAACAATGAAGACTTTTTATGACGGTAGACCTTGTCAGGTTTTGCACAAGCACATGTTTAGGCTTTTATTTGATTCTTAACAAAGATTAAATATTGATCAGATGTTTCCATGTTAATATACTGTGAAAATAGCTCATCCTTCAGTGTTTATGTAGACAGACCTCCTTACGTTCAAACTACATAATCAACATTTTATGAAAAAATTACAGCATGCATTTTAACTACAAGAGGGAAAGTCTGTTTAGTTTTGGAATATATTTTAATAACAAAAAGGGAAAATTTGATTCATGTCATTTTTGCGTCACTTGTTTTCAGTGGGTTTTTTTTGTTTTTTTTTGAGAGGGAAAAAATAGGTTAAAATTGTCAGTCAAGTTTTGTTAAAAAAAACTGGGGATTTTATTTGTAGGTCATATCATCCAACCCTAGAAGAAATACCAGAACTAATGCTCAAAAATAGATTGATCACAGCAGGAGTCACAAATGTTAATTTGTAGACAGACTATTTAAAATGTTTAACCTAAACTGGAACTTCTATCATTCAGAAGCCTTTATTTAATAAAAAAAATATCCAGCAATAATGAGGCCAGTTAGATCCCACACCAATCAGAGCCACTGTCTGGTTTATGCCATCACATTGGGGCAAATCTGACAGTAGTTAGGGATGCACAGATGCATGCGTTTCAAAGAGGTCATTTTTTGCCTTAACTTGGGTTTAAATATTCATTTTTGATAATTGAGTATGTTCACAATCACAAATGTTGATTTAACACTGGTTTTCACATACTGGGTACCCCTGATCCAGCCGTATTCTTTTTCTGTCTGAGATACCCCGTCGGAGCCTCTATTACTTCAAGGTTTTCTTTCCCATGTGGGCCAAGTCCACTCTGATTGGTTGACATCAGTTCTGATTATAATAGTTATTTCTGCACAGAAAACAATAGTGAGTTATATATGGAGTCATAGAAATGTAAACTGTAAATTTCCATTTAGCTAAAAAAAAAAAAAAGGAGTGATTTTTTCAGTCCTTCTCACCCAGCCCTACATGTTACCCAGAAAGACAAATGGTTGGTTCTCTTATATTTATCTGACCTGTCAGAGAGTCACTGGTGTTCTTCCTAGATCAATACTGGGTCTCTATAGGGGCCGTTAAATTGGGTGGCATGCTTGATTAACTCCTTATGTCACTCACAACAAAAGCCTGACCCCTGAATGTGTACATAGGAGGTCCCAGGACGACCCAACACTGGATTCATCTTCCCTCAGTCTCCACGTCCTTCACTGCCCTTCACTCTCACTGTAATTGAAACACACGGGTGCAGCTCAGCCGAGTGCTAACGCAACGACTCAGGGGACAACTCGTTTACCTTCACTGGTCAGCTGATATTTGAAAGATATGAGCGGGTGATGACCCAACACCTCTGACAGGAGTGGAGGCTGGCTTAAGTAGGTGGATGGAGAGGCACTTCAGTCCCAGAACAGTGGATTCTGCAGTCTGCAGTCTTATGAAGAATAGAGGAAAACACCACAGACAACCTCTGAGCTCAAACGTTACATAATCACACATCAGTCTGAGAAAAACTATAATGAAGATTCTTTTGTTCACATCCACACAACTGATTAAACAAAAAAATGATTCAAGTAATGAATCAACTCAGTTTATAATGCCAAACGTTTGCCATCTTAGTTCTCAACCTGGGATCCTGGCACCAGAGGGGTGGCAGAGGGTCTCAGAGGGGGAGACTGTCAGCTTTGAATGATCAAAATTCGGTTTATATGTGTTTACTAAATAAAATTACTTACACATTGTGGACACATTGGACAGGGCCTTTCTGTGTGGATTTTGCATGTTCTCCCTGTGCATGCCTGGGTTCTCTCCACGCACTTCAGTTTCCTCCCACAGACCAAAAACATGATCATTAGGTTGACTGATGACTCCAACTCTAAATTGCTCTTAGGTGTAAGTGTGAGAGTGAATGGTCATCTGCCTCTCTATGTGGCCCTGTGCTTGGCTGGTGACCGGTTCAGGATGTACCAGCCTCTTACCCAATCTCAGCTCGGATAGGATCCAGCCCCCTGTGACCCCGCCAGGGATAAGCAGTATAGATAATGGAGGGATGGAGGGATATTTACCTCCGCCAAGGAGGTTATGTTTCTGCCAGGGTCTGTCTGTTTGTCTATTAGCAAGATTACGCAAAAACTACTGGATGGAGTTACATGCAAATTTTACCAGAGGTGTGGTTTGGTCCAAGGAGGAAGCCATTACATTTTGGTGTTAATTTGATCCAGATTGACGTCACAAAAGACACTGAAGTTTATAATGGCAAATCCCATTCATTTTTCCTCGGCTGCTGTGAGGGTTTTGCCCCCTGTACGTCATTATGGAAATTGTAGTTCATTTGCAAACTGATGTCAACGTTTTCATGTCTATGTGACTATATTTCCCAGCTTCCCTTGCAATGCCAGTGGTGGAGTTCTCCACATGGACAGACATGAGCCGAGACTCGGCTGTCCAATCAGGGCAGAAAAGCCACTGCTGTAACTGAGCTGCTTGGCGGAGGTCTCAGGGTGCTTTTCTAGTTTCAGTATGATATTGGCAGCTAAGTGCTTCAAGTGCTAAATATCAGTATCGGTAGATATGAAAATTTCTGTTAATATTCCCGCCAATAATTTGGCCTTATGTATTTGCATCAAGATTGTGGAGTTTTTGTCATATTAATTTTAAACTGAGAGAATATGGCGTTTGATTTCACTGTTCCTGTCCTAAATATATTTCATATATGAAAAAGGTGTGATCTTAAAGAACTACTATAAGTCATTTTTATATATCAGTACGAGTATCAGGCAAAATAGGTCCTCAAATATCGGCATAATAGATATCGGCAAAAGTCAAATTCAGATCATGCATCCTAACAGCAACGTATCACATTTTTGTGTGTAGGTTCCAGAGATGAATGCAAGTCACTTGTTGTATGACCAAGTCAAGTCTCAAGTATTTGAGGGAAAGTCCAAGTCAAGTCTTTCAAACATTCAGGGTGAGAGTTCGAGTTTGAGGCAGTGCTCTTCTTTTGTGTGGCACCACAGACCATGATCATTACAGCCCGAACCTCAAGTGAGCATGAGGTACAGAGAAAAATTGTTGGGCATGAGCCTCAAAGCTTGAGTACAAGTCAAGTCTGAAGTCACCTCTGGGTGCAAGCTTAAGTCAAAGGGCTCAAATTTCGTAGACCAGGCACAGGCGGGGCACACCTGCCCTGCGCCGCACCTGCGCCACACCAACGGGGTGTGTCCAGGGCATTTTGCAAGTTTCGTGCGCGGCGCAGTCTGGCGCAGGGAGATGCACCCACGCCTCCGTCTCTCCCACTGGCGCAAATGGCAGAGAGGGAGGAGAGTAGGCTTGAGTGGGTTTAACACAGCCGAGTACAATCTTCACCAATCAGATGAAAGCCTCTCCTCGCCTTTAAATGCACCACAGGCGAGGCGCAGTGACAATTTCACCTCGGTGGAGAAGATGGTCAGAGCCGCTGTCACTTTTGCAGCAACTGGGAGAGCGCAGAGGCCACCAGGCCACGCATCGGAGGACACGACGCGCGTCACCATGTGGACCACCTCAAGGGACAGATGTAATCTGTTCCTGTCTCATAAATATGAGTACAAAATTAAGTGATAATTACATTTAAACACAGCAACAGGCTAATCCATTCATCATGCTTGTGATCAACCCACATTCCTGGTCTTTTTGGCGGGAAAGTCATAATAACTACATGACAGCCTTATGACATGCTCGAGCTGCCTACTACTCCTCACTAATTGAAGAAAATAAAAACAACCCTAGGTACCTTTTCAGCACTGTAGCCAGGCTGACACAGAGTCAGAGCTCTGTTGAGCCTGTGATTCCTCTAGCTCTCAGCTGTGAGGACTTTATGAGCTTTTTTAATGATAAAATTCTTAAAATTAGAGATAAAATTAGCAACTCCCTGTCTGTGTAGATTCTCATTCATCCAGGTCATGGTCATTCTGAAGACTCAAAAACAAGGCAACTGGACTGTGTAGAGTTTGTTGGGAAGACGTTTCACTTCTCATCCAAGAAGCTTCTTCAGTTCGAACTGCAGAAGCTTCTTGGATGAGAAGTGAAACGTCTTCCCAACAAACTCTACACAGTCCAGTTGCCTTGTTTTTGAGTCTTCAGAATAGCAACTCCCTGCTTTCACCTGAACCTACCGTACCATTACTTGTAGTCAGACCTGCGTTAGATCATTTTTCTACAATTAGCCTTCAGGAGCTAAATTCTCTTGTCTACTCCTCCAAACCATCTACCTGCCTTTTAGACCCGATCCCGACTAAACTGCTCAAGGAGGTCTTTCCCCTAGTTTGTCCATCCCTGCTGGAGACAATAAATATATCTCTATCAACAGGCTACATGCCACAGTCTTTTAAAGTAGCTGTAATCAAACCTCTCCTTAAAAAACCTAACCTCGATTCGGGAACATTGGCTAACTACAGGCCTATATCAAACCTTCCATTTACCTCAAAGATCCTGGAGAAAGTAGTGGCTAATCAGCTATGTGACTTCCTTCAAGACAACAGCCTTTTTGAGGACTTTCAGTCAGGATTTAGAGCTCATCACAGCACAGAGACTGCTCCAGTTAAAGTTACTAACGACCTACTCTCAGCTTCAGATGAGGGACTTCTCTCAGTACTTGTTTTATTAGATCTTAGTGCAGCTTTTGACACCATTGATCATGATGTTCTTATACAGAGATTAGAGGTATTACTTGGGTTTACAGGGACTGCCTTAAATTGGTTTAAGTCCTACTTATCTGATAGATACCAGTTTGTACACGTGAACAACAAGTCCTCTGTGTACACTAAAGTAAGTTACGGAGTTCCTCAAGGCTCTGTGCTAGGTCCAATTCTCTTCTCCATTTATATGCTTCCCCTCGGTGATATCATGAGGAAATACTCCGTTAATTTTCATTGTTACGCTGATGATACTCAGCTGTATGTATCAATGAAGCCAGGTGAGACAAATCAGTTATCTAAACTAGACGCGTGTCTAAAGGACATTAGGACATGGATGGCCAAAAAATTTTCTTCTTCTTAACTCAGACAAGACAGAGATCATTGTGCTGGGCCCTCGACACCTTAGAGAAACCTTTTCTTATGATTTAAGTGCCCTAGATGGCATAAGCCTGACGGCAAGCACAACTGTTAGAAATCTTGGGGTTCTATTTGATCAGGATCTATCCTTTAACTCTCACATAAAGCAAATCTCAAAAACAGCCTTTTTTCATCTTCGCAACATCGCTAAAATTAGGCCTATCCTGTCCCAGAGCGATGCCGAAAAGCTAGTCCATGCTTTTGTTACCTCTAGACTGGACTACTGTAATTCTCTTCTTTCAGGCTGTCCCAGTAAGTCGCTTAAGACGCTTCAGCTGGTTCAAAATGCTGCAGCACGTGTGCTGACTAGAACTAGGAGAAGAGACCACATTACTCCAGTATTAGCCTCTCTGCATTGGCTTCCCATTAAATATAGAATAGAATTCAAGATTCTTCTTCTCACCTATAAAGCTCTCAGTGGACAGGCACCAGTTTACCTCAAAGAGCTTGTAGTGCCGTACAACCCCTCTAGAACATTACGCTCCCAAAATGCTGGCCTGCTCGTGGTTCCATCAGTCTCTAGAAGTAGTATGGGAGGTAGAGCCTTCAGTTATCAGGCTCCTCTTCTCTGGAACCATTTACCGACCACGGTTCGGGAGGCAGACACCCTCTCTACCTTTAAGGCTAGACTTAAAACATTCCTCTTTGATAAAGCTTTCAGTTAGGGACCAGCTCATAGTCCATAGTTTAGACACATAGTTAAGATGCAATAGGCTTAGACTGCCGGGGGGATCTGGCACATTGGGCTCTATCCCTCTCTCTCTCACACTCTGTCTCCATATCTGCCTCTGCCCGTTTCTGTTTGCTCCTGTACTCGTCTCTGGCTCTTGTCTTTTAGGTTGCCTGGGATCCTTGGTGCAGACTGCCTGCTGCTGTGGAGTCATGAAGCCTCAATAACAACAATTACAGACATAACACATATTTGGCCATCTCATTCCAGTTCATAATCATTATTGCTGTTAATGTTGATATTAACATGATCTTTCTATCCATGGTTGATACATCTATAGTAACTATCTCTAGCTCCACATCGACATGAGATCCCTCTTGAAAATGAGGTGTCACATCTCAAGAGGTCTACCATTAATACATTTTTACTTAACGGAGACAAATATGGTAGGGATGCACTTGTGGTCTGGGCACCCATGAGTTCGTCACTACCATAAATTCTTACTTCCAGTAAGAATTTTATTGATTATACTTCTATAAATTTTTCACCACAACCACACAGACATGAGGACCCTCCTCTAATAAATTTGTTTGCAGCAGAAACAAATTTGACGGCGACAGGTCTATGATTGGTCCTTTGATCTGTCACTAGCTTTAGTTCTTACTTTAATCCACTTGTCTCCACTTACCTCCCTCCCTTTGCCCGCACACCCAACACAGCATCGTGTGGATTTGCTGTTCATCATGAGACTGGGGTCCACATTCAAGATTTCCTGCTGCTTAACAGAAGGTTTTTTCTTGCCGCCATGATGGAGGGATTCATGATTGGCTATATGGATTCATGTTGGGTGTTGGATGTATATATTTGTATATATATGTATATGTGTATTTTTATATGTATATATGTATCTATGCATATATGTGTATCCATAATATGAAGAGCTTTGTGCTCTATTGTAAAGTGTCTTGAGATAACACTTGTTATGAATTGGCGCTATACAAATAAAGATTGATTGATTGATTGATTGACTGTCATCGCCAAAAAGCAGCGCCTATCTCCTCCTCATCCCCCTTGCAATAATGTAGGCTACTCCATCTTTTTAGATCATGTTACGAATAAAGATTAAGACAGAGAAATATGGGCAATCACAGGTAAATCCTTAAGACACCGAGTTTTTATTCAGCGAGCGTCTCTCTCTTTTTTCTTTTCTATTTAATTTCATGAGATGACAGAAGCCAGATACTCCGTATCGGATGATGTGGCTGTTTGTGGTTGGCTTGAGAGATGTGAACTCGTTAGTTATGACAAACGTCTCTGATCTGACATCAGATGTGACGGGACAATTAATATAGATACAAATGTATGTGCTGGTTCAGACGGTTACATTAAATAGTGGTTGCTGTGATTGTTTATTGCATTGAAATGTGCCTGACACTCTGGATACCTGCCTGTAAGGTTCTGGTGACGTGTGCGCCCTGTGCGCCTGTCAGCCAAATTACCACTGCCCGGGGTGCGCCTCTCCTGCACCGAGAATAGACCAGGTTGGAGCTGCCGGGCTTTCAGCGCACCTTCCGCGCGTTTTTTTGGCACGAAATTGTCACTGCGCCAAGCTGTATCTGTGGACACCTCCCCCTGGTGCGCCGTCACACCCATCTCTGTGCAGCCAGTCTACCAAATTGCCAAATTGGCTGCACACAGCGGTGCGCCGGAAGAAATTACCACTGTGGGGGGTGCGCCAGGCTGCGCCACCCTGAGTTGCGCTAGGAAATTAGAGCCCCATGTCTCAAACTCGAGTCCCCACCCCTGGTAGGTCCCTAGACGGGCTTCAGGACAAATAGGAGATAGCCTTACAGTGCATGATTCAGTCAGATCCATGTTTCTAAGCTCTAATACTTCTATCAGAGCATCTCTCTCAAACCATCTAAATGTGAAAACAACCTAAAATCAGATCTTTGTGTAAAACAGCCTGACACCAAACTGCCTTCACAGAGCAGCTCTGCTCACTGAAGGTTTGCAAACACAAATTTATCCAGAATAACTGATGTTCTTCAGGCTGTTAACATGCAAAGCAGATTAATTTCTCCACACAGTCATGCATCATGATGAAAAGTTTGACTATAAACCCTCTGTGTCTGTGTTAAGAAGTAAAAAATGCTCCCTGTTACATTCAGCACTGTTGTTAAACTTCACATTATCATCACCAAAAGCAGAACTCTATGGATCTCTGATTTAAGAAGTGGGTGGATTTATCATTTTTTAATAAAAGTGTTTATCCAACAAGTCTAAATTTCGGGACTGCGAGCAGGCGATGATAAATTATGCTCTGGGTTGAAACTGAAGAAGATTTTATTGCCTTTTTTAGTGAGAGCTGCAATGCTTATTCAGGCAAATGTGTGCAGCGATAATGTGAATGGACTACCTGAGCTTGGCAGCATGCTTCCATCGACACCTCGACTCGGTCAGTAGGTGTTCAATCTAAAATAGCACAAAGGGGAGTTACATAACCTCCTATGAATGCTGTGGTCATATGTGAGATTGTTTGGAGTGTTTATTTTAAGTTTTTCATTTATTTTTAGTCAGATGTACAGTACATTCTCTATGATTGGAGGAAGTGTGTGTCTGCCAATCTGTCTGTTCATACATTCACCCAATTCATCTGTTTACTCATGCATCCATCCATCCATCCATCTATGCATCCAACCAGTGGCGGCTTGTCAATATGGGGCGCTGGGGCGCCGCCCCCTCCAAAATTCGACAGAGAAAGTCCACTTAAACACAACATAATTTGTCTTTAAATTATAAAAAATAACGGATAAAAACATTTATTTTTACCACATAGTAATAGTCTGTCAGCAGCACCTGTCACCATTCAATAAAAGGGGTTTCACAATGTTTTTACGTAGTAACTCTGTTGTGAATACATAGTTTACGTACAGAGGGGCGCCGGCCTAATGGGTGTCTATGCAAGTCCTTAAACTTTTGCTCAGCATGTGACCTGAGGCTTCTTTGGGATTGGCCGCTTCAACTTTGCCCCCGGGGCGCAGAGAAGAGCGCCCCGGAAACTCCCACTTGGACTGGCAGCAAATCAGTATTGCTCTGGTGTTTCTTTTCCTCGTGTGACTGGACAACGAGCGCTGTCAATCACATCGACACGTCACCGCAGCAGATATGATTTACTCATGCACAAGTATCTCGCGTATCCTCACGCGTCCGACTGATGCTCCCATGCACCGAGGAGGCGTCATCCAGAGATCCGTCAGAGGATCACAGAAGAGGTGAGATTGCATTAGAGAAGAAAATCAGTGAGAGGCTATGCTGCACTGAAGATTAGATTAGGATGTGTCTTTCCTAGTAGACATAACATAATTCAAGCGGCAAAGTTTTGCATTTTATGTCACACATGTCACTAAACTATAGATCAGGAGCCACAAAATGAGTTTGCCAAGAGGATATAAATGCTTTGTTCAGTAGAGTATTATCCTTTTGCCGACTTAAGTTCTCAAAAATCTAGTTTTTTATTCTTGCATATTTTTACAGAAACAACATACTTTTAGGAGGAATCGGGGCTTTTAATGGGTGGGTACGTTTTTTTTATCCTACTAGAAGTTCATTTTAAATTTAATTGACAAAATTGATGCATTATTTTGATTATAATATTATATTAAGGGACCTATAAAAATATATTTTAAAAATCATGGCAAAGCAGGAACAAGATAGGAGAAATTGTAATACACAAGTGCATGCAGATTATTGCAGAGGTTTATTGCAGTGCTCATTAAATATTACTGTTACATTGTGTGAAAGCCTTTAAAAAATTACAAAAAGAAGACTTGATAATGCTATCAAGTTATGTGTTGCAGTTTACTGGTGAAAACAGTGGGGTTTTATTAGCCCCAAAAGTGTAAACGTCACAAATTCTTTACCTCTTAGGTGTATGTCCATTACAGAATTATTTTTCAATCCACTGGAGATTTTAGATTTGACACTTAACTTGTGCCTTTCCAGCTTGTACCATTGTGCACAGTATAAAATCAACGAAAACAGACCAACAAAATGTATATCTTGTCTTTAAATGTTGTAGTTTTATTATGGCAACTAAACATGTGATAAAAAATAACAAATATCAATATAAATATAGATAGTATTGTCATTATATATAATTGTATACCATATGTTTAGTTGCTATAATAAAATGTTCTATTTGGATACAAAAATTATACATTCTGTTGGTGGTTTTTGCTGACTGAATACTGCACATAACGGTACAAAGTAAAAGTATTCAAAAGCTCCAGCAGATGGAAACAGACTCCTGTACAGTGAAGTTTATTTTTTTGACTTTTTAAAATTTGAAGTAATTTTGCTGAAAACTATAAATGTCATCCAAACACTGACAGCCTCCATTTCAGTTATGAGAATCAGTCAGCTGGTGTGAGCCGTCTGCCCTTTGTGCTGCGTGCTTGTATCTGATTTTTTTTTCTTATTTGTTTTTTTTTCTTATTTGTTTTGTTTGTTCATACTTTTTACAGTTAATCTATAACAAAAACTGTATCACATAGTTTTACCTTTAGTTTTAAAGCATCAGTTTAGTGGTACATAAAATTCTGTTTGTGTTTACAATCTTGAGCCATGAGACATCAGGTATAAAATAAGACACTGTTCAGGTGACACAAGAAATGTTCAGAAAATAGTGAAACTGACATAAATTAGAGCTTTATTTTCTGGGAGCAGGTTAAACTTTGGCTGTTTTATTGATTTTTTTCAGTAAATACTGATGTTAACTTTTGGTAATAAAATGTGTTTTTCTATGTACTTTTTAATGACAGATTCACACAGTACCACGCCATGTTTCCTGAAGATTCTCTCAGCAGCACCTTGAAGGCCGACCCAATGCTCAACTAAAGCTGAAGACAGAGCTCAGTTTTAATCTACAGCAAGGAGGAGTTCAAGGCCTGCTGTGGTGCTGTGGATCTTATCCAGTTGTTGATGGAAAATAATCTTGGAGAGGTATTTTCAGAGACTGTCACTCTGCTAAAGATCCTCATCACCACACCCATGACCACTGCAGAAGCTGAGGTCCTTCTCAGAACTTTCCTGAGAAACACCATGAACCAGGACAGGCTGAATGCACTGGCCATGCTGTCAATGGAAGAGAGACTGGTGAAGGAGATGATGGACTTCAGTCAGAGGGTCACTGAGAAATTTGCAGCCCCGAAGGAAAGGAGGGCAAAATTTCTGTTCAAATAGTGCATATTTCAAAGTAGGTTGTATTGTGATTATGTTTTGTCTTTAGTTTCTTTTCACTGTAGTATGGAGCGCTTCTTTGGTTTGTTTCCTCCAAAGCTGCGCCCCCCTTAAAATTTTTGGCACCAGCCGCCACTGCATCCAACCATCCACGCATGTTTCCATCCCTTTCAATAGTAGATCTGTAATCTTCCCCTATTACAATCTGCTGTATTTGTATTTTTACCTCCGCCAAGGAGGTTATGTTTTTGCTGGCATTTGTTTGTTTGTTAGCAAGATTACGTAAAAACTACTAAACAGATTTTTGTGAAATTTTCAGGAAATGTTGGTAATAGCCCAACTTAGAAATGATGAGATTTTGGTGGTGTCTGGGTGCAAAAAAGATCCTGGAATTTCAAAAAATCCCATAAGCTAACACTGGGCTGAACTTTAAAAAATCATATCTCTGCCATTTCTTAATGGATTCGCTTCCAGTTTCACAGGATGATATGGGGTCCATGTTGCTATCATCAAGGTAAATTCAATCTGGATCAGATCCAGACTAACGTCACAAAAACAGTGAACTTTATAATGGGAAATCCCATTGAAAATATTAAATAATTCATATAAAATCAAAATCCCAAAAATTATTGGGTTCATACAGGATAACAACCTCCATGTATGTGCTGAGTTGGTCTGGACCCTGGCACTATTCTGGATCTGGTGATCCAGAATTGTATCTTTTACAGGAGTTGTGGAAAAGCCACTGCTGTAACAGAGCTGCTTGGCGGATGTCTGTGCTCTCTGAGTGTTTTCTAGTTTTGCAAGTGAACATCCACACTGACAGTATCTGGAATTACAGGCTCCACATCATCTAAGTCTGTTTGGGTGAAATGCCCAATATTTTAAACCTAATCTTCAAAAGCACAAGCCCTGTTCCAAAGCTATCCTCTTTTCCACTGCTTCACAAAATTACTTCTATTTTCACTTGTTGGCTGGCTGAACATTAATCAGAGGCAGCTTTGGAGTTAAAGTTTGTGTTGCATAGAAACAGCAGCCCCGTCGCTGCTCCCTGTTTCAAATGATTTTCCCAGATTTTATTTGCACTCTTGCAGAAAATCTCCACACAGACTCATCGGTAAATAAGACCCTACCTCTGCAGGATGTTTATGAGTTAATATGGACAGACTAACTTCCACTCCTCCAATGAGCAGAAAAAGCAGGAGAATAGTGTCTGTGTATGTATAAAGCATAAGATAAAAAACAGCTGTGCTTCCCGTTGCTTTGCTCTGCTCTCTATAGCAGCAACAAAAGATGTCTAAAACAGCTCTAAATTACCTGGTGATAGCTTTTTCTCCGCTCTGTCCTCTTCTATAAACGGCCGGTAAGTGTTCAGAGCTCCACCTGACAGCTGTGGTCACTCCTCACGCTCCTTTTTCTCCCTTTCTACCCCATTTTCTGTGTACTCAGACAGAGGCTGACACAAAAAGTAAATGCCAGTTTGGGCTGAAATGATAAAAGGTTTCTGTCGCTGTCTTTGTCACTGTCAAATACAGATGTCTTTGTTTGATTCTGTTCTCCTCTGAGGTTGTATTCAGGACTCTTGTAGACCATGGCCTGAGGATTTACAAAAGCTTTTGACCAGGAAAAGCTTGTAAAATCCATTGTGCTTAATAAGAAAGCATTAGGGATGGACAATATGATGTTTAATCATCACAACTGCAATGTGTGCATGTGACAGTCACACTGGAGGATGTCCAATGTCAGTCATGTGACCTAACAGCACGCCATGCTGCCTCTTTTGTGTTGTTTGATGGAAAACACATTTGTCAAACCAATCAGAGTGTCAGCTCTCATTTCCTTCAAAGCACTGGGTTCCTGTAAGCTGGTAAGTTGTTATTTACAGGGTTGATTTCAGGGTTTGGACTGAACTCTACTCAGCTCACTTAATAATATAACAAAATAATTATGCTATAATACTATTCCCTCATTTTGTTGTGCCACTAAACACAGATTGGCACGATAAAGTTTGCCAGATAGAAAGAGACATCAATCACAACACAGATGTAAGACTGAGCAATATAACAAAAGAAAGTTAAAACACACAAACCCTGATTAAAAAAAAAACATTTAAAAAACCCCAGAAATAATAAAACTATTAAGTGTTTACCATTCCAAAAATCATACCACTTATCCCTTTCTGGGTCATTTGGGGCTGGAGCCTATCCCAGATGACATTGGGCGAGAGGCGGGGTACACCCTGACCTGGTCTCTACCCAATCACATGCCCACACAGAGAGACAGACAACCATTCACACACACTTATAATTTGGAGTAAACCAATTAACCTAGTGCATGAGGAAACCAGATTGTCTGGAGAAAACCCACGTAGGCACGGGGAGACCATGCAGACTCCGAACAGAAAGGCCCTGACTGACATGGAGTGTCAAACCAGCAACCTCCTTATAATCCTTTTGCGGCAGCCATCAAGTGTATCACGATAAGAGGGTTGAAACCTGAACCTCCATCATATGATATAGGGTAGGGATTTAACGGTATGAAAATTTCATATCACAGTTATTGTGACCAAAATTATCAGGGTTATCATTATTATCGCGGTATCGTTGCAGTGTGCTCAGAATGTTCAAAAAGTACTTTTACACACACTTGAAATCTTTTAACTACTCTAATATTAAAATTATAACAGGACTTTTCGTCTTTTTTGTCAACAAATGTGTAAGGAAATGTCCTTTGGGTACATTTTTTCACCTGTTTTTTCAAGAGAAATAAAAGTAAACAATTCTGGCAAGTATTTGTCATTAGTATGTTATAAATGCTTAAACAGTGTGTAATTCCAAGAAAAGAAAAAAATGGATTTGAACTTTAAACAGGATTCTCTTCATAAACAATTGTTAATGAACAGGTTCAAAGTTTTGAGACGACCAAAAATAAACTTAATCTATTTTGCATACACAGACATTTTTGTTTGCCTACAGCATTAGTGTCCATGTTACAGCTTGTTATATTAGACCATGTCCAGGCGTTTTTTTACTGACGATAGTCCCTGAGGCAATTTCTATCCAGTTAGCCCCCTTCCATGACTCTCCTCTGGTCTCCCCTCTCCCTGGCAGATCTCCTCGATATTTCCTCCTCCAATATTTCCAAATTACGATTGATGAAATCCATAAAATACGTACTATGATGGAAAAAGACAATCCATTAAGAAATATGGCAAAACACGGCAAATAAATGGCAAAAGAACAGCAAGAACACTCTCCAGAATGATACTAATGCTATTATTTATGACATTTATACATTATTTACACAGAAAATACTGATAAACCACCTATAATTCACTCAGGTATTGCTCACTGAATCTCCTCACTCTCACTCTCTCCGGCTCAGTCAGCTCACTTACTCGAGGAGTTACAGTAGTTTTAGTCACGCACGTCTTTTTCTTTGGCCGCAGCTTTGTGTTTTAGACAGGGTGACCATCTTCAATCAGTTTCCCCTCGGCACCCTTGTAAAATTCAAAATTCAACCAGACTTCAGACTTTGTTCGCATCAAGGGGAAAAAACTCCGGTTTAGTGTCTGTGCGGGCACCAACCACCATGGCCAGACTTTCGCTATCAGAGGCCAAACATTGCAAACTGCACATGCATGCTTCTGTCCGTGAGGGACCGCAGCTGCTTGACCGAGGAGCAGACCCATAGTTCGGCTTTTCCAGGCAATGAGCAGCATCACCGTGAGTTATTGACACAGTGTGGTAATCAAACACGGTTTACCGGTAATTTAAATAGGAAACGGTAATGCTAACTGTCGGAAATTTTACCGCGTTTTGTCATTTTACCGGTAACCGTTACATCCCCTAATATAGGGCCCTATAAAATCCATGACGTGATGACATTCTGATCTTCTCCCCCCGATGAGGAAAATCACATTGGTCACGTTTGGTCTGTGCTCGAGTGTCTTTTACAACACGAGCTCTATGTAAAAGCTGAAAAATGTGAGTTTCATCAACCTTCAGTTTCGTTTCTTGGGTTTGTGCTTGCTGGGGGGGAGATCAAAATGGACCCTGATAAACTCAAAGCTGTAGCCAATTGGCCCACTCCATGTTCAAGAAAAGATGTACAGAGATTCCTGGGATTTGCAAATTTTTACAGGAAATTCATCAGAAACTTCAGCTCACTAGCCTCACCTCTGTATAGCCTCATGTCTCCTCACACTCCTGTTGTGTGGAGCTCTGACTGTGATTATCTTTTCAGAAACTCAAGAAAAGCTTTTCTTCAGCACCTATCCTCACTCTTCCAAAACCCCAGACAGCAGTTCATTGTGGAAGTCAATGCTTCTGATGTTGGTATCGGAGCGGTCCTCTCTCAGAAGCATCCCAAAGATGGTAAATTGCATCCTTGTGCATTTCTATCCAAGAGACTCTCTTCTGCAGAGAGAAACTATGACATTGGTGACCGTGAATTACTGGCAGTCAAGGTGGCGCTGGAAGAGTGGAGGCATTGGTTAGAGGGGGCTCAAATTCCATTCTTAGTATGGACTGATCATAAGAATTTGGAATATCTCAAGACTGCTAAAAGGCTTAATGCAAGGCAAGCTAGATGGGCACTATTTTTCAATCGTTTTGACTTCACCCTTTCATATCGTCCTGGCTCTAAAAATGTTAAACCTGATGCTTTGTAACGTCTGTTTTCTGAAGACAAGTCCATTTCTGACCCCAAAACTATCTTGCCTAGATCGTGCTTTGTATTCATTCTCTCTTGGGAAATAGAAGCTAAGGTTAAGGATGCCATCAATGACCAGGCCATTCCACCTGAATGCCCTCAAGATAGGCTTTTTGTAGTTCCTCATCTGAGGGGTGAAGTCATACATTGGGCCCATACTAACAAGACTGTTTGTCACCCTGGTATCTCCAAGACCCTGTTTGTGGTTAATCAACGCTTTTGGTGGCCCAGTCTTAGAAAAGACGTCACAGAATATATCAATGCTTGCCCTGTATGTGCTAATAAGTCTTCCTATCAGAAGCCTCCGGGGGAACTACGACCTTTGCCTGTTCCTCGACGACCTTGGACTCATATCGCATTGGACTTTGTTACTGGTCTGCCCACCTCTGAAGGTAACACCACAGTCCTTACTGTAGTCGACAGGTTCTCCAAAATGGTGCATTTTGTTTCTCTACCCAAGCTTCCTTCAGCTAAAGAAACAGCAGAGATATTAATTAATCATGTTTTTAGAATCCATGGATTTCCCAGTGATATAGTTTCAGATAGAGGCCCTCAGTTCGTCTCACAGTTTTGGAAAGAATTCCGTAACCTGATAGGAGCCACGGTGAGCCTATCCTCCGGCTTTTACCCAGAAACTAACGGACAATCGGAGAGGCTCAATCAGGAGTTGGAGATGGGTCTTCCCTGCCTCGCCTCTAGAAATCCCAGTACCTGGTCTCAGAAACTCATATGGGTGGAGTATGCCCATAACTCTCTCCCTTCCTCATCCACTGATTTATACACCCTTTCACGTTGTTCATGGTTACCAACCATCTCTGTTCTCCACCATAGCTCTGACTCTGCCTTTAGCTTAGCGTTTTGGATACCTCTGCCTGTCTTTTGCCTGCCTATGTACCGACCACCTTCTGCAATTAAACTACGTTTTCTGGAAAGCCCTCTTCTGTCTGTCTTCTGTCAGCATTTGGGTCCTATTTTCTGGTCTGGTTTATGACAGTGACAAGAAGACATGGAGAACAGCAGATGCTAGAGCTTGGTTACATGTCTTATGATGGATGCATACGTGCCATGTCATCTTCAATGGTTTTGGTGTATGTATGCAGCAGTGTTACAGCGCCACTTACAGGCCTGTTATATGTACTACAGCATTTCTGTGTTTTCGTGTGGTTGGACACATTTCTTGCAACAATGCCTTCATTGTTTTCTATATAAAAAAACATATACATTTCCGTGTAGACAGGGCCTATCACTTTCTCTCCCCTACTACTGTTATTATTTACTTTATATAGTTTAAATATTATTACCTTTTTTTTTTTTTTTTAGAAATTTTTTGTCTGTATGTACATTTTTTTTGTTATCATGATTATTTTTGATGAATGTTTTTGTATTAAGTTTCATGTTATTTATACCTGTATTGGTTTATGATGTTCTGTACCGTGTGTGCACATTGTGTACACAAGAAAGGACTATTATCATTGCAGCTGGAGTGTATGAATGGACAGAAATGACCATTTTTAAAAGAAGGATATTTGGAAGAGAACTTATGTAAAAATGTACATTTCTTTGTCATTTTCAAATAAATAAACAAGGTCCAAATAACCAGTAAACCTCTTGCTGTGAAGCACAGGCACTAACCCCCTGCACCACTGTGCCCCAATATATTTAATTTTTACTATTTAAATTATGGCATCCCTGATTATCTACCAAGAAGCTGTGGCAGGGTAAAAATTTCCCTAAGCTAATCTTTAGGAATAGAGGATAATTGGGCTATGCCGACATTAACCAAAAGGGGAGAATCGGGGCAAAACTCCAGCACAAGATTAAAACATACTGACAATAAAAGTAGAAAAATTTCCAGTTCTGGCAGTTCCATGGCTGAACACAAATATTTCACAAATCCAAAACCACAAAACTTCATGGTCTTCAAAATGATTATCTCTTAGTCAGTGGCGGCTGGTGCCAAAAAATTTAAGGGGGGCACAGCTTTGGAGGAAACAAACCAAAGAAGCACTCCATACTACAGTGAAAAGAAGCTAAAGACAAAATATAATCACAATGCAACCTACTTTGAACAATGCAATATTTGAACAGAAATTTTGCCTCCCTTTCCTTCTGGGCTGCAAATTTCTCAGTGACCTTCCGATTGAAGTCCATCATCTCTGTCACCAGTCTCTCCTCCATTTACAGCATGGCCAGTGCATTCAGCCTGTCCTGGCTCATGATGTCTCTCTGGAAAGTTTTGATTCTTTTTCAGGTTGAGAAGCACCTCAGCTCCTGCAGTGGTCATTGCTGTGGTGATGAGGATCTTTAGCAGAGTGACAGTCTCTGAAAATACCTCTCCAAGATTATTTTCCATCAACAACTGGATAAGATCCACAGCACCACAGCAGGCCTTGAACTCCTCCTTGCTGTAGATTAAGACTGAGCTCTGTCTTCAGCTTGCTTAGTTGAGCACTGGGTCGGCCTTCAAGGTGCTGCTGAGAGAATCTTCAGGAACCATGGCGTGGTACTGTGTGAACCTGTCATTAAAAAGTACATAGAAAAACACATTTTATTACCAAAAGTTAACATCAGTATTTACTGAAAAAAATCAATTAAACAGCCAAAGTTTAACCTGCTCCCAGAAAATAAAGCTGTAATTTATGTCAGTTTCACCATTTTATGAACATTTCTTGTGTCACCTGAACAGTGTCTTATCTTATACCTGATGTCTCATGGCTCAAGATTGTAAACACAAACAGAATTTTATGTACCACTAAACTGATGCTTTAAAACTAAAGGTAAAACTATGTGATACAGTTTTGGTATAGATTAACTGTAAAAAGTATGAACAAAAAAAACAAAAAAACAAAACAAAACAAAAAAAAAAATCAGAAACAAGCATGCAACACAGGGCAGACGGCTCACACCAGCTGACTGATTCTCATAACTGAAATGGAAGCTGTCAATGTATGGATAACATTTATAGTTTTCACCAAATTTACTTCAAATTTTAAAGTAAAAAAAATAAACTTCATTTTACAGGAGTCTGTTTTCATCTGCTGGAGCTTTTGAATACTTTTACTTTGTACCGTTTTGTACAGTATTCAGTCAGCAAAAAACACCAACAGAATGTATAATTTCTGTATCCAAATAGAACATTTTATAATAGCAAGTAAACATATGATATACAATTATATAAAATGACAGTACTGTATATATTTATATTGATATTTATTATTTTTTATCACATGTTTAGTTGCCATAATCAAACTACACTATTTAGAGACAAGATGATACATTCTGTTGGTCTGTTTTCATTGATTTTATTCTGTGCACAATGGTACACGCTGGAAAGGCACAAGGTAAGTGTCAAATCTAAAAGCTCCAGTAGATTAAAAAATAATTCTGTAATGGACATACACCTAAGAGGTAAAGAATCTGTGTTGTTTACACTTTTGGGGCTAATAAAACCCCACTGTTTTCACCAGTAAATTGCAACACATAACTTGATAGCATTATCAATTCTTCTTTTTGTAATTTTTCAAAGGCTTTCACACAATGTAACAGTAATATTTAATGAGCACTGCAAGAAACCTTTGCAATAATCTACATGCACTTGTGTATAATATTAATATTACAATTTCTCCTATTTTGTTCCTGCTTTGCTATGATTTTTAAAAATATATTTTTATAGGTCCCTTTACATCATATTTTCATCAAAATAATGTATCAAATTTGTCAATTAAATTTAAAATTAACTTCTCGTGGGGTAAAAACAAACTTACCCACCCAATAAAAGCCCCAATTCCTCCTAAAAGTATGTTGTTTTTGTAAAAATATGTAAGAATTAAAACTAAATAGATTTTTTAGAACATAAGTCTGCAAAAGGATAATGTTATACTGAACAAAGAATTTATATCCTCTTGGCAAACTCATTTTGTAGCTCCTAATCTATGGTTTTGTGCCATGTGTGACATAAAATGGAAAATTTTGCCCCTGAATTATGTTATGTCTACAAGGTAAGATAGACACATCCTAATCTAATCTTCGGTGTAGCTTAGCCCCTTCTGATTTTCTCCTCACCTCTTCTGCGATCCTCTGATGGTTCTCTGGACCGAGTACCCGACGCCTCTTTGGTGCATAGGAGCGTTGGTCGGACGCGTGAGCGTACATGAGATGGTCGTGCATGAGTAAATCATATCTGCTGCGGTGACGTGTCCATATGATTGACAGCGCTTGTTGTCCAGTCACATAAGGAAAAGAAACACCAAAACAATACTGATTCGATGCCAGTCAAAGTGGGAGTGTCCGGGGTGCAATTGCCTGCACCCCGGAGGCAAAGTTGAAGCGGCCAATCCCAAAGACGCCTCAGGTCACATGCTGAGCAAAAGTTTAAGGACTTATATTGACTCCCATTAGGCCGGGGCCCCCCCTTTACGTAAACTATGTATTCACAACACAGTTACTACGTAAAAACATTTTGAAACCCCTTTTATTGAATGGTGACAGATGCTGCTGACAGACTATTACTATGTGGTAAAAATAAATGTTTTTATCCGTTATTTTTTAAAATTTAAAGACAAATTATGTTGTGTTTAAGTGGACTTTCTCTGTTGAATTTTGGAGGGGGCGGCACCCCAGCGCCCCCTATTGACAAACCGCCACTGCTTTCAGTCAAAATGTCCCCTCTGCAGTGTATTTCCTTCACTTCCATGCACACACAAGCACACAATAACATAGACCCTGACTCAGTGCCAACTGGAAGAGGCCCAGATCATCTGAAGGCTCTCTCTGGCAAAGTTGCCACTCTAAAAGTGATTATGTTTCATTACAGTGGAAATGGGAGAACAGGGTTTCCTGGTGCCTGAGGATCGATAACTCCCCCCTACACTCCCCCTGACACACACAAACACTCCAACACACACGTTTGCCTTACTCCCTGTCTCGCTCCTTGATAGTGTGTTTATGAAAATGCTGACTCTCCTCTGTTTTTCTCTTCTTCAGTGTATTTTTAATCTTTTTTCATTTGCATTACTCATACCTTTATTTAATTTGTGTATCCGTTGTGTTGTCATTAGGAGCTGCAGGCATGAATGAGGATGGAAGCGGAGTTGTGTAGTCGGTATAAAGTCCACAGTGACTCACGGTTTGTTTAGTCACTGCTGCTGTCTCTGTTTGTACCGACTGGAGGATGTAAGCTGGATGTAATAACAACATCAATTTCCATGGTGGGCAAACATGAACACACTGACATCATAACAGGGCGCTTTTTCTTTTTTCTTTAAACACAGCAGGTAGAAATAAAATCACATACAGTTTCACCAATAAATAAAAAAATACCTTAATAATTATGTGAATTATTTTTGGATCAAAATTAAGTTTTCATAAAGACTAGAGCTGTCCAAAACTGTTTTGCATTTGAATTAAACTGCACTCAGGGTGTGCAGTAAGATTATCTTAGGTTGTAAAAAACTAGAATGTACTGGAAATCTGCTGCAGCAGAGAGATTGTAGGATCGTCTGTGGGGCTCAATCCGTCTGCTGTATTTTTTTAACACTATTGAAAATGAAAATGAAACTTAGAGAGCTCATCTTTTGCCTTAAAACAGGTAAAGACAACTCCTGATAGTGCTGTATTCTCAGTCTGTCTGAAATAGGGTTGTGCAATGTGGCTTAAAAAATAAAATCACAGTTTTTTTCCCAAAACACTCGATCGATTTTTTCCTCTTCAAAAAAAAAAAAAAAAAAGCTCTCTTTTATGCAATCAAAACATATTCCCAAACCAAACAGAGTTTCTCTCTTAAAGTTAAAGTGCATGTCATTAAATGCTGATTATGTAGTTCAAATGTAGGTTTGTCTACATAAACCCTGAAGGCTGAGCTATTTTCACAGAATATTAACATGAACTCTCTGATCAAAACATAACCTCAATCAAAGAACAAATAAAGGCCTAAACATGTGCTTGTGCAAAACCTGACAGGGTCTACCATCATGAAGACTGTTCATTTTAGTTATTATATCTTCAAACACTGAAACAACGTACATTTGTAGTAGTCAATAAAAAACTTGATTTTTAAGTTATAATCTTCTGCAGAAAATAATTTAATCAATTCAACAGATATATTGCCCAGTCCTAGACTGAGAAGATCTTTTAGAGGTCTGCTTTCCCCATGAGGGCACAGTCCAATCTGGTTGGTTTACAGGTCTACTATGTGGTAATTGCTCAATTCATCATTGCGCTGTGCCATGTCAAAAACTCTGCATTTGTCCTAACCTTACACACTTCTCGAGTGTCGCATGCTTGTTCAGCTCAGTGTGTGATACTTCATCACCACTTCCTCTTTAAGTCCCAACCCCTCAAAGAATAAAAATCAAGACTTTATCGATACTAAAATAAGGTCACGTCTAGGGATGTAACAGTTACCGGTAAACTGCGGTAAAATTTCAGACGGTTAGTATTACCGTTTCCTGTTTTAATTACCGGTAAACCGAGTTTGATTACCACACTGTATTAATAACTCACGGTGATGCTCATTGCCTGTGAACTATGTGTCTGCTCCTCGGTAAAGCAGCCGCGGTCCCTCACAGACGGAGGCGCGCATGTGGAGTTTACATTGTTTGGCCTCTGAAAGTGAAAGTTTGGCCACGGCGGTTGGTGCCCGCGCATACAGTATAGCGGAGAATTTTCCCCCTTGAAATGGACAAAGTCTGGGCAATTTTGGACTTACAAGGATGGTGAGGGTAAACTGATTGAAGACGGTCACCCTGTCTAAAACACGAAGCTGTTGCCGGCAGAAGAAAAAGACGTGCGTGATTAAAACTCCTGTAACTCCTCTAGTAAGTGAGCTGACTGAGCCAGAGAGAGTGAGAAGATTCAGGATTCATTTAGAATGAATTCCTACTATTACTGCTGTGAGTAGCATGACTAATTTGGCAAACACCTTAAGGACTGGCACCCTGGCCTTAATGACGAATTCCGACAGGTTAGGAAAGCTCCCGTTCATCATTTACCTTACTGTATTAAACTGATTACTGATGTTAGTCTGGCCCGTGGCCATTAATGTTTGTGTTTTGTGATTAGCTGTCGCTAGCGCGCTACTGTAGTCTGCGCTAGCCTCATTTCGGTTACTGCTCAATGAATGTTGGTTGTTTTGCCATTAGCCATTAGCCATGTCTAGTGCGCTACTGTGGTCCACGCTAGCCTCATTTAGCTTGCTGTTCAATGAATGTTGGTTGTTTTGTTTTTAGCCATTAGCTGCGGCTAGCAGCCTTCAGCTCCCTAACGTGACTCAAATGTGTTTTCTTCTATTGAAGATGCAGACTGAAGCAGAGAGAAGACAACCTTAGATACCTAAGAAATTACAATCAATTCTACCACTGCTGTTTGAAAAATAACAAAAAATTGATGTCCAAGTCTCCTGAAGCTTTGAAATTAAACAGAGCTGTTGCAGAGTACATCTGTGAGGATCCATCTGTGAGGACCCATTTACACGGTAGAGAAACCTGGGTTCCAACAACTTCTCATGCACCTAAATCAACTGTATGTTCTTCCATCAAGAAACTGTTGTACAATACAACAAAACAAACCCTCATGAAGCAGCTTCAAGGGAAGTCTTGTCTTATTTTTAATTGTTTGTTTGTTTTTTTTCATTTTCTGATTATTTTGTTATTTTATCTAATTGATTATTTATCTGCGGTTCTGTTTTTCATTTAAAAAAAATGTTTTTTTTACGCCTTTTTAAGTATTTGTCATTTTTTATCCCTGTGGTATCGAAAATGGTAGTGAGTATCCAATATTTTCTTGGGTATCGATATCGAGTTTGAAATTTTAGTATTGTGACAACCCTACCCATGAGTATAAAACAATTGTGATAAACCAAGATCATGATACTGCCTTAAAAAAAGATTTGAAGTTTAAGAAATTTTTGAAGTTTGAAGGCTTGTGCAGTGGGGGAACTGCATACTTTGTTTTTCTCGATTTTAAATCATGGTCGTGGCATTTGTATGAAAAAAAAAGAAAAATATAATTGTGTAAACAAAATTTGATATATTTCACCCCCCTGAGGGATGGTGTATAAATTTATATTGATATTAAGATGTATTTACAGAGCAATATCTGATCGTTTATTCATTTCTAATTAAGCAGCTCCCATCCTCCATAAATTAAGACAATCATGATCTGCAAACATGTCACATCCTGCAGCCTGGACACATGGACTGGCCTCCAGTTAGTGGCTGTCTTAATTATTTATAGTTAAAAGTTATAAAAATGGACTGTGATTTAAATCAGTATTAAAACATTCATTTTTCTGACAAACTCTGCTCTTAATCAACTAAACACCAAATTACTAATGAATTAAACACTCCATATTTTGCCTTGACTCTGGTTTTTAGTCAGTTTTGATCGCTGCTAGAGTCTGTTCACTATTACTAATGTACAAAAAGCCTCTAGTTATTCAGTGCCCCTGAGCTGTATTCTCTCTGTGTCTGAGACGCTCTTGCCTCTGATGTGACGTGGCCCTGTCCATTCTGATTTGTTGACAGGCCAACTCTGTGGCTGCCTTGACCATGTTGTCAACAACTCTGCATTCATTCTAACATCTCTACTCTGCACTCCAGGTAGTGCATAAACTAAAGATGAAACAATGACATCACACTGGTAGGTCTTTTAGTTAGGTTAAGTTATGTTTAGTGATGTAAGTTTTGCTCTTCCTTTGACTGTTATTAAGATTAATGTGTCCTTTAGCTTTTTCTCCACAGGGACGTCTATCAGGGACAACAGATGGAAATTAACCAATGGCTATAAGGAGACCTCACACTGTCCCCTCTTAAATAAATAAATCAAATTAAATTAAATCAAAGGTATCATTTTATAAGCTGTATGAAAACACCAGGCTGGTTCTTGTTCTTTCCACCTGTTGTGTGAAATGTTTTGTCAGCCAACACAAACAGAGTCCTGCAGAGAAAATAACACGCTGCTGAGCTGTTTCTGAAATTACTTAAATGACTGCAGGACTAAATAAATGACACGCAGCCTGCAGAGTCAATGTACTGGTGTGCCACACTTTTCTAAAATTTACTCAAACTGGAGGACAGAAGCGGGACAATTATTTAAAAAACACTAAGATAATTAAATCTACCATAGAAGTAACACACAACTTCACACTGTTGATTTATTGATACTCTGTATGTGCTGCCTCCTGTAGTCGTGCCCTGTCCTCTCCTCCCCTTCTGAATACAGATGAGGCCCCTGGCAGCCATTTTACTCATAATGATGATGTATAATGTATAATGAATCTCAGGCCATCTCAGATGTTTTCCTCCCATTCACTGGAGCTGTGTTAGATTTAAAATGTCTTCTGTTAACTACACGTCAGCTGAGAGTCAGGTGACTGCGAGCCGATAAGCTCTGCTATCAGACACTCTCTCTCTGTAATTTGGCGCCTGAACACACCATGGCACAAATAAACAAGCAGAAGCAGAGGATCGAGGTGTGTTTAATGTTTTATGCCAAATCCATTAAAGAGGGATGTCGAATTTGTACAGCGCTTTAGCTGCAGAACAACAACACTCAAAAGCAGCCAGCAGTTTAATTTCATAACTGTGTTATAATGGGAACTTCTTCTTCTGGATAAATACGTTTGGTGCGTCTGAGCCATTTTACGGATTCAAGACAGGGATGGAAATTCATCACCAGCCACTTCTCCACTTTAAAGTCACAAATAAGAATAAAAACAGTTATTAATGGAGAAACAAACACCAGGATTTGTCTTGTAATGCTGCTGTAGAAATGTCTCAACAGCTGAATACATAAAACTGTGGGTGACTGTGATAAAACAGTAATTTCAAACTGAAGCCAGTTGATTAGATTTTAATGAGGAGGTCAAGTTGCACATTTTAAAACTAAGTAATGTCCTGAAATAACACACACTGAGCCTGCAGCTGTGGCTGCCAGATGTTGATTTGACCTTGAGTAGCATTCTAACGGCTCTCTTAGTGCTGTGGTTTGTTTTTCACACTGGGTTTGCAAAGTAATTTAACAGTAGATGTTTGCTCTAGTTTTAAACATTAGGCCACAGGTTCCATTAAATAAAGACCAATTACACATTAGTTATCAGTCAAATGAATGTTTCTGAAGAGGGCCATTAATTTTTTATGTGATTATTTTTTTGACATTCAGAGCTTCTCAGATGCCACTAATGTTTTAATTATAAAAACAAAAGAAATTGAATATTACCTAAAAATAAAATGCAAGGAGTGAAATCTGTCTTGGATTGAAAGAATCTGGGACATACTAATAATCAATAACCAAACTGATTTTGTGGCATTTTCTTTGTTATCCCTCCATCATCCATATCAGCCTTTCCCAAACTCTGGGGCCCACTTAACAATAACTTCTATCCCACAAAGAGCTAATCAGCCAATTCCATGGCAGCAACTCAAAGCTTTTAGGCATTTAGACCTGCTAAAATTCAACCAGAACATCAGAATGGAGAAGAAAGGTGATTTAAGAGACTTAAACATGGCATGATTGGTCGGAGTACTTCAGAATCTGCTTATCTTAGCACAACCATCATCCTAGAGAATGGTCCAAAAAGAGAAAACATCCAGTAAGGAGTTTTTTGGGTTAAAATGCCTTGTTAATGCCTGAGGTCAGAGGAAAATGGCCAGAGTGCCAGTGGAGGAGCTGTACCACATGCAGACACATGAGCGGAGACTTGGCCGTCCAATCAGTGCTCATGGTGATCCACTTCAATTTATTTGTTATTCTATTTGATGGTATTTTAAATTTTACACTTTAACCTAACCTCCAGTGTTTACTCATTTTAGATCTTTAACATGGCGTCTCCTTGGTGCATACTGAGTACAAAAATGTTCCTGTTCTACTACTGTCTTTATTTCCTCTGCCAAGGAGGTTATGTTTTTGCCGGGGTCTATCTGTTTGTTTGTCTGTTAGCAAGATTATGCAAAAACTACTGGATGGATTTACATGAAAATTTTACCAGAGGTTTTGTTTTGTCCAAGGAAGAAGCCATGACATTTTGGAGCGATCCAGATTGACGTCACAAAAAAACATAGAAGTTTATAATGAAGTCCCATTACTTAACACTGGGCCGTATTTTGTCCCACCCACAGCACCATCCAATTGGTTACACGCTCTGGTTACACGCAGAGTCAGGGCACAGCAAACAGCCAATCGGCAGTGAAAACTGTGCATGCAGTTCTGCTCACAGAACTAGTGGAGAGGACAAAACATTTTGCCAATGGAGAAAGCCCGGCACTGTTCCTGGAGCCTTGGTGTCTAAGATAAATTAAGGCAGCAGACTCTCCCGAAATTGTAATAAACATCCCAATCCTCCACAACTAACAACTACTAGTAACATTACTGTGAGCCCATTAACGTTATAGAAACATGCGCGCCGCCTCTGCTCAGTCCCTCCAAACGTGTCGTTTAATTACTTGAAAAAAGGCTGCTTATAATGTCAATGCAGAAATAGTCTGTCAGAGCAGAAGTCTGTGTGTGTGTGTGTGCTCCGACCAACAGGCTAGTGACATCACCCACTGGAAGCACCGCAGCGCACACAAACACCAACATCTGTACAAGCAGCAGCATATTGGTTCAGTCAACAAGTTACAAGACCCACTACTAACTAGGTCACTCTGTTGGATGATATTTATATCAACAATAATCACACTTCTTGCAGATTGATATTTTTCATCCACAGTGTGCGTATAAAATATAGGACAATAATGCTGGATCAAACTGAGCTGCTTGGCAGAGGTCTGCGCTCTCAGAGTGCTTTTCAAGTTTCTGACACATTTTACCAACCCTGTGTATTGATTGCGGGGTGGGTGGCTTAGGGGTTGGTTGGACTGGGATTAGGTCCCATTTCCTGTGATCTGTCTGTTTGTGAAGCACTTTGGCTACATTTTCTTGTATGAAAAGTGCTATATAGATAAAGTTTGATTGATTGATTGATTATTACCTCAGTGGACTATCTTGATGGAGACTTCAGCAGAATAATGCACAATGTCTCAAAGCTCAGATCATCTCAGACTTGTTTCTTGAACATAACAATGAGTTTGCTGCACTCCAAAGACCTCTACAGTCACTAGATTTAATCCAGTCGAGCACCTTTGGTATGTGTTGGAACATCTCATGGATGTGAAAAAAAATCTGCAGCAACTGTTTGATGCTATCAAGTCAATATGGACTAAAATCTCTGGGGAATGTTCCTAGCACCTTATTAAATCTATGATAGGCCTGAAGGCAAAAGGGGTCCAACCAGGGGACAAGCAAGGTGTCACAGTCCACCTTGTTTTGGCATATTGGGTGTTTCTCAATTAAGAGTTCAAAAGTTCAAAATTGTGAACTCTGGAAGTTCGGACTTGCAAGTTCATCCCATAGTTCGGACTTCAGGGGTACAGGAGTCCGCAGAACGATCCTACCACAATTGGAACAGCGGACTTTGGAATTGGAAGTGTACTTTGCTAGCGTCCACAGCTCTGCTAGTGTTCCCTTACACATACCTACATGTCAAATCCAGCTGTCTGTTGGTAACCACTCACATTGTCAAATTAGCATTTTTCATCGTTCAGGTTTCAAACACAACTCTATCACAAATAAGTATCTTATTCATAATTTTACATGGCAACAACAGTTACCTACAACTGTGCGACTTCTCCTCCATCATGTTGGAGTTTCCTGCTGAACGGTGCAAATTGCATTGTGGGATTACAGCTGCGAAAAGTCCGCTCAAGTTACGCTTGGTAGCAGACTTGGTAAAAGGCTTCTGCTTTTGTGAACCTTTGCCATAAGCCATCACCATCATTATATCCACCGGCGTGCCGTGCATTAAACACCTGCACCTTCTTCAAGTTTATGGATCTGACTTTCCAGGCATTCCTGACCATAAGCATCCAGAGATTACAATATACACATGCAACATGAAGTCCTCTACTGCTGTACTCTCAAATCTCCAGGATGTGTCAAATGTCAACTCTCAACACTATAAACCTTCAAGCTTTCCAGAACATGGAGACATCAGACTGGAGCTGAATCCTCAGAGACTTCACAGACCTCATCAGCCTCTGTGAGATCACAAACCCAGAGAGCTAAATTTAGTCTGCTGATACAAGCTCGCTCGCAACTTCTGATGCAACGGTGTGCAGAGGCTTACCTTAGCACGGCTGGCTCATTAAGATGCTGCTGGGTGCACGCCGCTTATGATCTCTGTCTGTGTAATGACACCCAGCAGCTGAGCCGGATTAGAGGCTTCAGCTGATCAATGGGTACGTCTGACGTGAAATATTTAAGACTCCCCTCTTCCCCTGCTTCTGATCACAACTTTATGGATCAGCACAGAAGTCCATCTGGAAACGTTAAGATGTTGGAAATACAGAAATACGACTACACAAGCTGTAAATCTTCAACATTCGGTCAGGTGATGACCTTGTCAGCTGCGTAGGCTTCATACTCAACATTCATTTCAGTTCTTATCCAGTTTTATAAGCATGAAAGATCGCAGATACAAGGACAGATTCAACCGTTTATTCCTCTAATCATGCACTCTGTACAATCTGGCCTGACCTCACACCCTCACCACTTATGGTAAGAAAAACAGCAGCTCGAAAAGAATTAAAAATGAATGGTTTTAACAAAATTGTAAACTATAATTTAAAGGTGGGTGGCACGGTGACGCAGCAGGTAGTGCATGTGCCTCACAGCAAGACGGTCGCCGGTTCGATTCCCGGGTCGGGCAGGGCCTTTCTGTGTGAAGTTTGCATGTTCTTCCCGTGCATGCGTGGGTTCTCTCCGGGCACTCCAGCTTCCTCCCACAGACTAGAAACATGCTCATTAGGTTAACTGGTCACTCTAAATTGTCCTTAGGTATGGGTGTGAGAGTGAATGGTTGTCTGTCTCTATATGTTGCCCTGCAATCGACTGGCGACCGGTTCAGGGTGTACCCCGCCTCTCGCCCAATGACAGCTGGGATAGGCTCCCGCCCCCCCCCCCCCCCCCCCCCCCCCCCCCCCCCCCCCCCCCCCCAACCCTGAAAGGGATAGTCGGTATAGAAAATGAATGAATGAATTTAAAGGTTTTAAATGTTCTTTATACAGAAATATCCATGTCATATCCACATAAACATATATGTGGGGATGTTTAATGAGAAATTATAGAAATATTCTCAATATCAGACTTTTTATGTCCTTAAAGACCAAACATCAAATGTATTACCTTTTGAGAATTCTAAGAGAGGAGCAGGAACAACTAAGACAGAAAAATGCATGTTTAGGTTCATTGTTGTGTTTGTTAGCTATAAAAAGCACCTAGCACAGAGATGGTGATGCTTCAAAAATGTCTGGTAAATTTCCATGAAGTTAAGCTGCAGAATCTTGAAAATATTCCAAACTGGAAACTCTCCATGGGAATCATGGGAACTGGAAATTGGGGTAATTTAAACGAACTGTATCATATCAAAACATTAATATAATTTTTTTTTTGTCATAGGCAGACATCTATGATAAATAATACAATTAATTACATTTCAGCAGATTAATTTGGAAGTAAAACTTTATCAAGTTTTAATTATTTTATTGATCAATCAGTAGTCCAGGTTTCTAGAAATCATCTGTGTACGTGATGGATGAATGCACAGTGCATGTGGGGAGCATGGCCTCAATACCCATGCAGTTGGCAGAGAGCATTGAAGAATAGCAAAAATATTTTGAAGTAAACCTGAAATCTGATGCTTGTCCCCAACTATATTTAACTATCATTTAATTCTCATAAATTCCTGTTAATTCAAATGGAGACTTTCCATCTTAAAAATTCCTGAAATTTTAAAATTCTATTTTCAGCTACTGAAGCACAAAGATGGATTTTTGCCATATCCAATATGTGGATATTGCCAAACTCATTAACCAATATCAATACTGACGCAAATATTTTTGTCAAGAGCACAAAGCCTCCACTTTATTAAATTGAGCTGTTTCTTTCGGGGGGGGACGCAGGAAAGCAAGGAAAACATTTAATTTTTAATAAATTGTACTTTTTTGAGGTAATGGGATGTCCTGGGAGATATCTCGAAATTTTCATTTATATCGATATATTTCTATACGAGATATAATATTGATATACTTCATTTTTCATTAAAATAGCAAGTTCACACCTATTTCTCCTCTCCTCTCCTTGTGTCTGTATCTCACAGACACAGCCTCTGTGCTTTGCCTCCCTCGCTCTGTGACCTGACAACCACCCCTCCTCCGCCTTCACTCCAGTGCAGCTAACTCGGCGACTGTCTCGCTAAATCTAGCGACTTTTTTTGTCAAAAGCAAGTAGCAACAAATGTAGCTACTTTTCTGGGTGAAATTGGCAACTTCTTGGCACTTAAGAGACTCGTGAAAGCACGTATCGTTCTGCAGTTACTGTCCTCATCGATCAGCGGTGCCACGGTGAGCTTTTTCCCCATCTCAGAGCACTCTCAGGTGGTCAGTCTCACAGCAGCGCCGACAGCTGCAGTCAGAGCAGAGAGGAGAGCCACCACTCCAGTCCACATGCTGTCTGTTTACAGGATTGTTAAAATTTGCACAAAGAGATGCAATAAGTCTGTTTACAAATTTCATTATTAGCAGAACTGTTAACCTCAGTGGAAAAGTCTATTCACTGTTACTCAAAATCAAAAATCAGAATCAGAAATACTTGATTTATCCCCAAGGGAGAAATTCTAATGTTTCAGTTGTTCTTATACATAGTATAGCAGTGGGAATTTCAAAAATACATTGAAATAGATAAGAGCATAAAAACTAAGTCAAAAAAAATAAGAAAGCAGTTAGCAACATGAGTTATTTTGTTCAACTTGTTTTATACATTTTGATGATGTGCAGCGTGACCTCTGTTAATAACTGTGCCTGTGTGATATTTGGCACATGGCTTATAATTGACAGTTTTTTGTTAAGGGTTTGCCTCTGAGAAAAAAAAAAAAAAAAAAAAAAAAACTAACAGGGAGGCCATTCTATAATGCTTTGGGGGAAACCCCAATTGCGTCAGAGATAAAATTGAGAATTGCCATTCTGGATTGATTGTATGCATCAAAGCGTCATCTCAAGGCTAAGGTAAAATATTGATATATATATATCGTATATCGTGATATGGCCAAAAAATATCGAGATATTGAAAAAATGCCATAATGCCCAGCTCTAGCAATGGGACATTTGTACATTCTGCTAATCTTACAGCCAATATATGGAATATTTCTGGCTAATTTGTACGTCAGAAATATTCACTATAATTACTGTTAAAAAAAATGATCATACCTTCTGATATTGAGCTCAATGTAGGCAATTACCTGCTGATACAAATAAAGTTCTGACAATACTGCGCATCCCTACTTTCAACTGCTCACTTTCATTGACTACTGCCAGTACTTTGTAGGAGGCAACCTGGTCTATGGTACTGAGACACCCCTGACCATTGAGGAGGGGTCTAGTTGATCTACAATATGGCTTAACAAAGTATAGTGCGTGGATGGGCAACTTTGCTTACCAAGAGAGCCAAATTAAAACTATCCTCATTAGGGATATATTTAAAAGTTTGAAGGGAACTAAAAAGGATAAATATATATATATATTTTTTTTTTTGGTGTCATGTGAAGCAACCTTATTATCTTAAATCTGTATATATAAGATAATAAGGTTGCAATATAAGATCTTAAATCTACATATACATATATACATATACATGTATATCTATATCTATCTATCTATCTATCTATCTATCTATATATGTATATATATATATATATATATATACACATATATATATACACACACACACACACATATATATATATAATGTGTACATATATAGATATATATACAGATATAGATATAGAGATAGAGATAGATATATATATATAGAGATATAGATAGATAGATAGATATAGATATATAGAGAGATATTTAGCCAGGCAGTAGCCATATCTGTCTTATTTATATATCTTTTAATCTGCTATATAATGCTGCTGCTGGAATCTTAATTTCCCATAGGGAGTCTTACCGAGTAATTAATAAAGTTATATCTAATCTTACATATATATATATATATATATATATATATATATTATATATGTACATAAGAAAACTGAAATGCAATTATCAATGCTTTATCTAAACACATAATCCAAGCCAGTTACAGCTACTTTTTGATTATCATTACGGAGTATTTACTTGTTATCAGAGCATATTTTATCAATAATGTTATTTCTGTTTTGCTAAATGCACGAACAGAGCTTCACAGAAATTAGACCAGAGAAATCTAAATCTATTCTCTCGGAACTACTACTAACCTAAACGTTGTAATGCCAGATTTTGTCAGATTTCTTCATGACATTTCAAACCAACTGGTGGGGCACATGAAGGGAGTTGGAGGGCCACATGTGGCCCCCAGACCGACAGTTGCCCAACCCTGGTTTCTTGTGTAGCCAGCCGTAGAAACTATCAGTGCAGTGCAGTTTAGAGAAGCTGATGAGGTTTGAGTTACAGAGTAAAACAATCATCTGACAGCAGACACACCCATCTTCAGTGAACAAACAGCAGCATGATCATTATGGTCTCATTCTGTCTCTGTCTATTTATATCTCCTCACTGTGACTCTCTGGTCAGACTGCTGAAGAAAAAATCTTCATACTTCACTCTCCAGATAAAGTATGTAAAATAAAGGTGTTTGTGCAGTTTGATCCTCTCTCTTTCAAGGAAACTATGATCTTTGTAAAGCTGTGAAGTTATTTTCAGGTCTCATACAGCAGCGTGAAGGAACGCATTTACTCAACCATTAAAGATGGCCCATTTCTGAAGAGAATCTTTGCTGCAGCCTTAAATCAGGGTCTAGATGATTTTTTTGTTCTTTATTGTCAGCTGAAACAGCCTCCCAAACACATATTGGGCCAAAATCCAAGCCATTCATTAGTGACGGGAATTGATGGGTTTTTATTATTACCAATACCATTATTATTATCTGAATTCTCACAGGTGGGAAATAAGGGAGGACCCACAGTTATGCAGAGATAAAGGGATGATGGTGGGATGCAAGACCGCTTTTAGCCAGGGAAGGTATGGATGACACCATGATTAGGTCCTCGGGGCACTAGCTGAGATCTGGCCCATGTGAGACCAACACTATCCATCCAGTTCATCAGGAAAGGGGAAAAACCACCATTCTCCAAGAAGATCAAGAAGGGCCTCTTCAGACAGCACCATCATGGGAGATAAGAGTCGACTTGGAACGGGAACTACACAACCCTCTCTGAGGCCAGACACGGTCATATGGTCTGAGGACAAAACAAAGACCATCCTGACTGAACTGATAATCTGATGGGAAGACAGACTGGTAGAGGTCTCAGAAAGAAAAGCCACCAAGTACCAAGACCTGGTCTAACAATGTAGGGACAAAGGACGGCAGGCTGCCGTCTCAGCTGAGGTCTGGTGAAGATGCTCACAGCTCTGGGAATAGCAGAAAGGGAGGGTGCCTTGAGTGTCTTGTTGGTTCTAGGAGGAGTTAAGCTGAGGGGCCAGGAGAAGGTGGGCAGTGACTGGCCATCTCTGCCGACCTGACAAGCTCAAAGGCGTTTTGGTTCAGGGTCAAAACACTGGATGTAAGCTGGATGCCACCTGATGGCATCTTCTCCTGGCTGAGAGCTACAGCATCTACCAAATGACTGAATGAAGAAGCACCAAGATGAACCTGATAGTGTCCTATTGATGTGACACAACTCATGATGTGCAGTTAGCATGTAAAATTAAGACATGCTTTTAAGGGCTGGGCATTGTTAAGAACCTCACGATTCAATTTCGATTCTTTAGGCTGCGATTCGATTCAGTAAGAAGAAGAAATACACAAATAATCAGGGTACCTGTTGACAACTTTTAAATTTTTATTGTCATGCCAATGTGAACATATGTGGTATGTCACGTCATATTTTTGAGCAATCAAACATCTGAATATAAAAATTTGCACAATAATAACTTATATGTGCACATGGAGTACAAAGGTAAAAAACATGATAGGTAATACTATAACTATAAATGTCCACCTGGTCTTTTTTTTGTCAATAAATGTGTCAGGAATTGTCCTTTGAATACATTTTTTCACCCTTTTTTCACAAGAAATAAAAGTAAACAATTCTGGCAAGTATTTGTCATTACTATGTTATAAATGCTTAAAACAGTGTGTAATTACAAGAAAAGAATTAAAACGGATTTGAATTTCAACAGGATTCTCTTGATAAACAATTGTAAATGAAAATGTAGAAATTTTCTGAGATGACCAAAAATAATCTTAAACTATTTTACATAAACTTGAACATTTTTGTTTGCCTACAGTATTTAGAATCCATGTTACAGCCTGTTATATTAGACCATGTCCAGGCGTTTTTTTACTGATGGTAGTCCCTGAAGCACTTCCAGTGTAGCTAAAGACAGATATCTCAACATTTCTTCCTCAAATAATTCTTAAACGACTATTTATGGAATCCATAAAAAACGAACTAAGACGAAAAAGACGATCAATGACAAAAAATACGGAAAACACGGGGAAAATACAGTGGAAATACGGCAAAACACAGAGAAAATACGACAAAAGAACAGAAAGAAAACACTCCAGAATGATACTAATGCTACTGCAGGGCTGTACACTTAGCTTTTTCACGAGGAGCACAGGTGCTCCTAAATGAGAAAATTTAGGAGCACAGAAAAAATTTAGGAGCACTATGAATTTTCTTAAATAGCACAATTTTATTATTAGCATTCAAACAATGTACACACACACACATGCATTGTAATGAATCACTGGGCCTACTGCTCGCTTATTTAAACGCAGAGAACATCCCTGTCCCACAGCTTTTTGTAGTCATGTCGCCTGGCTAAGTTCATCCAGCAGTCCACAGCAGGACTTGGATCAAAGTCCTCAAAAGACTTGGCCCCTCCAGGGTGATCCTCATGAGGTCTTCAGTGGTGGAGACTGCAAGGCTGCTTCTTTTGGAGCTCTTTATGCGGTTCTGCGCAGAGAAGCCCCTCTCGCACTGGGCAGCTGAAATGGGCAGTACCATCATCAGCTGCACCAACTCCAGTATGTTCTAGGGAAACAAGATAGGCCTTACTTATCTCATATATAACCACCAATAATAGGAGGGCAGCAGTGGTGTAGTCTAATTTTATTGCTTTTTAGGTGGGTGAACTGTTCATACTTGTATCACTAGGGGGCAGCCTACAAAACCTCAGCACTGTTGGCTTACCTTGTAATCCTCCCTGTATGGCTCCTTGGTCAGCATGGTCTCCCACGGGCAATTGTAGGACTTATCCTTGAAGTTTTGACTGACCAAGATCTTCAGTCCCTGCCACTCGTTCTGAACAGCTGCCAGGTCACACCCTGATCTGTAAGATTTAACAGAGGGAGTTAGCAAATACCCAGACATCATTATTCGCATCATATGGCACAGCAGTGCAAAATACATTCTTACCTCTCAAGAGGCTCTCTGAAATGCCTCATCAGGTCTGCCACACATTCATCACCAAATATGAGAAGGCTGCTCAGGTCATCTGGCCATGTGTCATGGTTGAAGACTCTGAAGGCCTGCACTGGGGTCTTGACTTCAGCCTCATTATTCAGGAACCCACCAAACCTGGCTTTTAGCTCAGTCACACCGATGTTGATCGCCGCCTCCATGTGTTTCTTCAACTGGGGATGGGTGAGGTCTGTGAGGCCTGTCAGATTCCCCTTCAGTGGTGTTCCCTTTGAGAGAGAGAGAGACACAACCACACACAAAAAGACTGCATTTCGCCAAATCCTTAAATCGAATAGACCTACACTAATTCTCATATAGTGACTGATTCTCACACTTCTGCTCTAAACATTTCTTTCCCTTAGATCCTAACAAACTCATCCTAACACACCTGGAATCTGCACTCATCATCATCTCCATGCTGAGCAAGCATGGTCTGTATCTTCTTAAGCATGCCTTCTGACTTTGGCCTAGACTTAAGTCCTTCTGGCCTGGTCACACTTTCCTCATCTCTGACATGGCTTGGGGGAGGATCAGGTCATTTCTCTGCAGGGTGAGGCTAAGTGAAGACAGCTCCTCGAACATGTCAGAGAGAAAATGGCAGAATACACAAAAAAGTGCACTCTCCATTTCTCTTTTTACCTGTGTAGTAGTGAGTAGATAAATACAAAATAAGTGTTGTATTCCTGGCCACCATCTCCCCTACCAATCATTCAAGTCTGAAATGTCATTTGACTTAAACCCATTTTTTTAAACTTAATGTATTGTGTAAAACTGACCTTCTTTGCCCGTCCTTGAACCTCCACTGAACCTGCAACAGCCAGGGGGCTCCATGTGTTGAAGGACAACGGAGTACTGGCCATGGTCTGTGGCGAGGTCCTTTTCTGCTCCATGTCGCAAGAACACTCTGAGGGCCTTGTGCACATGGGGGATCCAGCGTGTCCATTTGACGGTAGATGGTGTGCAGACATCCACACCAAGCTCTTGCCCTAATTGACGGAGCTCTCTCTTGGACTTTCCGCTGAAGATTGTACACCAGGCACACCCTTGGCTCTTTCTTCTGGAGGGTTAGGATTGCCAGCTCTAGTCTGTGAAAGCCAAAATACAGTAAAAAACTATCCACCTTCTTCTCCCCCTCTCTGTTACACAAGTAGTTTGTGTGTCTGTGTTCCTGTTCTTGTGTGACTGACACATAATTAGTGTGTGTGTGCACACACGCATGTGCTCTTTCTTCTGGAGGGTTAGGATTGCCAGCTCTAGTCTGTGAAAGCCAAAATACAGTAAAAAACTATCCACCTTCTTCTCCCCCTCTCTGTTACACAAGTAGTTTGTGTGTCTGTGTTCCTGTTCGTGTGTGACTGACACATAATTAGTGTGTGTGTGCACACACGCATGTGACAAATGTTCATATATGTCTGCTAACGCATAACCAATTTTTTCAGTTACAAACCTGTGTGGCATGCAGTGGATAGGCATAATATACTCCCCTGCCTCTCTTTGCAGGAGAGCAATCACTTCTCCATGGTGGCCCATATTCACTGAAGCACCATCTGCCCGGAAGCTGATCAGCTTCTCTATCCTTGACCCGCCATCGTCCTCTAGGCAAACTGCATTGAATGTAGTCTTGGTTGCGTCCAGAACACCTTGAAGGACAACACAAAAACAACAAGACTTTTCTAGCCTTAAAGGTGCAGTGTGTAGAATTTGGCAGCATTTTGCAGAACAGAAACGGTGAATACGGGATATAATGTTTCTATTTGTATGTAAAGTCAGCCAAACTAGGAGTGCAATCATCCCAATAAAACGTTTGTTTTATTTTTATTTAGTTAGAAAAAGCTTCAAAAAAATTACATTACCGCGGGCCGCGTTCATGTAGGCCGATACAATGATCCGCCATGTTGTCTACGGGTGGATTTTAGGGACAAAAAGAACGAAACGCAAATCTGTCCGCCGGTTCTGAAATCTACCTGGAATGCAGGCGAAGAAGAGGAGAGAGGACAGCGGTGGATGTAGAGACAGTTGTTACTCTGCACTAGGGATTTAACCTGTACCCAAACCTTGTCACTTTAGTAAATGATGCCGTGTTCATGATCTCTTTTGGTCTTCACAGGCTTACGTTGCTCAGCGATGTGACGTTTTGGTTACAGTTGGGCTCATTCTAGAATCTGAACGATAGATGTCGCTCAAATGCCAAATTCTACACACTGCACCTTTAAAACAAAGAATATAGTGACTCAATTTTGCACGTACGAAACTATACAAAAAAAAGGTTACAATCTAGCTGCTAGACAGTGACCACCTACCAATGGCATGGGAGTGTTCAAGGGTCTGTTGTCCAACAAGGAGGGTGACTGGCTTCCCACCCTCCACTAGGCGCACATAGACAATCTCACACTCTGATATGTCAGTGTCTCCATCGATGAGAACTGCAAGGTAATTTGCTGTTCTCAGCTTAGCAGCTAGGCTCTCTTTCAAAAGATCGGCAACTTGTCCAATCATCTCTGCACACCTGTATGGATGAGAACACTATTGTAAAGTGCTTATAATTTATAGTTTGTAGTTTTATTAGATCCCTATAAGCAGTGTTGCAGAGCAACCACTTATCTCACTGGGACTGGGGTCCACAAAGATTAATACAACATACAAAGCTTTGTATGTTGTATTAATCTTACCTCATGCCATACACAGATGTACTAGGCTACACATCCAGTCACATTATATGACTGACATCAAATCACATGCATGCCACATTACTAATTATAATGGTACTCATACACATGCCAGAATGACATTACATTGCTTGGGTTTAGAAAAGCACTATATTTATAAATGCGAGGTATTATTATTATTATTATTATTATTATGGTATTATTATTGTTGTTGGAAAATATTACCTGACATGGTTGCTGTAAGTCAGGTTGATATCAACGCCGTTCTTCTTGTGCAGTGTGATAAGTGGTCCAAACTTGACGAATGGCTCTTCCTCCTTGGCAATAAAGTAGGCGATGTTCATTTTGATCTTGAGCTGCCTTCTCTTCTCCATCTCGGAAATCATCACCTGCCTATCCAGGGCTTCAGTCACCGCCGAGGCTGGTTTGTTATGTCGCATAATGTAATTGTCTCTGCAGGTGATGTGCCACTTGGAGTGGTTGTGTTTCATGAGGCTGTCTTTTTTCAAATGGGGGTTTCCAGTCACAAATGCCGAATTACCTGCCTGCTTCTGCCCTTTGCAGTATTTACAGAACATAAGGTTGTCCTCAAACTCTATCCAGAGAAAGAGTTTGATCCAATCTGATTTAAACTTATAAACTTTGCTAGCAGTGTCGCTAAAGTTAGTGCTAACGCTAGCTGTCGGCATCTCTTCTGGCTCGACACAGTCATTTATCCCAGATTCAACATTTTCTCTCACATTTCTCTCACCAATTTCCTCTCCCTCCTTGGTTCCACTTTTTTGAAAATAGGACTGGATTTTCTTCATTTCTCACTTTCCCGCAAGCTGTTCAAACACCCAGTATCCGATTGATACAAAGGACGTAGTTAACGTTACCTCAGTGAGTGTAGTGAGGGCAACTTGTGTGGCTCAGACGTCAGCACGCGTCATCAAGGGTTGAAATCTGTACTCCCATGTGTGCTCCCTTTTATTTTTTCTACTCACACCAATCTATTTCTAGGCGCATATGCGAATGAAACACTCACACTGTACAGCCCTGTACTGTTTACAATATTTTACATTGTTTACACAGAAAATACTGATAAACCACTGTTAAATCACTCACACATTTGGCTCTCAATCCTATCACTCTGCAAGCATGTCTTCTTCTATGACCGGCGACAGCTGGATAAACACTGAAAAAGTGCACAGCGCCCCCCACTGGCCAGGAGGTGAATTGATTCAGAGGATTTGCTGAATCGATATTGAATTGGGAGGGGAAAAACTGCAATGCATAGATGAATCGATATTTTGCCCGCCGATCTGCTATTACTGGCTCTTTGTTGTTGTCTGTGCTGTCTGTCTCTAATGAGAGTGTGACCTCCTGGATTTGCAGAGCTTACAGATCTTAGTAATAGGCAAAAAGGAATTGATAAGTTAACATTTTCCATACATCCATTATCTTACTGCTTATCCCTTTCAGGGTCACAGGGGCTGGAGCCTTTCCCGGGTGACATCTGGGGAGAGACGAAGTACACCCTGAACTGGTCACCAGCCAACCACAGGGCCAAATAGAGAGACAGACAACCATTCACGCTCACACTCATAAATTTGGAGTCACCAATCAACCTAATAAGTATGTTCTTGGTTTGTGGGAGTGCTCGGAGAGAACCCACACATGCACGGGGAGAACATGCAAAGTTTACACAGAAGGGCCTTGACCGGCACAGGGATCAAGCCAACAGCCTTCTTGCTGTGAGGCAGGTGCACTACCTGCTGCACGACTGCGCCTCCCCAAGTAAAAATTCTAATGATGTTAATTCTCGAGCGATTTGTTATCAAATCTTATGCCCAATCCTACTGTTCATGTGAACAAAATTGTGCAGCTTTCAACTTAATTCTGAACAAAGTAAAAGAAAAATTTGTCTGTGACTTGTTTGTGGCAAATAAACAAAATATGAAGACATTTGAGAGCACTTAAACACAAATTTAGATGCTAATATGTCAAGGTGAATGCTTCACAAATAAATAAGTATAAAATATTTTTCCAAACAGCAACATTTTATTTGCTGGGGCTATGACTAGGGGCAATAAAATAAATGCTTCATCACACAGTAATCCCACCAAACTATGTAGATTTTGCATTTTTCAGCCAAACAGACCTTAATATTGACACATGAAGCCCAACATACAACACTATATTACTTGATTTTACATTTACAACATACAAGACTACCTTTATATTAGAGGCTGTTTTTTAATAACAAATTTGTTACTCTGCTATGGTTTTATTAAACCTGCTTTTGGTGTGAATATACCAACAAGTTGAACAATTCTGAAAAAATAAATAAATAAATAAAACTTTATATAGTAATTAACTTAGTTTCTTGATATCAAAAGCTGCTTTAAAAGGACCACCTTGGTAAATGTGTGCTTGTATATTGTAAAATAATGGATTTAAGAGCTTATTTGAATTAAATATTAAAGAAGATTTAACTTTAATATAAAGCTCTTTTTTCTGTTTGTTTCGAAAATCATTGATATGGTGCTTACAACGTCCACTGAGTGTTGTTTACATTTGATATCAGAATAACAATAAAGGGAGAGTGTCAATCACCATCTTCATTACAAAAGTACCCTCTTTTTGGCACTAGCTGGCAGAAAATAGGTAATGAAGGTTGTGTCTCATTTTAACTGCAGCAGGCAGACTGAGGCCAGCTGTTCCTTTAGAGGGGACAATTACACTGACCCTGAAACACAGAGCTCATTTAAACTGCAGACTGAGGCAATGAAAACAGCAGGAGAACAAAGTCAGACAGGTCAAAATATATGATGAACAGCAGGACAGGGGTGTTACACCTACAAAGATGTCAATATGTCTGGGTTGTGGTTTATCTATATACAACTGCAGGTGAGGCTGTCGGGGCAGCAGATCTAAAACTTGGATATGAAACTTGGATAAGTCCTTCATTCGAGGTGTAGCAAGATCAACTCCTCCTAAGGACCAAGAATGCCTTCATTCCTTTCTCCTCTCTCTAAGGCCTGGTTGTAACTTACTAGAGACATGTGGAGCCATAAAGTCTCTCTTTATTTCCTGCCATCTACGACCAACTGACAACTTTGTTGATGCTAAAGATGTATTTATTGCCCTGAACTTCCTGGCCTAAACAATGATTGGCCGAGACCTGATAAGGTGTTCAAACAGATTACGTTCCAAGAGACTTAAATAATTCTGTTCTACTCCCAGAAGATTCTTCTGTGACACCTAAGATTACTTTTGACCTCCTGGGTAGTGGACCCCTCATTGCTGCCCAAGTGTAGAGAACAGATGTTTTTCAGCCAACAGAAAACCACTGTGGTGGAAATTTTGCATACATTTATTATTTACCTGATTAGTTCTGTAACTTCAACTGTACTGTTGTGTGAATGACCTGGTGAATTCTCCTGTTTCACACCCCACTGTGTCACCCTCTGGGCACAGAGGTCAGGGCAGAGATCTGGAATAACACAGGAGATTATACCTAGGAGAAATTTCCTGAGGAAAGTCTCCAACTGTTTTATTGCACCCCAATCAATATCTGGCAAGGAGTTCTGTGTTGTTTTTTCTCCTTCCCCCAAAGCCAGAGGCTTCCTTGAGAGGTATATAAGGGGGTGTCACATTTGTTTCAGTGGGACAATACTCTGAACTGCTTTCTGCCGTGTGCTTCTCTGTATTGTCTCCTTCTCATGAGAATAAAGGCTCGGTGCATTGCTACCTTTTTCCAGTCTTGTTTTTTGACTCTCCATAGGCAGATCAAAATTTCAACAACACCACAACCTTATAAACTCTTTAACGAAACAATGGACACATCTAACAATGTGATATTTGATTCTGTCATGAAAAATGCATTCTGATGATGTGATTTCTGTTTCTCTAACCTTACAAATGCCCAAGTTATGAATATAATGCATAAACCGTCTTAAAGCCTCCTCTGAAGTTTTGCCTTTCGACAAACCAAGAGTGCTCTTCAGTGGAAGGCTGAGGAGGGAACTTTATCCAGGAATGCATCTGTTATATCTGCATTATTGCCTGTTTCTATTGATGAAATGTTTATTATAGATTTTCTATACATTAAGTTTTGGTAGCATAACATCTCAAAGACATGCAAACTCATATATCTAAGTTTTAACCACATATATTTTGTTTGGTTGTATTATTAAGAAGAATTCACGTTTTATTCTTTCTTATCTTTTAGATATGGACTATTTGGTATCAAATCGATTATCGTAAGATTTTCTACTCAGTTGGAGTGTTCATATTGGGTGGTTATCAAAGTACAACTTAATATTTTGGCCAAATGTAAGTTGATAAAGTCTTTGTTACTCATCTAAGGCCCTCCTCCTGTGAGACCCTCCTCACCAGTCAAAACCTGAGGGACACAGTCCTCTCTCTCTCATCCCTACACTTTGTTTTTACATCTTCTTCGGCGGTCTGATCCGTTTTTTTCTTTTTGTCAACGCGGCTATCCTATATCTTTTTCTAAGTTTTGTCTAAGTAATGTAACACGCCCACCGGTTTTTCTTGATAAGCCAGTAAGCTATAAGACTACAAAGATTTGTTTCATAGTAAATGGACTTTTGTTATTAATTTCGGAATAATTTTAGTCGGGCCAACAAATAATTAATTTTTGAAATTGATTATGAATCGTTTTTTTCATCTAATCGAGACCTCAAAGCTCCAGCTCCAGCTTCACCTTTAACAGAACCTGCTAGTCCAATCTAAGACGGCACCTCTCTCCCGTGAGAGCTACGGGACCAGCTCATGTCGGAACACCATCTCACTTGGATCCATGGTACTGGATTGAGTGTGGACTTCTCAGCCTCCCTTTGGGACTAATCCGAACCAGAACAGTCCTACAAGGCTCTCCAGTAACTCACGGATCAGTTTGAGATCCGACTCCAGAAGCAACGTCATAGTAAGACTGCGGTTCTGAACTCCTACAGATGGGCTTGAGTGTCTTGGTTTAATTCCCCATTAGTTACCCCTGATTTGATCTGTCTAAAGTAGATTAATTCGTTAAATTAATCCTCTATAACCACTCAATATACTCAAATGTTTCTTGAGGGTTCATAACTTCTTTCCTTATTCACAGCATAATTGATTAGTATGACTTTGACATTCATTCCTTCTTAAGTGTTTTGTTTTATTTTATTTTGTCTTACATATTCATCATATGCTTTTAATAAATCATCCTTAAATTTAAAGTTCTGTCTGTTGGTATTCTATTTGGAAGATTGACATCACTGTATGAGAATTCTGTCTTTAGACTTGAGACTGAAGAAATTGATAAATTGAAAAAGTTTGATTTAATTGATTTATCTGATTTTAATTTAAAATAGTTAATAAATCAGTTAATAAGTTAAATTTTGCCTTTTTTGTATAAAAAGGATGGTGCCCCTTTAATTAACGAGAGCAGATTAAATATTTAATGAATATTAATTTCTTTAATTAATGTTAATTAATATCCAGAAAAATAATCGCTACAGAGGCGAGGAAAGTAATTCAATGGATGGAAATGCAACCAGTACAAATCAGAAAATATCTGTTTGGATTCTGCATCATGAAAAATATAAAACCTGGGCACCTGATATTAAGTAAAATTTTGGTTTTAATTGACAAAAATTTAAAACTACAAGTGCTCCAAGAGCACAAACTTCCACCAAGGCACTGTCAGGCGAGTTATTGTCAAAAATATTAAAAACTGCCTTTTTTTAACAAATCCTTGAAAAAAAATTCCAGGATCCCTACCCAGATCCCGATCACCACCAAATATAATCACTTCTTCCTTGTGTCATTACCAACAATCCCTGAAAATGTTTTCAAAATCAGTCGAAAACTTACTGAGTTATTAGCAAAAATGTGAAAAACTATCTAGCAATGTTAATGAATCCTTTTAAAACTCCTAGGTCTGCATATGATTGATTTGTTTCTAGATGCTAAACTACACACTGATTGGACCTGACAATATCACCATTCTTCAACAAGTCCTGTAACACTGACAACACAGCAAGTATTTACAGCAATGGCACACGGCTACAGCAGGTGTACTACTCAAAATGGTGACTTTGGTAACTAGCGACTTTCAGCCAAATGTCTCAAGAGTTAACGGGGCTTAAATTAAAGTAGAGGAAGTGAACAGTCCTCTCAAATGCTTCATTCTCGCTTTTATTTTTTGCTTAAACTAAATAAGCTCAAAAATGTATTTATTGATCAGGACATGAGGAAAATTGGTCAGTAAACGTCCACTCAACGACTGCTGCTACTATGATAACCACAACCTCAGTCTCCAACTGACACGGTCACACTTTCAACCAATACACAGCACTTACTAACTTCAACTAAAACATCAAAAAACAAAATATATAAAGTATTTGACTCACGTTTGAGGCTCAGATGTCTTCTGTCTTCATGAAGATTAAGTAAGGTGGTTCATATCCGTGTCATTTGTTTTTTTATTACGCAGTTTTTACTTCTCTTTCTTCTTGTCGCTGTAGTACACCATTTTAGATCTCGCACTCGCGCTGTTTGCAACATTAGCGTCACGGCAAACTAAGCTAATTCACTCATGTAGCTTATGTTAGCATTAATACGTGCTGTTTTACACTTTAACTTTATATTTTCAAATACTTATCCATTAACAAGTTTCCCCTGGACTCTAATGACCATAGTTCACAATATAAAGAGATATTAAGATTCCTGTATCAATAAAAGTTTGATTATTCACTTGGTTAATTGTTAAGGAATGATACTGGTGTTTTTAATGTTGGACCCAAAACCTTCAAGTATGGAAGCAGAACCAAGTTGACATTGATTTTATTAACACACAAATCCAAGGTAGTGAATGTTCAGTGATAACTATATACAGGTAAAGGCGGTGGTGGAGGCTCATGGAGAAACACTGTGAAGAGAGGGGGCAGAGGGGAAGAGTTAGTGAAGGCAGTTTACCAGAGGCAGTCACAAAAATCCACGGCAGGCAAAAACTCCAGAAAAGAGAAAAATTCAAAAACAGGCTTAGAGCCAAACATGAGTTACACAAAGTAAGGAGAGTAGAGAAACGTCCTGAACAAACCACGTAAGAGTGGAAATCCACCAGCAAGGAAGATGAGACCACGAGCCCTTCTTATAGTGAACGGTGATTGCAGAAACAGGAAAAAGTCGAGTGGTTGCCATGGCACGTCTCCGGGAAACCACACCCACCACTCGAGCAGCAGAGAGCAGGGAAGCAGTGAGGGAGGGGGAGAGGAGAACGGGATACTTAGAGTTCGTTGCGTGAATCAAAAACAATATGATAGCACTGGGAAACTAGTGACGAAAGAGGATAGAATGGTTCCCAATGAGAAAAAGGGTCCCAAAGGTGTAATATATGGTGTGTATTCTGGGCTGTCTGAGCAGGAGATCTTGGACAACATTAAAGGAGGAAGTGTGGTTGGTGTCATGCGCTTTAAACGTAAAGAGGGAGACAAAAGGGACTCACCAGTGCTGCTGACTTTTGCAGGTAGTGTGCTTCCAGAGATGATGTATTTGGGAAGTATGGCCTACCGAGTGAGAGAGTATATTAGACCTCCGTTGCGCTGTTTTAATTGTCAACAGTTTGGATACACCGCCAGCTCCTGCTGAGGCAAACGCAGATGTGCAAAATGCAGACAAGACCATGAAATAAAGGAATGCAAGGCAGTGACCTCCAGGTGCTGTAATTGTGGGGGGGACCATATGGCAGCATTTCGGGGGTGTGAACGTTTCATTCAAGCCAAGCAGATCCAGATCAATAGAGATCAAAATAAAGTCTCTTATGTGGAGGCAGTGAATCGTGTCGGTGGAGAGCTTGGAGCTCAAAACATAAAGATGAGCAGCACAGTGATGAGGAGCCGGCAGGCCTTCCCAGCCCTACCAGTGATGTCCCCCGATATGCTGGTTCTGAGCAGGGATGCTTTTCTGGCCTTTATTACAGATGTGTTGGTCGGAGCTAAATCAGCTACGAGGAAATCTGATGTGATTAAAATTGTAGTTGGGGCAGTTGAACGTTTCCTGGGCGCAAGTCAGTTATCCCCGGAAAAGCTTCATGAATATATGACAGAGAAACAGCACCTAGATAGCTCACAGATGACGAGGTCTGATAGTATGGAGACGCAGACCGAGAGCAATGATGCTGTGGACTAGCATCTTCATGTTTTACATTCTACAGTGGAATGCCCGGAGTTTGATTGCTAATGGTCAGGAATTAAAAAGGTTTGTTGATGAATTTAAGGTAAAACCAGAATTAATATGTGTCCAGGAGACGTGGCTAAAACCCTGCCTTGACTTTGTTATTCCAGGATATGTGTGTCTGAGAAGAGACAGATCTGATAGATCAGGTGGGGGTTGTGCAACGTTTATTAGATCAGGAATTCAGTATAAGAGAATTGTCATGAACACTGACTTGGAGTGTTTATGTGTGGAAGTGTGGACAAGTAATAGAGCTATAACAACCATTAATTTCTATAATCCATGCAAACATTGTAGTGTGCCTGAACTTGATAAGATAATGGAATGTGTTAATGGTCCTGTTATCTGGGCAGGGGACTTCAACTCCCATAATCCTCTATGGGGCAGTGATAACAAAGACAGCAATGGAACTGTCATGGAAGAGATTCTGGAAAAATACAATCTGGCAGTCATTAATGACAGAAGGCCGACCAGGTTTGATATTGGAAGAAATTAGAGAAGTCATATCGATCTTTCCTTTGCTTCTTCAAACTTGGCCAGAACTGGAGAGTGGGATGTTCTTGACAGGCACACACTGGGTAGTGATCACTTCCAAATTCTTTGTAGGTTTGGTCAAAAACTGAGAATAGAAATGGAAGTTAATGTGTCTAGATATAAATTTTCTTTTGCTAAATGGGATGATTTTCAGAGGGAAATTAGAAATTTAATAGAAGACATAAATTCAGATGGCTCCATTGATGAGTGGAATGAATCCCTTGGCTCGATGATCCACAAGGCCGCTCAAGCCTCTGTTCCTCTCAGTCAGAATTCCAAAATGTACAAGTTGGTTCCATGGTGGAACCAAGAATGTAATGCTGCTGCCAGGAATAGAAATAAAGCTTATAGAAAGTTAAGGAAGTATCCAATGCTGTGTTACGCTGTGGAGTATAAGAGGTTAAGAGCGGTGGCAAGGAGAGTTATCAAAAATGCAAAATTACTCAGTTGGCGGAGGTTCTGTGAAACCCTAGGACCAGAGACTCCTGTAAAACATCTGTGGACAGCAGTACGCAAAATGTCTGGAATTTATAACAAAAGCTCAATCCCAGTTTTACAGAAGGGTGAGGCGGTCTCTAATCAAGAAAAGGCTGATATGTTTGTAGATGTTTTCCAAGCAGTCCACAAATCTAAGAATCGAGGAACTGAATCAGAATTGTTCTTAATCAATCAAAGGAAACTGGAAAATAATTTAGAGAATGATAATCCAATTAACCTGTTTTTCAACATGAAGGAATTGAGGGAAGCCATTAGCTCAGGAGCTAATACCGCCCCTGGGAGAGATGGGCTATCGTATGAATTGTTTAAACATCTTGATTACTGTGTTCTAGAGGAAATATTAATTTTGTTCAACTTTGTGTGGGCAGAGGGCTATCTGCCAGTTCAGTGGAAACTTGCAATCATTATTCCTATTCTTAAACCAGGCAAAGATGCATCAGACCCAGATTCTTATCGACCTATAGCTTTAACATCAGTGCTCTGTAAAATCATGGAACGAATAGTTACCAACAGACTAGTATATTTTCTAGAAAGCAAAGGGCTCCTTGTGAAGTATCAAAATGGGCTCAGAAATGAAAGATCAACAATGGAGTCAGTGGCAGTTTTAGACCACGACATCAAAAAAGCATTCAATAACAAAGAAGTAGTTGTAAGTGTATTTTTGGATATTGAGAAAGCATATGATTCATTGTGGAAGGAAGGTTTTATGATTAAAATATTTGACTTGGGAGTGAGAGGACGAATGTATAATTGGATCAAGGATTTTTTAATGCGTAGAACAATTCAAGGGCGGGTGGGTGGTAAAACCTAAAAGACTGTTGAAATAGATAATGGCACCCCGCAAGGAAGCGTGATCAGCCCTGTTTTATTTAATATAATGATAAACGATATATTTATGAATGTTGGGAGGGGATTTGGGCAGTCTTTATTTGCAGATGATGGTGCTATTTGGAGAAGAGGAAGAAATGTAGATTTTACTGTAAAGCTTGTCCAAAGAGCCCTAGACACTGTGGAGGTGTGGGCAGACAAATGGGGGTTTAAGATCTCTCCCACCAAGTCCAAGTTCATGATTTTTGGTTTTAAGCGAAAGCCTCTGGCTGTCGAGTTATCCCTGTATGGATCCCCTATAGAGAGGGTTAAATACTTTAAATTCTTGGGTGTTTGGTTTGATGAATGTACAGCTTGGGAAGCCCACATAACAAAAATGGTAACCAAATGCGAAAGCGTGATAAACGTCATGAGAAGCTTAGCAGGGTGTGATTGGGGGACAGAGAGAGGGTCCATGCAGTTGATCTATCAAGCTATGATAAGATCGGTTCTCGATTATGGATGTTTTGTGTATGGATCAGCTGCTAAGTCTGTGCTTGACAAACTAGATGTCCTTCAGGCCAAGGCGTTAGGGCTATGTTGTGATGCTTTTAAAACTTCCCCTGTCCCTGCTCTGCTCCTGGAAATGGGGGAAATGCCCCTGCAGTTAAGGCGCATTAAACTGGGGCTGCAATACTGGGCAAAAATTAATGGCTTCCCTCAATCCTTACCATGTAGGTGTTTGTTGCAGGACTCTTGTGATGTTGACCCCAGGGTCAGGTACACACCATTTCTATTTGACGTAAGTCAGTGGGCCAAATCACGGGGATTAAAAAGTGGCAGCATAGCACAACATCTGCGCTGGTCACTTGTGCCACCCTGGCTAATTCAAGAGGTAGATGTTAACCTGATGTTTCTAAAACTAAAATCAACTGAATGGATAGGCCCTAAAGTGGAACATCTACTAAATGTAGAAGAAAGTTCTTATCTAAAAATCTTTACAGACGGCTCTATGGATCCAGAGAGAGGTACTGCAGGATTTGGAGTATTTGTGGACCAGTTTGGGTATGGATTTAATCATAGAATTTCTAATGAGACCTCTGTGTTTACTGCAGAGCTATTGGCAATCCTTTGGGCCTTGTGGTGGATAGAGGACTCTAAAGTGTCCAGAGCACTGGTCTGCTCTGATTCTGCTGCTGCACTGATGGCTATAAGAGGAGGCAGATCAAGGGCTCGGACAGAAATCTTACTTGAAATTTTGTCTGTCCTGTTCAGAGTTGAGAAGGCTGGCAGTGAGATCAAGTTTTGCTGCGTTCCTGGGCATGCAGGGATACAGGGAAATGAAAAAGCGGACTTGATAGCAAAAGCAACTCTCAAGAAAAGAGAAATAGATGTGAAGATCCCTATAGGGAGAGTTGAGATAAGAGCAAAAATTAAAGAATGTGTGGAGAATGAATGGCAAAGAGAATAGGAAAAGGAAAATAGGGGAAGACACTATTTCTCTTTCCAACCATTAGTTAAAAGATTCAGTCAAAATATGCAGATTAAGACTGGGACACTGTGGTTTAAATAATGACATGCACATTATTGGGAAACATTGTTCAGGACTTTGTGAGTGTGGTTACCCTGAAACAGTGAAGCATATTCTGCTGGAATGTAGATATTATAGTGTTGAGAGGAGAGAATTGTTTAAAACAGTTTCAGATTTTGGACTAAATTCATTTTCTATTAAATCTCTATTTGGCCTCCATGACAACCACCAGCAGATTATAATAGCAATTATACAGTTCCTTCAAAATACAGGACTGTATGTGAGGATATGAGACCAGACTGTGACACATAGTTCGACCAGGGGATGGCAGTAATACGCCTAGTAGCGTCGAAACTGCCAGAAATTCAAGAGGAAGAAGAAGAAGGAACTATTGGTTGCCATTTCTAGTGGGGTGGTTTTTGTTGTTGCACACAAGCAGAAGAGCATGCAGGACTGAAAGAGAAAATCAATCAATCAATCAATCAATCTTTATTTGTATAGCGCCAATTCATAACAAGTGTTATCTCAAGACACTTTACAATAGAGCACAAAGCTCTTCATATTATGGATACACATATATGCGTAGATACATATAAACATATATAAAATACACATATACATATATATACAAATATATACATCCAACACCCAACATGAATCCATATAGCCAATCATGAATCCCTCCATCATGGCGGCAAGAAAAAACCTTCTGTTAAGCAGCAGGAAATCTTGAATGTGGACCCCAGTCTCATGACGAACAGCAAATCCACACAATGCTGCGTTGGATGTGTGGGCAAAGGGAGGGAGGTAAGTGGAGACAAGTGGACTAAAGTAAGAACTAAAGCTAGTGACAGATCAAAGGACCAATCATAGACCTGTGGTCATCAAATTTGTTTCTGCTGGAAACAAATTTATTAGAGGTTAGCCTCTTGAGATGCTACAACTTGTTTTCAGGAGGGTCCTCATGTCTGTGTGGTTATGGTGATAATTTTATAGAAGTATTATCAATAAAAGTCTTACTGAAAATAAGAATTTATGGTAGTGATGAACTCATGGGTGCCCAGACCACAAGATGTGACACCTCATTTTCAAAAGGGATCTCATGTCCATGTGGAGCTAGAGATAGTTACTATAGATGTATCAACCATGGATAGAAAGATCATGCTAATATCTACATTAACAGCTATAATGATTATGAACTGGAATGAGATGGCCAAATATGTGTTATGTCTGTAATTGTAGTTATTGAGGCTTTGTGACTCCACAGCAGCAGGCAGTCTCCACCAAGGATCCCAGGCCACCTAAAAGACAAGAGCCAGAGACGAGTACAGGAGCAAACAGAAACGGGCAGAGGCAGATATGGAGACAGAGTGTGAGAGAGAGAGGGATAGAGCCCAGTGTGCCAGATCCCCCCGGCAGTCTAAGCCTATTGCATCTTAACTATGTGTCTAAACTATGGACTATGAGCTGGTCCCTAACTGAAAGCTTTATCAAAGAGGAATGTTTTAAGTCTAACCTTAAAGGTAGAGAGGGTGTCTTCCTCCCGAACCGTGGTCGGTAAATGGTTCCAGAGAAGAGGAGCCTGATAACTGAAGGTTCTACCTCCCATACTACTTCTAGAGACTGATGGAACCACGAGCAGGCCAGCATTTTGGGAGTGTAATGTTCTAGAGGGGTTGTACGTCACTACAAGCTCTTTGAGATAAATTGGTGCCTGTCCGCTGAGAGCTTTGTAGGTGAGAAGAAGAATCTTCAATTCTATTCTGTATTTAATGGGAAGCCAATGCAGAGAGGCTAATACAGGAGTAATGTGGTCTCTTCTCCTAGTTCTAGTCAGTACACGTGCTGCAGCATTTTGAACCAGCTGAATAGACTTACTGGGACAGCCTGAAAGAAGAGAATTACAATAGTCCAGTCTAGAGGTAACAAAAGCATGGACTAGCTTTTCGGCATTGTTCTGGGACAGGATAGGCCTAATTTTAGCAATGTTACGAAGATGAAAAAGGCTGTTCTTGAAATTTGCTTTATGTGAGAGTTAAAGGATAAATCCTGATCAAATAGAACCCCAAGATTTCTAACAGTTGTGCTTGGCGTCAGGCTAATGCCATCTATGGCAGTTAAATCATTAGAAAAGGTTTCTCTAAGGTGTCAAGGGCCCAACACAATGATCTCTGTCTTGTCTGAGTTAAGGAGAAGAAAAATTTTGGCCACCCAGGTCCTAATGTCCTTTAGACACGCGTCTAGTTTAGATAACTGATTTGTCTCACCTGGCTTCATTGATACATACAGCTGAGTATCATCAACAATGAAAATTAACGGAGTATTTCCTCATGATATCACCGAGGGGAAGCATATATATGGAAAGGGGAATTGGACCTAGCGCCTCCTTGAGGAACTCCATAATTTACTTTAGTGTACACATAGGACTTGTTGTTCATGTGTACAAACTGGTATCTATCAGATAAGTAGGACTTAAACCAATTTAAGGCAGTCCCTGTAATCCCAAGTAATACCTCTAATCTCTGTATAAGAACATCATGATCAATGGTGTCAAAAGCTGCACTAAGATCTAACAAAACAAGTACTGAGAGAAGTCCCTCATCTGAAGCTGAGAGTAGGTCGTTAGTTACTTTAACTAGAGCAGTCTCTGTGCTGTGATGAGCTCTAAATCCTGACTGAAAGTCCTCAAAAAGGCTGTTGTCTTGAAGGAAGTCACATAGCTGATTAGCCACTACTTTCTCCAGGATCTTTGAAGTAAATGGAAGGTTTGATATAGGCCTGTAGTTAGCTAATGTTCCCGAATCAAGGTTAGGTTTTTTAAGGAGAGGTTTGATTACAGCTACTTTAAAAGACTGTGGCATGTAGCCTGTTGATAGAGATATATTTATTGTCTCCAGCAGGGATGGACAAACTAGGGGAAAGACCTTCTTGAACAGTTTAGTTGGGATCGGGTCTAAAAGGCAGGTAGATGGTTTGGAGGAGGACACAAGAGAATTTAGCTCCTGAAGGCTAATTGTAGAAAAATGATCTAACTCAAGTCGACTACAATTAAAGGTACGGTAGAGGTTTGGAGTTTTTTCCTCATGATGTTGAGTTCCATGAAGGTTCTTTTTGATCTCCTCGATGCAGCCAATGAGGCAGAGTGTTTTTCTTTGTGTAAAGCATTTTATTTGTTGTATAATGTCGTTTTTATTGTTTCATTATGTTGACGTGATAGGCGCATGATCATCATTGAAGCGCATATTTCACTTCGTTAAGATGCAAACCTTCAATTTATGTATCGTGTATGTATGCAAATGTCTTTATTTGTGCTTTAAGTGTTTTTAATGTAGTTTTCACGGCTCAATAAACGCCCGTAACCAGAATTCCATTGAGCTCGTCTTTTCATCTCAAGGGGAGTCATAGTGAAAACTCAAGCCTGCTCCAGAGGAGGGAGAGATAACGTCCATGCCTGTGCCCCAGACGACGGAGCTGCAAGCAAGTTATCCACGTGCTTTAGCATCCAGCAGAATAAGATTGTGCATGCATATGTACCTTTGCAAGTAGCAAACAGAGTTAAGAAGCATTGTGTGTTTAATCCAATAAGAAGTATACATTTAAGACAAGTTAAATGTAAAGAAGTGGAATAACTCACATGTTTAAAGGGAATCTATATGTGCTAATAAGGCAGGGTGTTTTAATGTTATGTACAACTGTTGAATGTTATTAAGTGCATGTGTTTTGTAAGTAAGCATATTTGAAGTGTAAATCCCAGTTAAAGGTACATAAAGGTACCATTCTATTGTGATAAGTGGAGTGTTAAAGGTTAAAGGAAGTGTTTTGTACACTGCAAGTAAGTTCATTGTGAAGGTGCTTATGATACATTCAGTCACTCTGTACAGTAGTGAACAAATAAGTTTAAAGTAAGTTCATTTCAACTGTGAAAGACAAGGTATGATTTCAAGTTAAAATATTTGTTGGCACTTAGCTAATTAAGTTAAATGTAATCAAACAGTTAAAGGACAATCTAAGATGACCTAAAATGGCAGAGTCTAAAGATAATCAGCAAGACATCCCAGGTAACAATGAAGCTATAGAGATACAGCAGCAGTCTAAAACTCTCGATGAGGATATCTCAGACACAAGCTCAGATGAAAGGGCTAAAAGTGCTGCAGAGGAAGTGATAAGAGGTCAAAGAACTCGAAAGCTTACTGAAAAGGGTCAAGAGCTTCATGATGAAAAGGCTAAAAGGCTTCGACAGCGCTCGTCGAGTAGACACCTGTCATGCTGTCACAGAACAGATTTTGGAGTATGCATGGAGTCTTTTTGAAGATCAAGAGTCTCAAAAGGAGTTAAAACATTGGCCTGAGACTGCTTCAGTGCTTTCATCAGCAAAACTTTCAAAGTCTAGTCAACATTCTCAAGGTCCAAAGTCTACATTCGTATCCAGTAGATCGAGTCGATCTTCTGTTAAAAAACGAGAAGCAGCAGCAGAGTTAGCTGCAACAGAAGCTACAATGAAGCTCTTACAAGAAATGGAACGTGAAAAACAGGAACTTGAAGCACTTGAAGCTGAAAACAGACAGAGGCTTGCACTACAAGAAGCAGAAGATGCCTCAAGAAGAAAAGCATTAGAAAATAAGCGTATGCAAATTGAGAAGCTAGAGGCACTTAAAAGAATGAAAGCTGCAAAAGCAAGACTGCAAGCTTATGAACAAGAAGTAAACTCTGATGAAGAGATATCTGATATGCTACATAGTAACATGTCCATACGAGAGACAGCTTCAAGGAACACAAGAGGTCACCCAGTGCAACATGTAACACCTCCACAAAGAGTCAAACATGCAAAACAAACCTCTAATGCTCAAGAGGATAGCACTGCAGCGCTAGCAAGAGCAATAGCAGAATCCATCTGCGCAAGTCGTCTTCCAGTACCAGAGCCTTCAGTTTTCCATGGAGACCCACTGAAATACAAAGACTGGAAAATGTCCTTCCAAACACTGATAGACAGAAAGAACATTCCAGTAAATGAGAAAATCTACTATCTTCGCAAGTATGTCAGTGGACCTGCAAAGAAAGCCATTGAAAGTTACTTCCTGTTAGGAACAGATGCAGCCTATTATGCAGCATGGGATATCCTCGAAGAAAGGTATGGAAGTTCCTTTGTGGTTGCAAAAGCTTTTAGGGATAAGATTTCTTCATGGCCAAAGATAGGACCCAAAGACAGCATTGAGTTAAGAGAGTTTGCAGACTTTCTGCGAGGCTGTGAAGCTGCAATGTCAGAGATAAGTAGTCTTGAAGTTCTCAACGACTGTGGTGAAAATCAAAAGATGCTTACCAAGCTTCCTGATTGGTTAACAGCCAGATGGAATAGAAGAGTCATTGAAGTTGAAGAAGAAAGCCATTCATTCCCTAGCTTTAGTGAATTTGTACATTTTGTCACTAGAGAAGCGAAGATAGCCTGTAACCCTGTTACCTCCTTTCATGCACTGAAAACTAGTGAAGGTGAAAAGGTGAAGACACCTAAAAATCGAAGTGTTGCACGAGTGCTAGCAAGTAGTTCTGAAGAAAAAACTGACAGTAAAGTGTGTGTGTTTTGTGAAAAGCCAAACCATGGTATTCACACATGTCGAAAGTTCATGGAAAGGTCAACCCCTGAAAGAGTCAAGTTTGTACAAACTAACAAACTATGTTTTGGATGTTTGAAAGCAGGACATCAGTCAAAGAACTGTGACAAGAGACATGTCTGTGACACATGTAAACGAAAGCATCCAACATGTTTACATGAAGATCGTGCAAATGAGGACGTAAAGAAGAAACAGGGAGATGACAGACAAAGAGAACGTGTGAAATACACAAAGGACAAAGATAAATCTAATGAAAAAACAGAGTCTACACAAACTAGTGACACAAGGGAAGCAATGTCTAACAGTGTAGTGCAAGATATGAGCAGTACTCACACCTCCACAGTTATACCAGTATGGCTATCCACAACAAGTGATCCAGAGAATGAAATTCTTATGTATGCACTCCTGGATAACCAAAGTGACACCACTTTCATCTTGCAAGAAAAGTCAGACATTCTGGACACACAGAAGGAGCCTGTACAACTGAGGTTATCAACAATGACATCCAAAAGTACAGTCATTCCAAGTCAAATGTTAAGTGGGCTGCAAGTCAGAGGGTTTTATGCATCAAAGAAAATCCCTCTCCCAGTAACATACGAAAGAGAGTTCATTCCTGTGAATCCAAATCACATCCCTACACCCAAGACAGCAAGAGCATGGCCCCATTTAGAGCACCTTGCTGAAGAGATCGCTCCTTTGATTGAATGTGATGTTGGTCTGCTCATAGGTGTAGCGATTATTTTTCTGGATATAAATTAACATTAATTAAAGAAATTAATATTCATTTATCATCTCATTTGCTCTCGTTAATTACAGGGGCACCATCCTTTTTATACAAAAAAGGCAAAATTTAATTAAATAATTGATGTATTAATTATTTTAAATTTAAAATCAGATAAATCAATTAAATCAGAATTTATCAATTTCGTCAGTCTCAAGTCTAAAGACAGAATTCTCATCAATCTTCCAAATAGAATACCAACAGACAGAACTTTCAATTTAAGGGTGATTTATTAAAAGCATATGATGAATATATAAGACAAAATAAAATAAAATAAAACACTCAAGAAGGAAAAAATGTCAGAGTCATACTAATCAATGATGCTGTGAATAAGGAAAGAAGTTATGAACCCTCAAGAAACATTTGAGTATATTGAGTGGTTATGGAAGATTAATTTAATGAATTAATCTACTTTAGAGAGGTAAAATCAGGGGTGACTAATGGGGAATTAAACCCAGACACTTAAGCCCATCTGTAGGAGTTCAGAACCGCAGTCTTACTATGGCCTTGCTTCTGGTGTCAGATCTCAAACTGGTCCGGGAGTTACTGGAGAGCCTTGTAGGACTGTTCTGGTTTGGAGTCGTCCCAAAGGGAGGCTGAGAAGTCCACACTCAATCCAGTACCATGGATCCAAGTGAGATGGTGTTCCAGCATGAGCTGGTCCTGTAGCTTTCACAGGAGAGAGGTGCTGTCTTAGATTGGACTAGCAGGTTCTGTTAAAGATTGGACTAGCAGGTTCTGTTAAAGGTGAAGCTCCATGGCCAGCTGGAGCTTTGAGGTCTCGATTAGATGAAAAAAACGATTCGTAATTAATTCCAAAAATTAATTGTTCGTCGACCCAACGAAAATTATTCCGAAATTAATCACAAAAGTCCATTTACTATGAAACAAATCTTTGTAGTCTTATAGCTTACTGGCTTATCACGAAAACCGGCGGGCGTGTTACGTTACTTAGACAAAACTTAGAAATAGATATAGGAGAGGATATTGGAGAACTAGGAGAACTAGGGGAAGATATTGGAGAGATATAGGAGAACCGCGTTGACAAAAAGAAAAAAACGGATCAGACCGTCAAAGAAGACGTAAAAACAAAGTGTAGGAATGAAAAGTCAAAGAAGAAGAGAGTGAGAGGAATGTGTCTCTCTGGTTTTGACTTTTAAGGAGGGTCTCACAGGAGGAGTGCCTTAGATGAGTAACAAAGACTTTATCAACTTACATTTGGCCAAAAATGTTGTACTTTTAAAAAAACACCCATTATAAACCCTACAACTGAGTAGAAAATCTTACGATAATCGATTTGATACCAAATAGTCTATATCTAAAAGATAAGAAAGAATAAAATGTGAAATTCTTCTTAATAATACAACCAAACAAAATATATGTGGTTAAAACTTAAGATATATGAGTTTGCATGTCTTTTAGATGTTATGCTACCAAAACTTAATGTATAGAAAATGTATAATAAACATTTCATCAATAGAAACAGGCAATAATGCAGATATAACAGATGCATTCCTGGATAAAGTTCTCTCCTCAGTCTTCCACTGAGGAGTGCTCTTGGTTTGTCGAAAGGCAAAGCTTCAGAGGAGGCTTTAAGAAGGTTTATCCATTATATTCATAACTTGGGCATTTGTAAGGTTAGAGAAACAGAAATCACATCATCAGAATGCATTTTTCATGACAGAATCAAATATCCCATTGTTAGATGTGTCCATTGTTTCGTTAAAGAGTTTATAAGATTGTGGTTTTCTGTTGGCTGAAAAACATCTGTTCTCTACTCATAGGCAGCAATGAGGGGTCCACTACCCAGGAGGTCAAAAGTCATCTTAGGTGTCACAGAAGAATCTTCTGGGAGTAGAACAGAATTATTTAAGTCTCTGGGAATGTAGTCTGTTCGAATACCTTATCAGATCTCGGCCAATCATTGTTTAGGCCAGGAAGTTCAGGGCAATAAATACATCTTTAGTGTCAACAAAGTTGTCTGTTGGTCGTAGATGGCAGGAAATAAAGAGAGACTTTATGGCTCTAGTAAGTTACAACCAGGCCTTAGAGAGAGGAGAAAGGAATGAAGGCATTCTTGTCTTTTGGAGGAGTTTTGATCTTGCTACATATTCCCCCCCTCGTCGTGGTGACTTGATCCAAAAGTCATCGGGACGACCAGGCAAGATGATCAGGAACAGGAGTTCTTAGACAGGCTTGGTGTTCTGGTTCTAAGTGAAGGGACTAGAACTAGTTACCTTGTAGAGGTTATGTCTAGTAAAAAAAATTTAGGTGTGTAATAAAATTACAGATCCAATAACTTTACTTATTTCTTGATTATAATCTATTACAAATTTCCCCCCATGTTCATGTTCTGTTGGTACTTAATCGAGAATTTAAAGATTCCTGAATGTCATGAGAGAAGATTACTTTTCACATATTATCGACATATTAGGTTAATCATTTGGATGCTTTCATATTGAGAAGTTTTAGTACTCACCTACAGCGTGTGTACTTGTTGAGAGCTTTTGGGGTTCTTATTTGGTTTAGATTAATTGGACATTCAAAATTATCAAACCAAGGTGGTTTGTGAGTGGGAGCGTGGTCAGTGTGCTGAGGATAAAGAGGTTTTGAGTCCAAAGCTGCCTTTTCAGCAGGGATTTGGTTGGATTTTGAGAGGTCGTCTTTTGAGACACCTTTCAGTCCCAGGAATAGAGGTCTCATTTCAGAGCCAATAAAGAGTCTTTGGTAAACGAGGTTTGGTTCTTACTGAGAAGATTGCAAAGTTTGTCTTGTTCCTCTGCCTTTAGGAGGGCATAAACTGGAATGACATCCTGTTCCACCTGAGTCGAATCAGGCTCAATTTTAGGTGTGGATTCAGGTGTGGATTCAGGTGTATTAGGGTTTTCAGGGGTCTGAGTTATATCCCTTAAATCAAATGTTATCTGATTGTCCCAGGCAGGTTTCTGTGTCAGAGTGAAACACTGGGCTGTGTTGATTTGGGACCAAGACACAGGCAGAGGCTTGCGAACCTGTGACCATATCCTCAGTCGTTTGAAGTCCATTAATGGATCGAACCTGTTAAGCAGGTCTTTGCCAACAAGAAAGGGAACTGAATCAAGAGGTGAAATGTACACAGGGTGTACAAGGTGCATGGAACCAATGGTTACATCCAGCATTGTCGTTTTCGTCAAGGTGGTGCTTCTCGTGGTATATGGTTGCACATCAAGATCACATGGAAGCAATTTCAAGTCCCTATTGGATTGGTTTACTTGTGCACATGACCTGTTAAAGAGGGCTGCTGACATAAGGGTGATGTCTGCAGGCGGTATCAAGAAGGGCTTCTTGGTCAAGTTCATGTTCAAGGGTGACATTCAAGTAGAACTTTCGTGCAGTGCCTTTCTCAGTGAGATTACCAAGAATCTGGCAGAAAGGTGGCCCGACTGCAGGATCATCAACAGATGGGTCATCACTTGGTGAAACACTGAAGTCACTAACCAGGTCTGGCGTGGTTAGGGTCTCAGGTTCGGGTAAAGACTTACAGGGCTCAATTTCCTCCTTGTCATTCTGTGCAAGGGAATCATGATGATCAGGTGGGTTAGAATCAGTGGTGGAAATTGAGAGAAGATCCACCTTCTTGTCTCTTTGTCGAAGTAGTTTTTGGATTAACTCACTAAGCATTTCAAGTTCTTCATCACTAAGTCTTGACTCTATTGAGTCCTTTTCAGAGTGATGGCTCTTCTCTGGAGAGATTTTCACAACTTTTCATCTCCTTATCGGAGGACAGTGTACTGGGCGAGTTTGTGGACCATTGCCTCCGGAACTGGGGGTCATAATGGTCAGGCCCTTCATGTCTCCCACCCCTATTGTAGGGTTGGTGCCTTCTTTGGTGAGTCCCAAACCGGTGGAGTTCTGAAGGAAAGCGTTTGGGATCAAATTTGGATGAATGTCGACCCTTATTTTACCATGGAGGTTGATGATGAGTGGAGGTGTGGCCAGAACGTTTAGGCCAGAAGGGTTTCAAGTCCACGGGTCTTTCAGGTGGGGTCTCATTGGCACGTGAGAGGCTGCCATGGGAGACGCCTTCAAGTTCAATGGGTAAGAACGTTGCTTCCAGAGCCAATAGGGAAGATGGCTCTGCTTTCTTGGCAGTGATTTGCCTTTGCTTTGCAAAACCCTTTACAGCTAAATCGCAAAGTTGGCGACTCGTCAGAGTTTTAGGGCATGCTGCAACTCCAAGATGGTAGTTGACTGTGGGATGGAGGTTTTGGACAAAAAGAGTTTTAAAATGTTCGTCCTCCTCCATTCCTGGTTCATTCTTTGAACCGAAGTAAGCCTGACGTAGGCGAGTGGAGTATTGGTGTGGAGATTCAGATCTCTCCTGTTTGACAGTTAGAGTGGCCTGTAAATTCGCAGGTCAGAGCTTGACGTAATGCGCCATAATCATTTCTGATTTGAGATGGCTGACGTTCAATAAAGCTGCTTACCTCTCGACTTGAGGTGGCTTTAATGAGATAGATCTTGTCATCGATTGTAGCACCTGGAAATCTTCTGAGGTAGAAGTTGATATCCTTCAAGTAGATTTGTGTGTCATGAGTGCCTTGATGACCAGGCTCAAAGCGTGCTATATTTCTAGCAATTTTGTCGAGGTCCCTGTCAGAGGGGCAAGGCAAGAGAGGGTCATCAGAGAACGAATATGATCTCTGAGGTGGTGGCGACTTGCCCGGGTCAAGAAATGTCTGATCGCGATGTTGCGATAGATGGTCAAGAGTGTTCGGAAATGTGGACGAAAAGGCCCGTTCCAAAGGACGAGTGTCCCTCTTTTCTTTGAAGAAGCTTTGTTCCAATCGTTCCCTCTGGTTTTGACCTAGTTGGAGGGAGTATTGTAGCTTCATTTGGGCATTAGCCAGCTTTTCTTCTGTTTCTTGTTGTTGATCTTGACAGAGGCTCACCTGTCTTCGAGCTTCTCTGAGCTGGTACTGCAGCATAGAATTCTGCTTTTCTTCAGCTTGGAGAGCTGTCACATGTACTTTAACCTGTGTTTTTAAGAGATCTAACTGCCCAGCTGTGCGTTCAAGCAAGGACTCTGCCCTTTCCAGCTTATGGGGAGTTCTATCAAGCTGTCTGGTTGTTTCCAACAGCTCATTCTCCTTTTTCTCAAGGTCTTCATCAAGTTTCTCAACCTTTCCTTTGAGAAAAAGTTTCTCTTCAACATCCAAAGGTGAAGGCAGTTGTGCTGTTTTTAATTCAGCAATTTGTGTTTCTGCCTTGCTAAGGCAGAAGTCTCATCCAGTGCTCTTTTCAGTGCGCTGTTTTCTTCTTTCTGCGCCTTTAATTGATCTGTGGCACGTTCCAGCAAGTTTTCTTTATACTTCAACTGTGATGCCATCACAAGGAACATGCGTCCCAGGATGTGAGCGGGCTCCTTGTCTTTAAAAGATGAAACTGAAGCTTTCGCTAGCAATTCAGCCATAGTGTCTTCCAGATTCATGGGGCTTGTCTTCTGAATTGTAGACGCATAATCTGGAATCAGCTGATTAGTCATTTTTGCTAATATTGTGCCAGTGTCCTCCAGGGGGTCTCCATGGATGGACTCTCTGGTGTCTGCCATGGTTGGTTTGGTTTAAAAAACAAAAGAGATTAAGATTGTGTGTGTAAGGTGTATGGTTCAATAGTTTAATTCTTTATAGCTTAGATAATTATATAAGGTGTCAATTAAAATTGTTGGGAATTAATAGCAGTGCTATGATCTAAACCTTGACAAGCAAAATGTCTCGGAGGACAGTGATCAAGCATGGGTAAATGATGAATGAACCAACATGCATGCTTAAAATAATTGAGAACAGAACTCTAACTTAGTAGGCATAGCCACAAGTACGATGAGTTTGTCTAAAGATTATTGAGGTATATTAAACTGGAGCAGCATCTGAGGATGAATAAAACTCCAGGGTAAAATCTGAGTGAAAGGGAAGAAAATGTTAAGAAGTAGGATCAAAATCTAAAATTGTTGATTAAGGTCGAGGCTTTGTAAAAGAGAAGGTGATCTGTAGTTTAAGGAATAAACTTGTACACAGATTGACCATAGAATAGAGTGATGATCAATTTTAAAGTTGTTAATGACAAGATATGATCCAATTAAACAGAATAATTTAGAACAATTCAGAGAGCTAAAAAGCCATAAAATGAAAATAGACCAATAAGACAATCCAAATGTAAGATTGAATTAAAGCTTGATTAATTGGTCTTGAGTAAGATAAAGGAACAAAACCAAACTGTAGAGTTAAGGTTTCATTAAAGAATTAAAAAAAGAGGAACCAAAATTTTAAATGAAGATCTGAAATTGTTCTGATCTTAAATCGAAGTCTCACTAATGGTAGAAGAGGAATTAACTGTAGTACAGTCAATTAAACTCTGAAGGAAGCTTTGAAGCTAAACAGAGAGCAAAAGGAAGGAAATCCTTGTAATTAATTTAATAAATCTGTCAAGGTGTATAGAAAATTAACTGAAGTTAATAGAAAATAATTGTTGAAACACTATTAAGTTAGATAAAGTCAATAAAACATTGAAAGAAATTTAAATGGTACTGTTAACCATGTGAATTTTATCAGTGTTTACAGGCTGTAAACTAAACTTTAAACTTAATCAAATTGAAATCTGTTAAGCTTTAAAGAAAGCCTTAATGTCATTCAAGGAACTGAATTAATCACACTGACTGACTTTTAATGCTTACAGAATAAAGGCATTTAATGCTTCGACTTTCGTGGTCAAAAGGAGTGACTTTATGTGTCAGTTAATTACTGCATAAAAGTTAGAATGTTTAAATTCTAAATATATCAAAATTCTTTGTTTATGTGTGAACGTTACGTTAGTAATCAAGTCTGCAGGTTACACAGTGTCGACTATATCAACTTCTCAAAAACCTGTGTGCAGGGAAATAAGAAATATGTATTACCAAAACCAACCACGCAGGGGCAGTGTTATAAGGAGGACATGTACCACAAACCTCCAGCAGAGGGCAATGCAAAGAAACAAGAGCTGGTTGTCTAGTAACCGAAGTAGCAATGTAGTCCATCTCACCACTAGACGGCGATAACAAACAAGTGCTCTCAGTTAGCCACAAGAAGAAGCCGGTCACCTAGCAGCCGGTGGCTATGCAATGACAACATGCCAGGGGCGATAGAAAAAGCACAATGGCTAACAGCTAGCCATTGGGAGTGACTAGTCACTTAAGTTACAGGACGTGGGTTTTGACTCCACCTTCCTGAAGGATGTCGTTTGTCGAACACAATACGAGTCATTCACTTCACAGACCTCTAAGTGCCCACAACTACGGCAGGCTGTGCGTGGCCTGAGGCACAGTGATTAAGAAAACAAACTCTCTGGGGATCAAATCCCGAAGCAGCGGCCTTAGCCAACCACAAACACGGCAGTCTGCGGACAAAAACACGCTTCAGCAAGCGCAGTGTTTCACCGTAATCCAAGCGGACACTTTTAAGCTTACCAACACTTTAAATGTTCTGTGCCTACGAACAGTTTCTGAGTTAAACTCACATTAATCCTCCCGCTAAGAGCGGTCTCTCGTATCAGGTAGCTAGTCTGAGACGGAAAGATGAGGTGTTCATTAATTTCATTTATAGAAACCAGAATCTCGTATCAGCTTTAGGCCTTTAAACACTATATGGACTCGTTCACGTAGCGCGCGTTCAGCACGCCGAGTCACAAAAAGCAGCTGAGACTGCTCTACACTTATTAACTTGATTAAACTCGAGTATAAAACAAACAAACAAACAAGGCTGAACACAGCACAAAGCACAGTGCAGTTTCACAGAATGCAGAAAAACATTAAGACATAGCCCAACACATTTCAGCAAGCACAGCAGCAAGATTAAAAGCAGGGATCGCTTTATTTCTATTCAGGAAGATAAAATTTTTGTCTTAAATATTAATTTATGTTAAGAATGTTTTAAACAGTTGCACCCAAAGCATATGTCTGGAGCAATTTTGGAAGTTTCTATTAGCAATGCCTCACACGGGGCACCATAATATATGTAGCGATTATTTTTCTGGATCTTAATTAACATTAATTAAAGAAATTAACATTCATTTAAAATCTCATTTGCTCTCATTAATTAAAGGGGCACCATCCTTTTTATACAAAAAAGGCAAAATTTAATTCAATAATGGATTTATTAATTATTTTAAATTTAAAATCAGATAAATCAATTAAATCAGAATTTATCAATTTCGTCAGTCTCAAGTCTAAAGACAGAATTCTCATACAGTGCTGTCAATCTTCCAAATAGAATACCAACAGACAGAACTTTAAACTTAAGGGTGATTTATTAAAAGCATATGATGAATATATAAGACAAAATAAAATAAAGTAAAACACTCAAGAAGGAAGAAATGCCAGAGCCATACTAATCAATGATGCTGTGAATAAGGAAAGAAGTTATGAACCCTCAAGAAACATTTGAGTATATTGAGTGGTTATGGAAGATTATTTTAAAGCATTAATCTACTTTAGAGAGGTCAAATAAGGGGTAACTAATGGGGAATTAAACCAAGACACTCAAGCCCAGCTGCAGGGGTTCAGAACCGCAGTCTTACTATTGCGTTGCTTCTGGAGTCGGATCTCAAACTGGTCCGTGAGTTACTGGAGAGCCTTGTAGGACTGTTCTGGTTTGGAGTCGTCCCGAAGGGAGGCTGAGAAGTCCACACTCAATCCAGTACCATGGATCCAAGTGAGATGGTGTTCCGACATGAGCTGGTCCTGTAGCTTTCACGGGAGAGAGGTGCCGTCTACTAGCAGGTTCTGTTAAAGGTGAAGCGGGAGCTGGAGCTTTGAGGTCAGGATTAGATGAAAAAATGAGTTGTAATTAATTCCAAAAATTAATTATTCGTTGGCCCGACGAAAATTATTCTGAAATTAACAGCAAAAGTCCATTTATTATGAAACAAAGCTTTGTAGTCTTATAGCTTACTGGCTTATCAAGAAAACCGGCGGGCGTGTTACGTTACTTAGACAAAACTTAGAAAAAGATATAGGAGAGGATATTGGAGAACTAGGAGAACTAGGGGAAGATATTGGAGAGATTTTGGAGCGATATTGGAGAGCCGCGTTGACAAAAAGAAAAAAACGGATCAGACCGTCGAAGAAGACATAAAAACAAAGTGTAGGAATGAAAAGTCAAAGAAGAAGAGAGAGAGAGGAATGTGTCTCTCTGGGTTTGACTTCTAAGGAGGGTCTCACAGGAGGAGTGCCTTAGATGAGTAACAAAGACTTTATCAACTTACATTTGGCCAAAATATTAAGTTTTACTTTGATAACCACCCAATATAAACCCTCCAACTGAGTAGAAAATGTTATGATAATCGATTTGATACCAAATAGTCCATATCTAAAAGATAAGAAAGAATAAAACATGAAATTCTTATTGAAAATACAACCAAACAAAATATCTGTGGTTAAAACTTAGATATATGAGTTTGCATGTCTTTGAGATGTTATGCTACCAAAACTTAATGCATAGAAACTGTATCATAAACATTTCATCAATAGAAACAGGCAATAATGCAGATATAATAGATGCATTCCTGGATAAAGTTCTCTCCTCAGTCTTCCACTGAGGAGCGCTCTTGGTTTGTCGAAAGGCAAAGCTTCAGAGGAGGTTTTAAGGTTTATGCATCATATTCATAACTTGGACATTTGTAAGGTTAGAGAAACAGGAATCACATCATCAGAATGCATTTTTCATGACAGAATCAAATTGTTAGATGTGTCCATTGTTTCGTTAAAGAGTTTATAAGGTTGTGGTTTTCTGTTGGCTGAAAAACACCTGCTCTCTACTCTTGGGCAGCAATGAGGGGTCCACTACCCAGGAGGTCAAAAGTCATCAACGTAGTCTTTTCGAACACCTTATCAGGTCTCGGCCAATCATTGTTTAGGCCAGGAAGTTCAGGGCAATAAATACATCTTTAGTGTCAACAAAGTTGTCTGTTGGTCGTAGATGGCAGGAAATAAAGAGAGACCTTAGAGAGAGGAGAAAGGAATGAAGGCATTCTTGTCTTTTGGAGGAGTTTTGATCTTGCTACATAGGGTACAACTGTTCACAAGCACTTTTGCCTCGAGAAGTTGTGTCAGGCAAAGATAGTGAGCCATTTGCTCAAAGAACAGACCTTGGCTGGAGTATAGTCGGCTGCGCAAGTCCTTGTGTTGACTATGGTGACGCAATCAGAAATAGCCACAAGATTGTCGTGAAAGAAGTGACACCTTCAAATCAGTCATCTGCTGATCTGCAAAGTGAAGTTCGATACATATATCGAACACAAGTTAAGGAAGTAGTCACACCACCCAGCGTGTTAAAGAGGCTTGAATCTGACTTTAACGAGAGAACAGCAGAGAATGATAACTTCTCCCAAGAAGATTTTCAGTTCCTATCAATAATGAAGGAAGGAATCAAAATCAATGCAAGCGGTCACTGTGAGATGCCATTACCATTTAAGGAGGACAGACCAGCTCTGCCAGACAACAAGAAATGTGCAAGTCACCGTCTCAAGTGTCTGAAGAAGAAATTTGAGAAAGATAAGCAGTATAAAAAGGACTACACACTCTTTATGAGTGAAACAATAAATCGTGGAGACGCTGAGAAGGTTCCAGCCAACTTACTTGACAAGAAGTCTGTTTGGTATATCCCACACCATGGGGTGTATCACCCACAGAAACCGGGAAAAAATCGGGTCGTGTTTGACTGCTCAGCAAAATTTCAAGGCGAGTCACTAAATGACCATCTGCTCACAGGGCCAGAGTTGACAAATGCTTTAATTGGAGTTCTTTGTCAGTTTCGTAAGGGTCCAGTTGCAGTTATGTGCGACATTGAGCGCATGTTCCATCAGTTCCACGTCAGAGAAGAGGATCAGGACTATTTAAGGTTTCTTTGGTGGGACAACAGAGACATCCACGCTGAACCATCAGTTTACAAGATGAAGGTTCATCTGTTAGGGGCAGCGTCATCGCCCGGCTGTGCCAACTATGGCCTCAAGCACATTGCCGCCCAAGGTCAAGGTCACTTCAGTGAAGCAGCCATCGATTTCATTGAAAGAAACTTTTATGTAGATGATGGCTTAATAAGTCTGTCAACAGAAGAAGAAGAAGCAATTCATTTTATCAGTGAAGCGAGACAACTGTGCAGTACTGGCAAACTACGAATTCACAAGTTTGTTTCCAACTCCCAGCGAGTACTTGCATCACTTCCTGAAGAAGAGTGTGCAAAAACAGTAAAGAAGAAAGACTTAGACTTGGGTGAGCCACAGATTGAGTGAGCTCTGGGAGTCAAGTGGTGTGTCACCTCAGATCAGTTCCAGTTCAGAGTAGTTGTAAATGAACGTCCACTCTCTAGAAGAGGAATCTTATCAACAGTGGCATCCATCTTTGACCCTTTCGGCTTTGTGGCACCTTTCATTTTGCGTGGGAAGCAAGTTCTGCAACAACTGTGTCGAGAAAACATAGGATGGGACGAACTGTTATCTGATGATCTTCGTTCGCAGTGGGAGTCATGGCTCTTGGATCTATAAAATCTAGCTGATGTCAAGATCCAGCGATGTTACCTTCCAGACAGTTTCACAGAAGTCCAAAGACAAGAGCTTCATCACTTCTCGGATGCAAGTGTAACAGGATATGGAGAATGCACCCACCTGAGAGCAATCAGTGTAACAGGACAAGTCCAAGTTTCTCTAGTCATGGGCAAAGCCAGAGTGGCCCCCACAGAGGTCACTATAGTGCCAAGACTTAAGTTGTCAGCAGCTGTTGTGGCAGTCCACACAAGCGACTTGCTCAGGAAGGAGTTACAAATGGAAAATGTTCAGGAGTTCTTCTGGACAGACTCAAGGGTAGTTCTAACTTACATCACCAATGAGGCCAGGCGATTCCACATTTTTGTGGCAAATCGAGTCTGGCGTATTAAAGAAACCACCGATCCAAGTCAATGGAGACACGTGACCTCTGCAGAAAACCCTGCTGATCACGCTTCAAGGGGTCTTAAGGCGAAAGAGCTCATTGTTTCCAACTGGCTCAAGCGTCCGGAATTTCTATGGCAAGATGAACTTCCCAGTGAAGAGATTACGGTGGGAGACCTTGCAGTGGATGACCCAGAAGTTCGCAAGGTTGTTGTACACAAAATCTCAACTACAAGGACCTCACTGCTTGATCGCTTCCTAAAGTTCTCCAGCTGGATGAAGCTAGTCAAAGCCATTGCCAGACTCATGCAACGTGTCAAAGAACTTAAGGGTGTGACTCCAAGAGGCAAGGAGGCTACAAGTCTAGAAGAAAGAGCAGACGCTGAACTTTTCATCATAAGTGTGGTCCAAAAGGAAGCCTTTTCTAAAGAGATCAAAGGTACTCAAGTCAAGAAAGGAATCACCAAAGACAAAGCGAGCAGGTTGTACAGATTGGATCCTTTCCTAAACCAGCGAGGAATCCTCAGGGTGGGAGGTCGTCTGCAGCATGCTGCTTTACACCCGCATGTTAAGCATCTGGCAATCATACCAAGTACTAGCCATGTATCACAGTTATTGATTAAGCACTATCATCAGCAAGTGGAACACCAAGGGTGTGGCATGACGATCAATGAGCTGCGATCAAATGGTATCTGGATACTTGGATGCAGTCATGCTGTGGCTTCATGTATCTACAAGTGTGTGAAGTGCAGGAAGTTTCACAGGGGCACTGAAGATCAAAAAATGTCAGACCTGAATGCATGGAAGCAACTCCTCCTTTTACCTATTGTGGGATGGATTGCTTTGGTCCATTTCATGTTAAAGAGGGAAGAAGAGAGCTGAAGCGCTATGCTCTATTATTTACATGTCTGTGCTCTCGTGCAGTTCATATTGAACTACTTGACGATTTGACAACAGATCCATTTATAAATGCTCTTCATACTTTCATTGCCATAAGAGGAAACGTCAGACAGCTTTGATCTGATCAGGGCACTAATTTTGTTGGTGCAAGGCATGAGTTCTTGGAGGCTTTGAAAGAAATGAATCAAGAATGCCGAAAGCAACTGGGCTGTGAGTTTGTCCTGAACCCTCACTATGAAGTCATCAGTAGTGATGCCACCACCAGGAGACTTTGTGAAAGCAGATATTTACAGTTGTGTTCAAATTAATAGCAGTCCCACATCACTAGCAAGATAAATCACTGTTTCTATTAGAATTTCAACTTCTACACTGCAAGTAAGTTTCGAGAAGGTTTAGTAAACGTATAGAAAACCAACAGACCCAACAGGCATGACGTGCATGCTGCTGATTCAGTGAAACTGAATCATTAACTGAAAGGGGCGTGTTCAAAAAATTGCAGTGCTGAGTTCAATTAGTGAGGTAATTGATTATGTGAAAAAAATAGGTGTTAAACAGGTGGCCCTCTTATAAGGATCAAGGCAACTGACGCTGCATATGCTGGCTGTGCATTTGTCCTTGAAAAACAGAGTAAAATGGGTCGTTCAAGACATTGTTCAGAAGAAGAACATTCTTTGATTAAGAAGTTCATAAAAGAGGGGAAAACCTATGAAAAGTTCTGAAAATGATAGGCTGTTCAGCTAAAATGATATCAAATGCTTTAAAGTGGCAGCCAAAACCAGAAAGGCGAGGAAGACAAAGAAAACAAGAAAAATTGCATTTCTTTGCAGCAAATGCGTTGAAATGCTGAGTCTGAATGCTGGAACTGTGAAATGAAATGGCTAAAAGCAATGCAAACAAAGCTGAAAATGTGAAAATGTGACACAAAATAGTTGGAAGCAGTAAAGTACAGCTGCAAATGTGGGAAATGTGCAATAAAAATAGTTACAGTTGTGAAAGAAAGCTGAAAATGAATAAATGTCAAAGGAAATTGCAGAAAGCTGTATAAATGTTTGGCCACCATGAAGAAGTTGTAATCTATGATTAAAAGAGTAAAATTTGTTAGGGCTAAAATGACAAAGATTGTAATCAGTACACTCAAAAAAAGAAAACAGCAGATTTTTGAATCTGCAAAAGTGTAACATGTAATTTGAACTAAATTATTCCATGTTTCAAAGGTGAATGTGTTTAAATCATGTAGGATTTGCATGAAACTTCTCAAATTAACATGAACTATTTTTAGTCGTGTTGAAATAACATGATCCAATATAGCCAGATTCAAGCACATGCTCTTAACCCTTTATGACATCACATGTCCACCAGAGCATATTTTTCCATTTTACTTGCTGTAGAGCCATTTTTTGAGCATTTTGTGTTGCCATACATCAATACAACTTTTAAATCCCAAACTGTATTAATATTTATGTATGAAGCACATGTTCACTGCATAAATTACTTAAAAAGTGTAAAAAACAAACAAATAAAAAGCTATTTTTCTTTAAACCTATTTTCTCAAATATAGAAATGTTATGATTTGATCCCTCAAAACAAAGAATTAATGCTCTCTTATTTGGTTGCAATTCTACAGGATTTAAAATTAAATATGCACATGTAAGCGCTGCAGTTAACTCGCGAGATCACATAATCACGCGAGATTACACAAAGTCAATGGCGGAGTTTGCACATGTGGTACATCTCCGAGTTCGTTTGGAAAAGGTAAGAAAATCTGTTTTCATCTACGTAATGGCAAACAAGATGACAAACACTGAGTCATCAGCAGATTAAATAACAATTTCAGCAGTGTTTTAGCAAGCCATTTTCTTAAAGTAGTCTGAATTAATTTGTTGCTCTGTTATGGCACGCGGGCTCATCCGCTGATATTAACCTCCGCCGACTTTAAGGTCAGTGCCATATTCATTTTAACGTGCGTAGTGGCCAGCGATATACATGTACTCTATTTTCCTTTGAGGAAATGTTTTGGTGCTTGTCTATCAAAAATCAGAGAATAGTATCGAATACTCCTCCGAATGCAGCACTTGCCCCCCCAACTCTCAACTCTCAGCCACATTCACATTGAACTTCGCCATGGCGGCGGAAGACCGTTTGTTTGGGAATAGACCAAAATACAGACAACATTATTTAACTGTACTTCTCTAACAAAGTGTGGATTACACCATCACTTGGATCAGCGTAGACGTATTTCGTTTAAACTAGTGATGTGAAGATTGCGAACGTATCGGTTCTTAGAGCCGACTCGTTAAAGTGAATGTGTCGGCCACGAACGTATCGGTTCTTAGAGCCGACTCGTTAAAGTGAATGTGTCGGCCACGCACGTATGGGCTCATAGAAATGAACATCGAGGGCCGGCTCTTGATTGGAAGTAGCTTTCCTCTCGCTCTCTTTTTCCTCTGTAAGCCGCACGTGAATGGTCAATATGTGTGGTATTGTCTCTGTGTCCGCGCTGGGGGAGGTAAACTCACAGCACACGAACAGGAGGGAAGAAGACGAGAGGGAAAGAGACCGGGGGCAACGCGACGGTAAGGCCAAGCGAATGATTGACAGCGGGGAACAGTGTAAAAAAAATGATGATAAATTATAAAAAATGATGTTGACCACACAAGTTTGTGTTTAGTGTAGAGTCTGCAGGATTAGAATTTCATATCCAGCTTGAGATGTATGTATGTATGTGTGTATATGTATATATGTGTGTGTATATATATATATATATATATATATATATATATATATATATATATATATATATACATGTATTGTGTGTGTGTATACATACACATTTATCAGTACTTAAGGGCAAAGTCTTTGTGGTTTTACTTTTATAGAGATTTGAATAAATGCATATTTACAGAATCAGTAAATATTTGTGTCATTTATGCTGGATAGTATTGATCAAAATAATCATGCTGATTTTTTGTGATATTCTTGCCGTAATTCCAAATGTTTTGAATATTAGGTGTCATTATTTTTTTTTCTTTGTCAGAGTGCAAGCATTTATTGAACAATATACTACCACAGTGTTCTTAGTTTTCTCAAACAAGGAATATGTGAAAGGTTGTGATTGTTTAAAGTTATTATAGGTCTATTAATTAAGATTTTGAAATCATTAAATTGTTCAATATTATGAGCATATAATTTTTCTCGAAAATGAAATGGCATTATTTGTTTCATTGCAGCCTGTTGCATCCCATTTTACCCGAAGTTCCTGGAAAACACAGTGAAGAAGCACCTAGACAAGCTGTGCAGCTGTGTAACTCCTGTTTCCTCAGTTCTTTACTCTGGAGCTTATATACTGCCTGTGGTAAGACCTGCAATATTCATTCTCATTTGTTGTAGATATGTATTGTAAGTGTTTGTACTGGTTTATTCATGTATTCTACCGCTTTTGTAAACTGATGAATTTGATAAACCTATTTCAAGATGCCAGAGGATTTGCACTTGTATGTAAAAGTGTTCTCTCACAAGAGATTCATAGAATTTAAAAAAATAGCTTCAACTTGTCCCACTTTGTCCTTGGACAGAAGGGATCTCACGTATTAAATATCTGTGTGAATTTATGTATAGATAGACTGGTGCACTGGAGAAATTGTGTATCTTAATGGGTGTTTATTTATGGCCTATTTCAGAATCCACCGGTCTGCCATCAGAACACCCCAGTGACTGCTGGTAAAGGAGGTTATTGGCCATCATCAAGTTCATGATTTGTGGTATGCCTGAAACAGTGAATGAGTCATCCTGAGCATCCATTGTTACGATCCATTTTTAGTCCAGATGCAACTTGATTTGGCAATTTTGTATTGTTAGGTTGGGATGTGGAGCTGTAAGTTGTGTAGTTTATCGCTAATCAGTAGATATGAACTCTTAAAACATTTTAGACTTCAACACCAGCGTGTTCAACGTTACCCATGCCCACACTTTAACTGCCCATGTAATTTTAAGACATGGAATGCTCTGCGCATTCATTTGTGTAGAATCCACCCTAAACAAAACACACAGGAGATACAAGAATTGTCAACATATAGTTGTCATCTGTGCACTTGCAGTGATCTTCCCACAGAGAAAGATTATTTTTTGCACATTGGCACTCATTTGAAGAAAAATGAAACAGTTAGTTGTATGTTTGGGGGTTGCAAGTTTCAGACAAATGTATATGGAACATTTCACTCACACAAGAATAGGAAACACAGCCCCCATACATCGAAAGATTTCAGACCAGACATTGTCAGAATCACTCAAGTTTCACAAGAATCCACTGATAGTCCTGTGGAACACACAAGTAGTCAGGATGACTCTGCAGTTGAAGCAGAGAGTGCATGTTCAAGTAGTGGTGTGGGTGGAACCAAGAACTTGCCTGAAATAATTGAGAACAATTTTGCTGGAGCGTTGCTGAAGTTAGAGCATTTTGCACATGTGCCAGGCACAAAAATTGATGCGTTCTTGGAGGAACTGCATTACTTGTTAAGTTCAGCAACCTTGCCCCTCTCCATTGACATTCTTGAAAAGGCATTTCAGAAACATAGCCTTACAACTGAAAGGTCAGTGCTAGCTGAAGTAGCCAGTGCTCTCTGCACATCTAACCCATTGCTTAAAGCCATAGAAAAGGGAGCTCCCCTAAGTTCAACTTTTCTGCGCAACCAGTATTATAAAGCAAGTTTTAACATAGTAGAACCCATTGAATACATTCTTGATCAGAAGGAAAACAGAAGTTTTCAGTATGTGCCTGTGCTGAAGTCTTTGCAGCAGCTCTTTCTTAAAAAAGATGTTGTGGACAAGATTGTTGAAGCTGACACATCACAGCAGAGTAATAGGGACACTGGTGAACACCACATTTTCAGATCTTCTCGGGATGGCTCACACTTCCAGCAAAATCATTTTCTGTCAGGGGGTGATATCAGAATTTTGATACACCTATACATAGATGATTTTGAGGTATGTAACCCCCTGGGTACATCTCGCAGGAAGCATAAGCTTTGTGGGATCTACTGGACTTTAGGTAATTTGCCTCCAGGTTCACATTCATCGCTTTCATCAATTTTCTTGGCGGTCTTGTGTAAAACAGATGATCTGACCAAGTATGGTTATGACTGTGTCTTAAACCCTCTTCTACGAGACATGAAAACTCTGGAACAAGAGGGAGTTTTCATTCCATTACTTGGCAGATGTCTTAAAGGGACGGTTCAGGTTGTTGTGGCAGATAACCTCGGGGCTCATAGTATTGCAGGTTTTAATGAGAGCTTCACAAGTGGTTATGTCTGCCGATTTTGCACGGCAACAAGGAGTGACATCCAAACTAAAGAGGTAAGATCAGGTGCCTTTACTCTCAGGACAAGAGAACTCCACAGTTTTCATGTGAAATCGGCTCAGGAGAATGGTGCAAGTTGTTTTGGAGTGAAAAGACAATGTGTTTTTACTGAAGCTCTTGCTCACTTCAGTGTCCTCACAGGTTATCCTCCAGACATTATGCATGACCTTTTTGAGGGCATAGTACCAGTGGAGCTTGCACGGTGTTTGGGATTGCTAATATCAAAAAAATATTTCAGTCTTGAAACCCTTAACAAAGCCATCCTGAATTTCCCCTACAAATGGGCAGACAAGACCAACAGGCCACATGTGATCCCTAAAACATTTTCAAAAAGGTCAACAATAGGTGGGAACGCCCATGAAAATTGGTCTCTGTTAAGACTGCTTTCATCCATGATTGGGCATCTGGTGCCAGAAGATGAAATGGCATGGCAAATACTGATGGATCTGAAAGACATTGTTGAGCTTGTGGTCGCTTTGACACACACAGATGAGTCTATTGCCTATCTTGAGAGCAAGATCTCAGATCACAGACAAAAGTATCAAGGGCTCTTTCCTGATGTGCAGATGCTCCCCAAACATCATTATTTAGAGCACTATCCTCAACTCATAAGGATGTTTGGGCCTCTTGTAGGACTGTGGACCATGCGTTTTGAGGCCAAACACAGTTTTTTTAAGCAGGTTGTACGGCATACCAATTGCTTTAAAAACATGCCTCTCTCGCTAGCTACAAAACATCAGCTAATGATTTCATATCACTTGAGATCACTGATTTTTGAAAAAACACCCATAGAGGTCACAAATGTGTCAACAGTGCCTTTGGATGTTTTGAGACAAGCAATGGCAGAGGCTGTTGAACAGAAATTCCCTGGTACAGTTGAGATCCACCTTACCAAGTGTGTCTCAAGCAAAGGTGTAAATTTCAGAAATGGCATGATTGTTGCACATGGGTCTACAAGTGGACTCCCCAACTTTGGAGAAATTGTCCATATTTGTATTGTTCAGGATACTCTGTGTTTCATGTTGTTTAAGCTTCCTGGGTGGTATAGGGAACATTTCCGAGCCTTTGAACTGAGTGTATGTCCAGCCAGGGAAACTGTTCTGGTTGAACTTGATGATCTGGCCGATAACTATCCTTTGGCAGATTACTATGTTGGAGGCCTTCGACTAGTGACATTAAAAAGACAGATAAACTCAAGGTTTGTTATCCTATTGATCAGTGGTTCTCAACTAATGTGTCAGGACCCTAAAGTGATCAGCTGACCTGAGGGCCATAGGCCTTTGCCTAGATAAACAAAAAGAAGGTTAGAAAAAATCCTGTGGTTTTAGTTTGGACCCTTCTAAACCTATATAATTTTTAGTCTTCTTGCAAGTACTTCTCAGTAGTTGGATTATTTATTTATTTATTATATTATTTATTGCTTTTTTAATGTTTGTTTTAGTTTTCGGCTAATTGACCTTAAAGGAAAATGCTCCCCTCCTCTGCACCACCTGTTGTTACTTTTGGTTTGTCATTAAACTATGTTACTATATTGTACTTTTCTGAACAATCTTAGTTCAAACTGCACCATATTTTCATTAAATAAATTTGGGAAGTGCAAAATTGGCATTGCAGCTTGTCAGTAAGGGGTGATGGTGGGTCCCGAAGCCAGACTAATTGAGAACCACTGCTATACGTCATTTTGTCGGGAATAATTTTAGTCAGAGGGCTGTTTCATGTAACTGTGATTTTACAATGCCACATTTATTTGCCAGTTTATTTTTAAAACCTATTTTAAACAAATTAGGTGTTATTTTTAATAGTTAGGTCAAAGTAGCTTGACATAGAGCCACAAACAGCACCACTAGTCTTTTCCCTCTTCCTCCACCTACTGGTGGTGGTTGTGCTGATATCGTGTAGTTGGTTTGTCCTAACTGTTATAATCAGATCTACATTGACCTTACTTTCTCTTTCTTAATTAAGGCTCTTGTGAAATGGCTGCCCCAGTGACACTGAGAATCATCCTGGGAGAAAATGACTCACGACGATTAATTATTCCTGAAGGAATGCCTGAATCTGTCACTGAACTCATAGAACAGATAAGGGGACGTTGTGGAGTGAAAGGCGACTTCAGGCTTCAATTCATGGATGCAGAGTTTGGGAATGAGTTCACAAACTTGGTCTCCATATCAGAAATTCAAGACAAAAGCACTGTCAAGATCATCTTTACTTCAGTTAAACCTGCCCCACCCCCTCCCTCCTCAGACACTGCCATCTCCCACCCTCCAAATGACTCCTCATCCCAGTCATCTGTTGGCAGCTCATTTGATACAGACATCCTTTCTTCTCCTGAGTCCACTTCCTCGAGATCTTCTGGATGGCCCATGGTCTTTCAGATGCCCCAATTCTCTTATGATGCCCAGCTACAGCTGGACAGGGCCAACACTGTCTTCAAAGACACTGGAGCTTTGTTGAATCCGAACACAAAACTTAAATCTGCCATTCTGGATGGCTTGGCTGAAACAATAGTTCAGTACAAAGTGTATCCCACTGACAGGGAGTTTGATGAAGTAGCAGAATCTCTGGTAACAACACACCCATGTTTGAAAGAGCCAGGTTCAGTGACTGGGTATGGCGGATGGAAGACGAGCCTCAAGTATAAACTTGCCAACTACCGAACAAAGCTGAGACGGCTGGGATGCCCTGAAGTTTCCATCAATGCGCTAAAACACAAACCTGATGACAGATGCAGTCCTGCTTATGGTGTGAAGAAGCCCAAAAAAGCAGAAGTGAATTACTGCCCCCTGTATCCAGCTGGTGAAACAGCAGAGACACTTGAAGAAACAAGAAAGGCCCTCCTCTCAGAAGTAAAGAAACAAAACAATGAGCACAAGGTGGCAACAATGATGGACAGGACCTTTGCATACAGAAGGCAAGAAGTAGTACAAGAAGCACCCATGATTGCTGTATTTAAAACAAGGTGGCCCGCTCTCTTCAGTGTGCGTGAGGTAAGTGAATAAATGAAAAAATGGAGTCACATCCCTGGATGCATGCCCCACAAATGGGTCTGTTTGGCGGGCTTGCCCATCTCTGACAAAGTGGATTTAGAGAGAGGAAGAGCAGAGGAACAGAAGAGGAACCGTGGAGGAAGAGATGTGAGGAGAGGAGAAAGGAAACGCAGGAGAGGAAGAGATGTGAGGAGAGAAGAGAGGAAGAGCAGGAAAGAAAGAGATGTGAGGAGAGGAAGAGCAGAGGAAGAGGAGAGCAGAGAGGAAAAGCAGGAGGGGAAGAGATTTGAGGAGAGGAGAGAGGAAGAGCAGGAAAGAAAGATTTGTGAGAAGAGGAAGAGCAGAGGAAGAGGAGAGCAGAGAGGAAAAGCAGGAGGGGAAGAGATTTGAGGAGAGAAGAGAGGAAGGGCAGGAAAGAAAGAGATGTGAGGAGAGGAAGAGAGGAAGGGCAGGAAAGAAAGATGTGAGGAGAGGAAGGGCAGGAAAGAAAGAGATGTGAGGAGAGGAAGAGGAGAGGAGAGAGGAAAAGCAGGAGGGGAAGAGATGTGAGGAGAGAAGAGAGGAAGAGCAGGAGAGGAAGAGAGGAAGGGCAGGAAAGAAAGATGTGAGGAGAGGAAGGGCAGGAAAGAAAGAGATGTGAGGAGAGGAAGAGGAGAGGAGAGGAAAAGCAGGAGGGGAAGAGATGTGAGGAGAGAAGAGAGGAAGAGCAGGAAAGAAAGATGTGAGGAGAGGAAAAGCAGCAGGGGAAGAGATGTGAGGAGAGAAGAGAGGAAGGGCAGGAAAGAAAGATGTGAGGAGAGGAAGGGCAGGAAAGAAAGAGATGTGAGGAGAGGAAAAGCAGCAGGGGAAGAGATGTGAGGAGAGAAGAGAGGAAGGGCAGGAAAGAAAGATGTGAGGAGAGGAAGAGAGGAAGGGCAGGAAAGAAAGAGATGTGAGGAGAGGAGAGAGGAAAAGCAGGAGGGGAAGAGATGTGAGGAGAGAAGAGAGGAAGGGCAGGAAAGAAAGATGTGAGGAGAGGAAGAGCAGGAGGGGAAGAGATGTGAGGAGAGAAGAGCGGAAGGGCTGGAAAGAAAGAGATGTGAGGAGAGGAAGAGCAGGAGGGGAAGAGCTGTGAGGAGAGAAGAGCGGAAGGGCTGGAAAGAAAGAGATGTGAGAAGATTATTATTTCGCACAGTTGATGTAAAAACCCATTGGTCTCAGAAGAAAGTGTTTTTACAATTGATGTCAATACTTTTTTATTGTCTTTTCAGACATACTTCAAGATACATTTTATCTCTTTCTTACAGATAAAGCTGCCTTATAGCCCTCATAGTTCTTTGTGTGCTTTATTAAATTACATCCATTCAATATATTGTGTCACATCAACTTTTTATTCTTTCTGTTTTTCTTGCTCTGCTGTTTACTCAGGTCATTTATCCCATTTTTGTGTTTGTTGTGCTGAAAAGTTTATATATCCACTTCTTCCAATTTTTAGTATGTTCAGTTTTACATTGATTTTAGGTTTTATGTTGTCATGTGACTGCATCACCCGACCATGTCACATGACATTCACCATACATTTAAAGGGAACCTGTGAATTGTATCCCATTATGTCTTGAAGAAGACTAAGGAGTTGAAAAGCAATGAGTATCCCTGCTAAAGAAAGGATATTTATCTACATCAGAGTGCCTCTGATTTTTGATGAGACTGCCTCTCACCTGCATTTTGTTGACCCTAGACACCTGGACAGTCTCCTGTTTCAAGCTTATTGTTTATATACATATCTTAAAGAGACGGAGCTGCGTTGTTCTATCTTGTTTGTCTATTTTTTTAGATCAGTGCAGAATTCAAGAGAATTACAACAGTCCATCTGCAGTCGAAGTTCTTCTCTGAGCTAGATGCTCATTCTACTAACCTGATGAAGGCGTATGAAAAAAAGGGGGGCATTCAGGGGAGAAAGATCAAGACCATTATGGCACCCATAACTCAGGTATGATATCATAGGATCATCAATGAAAAGCTGGCCATTGTAGAAATAACTGAGTACTAAATCCAGGAGTCATTTGATCAGAGTGGTTGACAACTTCTGAAAGAAGCTATCAGTCTGTCATGAAGTTAACAGGTGTTCTTGGTACACTGTCCACAATGTTTGTAGTTATCCTTAAAGCATGTTAAGTCCTTTGGAATGGTCTGTTTTTCTTATTTAAGATATACATGTTTATTTTCTATTTTCAGGCAAATAGAATAGATGACAGACTACATCTTCAACTAAGTTAGATTAATATAAAGACTGACATGACAACAAAATGTGAGGTGGTAAATAATAGTGTTTTAACAAATGTTTATATCTGTCATTTTTTTTTTTTTTAAGAAAGAGAGTACACATAGCTATAAACACATTCAATAATCACGGTTTACAGCAACAGCATCTGCTGATTTGTTGAGATGGTAATCCAATTTTTTTTCCCTCTTTTCTGATCTGCATGTTGAGACTGACTCGATTGACGTCAGAAGAGAATGCATCCTCAAAGGTCTCTGCACATACCTGAACGAAGATCCAGAGAATATGGTGAAGGAATACTTGGTAGGTTAACTTAGGCATCTCTTATCTAGTAGCACTTTTCACAACATAATACTGACTTTACCAGACTTGCTTGTTCAAAGACCCTCTCACGGTAGTCACTGTCATAGTAAGGTGTGTGAAACTATTGTGATGTCAGTTTTAATGGGACATTTGTCCAGGCTCCACAGCTGCTGTTTTTACAGTCTGCTGGCCAAAACATTGTTCACAGTGAATGAAATCAATGCAATGCCATCACAAGAGAATTTCATACATTACATTGTTTGTATTCTTGTTGCATTGATTGTGTTTACTGTGAACATGACGGTGCCCCAGTCCCTTGCTGATGGAATCATCGGAGCAGATTGGAGCTGTGCTGGACTAGGAACTCTTGACTTAACTGTGTATTTGGCCATGGCTCCTTTCTGTTTGATGGGTACTAAGTGTGAGCTTATAGCTACAGAAATGCTGCAGATGTAGATTTGTTATTCTTCAGTAATCTAATCTACTAATATAATGGATCACATTTTCTAATTCATTCTATTGAGAGCAGATTAAAAGTCTGAATGACTATCATCTCGCCTGAATTATGGAAAAACTGTTTTTGTGGCATGAAACTAACATATTTTGACATTGAAGAACAGTAGCTGTGCATTTCTTGCAGTGTCATCGCATTGTTCATTGTTGCTAAGAACACCACCTTACCTGACAGAATGTACAAGCAGTAGCTGTGGAGCCGCCAGTATGCAAAAATCTATCTTGTCTCTCCCACTCAGACAATAGCACACATCATACTTAAACATTTACCCTTCTCTTTTTGCCATACTGAGAATGTAGACCTTCTGATTAAAATAATAAGCAATGAACATACGATTGCAACACACAGGTCATGGGTGGGGCCTACTTGTGAAGTAGCTCAGTGATACAGTGAAACAGTTTAATATCACTTGCTAATGTTTGTTCTAACACATTTTCTTATGTTATGAATATGTGAATGCATTATGTGAATGAAGATACGTTTTATTGTAAGCTCTAAAAATGGAATTCAATTCATATCAACAATAAATCATTGTCCCTGTTTATTTGTCACAGGATGTTGCGGAGGGCACTCAGACGGCCCTGACAGAGACTGTGTTCGGAATCTTTGTGATTCGCCATGAAGGTGCAGAGCTCATCGACCCACTTGAAGAAGTCAGTATTGTTCTAGAGGGGGTTCAGGTGATGGGTGACTTGGGTAATGTACCTTTTGCTGTGGCAATGTTGCTTGGTCTTGTCTACGCACTAAACCTGAGCTACCCTCGGGAGCTCAGGTATACGTTTGAGGTCCTGCAGAAGATCATTATGGAGTTGGATGGAAATAAATTATCCAACAAAGTGCAAGTTCTCAAAACCCTGCTTTCCCGTTGAAAAACTTAATCATTGAAAAAGCTGCACCTTCAGCTGTCCCAGTGGCTTCACAGAGCCAGCTTGGAGTGAAATCAGTCATTAAGGCTTCTGTGCATTGGCAAAAGTTGATGTTCAAAGTTTAGAACGTAACCTGTATTCATTAAGGATACTGTTTTTCTCCATCCTTACGGTTAGAAAAGTTCTATTTTCTTTGATGTTTAAAGTCGTTAGCACTTTAAATTGCTGCTGTTGGCAAATGTCCTTAAGAGAAATTTGAGTTGTTTAACTCATCTGTTCTTTTATGGTGCACTATTAATGTCGAGTCAAGAGGTTTTATTGATGTAGGTTAATCTCATTAAGCCAGGTGCAACTGCAAAGTTAGCGATGTGAATTGTTAAATTATGTGAGTGTATTTTTGAGTGACACTCTGTATCCTTTTGTTTTCACAAGCAACTGCACTGCTTATGTAAAAAATTATCAGAAAAGTTCTATGTTCTTTGATGTTTAAAGTCGTTAGCACTTTAAACTGCTGCTGTTTGCAAGTGTCCTTTAAGAGAAATGTGAGTTGTTTAACTCATCTGTTCTTTTATGGTACTTTTTCTAGATGCACTATTAATGTCGAGTCGAGGTTTTATTGATGTAGGTTAATCTCATTAAGCCAGGTGCAACTGCAGAAGTAAGCAATGTGAAATGTTGAATGATGTGAGTGTATTTTTGAGTGACACTCTGTATCCTTCTTTGTTCTAAAACAACTGCACTGCTAATGTAAAAATTTATGTTGTATTTTTCAAAATACACAATTGCACCTTCTCCTTTTGTTTTGTGTTATTTCTCCCCCCTCCAATCCTGAGACTTGACTTTATGGAAGGTTTCTGATATTGTTAACTTACAAATGTCAAAGTAACACCAAGACTTCAGTAACACTCAAAAGGTTTTCTTTGAATCTACTCCATTAAATCATGGAAATGATTTCCACGTGATTAAATGGCTTTCAGTCAGCACTGTGCAGTTCTGTTCTTTCAACTTAATGTACTTGTTTTGGGTCAACTTAATTGATTAAGGTTGATTCAAGTTTTTCAAAATGGTTGGGTGAAGCATTATTAAAAAGTGTTTGGCTAACGTAATTTGCATGTGTTGAACCAACAAGTGTATTATTTGGATCAACGTAAGTAAATTAAGTTAGATTTAAATGTAATAAATGAGTTGGAGCCAAACCTTGCAAATTAGGCTAACAATATTTAATTATGCTGCGCTTCACCGTTTTGAACAAGTTAAATCAACCTTAATCAATTAAGTTGACCCAACACAACTACATTTATTTTGATGAACAGAATTGTACAATGCTGAGCGAAAGCCATTTAATCACGTGGAAATCATTTCCATGATTTTTTTATGTCCATTCAACAAACCATTTTTTTGAGTGTAGCAGAAGTGTGAAATATGTTATCAAATTTGCATTGTAAAGACAGGAAAAGAATGAACTTGGATGGAAGTGAAAGGTTGAATGACTGACAACCTGTGACATCCAGACTGAGAGGACAGCAGCCAGATGCATACAGCAAGGAGCTGTAGTGATCAGCAGTCTGTATTGGACACACAGTTGAAAAGTACAACTGCCTTTGAATTTGAACCCAAGCCGCCGGAGGGAGAGTCAGCAACTTTGCCGCTAAAAATATATATATATGTTAAATGTTATGGAAATTGCGATTTTGTTGGATTTCAGTAGGAAGTGAAATAAACATTACAGCTCCAAAAAAAATGAATGTTCTGGCTATTATTTGTACATTCAGGCTTTAAAGGGTTAAATTATGAAGTGCAATTGAATATGCATAATTAGCCTTGACAAAATTTTCCTTTAGTAAGTGAAAAATGTTTTGGCATCAATCTGTAGGCTACAAGTCCACAACACTATGAACTATCCAGTATAAAAGCATCTGACTTGAAAATTAATGTAAACAGAGGTGATTTTCATTGGAGGACAATAAGGAGTGGACATTAACAGTCAGAATGTCATTAGAAACTGGATCTGCTCAAGTTAACATCTAAGTCAAAGTTATCACTACTTCATTTTTAAATCAACAAATCTATACTCCAACATCAAACTCAAAGTAATAATAGCCTACATACATGAATTTGTAAATCTGGACAGGAATATCTGAGTAGAGAAATGTAAAACAGTGTAATATTTTTGTGTAGTCTGGTTTATTCTAGTGGGTATAATCTGACATACTCTGATGGATGTTTGTCCTCTTAGGGCCTCCATACACTGAAGACATTTTTGCCACATTTTGAGCAGATTTATACACCCTCCACTGAAAAAAGCTCTGAGACCAGTTATGGTCCTCCATCTACAGGTACGGAACCGCTCCACTAGTAGACTGTATTTGAAGCTTGGTCCTTCAAAGATTGTTCTGATATCATGGAAGATAAGTGATGGGGGATACCTCAGGATTAATTTATTATTTAGAAAACAGTGAGTGAGTGAAAACAAGAGCTGGACTGCTGAAGAATGTAGAGTTTTGATTAATGAAAGGCTGACTCGTCAGTTTTTGAAGTCTTTGTGTTCACTTAAACCGGGCACATGAGCTGTCAAGACACCGTGTGAATGATAAAATCACACAGAGTGACTGATGATCCCTCATTGTCACTGCGATGCGCGTCTTTACGCTCACCGGCAGACGGAGGAGCGCACACACACACGCTGAGAGAAAGTGAAAGTCACGGGTGTCAGAGCTGTCATAGACGAGCGCACTGCTGCGTAGTATTTTCTTGTGAAATGAATGTGAAAACCTACATTTCCCACTAACCTTGCGCATTGTTTTCCATTTCTCTGTCATGATGCTGTACACTGAGGATGAGGAAGAGGAGCTTCTCTGCCTGCTGACTTTGCAAAGCACTAACATGAAGAGACGGAGGTGGTGTCACATTTAATGCGGGTCGATGATGAAGCCGGGGACTTCCGGGTAAACGAGCTAATGCTGTGCCAAAGCTATCAAAAAAAGGACTGCACCGTGAGCATCCCAAGAATCCCCTGAAAAGATTGATGTAAGTTTCATGTCTGTACTGTAGAAAATGTTGACACAAGAGCAGTTTAAAAATGGCCTTCAAAGTGAAGCGATCAGCTCTCTGGGGAAGACAGTTTCAATTGGACCAGATGGAGGACTTTGCGGGATACCCGTGGCTCTGAAGCTCACTGAGACAAAACGATGTTAATGTCGAGGTTGAAACAAATTTCAGATGAAAGAGGAGAAGTGTGCCTTTATTTTGATGTATAAATCATATCTATGCAGTAAAGTTTGAATCTTTTATTGCAGTTTATCCGCTAGAAATTTTGGAATTTTTAGGCGAAGCTCACACTCTAACAGGTCACGTGACATGCTCTAAGAACAGACAAATCCTCAAAACTTAGTGTTGCTTAAACAGTGATATCTCAAAAACAGTAGAAGACAGCAAAAAGCTGAACACATGTAAAAATAGTTGACAAGTCAGTGAATCCGTCAAAGCGAGAATGAAGTCTGTAGGTGGAAATATGGCCAATCTGTAGAGCGTGAAAGTTGAAGCACTTTTCAGTAGAACTGCATAAGTCTCCCATTCATTTCAATGGGAAAATATCTGCAGAAAATAATTTTTACTGTAAAAACTAGAACTCCTAAGCATGTGAAAAATACAAGTGCACCTCTCCTGAACATGCTGCATTGCTCAATTTTTTTCTGTGAAAATCTGTGCAAATTTGAAGGCTGTGAAAGGTGCCGAAAATCTGTCGGTAGAATAAGAAGAAGAAGAAAAAGCAGAATAATAAAGTCCTATGAGAACAATAGGTTGAAATGCCGAGACTCAGCATTTCAACTTAATAATAAAGTAGGAGAACAATAAGTTGAAATGTTGAGACTCAGCATTTCAACTTAATGACTATTCGAATGGATCTGAGAATAACCAAAATGGCAAAGGCTCAGCCAATGATCAGCTCCAGGACGATCAAAGAAGATCTAAGGTTGCCTGTGAGTACTGTAACAATCAGCCGACGTCTATGTGAAGCCAAGCTACCAGCAAGAAGCCCCTGCAAAGTCCCATTGTTAAAAAAAAGACATGTGCTGAAGCGGTTACAATTTGCCAAAGAACACAGTGACTGGCCTAAAAAGAAATGGCGCAATATTTTGTGGACTGATGAGAGTAAGATTGTTTTTTTTGGGTCTAAGGGCCACAGACAGTTTGTCAGACAACCTAAAAATGCTGAATTCAAGCCACAGTACACAGTGAAGACAGTGAAGCATGGTGGTGCAAGCATCATGATATGGGGATGTTTCTCCTACTATGGTGTTGGTCCTATTTATCGCATACCAAGAATCATTGATCAGTTTGAGTACATCAGAATATTGGAAGAAGTCATGCTGCCGTATGCTGAAGAGGAAATGCCCTTGAAATGGGAGTTTCAACAAGACAATGACCCCAAACACACCACCAAGCGAGCAAAATCATGGTTCCAGACAAACAAAATTCAAGTAATGGAGTGGCCAGCACAATCCCCAGACCTTAATCCCATAGAAAACTTGTGGGCTGACATAAAAAATGCTGTTCATGAGGCAAAAAAAAGAAATGCAGAGCAATTGTAGAACGTAGTACAATTGTCCTGGCCTATAATACCTGTTGACCAGTGCCAGAAGTTGGTAGGCTCCATGCACCACAGATGTGAAGCAGTTATCAGAAACTGTGGTTATGCAACTAAATATTAGTTAATGATTCTCAGGAAAGTTGAATCATCAAGCAATTCTTAGTTCATGCACTACATTTTTGAGTTTGTAAATAAAGATGTCAACACTGCTATTTTTTTTAACATTATATTTCTTGACTTTCTGTAAAATGTTATCAAATTCAATTACTTTTTCCAATTTTCTTGCTTTGAAATAGAATGTGCAGTGTCCCCAATGCATTTGTGTGCATTAAAATAAAATTTATTTGAAGAATTTTGAGGTTTACTCACCTTTTTAAACACACTACTATTATTATGAACGTAACTGTATCTCCCCAAGAGATGGCGAAGAGTGCAAAATCTAACCAACGAAGTTCTGGTCTAGATGGAGAAGAGAGTATCTGTTCAACCTGCAACAGTGACAGAAGTGGTACAAGACACAGCGAAATGCAAGAGTCGGTGACATAGTGATTGTGCAAGATGACAATGCACCAAGGAATGAGTGGAAGTTGGCTAAAGTCACTGATGTTTACCCAGGTCAAGATGGATGTGTGAGGACGCTCTGACTGCTGATAAGTGACTCTACCCTTAAAAACCAAGGAAAGTGCCTGACCAAGCCAACTATTTAGAAAGACCTATTGACAAAACTGTTACTTCGCTTGAAGTTGAATAACTTGTTGTGTTGTTTAAATACCAGAGAGAATTAAAATGAGAGTTATTGCTGCACATTAAGTTTATTGAAGGAAATCACCAGTGATTTGGTAGGAGTGTAACTGCCAGTAGAAGCAGTTTAAATAAAGCATATACAGTTTAGTTCATTTAATAACTTCATAATGATAATAAATAAGTCAGTAATAATTAATTTAATAAATAAATAGTTAAGTTCATATTTGTGAATCAATATTAAGAATTACGTTAACAGCGGAACTATTGTTTGCCGTTTCTAGTAGGGTGGTTTTTGTTGTTGCACACATGCAGAAGAGCATGCAGGACTGAAAGAGAAAGTGAGAGGTTCTGAGTTTTTTCCTCATGATGTGGAGTTCCATGAAGGTTGTTTTTGATCCCCTCGATGCGGCCAATGCGGTAGAGTGTTTTTCTTTGTGTAAAGATTTTATTTGTTGTACAATGTCGTTTTTATTGTTTAATTATGTTGACGTGATAGGCGCATGATTGTCATTGAAGCGCATATTTCACTTCTTTAAGATGCAAACCTTCAATTTATGTATCGTGTATGTATGTATGTATTTGTGCTTTATGTGTTTTTAATGTAGTTTTCACGGCTCAACAAACGCCTCTTTACATCTCGAGGGGAGTCACAATCACAAATGCCATGATGAGCATTTGTGATACTAAGATGAGCAAGATTTTTTTACACTTGATTTGATGTTTTCGAAGGAAAGTAAATTGTTACAAAAACAAAACACATTTTGGAATCACAGCTAAAGGCCTTAAAAATGTAATGACAGCGTTAAAAAGTTGTTTCAAAAGCTCTTGAAACCCAAAACAATAAATTGATAATCATAAAACCAAAATAAGACAGAGAAAAATGTGGACAGATAAAGCAACAACAAAATTAACAGAAAAATGTTAACTTAATAAAACACAGGTGACCAAAAACGTAATGTTATGTTGAATATAATGTTAAATTTATAATAAAAACAAGTCTATACAAATACCAGAGTAACAGAACAAACACAAAACAACCCCAAAATAAAGACTCATTTTTCCTTTTATTCTAAATCACATGAAGCTACTTTTACATTTATGATCATACCTTAAATAATTATAATTTGTTAATCAATAATAATCATATAATTTTCATAATAATAACACTAACAAAAAAGGATCCTACCTTGAATGATGGGGTTTGAATGGGAATCTTTAATAAGTAATGAGATAGCCTTAAGAGTTACTTTTTTAATCTAAAAACAATCACAGTAAATCACAATCACCATTAATTAACACAATAACAGGAGACAAACAAGAAAGGTTTGAAAAGCTGTGTAATTATTTTGAAAAAGGGAGGCATCATTTTTGAGAAACACAGCTTGTTATTCAGACTCACATCCTCAATAAAGACATAATAACCCATTTAGAGGGATCATTATTCAAACTTTGAAGAGCTTTTCATCAACTCTCAAAAAATCTTGCATCGTTATGAGATTCTGTGGCATTTGCTGTTAAACTGAGTCGTTATTCTGAGACACTGAATCATTGTTTTGATCAAATCTCACTTCATAATGACTGAAAGCCTTATTTAATTTACCTTTGCAGGGAATGGACTTGCATTGAAAAGGAACCTTGGATTCAGGGGGGAAGTTGGAAGATTGTAAAGGCCAATGGCTGAGAGAGGCCCCGAAAAAATAATATATTATCAATATCAATTTATTAACTTTTTACCCTAAGTTGTAGAGATCTCTTTTCTTTTTTAAACAAAAAATACAAGGCTTATCTAGTTTTTAATTGTAAAAAAGTCACAAACAGGCATCTCTTACACCAAATCAAGCCCATATAACATTTATGTAAGAAAAAAGGCCTCGTTTTCTACACTTTTTGAAGCTTATTTTTGTTTTTTTAAGCAGAATAACCTGGCTATAATACTGTAAGTGGTCCACTAATAATATTTCATCTTTTTTTAGCAGTTTTTGCAGATTGAGAAACTGCAGAGCTGGTTTGAGAAGGGGGCAAATCTAATATATTTTCATAGGACCCAGTCATTCTGGCAGCGCACATGCTTGGATCTCAAAAACCTTTTAACATTTTCTTAAGCAGGTAAAACTGTAACATGGGTTGCTTAAATAAGCATAATCAAAATTCTTTATTTCATGTACATCGGTTAAACCTGTGTGTTTTGTCCTTGTGGACTCCATCAGATCTCCCCTGTATCTGACCTTTGAGCCTGTGTCCTGTGTGGGCTGATAAAAACAGCCTGTCCTTTAATATTTGAAAAAACATTGGTCAAAGATCTCTTTACAATATTTACGCAGCTGAAATGTTAAGATTATATAACACATTTTGGCTGCTTTTTCAGCCTGATAAATACAAATTACTATTCTGATAAGTTAGGACATAGTGTAAAACTGAGTAAAAACAGAATACAATAATTTCATCATTTAATTGAATACACAACAAAGATAAGATATTTATTTTTTTAAACTCATAAGCTTTACTGTGTTTTTTTTCTTTCAATATTCACTCATTTTGAATTTAATGCCTGCAATATGTTCCAAAAAAGCTGGAACAGGGGCATGTTTATCACTGTGTTACATCACATTTTCCTTTTCACCAGCAAGGACCAAACTAGGGCTGAACGATATGGACAAAATTTCATATCTCGATACTCATGCCAGATATCTTGATATCGATACGATACGATACGATACGACTACAGGTTCGGTGAAAACCAAGCATTTTTTCAGAAAAATAAAAACATCATAATACAAAAGAATGTAAAAAGTGCAATTTTAGTGCAGGGGAAATCTATATTGTTTATATCGTTGCTTTTCGATATCAATATCTTAAATGTTCATATCTCTATATCGATACGATAACGATATATTGTTCAGCCCTAGACCAAACCATCAAAAAGATGAACTTGAAATTTATTTCTTAGTGATGTTAGTGATGGAATGTATAACATGAAGCTAGGAGCCTTTTGGGGAACTTCTTGGGGGAACAGCTGTAGCTCCTGGGCATGATGAATAAATAGAAAAAGAGGTGTGAAGAAGGGGGTGCGTCACAAAAGAAGGAAATGGTCAGGTTTGTGGTCGTGGTTGATGTGTGGTCCTGATCCCAAAATGTTTTAGTTTTATTTATTTGTACATATTTAAAAGAAAAGTCAAAGAAAACAGTGAATAAGATTAAAGTAGACTATGCGACTTTTTGGCAGGTAGGTGTCGCGCTAGAGCACCTCAGCAAAATCAAAACAAAGGGGCTGGTCCGTGTATAATGAGAGGCTGATAGCCACACCTCCTCCACTTCACTGCCCCCCCATTCTCCAGCATAACAACATGAAGAAGAAACAGACATGACTGCCCACAGGATGATGCTGTTCATGAACATATCTAATAGAGAGGTAAGTTTAAAGAGCATGTACTGTTAGAACCTGTGACTGTTGTGTCTCTGATAAAAGTTTACTTTTTTGTCGCGAGCGGCATTTGTGGTCATTGTTCATGATTTGCTGCTAGTACAGCTACAGCTAGTTAGCCAACACTTCCAGTAAAATATACCTCGGTTGGTGTGAGACAGAGCAGAGAGCAGAAGCAGAGCTGGAGTGTTGACCGTAGTCTGCCTGAATTAACAGCGACGAAGCCAAGCTGAAGGCTGCAGAGGCTGCTAAACGACTTTACACACCAACGGACAAGCTAACTTGCAGCTAATAGCTAATTGCTGCTATCAGTGTTGTTTTCTCAGTGCTATGGCTGTAAAGAGTTGTCTCAATAATGTTTGTTTAGAGTAAATATGTTGGTATGTGACCCGCTGAGTCAGCAAGTCTATGTCCACTTCCTGGTTGGCTCTAATGCTAAAGTCGGTTGCCAAAATAAATGACAATAAAAGCATGTCTGAGGTCTATAATAGTGTAAAGTTAGTGATCTTGACAGTCTTGTAACTTCATTAATCTGCCGGCTCTCTTCTCTTTCCCAGTTCACGACAGGCCTTCACAGAGCGGCTCTGACCCACTGATGAGGCCGGGGAAGGGGCGCCCAGAGCCGGGGACGGAGTGGCCAAGGAGGAGACCTCCTGTACAGACAGGCAATCACTCAGTGCTCTGAGGACATCGCACTTCATAAAGTGAAAACATGATAAAACTGTAGTTATAGATGTAACTTATTATAATTTCATTTTTATAGGCTGGGGTGGAATGAATAAAACATTGTACTATAGTAAAAGTACTCAAACGATTTTCAAATCCACAATTGCAGGTAAAAGAAGCACTTAATTTTTTATATATGAATCTACTCAAGTAAAAGTAAAAAGAATTGGATAAAAAATGTACTCCAAGTATTTAGTATTCTGAATGCATTTTCTGTGTAGTGTAAACGGAATATAAGACGTACTTTAAAGAGTTAGTTATTTTTTATATAACACTTAAGTAGATAATAACATTTAATAAAAATAACATGTAACACAATGTTAGTGATTTTTCCTGTTACCTATGAAATAAGATCAGAAAAATGTCATTTTTTTTAACCACGATTTTTAATTTTTAGTAAGCAACCTCTATTTAAAGGTAGACTATGCAACTTTTTTGGCAGGTAGGTGTCGCGCTAGTGCACCTCAGCAAAATCAAAACAAAGGGGCTGTTCCATGTATAATGAGAGGCTGATAGCCACACCTCCTCCACTTCACCCTCACCCCCCATCCTCCAGCATAACAACATGAAGAAGAAACAGACATGACTGCCCACAGGATGATGCTGTTCATGAACATGTCTAACAGAGAGGTAAGTTTACAGAGCACGTACTGTTAAATCCTGTGACTGTTGTGTCTCTGATAAAAGTTTACCTTTTATCGTGAGCAGCATTTGTGGTCTTTGTTCATGATTTGCTGCTAGTACAGCTACAGCTAGTTAGCCAACACTTCCAGTAAAATATACCCCGGGTGGTGTGATACAGAGCAGAGAGCAGAAGCAGAGCTGGAGTGTTGACCATAATCTGCCTGAATTAACGGCGACGATGCCGAGCTGAAGGCTGCAGAGGCCGCTAAACAACTGTACACACTGACGGACAAGCTAACTTGCAGCTAATAGCTAATAGCTGCTATCAGTGTTGTTTCCTCAGTACTATGGCTGTAAAGAGTTGTCTCAGTAATGTTTGTTTAGAGTAAATATGTTGGTATGTGACCCGCTGAGTCAGCAAGTCTATGTCCACTTCCTGGTTGGCTCTAATGCTAAAGTCGGTTGCCAAAATAAATGACAATAAAAGCATGTCTGAGGTCTATAATAGTGTAAAGTTAATGATCTTGACAGTCTTGTAACTTCATTAATCCGCCGGCTCTCTTCTCTTTCCCAGTTCACGACAGGCCTTCACAGAGCGGCTCTGACCCACTGATGAGGCCGGGGAAGGGGCGCCCAGAGCCGGGGACGGAGTGGCCAAGGAGGAGACCTCCTGTACAGACAGGCAATCACTCAGTGCTCTGAGGACATCGCACTTCATAAAGTGAAAACATGATAAAACTGTAGTTATAGATGTAACTTATTATAATTTCATTTTTATAGGCTGGGGTGGAATGAATAAAACATTGTACAATAGTAAAAGTACTCAAACGATTTTCAAATCCACAATTGCAGGTACAGGAAGCACTTTAATTATCTTTTATTTGTGAATCTACTCAAGAATTGGATAAAAAATGTACTCCAAGTATTTAGAATTCTAAATGAATATTCTGTGTAGTGTAAACAGAATATAAGACAGACTTTGAAGAGTTAGTTATTTATTACATAACACTTAAGTAGATGATAACATTTAATAAAAATAACATATGATGTAACACAATGTTAGTGATTTTTCCTGTTACCTATGAAATTAGATCAGAAAAATGTCATTATTTTAAACCACGATTGATTTTTTTAAACCACAATTTTTTATTTTTAATAAGCAACCTCTATTTAACTCCCTAAAAAGTAACTTATACTTTCTTGTATTGGCAATATGAAATAAAAACTGAGTAAACATTTTTTGTTGTCAAGCTGTATTTACTCCACATATTTATATAACTGCTGACTCTGGTGCGACTGAATAAAGCACATAAACACAAAGGAGCTACTCAATCACTGGAATCTGAGTTAATGTAGTCATTTATTGTTTCATATCCATAAATATACTTCACCTAACCATCAGACAACATTTGTTGTGTTCATGTTTTTCAGGTGCTGCTACATAAGATGACCAAAGAAGTGAGAGCTATCAGCAGCTGCTTTGAACCAGCAGCCAGGCCTGGAGTCTGATGCCCTGATGATGCAGCAACAGAAAAATAGAAACAGAGGGCTGCCCAGTAAAATAATGTCTTTAGGAATTACAAGACAAGTACTGAGCAGTTTTTTTAAAGTTATTTCTCAGTTTATGTGACTACTGGCTAAAAGTACCTATTACTTCATTACACAGAAATGAAACATCTGAGAACGTTATCTGTTTATCATCACAGGCTTTGTATCTTTAAAAAAAAAAGAAAAAAATCTTATTTGGGGAAGAAATATACTCATTATTTTATTGTTGACAAATGATTTCTATGTTTTGTTAAGCCACTGGCTCCTATTCCACCTTCTGTCTCTCCACACCTTGGGTTTTGTTAGTGCAAGGATGTTTTTTGCTGACAAAGAGCAGAAAATTTCACACTGTCAAGAAATGCAAGTTACAGCTGTATTAATGCACATAGATACTTTAATTATAACTACTTTTGACTTCAATTTTCTTATTCTAGTATACAACATGATGGTTGGAGTATAGCTGCTACAATTTTAAGCTTCCTGGCATTTTGAAATACTAGAAAGTGGATTTACAGATATTGTATTTATTGTGTGCCATAAAGCCATGACAGTTAGGCACTTTGTGTGCAGGACATTAATAACGAATATTCAACTAATGAGAAAAGTTAGACTGCTATGATTATTTACGAGTTAATGCTAACATTTATCCAGAAATATCAATTTACGCTAACACTGATTCAATGATTTCATGTTTTTACTGCTTCAGCTAAGAAAGTTACAATTTACAAAATGAACTGTGCTCTTGTTTCCTGTCTGATATTTTTAGACTTGCTATTAGCTTTCAGTTCCTGCTATTATGCTGACTTAGCTGAAGTGAAAGTACCTACTGTTAACACCCTGTACTGTGATTGACCTTTTCATGGCAGACATATCTTATGAAATCAGTCACAAGGTTTGATTTCAACATTACCTGTGATGTCACCTCCTAAGCCTGAAGTGTATAAGATCTTGTGCTTTACCTTGGTTCTTTTATTTGGATGTGTGAGAATGTGTCGATAGGAAAACAACCTCGCCAAGCTTTGACTTCCTAATGACTGCATACTCACACCAGCAGTTAACATTAAAGGCAGACATTCAGTTCAGGTCGAACCGACCTGGGTAAGAAAAACAACCGCGAGATTTATAACTCTCCAACTGTCAAAATATTCTGTTGTGAGGCAAACTAGAACTGTCCCACCCATTTGCTGTGTATAAAATGTTATGTTTCACCATACAGAAAAGGTTTTTTTTGGAGAGGAAGCTGCACACTTTGTCTGGAGGTGCAGAACAGAGCGCTCAGCTGAGTGATTTTTACTAACTTTTGTATTGTTTCACATATTGTCAATAAATGGTTGGCTAACCAATCTAATCTGGACTTGTGTCTTCTTCCAAACAGAACAAACTTCAACAAGACCCATTTGGAGAAAAAAGCTAACTGAGGTGGATTCTCAGTATCATGTTGAATAAATCACTGAAGTTATAACCGAGTGTGTCACTGGACTAAAAGCACAACAAATGGGAATCCAGCCAAACAAAACTATCTGCAGTGTATGCAGATTTTATATATATATATATATATATATATATATATATAAACCACAGTATTTCAAAGTGATATTTGGATGTCTTATAAAATACAACATTCACAGAAATGCACTTTTCACTCCTTATTTTTATTTTGATAATCATTGTTTTTTTTACCAGCCCTGAGACATGCTACGAAATATGACTGAACGATAGCAACAGGTGATGCTGAACAGCATTGTAAATGCAAAGAAACATTTTCAGAGTTTAATTTATGAAGTGATTACTGTAAACGTGTTGTGATTTACAGATGGCTGATTCAGCTTTGTCAGTGTAACAAACAGCAGTTTGATGTTTAGATTTATAGGAGTCACTGTCAGCACAGCATAGCCGTCTCCTCTGGCCTTCCTCTTTACAGTCGCTGAACTTCCAGGTAGAAACTGAGTAGTAGTGTCTAATAAAGAGGACAGAGGGCTTGAACATCAGCTCTTCCACTGTTGTAATTCTGGCAGTGTTGGACCTGCAAACATGGACATGTTATTCCTGATGTTATGATGCTATTCTTTTGGTTTCATAGTACTTGCAACAAAAAAGATTACAGTACAATTATAAATTTTAAGAAAAAAAAAAAAAAACATACCAAGACTTAGTTCTCAGCCATTTCTGCAGCAGGAGTGAATGTGGTGGGTGCCAGTGGTTGTAAGGCCTATTTCTGCCCTTTGTTTCCACTCTGTGAGGAGACAGCATTTTAGTTGAAAAACTTGAGAACAAATTAAACAAAATGACATGTCTGCATTATAACACTAAACAAATAATACACATTTTTAAAATAGCAAGAACACATAGGGGTAGCTAGAGGTTTGACACTAAAATTGCGAGAATTTTTGTATACAATTGGACAAAAATAAACCCTCAAGGCTCCTAACCAAACTAAGGAAGATGAGGTTTTGCCAGAACAAGTGTGTGGACATCAGTGCCACTCATTCTTCTTCGGTGTGGATTTACCAGAACCATTTTCATATCTGAAGAAGGAAAAATAACACTAAAACCATTACACTTTGTAAGAGTTTACAAGTTTCATCTCTGGTATCATTATTTGATTTTTTTTCAAACAGATATTTAGATATTATAGTAGACAGCTGTGTTACTGATGTATTTTAGTAAATAAAGCCATCACAGTTTAACGAGACATTACACAGCTTCAGAACATGTACCAAAATACCACAGAGATAATCATTCTCACTGTGGCTGCAGTGGTAAAGCTGCTTTATAAATCACACTGATTAAGACAGAAATCTTTTTTCTGGAGATCTCAAATACTACGTTCATATGCAAGTTCATTTGGATAATAGTCAGTCTCCAGCTGTGTTGTGCTTCTTCTGTGGCCTGCTACCTTTATCTGACAGACAGCTAAACTTTAAACAGTGTCCCGGTAACATAAATGAACTCCAATGAGGATCACATTAATATAGAACAATCGACAGGTTGAACGTGTGTTTATGTTTTAGCTGCGTTAGCCTGCGGCTGCTTCATTTAGCTGCAGGCTAACGTTAGCACACGTTAGCTTCCACATCGGCCTAAATGACTGAGAAATCACAAAAGTCAAACGTGAACATTAACTACACAGCACAAAGCCCAGTTTGTTATCTATGCCCCTGTCTGTGACATGTCACTAACATGGTTCATGTAACACAGAAACATACAGACATACTCACTGATCCAGATGCAGGTCCAGCGCCGGTGTGCTGTATTAACTGGTGTTAAATTAACTGGTGATGGTCCAGGCAGACTATAGGGGGCGTGCCTTTGAAGGACCCTTTGTTTACCATCCGGTGTGCTGTATTAACTGGTGTTAAATTAACTGGTGATGGTCCAGGCAGACTATAGGGGGCGTGCCTTTGAAGGACCCTTTGTTTACCATCCAAATATCCTCCGAATCCATATTATATAAAAAAAATTCGCTCTTTACACCCATATATTTACAAATGGCAGTGACTTCACAATATTTGGCGTGAAAACAGAAGATTTTGAATGATTACAAACTTATTTGATGGCTAAAGTATCAGGAGGGAATACATAGGTAGCTACACAGATGCCTGATCAAAACGGCAAACTTTCGACTGTGTCAACTTGTGATAGCCCCGTAGCCCGCATTTTACTGTCACTTCGGCCTATCAACAAACAATTTGTTTATGTTCAACGACTTTGTGAAAACGGGTACAGAGGAGTAGATTTTTCCAATGAGGAGGAAAATTAATGTTCACTGCATGTGAAAATAGTTAGCTTCGTATTGGGATTTATCGGATGGCACATCTATGGCTGCATTCAGTGTAAGCACACAAAAGCAATTCTGTAAACATGCTAAATTACCTGAGAATATTCTTCTGTAATGTGTGTGGTGTTGTTGACGTTAAAATGACTCACCCTTGCAACCCATGGTAGTACATTAATCCCCGTTTATAATCTGCAAAATGCGATGGTCGAATGCTACTTTGTAAACTGTGCAGCCTTTTAAGAGTTTTACGATCACTGACATTTTACATGATATCGGGACATGTGGCGTTGTTGAATGATGTTTAAATCAATGCAGACCTCAACAAATGTTTTAATTGTTTGACATCGTTGTGCTGTCTTTTAATTTGTTAATGTATTCCTGACGTAAATATATTTAATGACCTTTTTATATTGACCTTGATAAACAGCAGATTAATGGTTAATGTGATTGTGATTATATGACTTTATTATAGTTCAGTGACCTTGAAGGTTTTTGGTATAATATGTCAACGTACATTGTGTATCTGAAGTGAATGGTCTTTACCCTAAATCCATTGCTGGAGTGTAATTCTCTACTGGTAAAACATTCATCAGACCAGGGTGCATTTTTCTGATCTCAGAAAACTGATCAAATCATGAAACATTTGACGTCGCACTGACCATGAGTGTAGTGACTGCAATCAGGTTCTACACACAAACAAATTCCTCTGCACACACATACACACCAAACTATGACATCTTTAGAACACACCGAGGTCTTTTTAGTTCTAAATATTTATAAAAATGACCTGCAGTACGTAATATAATGGAGAATGGTTTACATATGGTCGACCGTGTGAACTTGTGATAGCCTTTCATGTTAACTTGTGATGTAGTCTGTGGTTACCGAGGCTATTTGACTGATCAAAAGCACTATTGTTTAAATAGGTTAATTCTACATAGCTCTGCTTCATAGGGGATTTTTTTACAGCGTTGATTTGCTTAAATAGTGTCTAATTGTCACTGGAGTTTGAGTAGCGACAACACGTTAAATGACCCGACCCACAGAAAAGCACACCTGATATCCTCACTTGTTAGTGGTAGCTGTAGTGTAATTTTAACTTGAGACCGCACAAATAACACTGCAACTTTACAGAACGTTGTTGATGTTGACAAAAATTCAAAATATGGTCTAAGCTAGAATAAACTTTTTTCATCATATATTAATTTTAATTGACACAACTGACATCCAACAGAAAACCGATTTATTGACTTGGATCGTATAACCTAAGTTAAAGTGTTGATTAAATTAAGTGATCTGATATTTTTACTTGACTTACTTTACATTGATGGCTGTAGACAAATACCACATTATTGATATGTATTCATGACCCCAAAAATGCTTCACTGTCCATTGAATGCCATGCGCAACCCGTATGTGTTTTATGTGCCGACCTAATTGATATTAATATCTTTATTGTGTAGTTCCACTTGATATTCAGTTGAAGTGCTCATACTGTATAAGTGCTATGACACTGAGGATACGTGTGGGCAGCAGAGGATTAGAAACAAACAGTAAAATCAAATGAACAAAGCGTACCATTTCCCTTTGCGCAAGCCTCAATATAGTATCCCAACCCATCCAACAATGTCTTCCAGTAAGTACCTCAAGCTTTAGACATTTTATACTCTTTTATTATTGCCAAGTCCTTTTCAAAAGAAAACTTCTCCGGTTGACCAGTTTATTGTTGCTCTTAATATCCAACTGTTCAATACAGTTTCACCTGTTGTAGGAGATTACTCTATTCCACAGCCAGTAGCAGTCAGATACTTAAAAATAAAATTTAAAATAAAGAAAAAAATTCATGTACCCAAGAATGAAGTATGCACATTCGGTCCAGAATGCCTCTACATGTCCAGCAAGTGCTGAAGAAAATAGAAAATGATAGTGAGGACATTGTTAGGAGTTTTTTTTTATTTTTTAATGATGCAGCCATCACACATTGACCATCTAATTAGGGAGTTGTATAACGCATGTGCTGTGGTACCATTTCCCACAAGATGTACATTCAATCTGAAACGCAAGAAAAGAGAGCCAGCTTATTAACAGAGCCATTTACAAGAGCCCATCCATTTTAGGTGCATGAACAAAACAATGTGGTATGGATCTTATCTGCTGTCCTGTCACTGTAGCCATCTCATATCCTTCCAGCCACACCAGTGCAAAAAGTGACAAAGGTTGTGCGAGTACATTCACAGTGTAGTGGTTAGGTTAGCACCTAATGAGGTTTAGCTAACCTAACCACTACAGCTGTGTCCTTTCCCCCCTGCTTTTTGTCTTGTATACAGACAGCTGTAGGTCTACCCAAGAGAACAGCTATTTGGTTAAATTGTCAGATGATACAGCTCTGCTATTTCTTCTTCAGGGTTCTGAGTCAGCCCATGGGGATGCTCTATCAATGTTTGTTAAATGGTGTGATGACAGCCTCCTGGACCTTAATGTCCAAAAGAAAAAGGAACTGATAATTGACTTCAGAAGGACTGGCCTGGGGCTTTCACCTGAAGCTAGCATCATCCATGGAGAAGATGTGCAAATTGTTGACTCTTACAAGTATCTTGGAACTGTGTTTGACTCTGACCTAAAGTTTGTTCAGAACACAGAGTCAATAGTTAAACATGGTCAACAAAGGATTCATTTGTTGCGGAAGCTGAACCCCTTTAGTGTTTCTCAGGGCATCCTATCTTCTTTTTTTTATCATTCTTTTATTGAAAGCCTTTTAACATTTTCCTTTGTTTGCTGGTTTCATGGATTATCGGTAAAGGACAGAAACAGCCTGAACCAGATTGTAAAAGTCTGCTCCAAGATTATTGGAGTACAGCTGACAGATCTGAGCTCTCTCTGGGAGAAACATGTGGTCCAGAAAGCCAGAGGAATTATGAATCAGCCCGAACACATCCTCTTCTCTGACTTTTCTCTTATGCCCTCTGGGCGGCGCTACTATGCACCCCCTAAGAAAACAAATAGATACTCCAACTCATTTATCCCCTCAGCCATAGGGCTGCTAAATGCTGGGTTGTAGCCGAAGATGATATGTGGCCTGTGCCACATTTGGAGTTCACTTATCCTATTGTATCTTAGTAATTTCATTGTGGAACTTTACTGCTTACTGTATTTGTTAGTATTTATTGCTGATTCTGCTAACCTGTGGGTACTGACAGGGGAATGTGGTTGTCCATATGCTGTTATGAATGTTGGTTTGTCCACTTTGTTTAGATGGCTCAATAAGGCAGGGTAACTGTGAACGGAATTGCCCTTCGGGGTTTAATAAAGTTGTCTGAATCTGAATCTGAATCTGAATAATCCCTGTTGGATCCAAATCCTCAAGCCCATTTGTTTGTTGCCACTCAAACTCCAGTGACAATTAGACGCTATTTAATCAAATCGACGCTGTAAAAAAAATCCCCTATGAAGCAGAGCCATGTAGAATTAACGTATTTAAACCGTAGAGCTTTTGATCAGTCAAATAGCCTCAGTAACCACAGACTACATCACAAGTTAACATGAAAGGCTATCACAAGTTGACACGGTCGATCATGCACTGTATGTGTACCACTGAGAAGCTATGTAAACCATTTTTATAAATGTCTAGAACTAAAAAGAGCTTGTTATGTTCTAGAGATGTAGAGATAGTTTGGTGTACGTGTGTGCAGAAGAATTTATTTGTTTGCGTGTAGAACCTGATTGCAGTCACTACACTCATGGTCAGTGCGACGTCAAATGTTTCATGATTTGATCAGTTTTCTGAGATCTGAAAAATGCACCCTGGTCTGATGAATGTTTCACCAGTAGAGAATTACACTCCAGCATTGGATTTAGGGTAAAGACCATTCACTTCAGATATACAATGTACGTTGACATATTATACCAAAAACCTTCGAGGTCACTGAACTATAATAAAGTCATATAATCACAATCACATTAACCATTAATCTGCTGTTTATCAAGGTCAATATATAAAGGTCATTGAATGTATTTACATCAGGAATACATTAAAAAATTAAAAGACAGCACAACGATGTCAAACAGTTAAAACATTTGTTGAGGTCTGCATTGATTTAAACTTCATTCAACAACGCCACATGTCCTGATATCATGTAAAATGTCAGTGATCGTAAAACTCTTAAAAGGCTGCACAGTTTACAAAGTAGCATTCGACCATCGCATTTTGCAGATTATAAACGGGGATTAATGTACTACCATGGGTTACAAGGGTGAGTCATTTTAACGTCAGCAACACCACACACATTACAGAAGAATATTCCCAGGTAATTTAGCATGTTTACAGAATTGCTTTTGTGTGCTTACACTGAATGCAGCCATAGATGTGCCATCCGATAAATCCCAATACGAAGCTAACTATTTTCACATGCAGTGAACATTAATTTTCGCCTCATTGGAAAAATCTACTCCTCTGTACCCGTTTTCACAAAGTCGTTGAACATAAACAAATTGTTTGTTGATAGGCCGAAGTGACAGTAAAATGCGGGCTACGGGGCTATCACAAGTTGACACAGTCGAAAGTTTGCCGTTTTGATCAGGCATCTGTATAGCTACCTATGTATTCCCTCCTGATACTTTAGCCGTCAAATAAGTTTGTAATCATTCAAAATCTTTCATTTTCACGCCAAATATTGTGAAGCCACTGCCATTTGTAAATATATGGGTGTAAAGAGCGAATTTTTTGTGTATAATATGGATTCGGAGGATAATTGGATGGTAAACAAACCCACTGAGCAAGCGACGTCCATGGACGTCCAAAAGAAGTCTGTATCACGTTGGTCTGTACAGAACGTAATCTGAATTACGTATATAACGTCCATATTTAGTTGTAACATGACATTAAGTGATTTCGTTCAGCCTGGCCCAATTCTGGATGTCTACAGACAGCCAGAACTAGTCAAGAACAGACTTTGAGACAGACCATAATATGAACATCTATATAACGTCCATATTTAGATGTATCATGACATTAAGTGATGTCGTTCAGCCTGGCCCAATTCTGGACGTGTACAGACAGCCAGAACTAGTCGAGGATGACATGGAGATAGGCCGCAACATGAAGGTCTACGACAGTCAGAATTAGTTGATGACGTCTGTCCCAATTCTAGCTGTCTGTAGACAAAGAGAATTAGTTGGATAGATGACAGGCCATAACCTGAACATCTAAATGACAGCCAGAATTAGTTGAAGCATGACATTGAGTGATATTCTGTCCCAATTCTTTGACGTCTACAGCTGACCAGAACTAGTTCAAGATAGACAGGCCACAATATGAAAGTTTATTTGACAGCCAGAATTAGATGATATTTGACATCAAGAAATTAGTCTGGCCCAATTCTGGACGTATGTAGACGACCAGAACTTTTTGAAAATAGGCATTCCAACAGGTTGCAATCTGGAAGTCCAGTGTCAAACAAAGTCCATAGCCTATAGAATTCTGAGAAGCTAGTTGGGCTTATTGACAACCAGAATCAGTTGGTGAACAATTGACTATCAAAGAGAAAAATGGGGGTAATTGCTGCAGTGATGCAGACGCCAAACCAGTCCGTTGTGGTAAAGAGGGAGCTGTGTTGGAGGGCATAACTCTCAATTTATTGGTCTCAGGTCATGTCCATAAGAACAAGATCCCGAATACAAGCAGCTGAAATTAACTTCCTTCTCAGGGTGGCTGGGCTCAGCCTTAGAGATAGGGTGAGGAGCTTGGACATGCGAGATGAGCTCTGAGTAGAGGCACTGCTCCTCCATGTCGAGAGGAGCCAGTTGAGGTTGCTCGGGCATCTGGTCAGGATGCCTCCCAGATGCCTCCCTGGGGGGGTGTTTCGGGGATGTCCATCTGGGAGGAGACCTCAGAGCAGCCGCAGGACACACTGGGGAAATTATATCTCTTCACTGGCTTGGGTACAACTCAGGATTCCCCTGGAAGAGTTGGACCGGATAAGTGGAAGAAAATGGACAGACGGATGGAGAAAAAGATATTCAAGCAGACCAACTTAACAGACAGGTCAAATCCCTATCTGAAAGTCTATTGGCCGGAGAGTTGAGAAAGAGGCTCTCCATTTTGACTCAAAATTCAAAGAATATGCCAGACAGTGTGTATTCCCTACCAGAGGGGCAGAGATAGGCAGGCTGGGTAAATTGCCCTGTCAGCTATTGGTACCATTATGTTAGGCCTATACTTCATACACAATACACAACACGTGTAAATTTAAAGGTTATACAGTATGATTAACAACTGAAATCCTTACAGGACATGAAGGAAAACACAGTGGCTAGTACTTTAAAAAAAAAATTAAATTTGGATCATATATATATATAAATATATACATATATATATATATATATATATGTGTGTGTGTGTGTGTATATATATATATATATATATACATATATATATAAATATATATAAAAAAGAAGGATGAGATGTTAAGATGATGGGAAGCAATGAGCAAACAATCGCGGGGGGGAGGCCTCTGCCTGTGTGGATTCGAATTATAGGGCTTGAAAGGCCACATGATCATGCAATGCATTGTGGGTCGCAAGCGGCATTTTTGTGGGCAACCTTCTTGTTCTTGACATCATCAACCCTTTGGGACTATAGACTGTATATAGAATGGACAGTGTGGCTCCGCCTTTTACCATTGTACGGTTTTGAAGCCAAAATACCCCCGTACAGATGCCGCCATTGTGCAGCCAGAGTCAACGCAGTAGAAAATCTGTGTGGAGCCGGTTAAAAAAATAAACATTTATTTCTTTTTTTTTCGAAAGTCTAATCTCTTCTTGGCTCTACTTCCCGACTTATTTTACTCTTCCCAAAAAAAGTATTTAAGAACGGCAGCTGTCAGTCATTGTTAAACATGACATAGACCCCGTTTTTTAACCTCTAATAACTAATGAAAAAGAAACTTATCCAATAAAAAGAAGACTTGAACACAATGCAGCCCAATAATATCTTCATATCACCCCAGAGTACGGATGAAAGAAAAGTTTCTACGAGGTATATTTATTTTTTAAAAGTTGCCCACAGCCCCATCTGAATGACTGGTGGAGATGGAGTTTTGTCCTACACTGCAGCCAGTCATCAGGGGGAGCAGTTTTCGTGGCGACCTCACTTCAAGTCGAGCGAGGTGGCGTCCATTTTTTTACAGGACCAGGTGGGTCACATGGGCACTACTTCATTGGGAGCCGACCACCATATTTCTGCAGTCTGAGTAAGTACATATTAGTTCATCTGTAGGTAATGTGCGCTACTCATCTAATGTCTCTCCATATCAAATGGTAGGTCAACATAATCTGTGATGAATGTGTTATGTGCTTAACATAATACATGTCGTTAGCATCTAGGGCCATCAAGATAGAGCTAGCTACACAGTAAAAAAATCTGTAATATAACAGTAATTTACTGTTTATTTTACAGATTTTTTTTTTGTATTTTAAAATAACCATTAAAATTACAATAATAGACTGTGATCTTACATATTAAATTGAAAATAGCATAAAATCTTTGTTACTGTGAAAAACCACTATAATCCAGTTCTTTTACAAAAAAGACCCATTAAAATACATATATATTGTTAAATTACATTTGCAAATGTATCGTAATTTTACAAACATTTATCTGTTTTTTTTTAGATTAAACTGTTAAATTCAACTTTAAAACTATTAAATAAATAAGAAATAATATAAAATCACAATTTAAAAAATGAAATGTTTGACAGGGAAGCAGGTGGTGCAACGCACAGGTCCAGTACCTGGTGAGACGCAGGAGGAGCCCGGCCAGGAGTCAACCCACAGTGCCCAGACCCTCCATGCTCCACAAGCCCCTCCCTGTACCAGACATTCCGAACATCGCAGGGTCTTGTGGCCTGGTGCCCCCAAGGAAAGCAAATGGCTCCAGTTTGACAAAGATCTGGATCAAGTCCTTGAAGCCGCTGCAAGGGGAGATGCAGACCAGAAGTTGCGGACGATGTCTGTAATGATCATCAGCATCAGTGCTGAAAGGTTTGGCATAAAGGAACAACAGCCAACCAGAGGTCTAGGGGAGCCAAATAGACGGGAGGTGAAGATCAGCCAGCTTCGGCAGGAGCTCAGACTGCTTGGGAGGCAGTTTAAGCAGACAAGGGAGGAGGAAAAGGCTGGGCTGGCAGAGCTCCGCAACATTGTGAGGAAAAAACTCACCACCCTCCATCGAGCCGAGTGGCATAGGAAAAAGGGCAGGGAGAGAGCCAGGAAACGTGCAGCCTTCATCTCAAACCCTTTTGGTTTCACCAAGAAGATCCTCGGGCAGAAAAGAAACAGCCACCTCTTTTGTACTGAAGATGAGGTCAACGAGTACCTCAGAGCCACCTACAGTGAAAGCACGAGAGAAGATCTTGGGCCATGCAGGACCTTGATAACTCCGCCAGAACCCACCGCGGCATTTGACACCAAGGAGCCAACTTTGAAAGAAGTCGAGCAGGTTGTCAGAGCAGCTAGATCCAGCTCAGCACCAGGGGCAGGGCAGAGTGCCATATGTTGTCTTCAAGAGATGCCCAGACTCTTGAAGTGACTCTGGAGGATCCTCAAAGTCATCTGGAGAAGGGGGAAGGTAGCACAGCAGTGGAGACATGCAGAGGGTGTCTGGATTCCAAAGGAGGAGAACTCAAGTACCATCGAGCAGTTCAGGATCATCTCACTCCTCAGTGTCGAGGGCAAGATATTCTTCAGTATCGTTGCCCGGCGCATGACGGAGTTCCTCCTTAGAAACAGCTACATCGACACTGCTGTGCAGAAGGAGGGAGTTCCGAAGGTCCCAGGGTGCATCAAACATACAGGTGTCGTCACCCAGCTGATCCGGGAAGGCAAAGGAGACCTGGCAGTCCTTTGGCTGGACCTCAACAATGCCTATGGGTCCATTCCACACAAGCTGGTGGAAACTTCGCTTGACAGACACCACGTTCCAGGCAAGATCAAGGACCTCATATTGGACTACTACAGCTGTTTCTGCGTGAGAGTCACTTCTGGAACTGTAACATCTGCATTTCATCGGCTTGAGAAAGGCATTATCACTGGATGCACCATTTCCGTGATATTGTTTGCCTTGGCCATGGATATGCTGGTGAAGTCAGCAGAGGTGGAGTGCAGAGGCCCACTCACCAACTAAGGCACACAGTCAGTCCTGGGCTGTCGATGGATCTTTCAAGGCCTTGAGCGTCTCATTAACTGGGCCCGGATGACCTTCAAGCCAGCCAAGTCCAGGTCCCTGGTGGTGAAGAGGGGGAAGGTTACAGACCTGTTTCGCTTCTCACTTGGAGGCACCCAGATCCCATCTGTGGGAGAGAAGCCAGTCAAGAGCCTGGGCAAGATCTTTGACTGCACCTTGAAGGACACCACAGCACTCCAAGCAGCATCAGAGGAGTTGGGAACCTGGCTGACAATTGTGGATAAGTCAGGGCTACCAGGCAAGTTCAAAGCCTGGATTTACCAACATGGCATCTTGCTGGTTACAATGTGCCAATAACCACCGTTGAGGGCTTCGAGAGGAAGGTCAGCTGTTTCCTGCGGAAGTGGTTGGGCTTACCGCAAAGTCTCAGCAGCATTGCTTTGTACGGGAGGAACAACAAACTGAAACTACCCTTCAGTAGTGTGACGGAGGAGTTTATGGTTACCCGAGCAAGAGAGGTGCTGCTGTATAGGGACTCCAGTGACATCAAAGTCTCCTCGGCTGGCATAGAAGTAAGAACCGGCAGGAAATGGAAGGCTCACAAGGCAGTGGACCAGGATGAGTCCCGCCTCCGACACAGGAAGCTGGTGGGATCAGTGGCTTCCAGTCTTGCAGGCTTCGGGAGCAACCCAAGACCTCACTACATCAAGGCCCAGGGAAAGGAGAGGCGTCAGCTGATCCAGCAGGAGATCCGAGCAGGGGTGGAGGAAGCCCACTGTAGTAGGACAGTGGGGATGCGGCAACAGGGGGCGTGGACCCGATGGGATCAAGTTTCTGATCGAGTCGGTGTACAATGTCCTCCCAAGCCCGTCCAACCTCTTCCGCTGGGGCTTGGCCGAGAATCCACTGTGCCCTCTCTGCCAGAGAAGCGGACCGCTGGAGCACATCTTGAGCTGCTGCCCAAGGGCGCTAGGAGAAGGTTGCTACCGCTGGCGCCATGACCAAGCGCTGCGGGTTATCCCAGAGGTCATCAGCACAGGGATCTCCACCAGCAAGCAACAAGGCAGTCCATCGTCTGTTAGGGCCGGAGAGAAGCCACAGAAGAAGCAGAGCCAAGCAGGAGGGCTGCTGGCATCAGCTCAGGACTGGCAGCTGAAAGTCGACCTAGGGAAACAGCTCAGATTCCCGGAGAACATCGCAGTGACCACACTCAGGCCAGACATAGTCCTGGTGTCAGAGACAACAAGGCAAGTAGTCCTGTTGGAGCTGACTGTTCCCTGGGAAGACCGGATGGAGGAGGCCTTTGAGAGGAAGAGGGCCAAGTACGAGGAGCTGGCAGGCAATGCCGGAGCAGGGGATGGAGGACCCGATGCAACCCCATTGAGGTCGGGTGCAGAGGATTCGTGTGCCAGTCTCTCGTCAGGGCACTCAAGATCCTGGGAGTGAAGGGACTGCACAACAGAAGAGTCATTAAAAACATCACAGACGCGGCAGAGAAGGCGTCCTGATGGCTGTGGATCAAGATCCGTGGACCATAACAGCTACTTAGACACAAGCTGGGGAGTGATCAACCCCGGCTGGGTCACCTGGGCGAGGATGTCTGATGTTGTGAGACCCGAAACACCCAATGAACCCAGGATACATCACTGATGATGTGTCTAAGTTGCACCCAAGTGTATATTAGAACAACAATAGCCAAAGAACTATTTAATTTATTCAAGAATTTGTTTGTTAATTGACTGATATCTTCATTGAAAATAACCACAATTACTGTAAACCTAGATTTTATTTCTACTTAAACTTCCGAGCAATCATTACTGATTGTTTTATGTTTTGTAAAAACCTGCTTTCATTACTAAACCACATTAGTTGCTTGTACTGTTTAGCTGGAGAGACTTATTGCACTAATCATGTTCAGTAGAGATAACTCTGTATGTTTAGTTTTATAAGAAAGGGGCGGGGCTAATTCAAAATCCTGCACTGTCTCGTGAAGACGCAACGTCTGACAATGTGTCAATGGCTCTCTACACTTGGCGGGACACCCATAGACATCGGCGGCAGAGTGGATCCTTTACAAGAAGCAAACTCACTCCAAGTGGAGTGGTAAGTATATAAAATTATTGTTTTAGTGTAATTATCTTTGTTGGAACTTTTAATGCCCAAACACTTGGAAAGAACTTGTTGATGCTTCTTTTGTTCTGTGTAATATTACTGTGTGAGTTGATGCAGATGTTTACAGATGCTTATGGCTAACATTAGCCAACGTCCACCAAGAACAGTGTCAGCCAGCCTAAATGTTAAAGTTAGCTCAGTTTTAACAGTCTGAGGACGGCTCACATACTGGCAAGTGTGCGCAACTGTCTCATTTATATTTCCGTCATTTTGTGCGGTATTAAAGCAGACATTGTTGTGGCCGAGAGACTCTCCTCTTTCTATTACATCCACCACTGATGTGTCCCAGCGCACACGTACTGAGCAAAGTGTGTCTGTGCGCCTTTGAGTCCCTGCACCGGGATAAGGGCACAGCACCGTCATATCCGCACGCTGTGGCAGACACCCGGCCGACCGGCGGGGGTGCTGCGTTAGAACGGTATTCGGGCGGGACGGGACAGGACGCAGCAATGAGCACTGATCTCCGACCAATACGGCGCAGAGCCGGTACAGACTGTGCCGTTTGGCAGCCCGCGGCTCCTCTGACCCTCACCAGAGTCTCTCTGGACTCAGAGGAAAGAGAAGCTAAAAACTGGCTCTTTGTCTTGTATTTAACTCTGATTTATGAATGTCATTTCTGCATGTTTTAGCAATATCTGCAGAGAATGTGCCTTTTTTTTTTTTTTTACATCAAATGATCATTCCTTCGTTTTTTACATCTTGTAAACTGTAACGTGCGTCATGTGTGCTCGTCCCATGACCTCTGTGTGACCTGCAGCAGGGGGAGAGCAGGATGCTGCTGCATCTTCAGGTGTGAGCTCACCTGTGGCATTCAGAACATTTCAAACATGTTATGCAGCTCATCTAATCAATGTTTGACAAACTCTTCAACTTCTAAAATATCAGCTGCTGCTATGAAGGGATGAAGGGTCAAACTGTTTTAAACTGAGGCGTGTTGGTGAGAAACAGAGAAGATGGTGAATTCTGCAGTATTGTGACCCTAGTTTTTGAAATGGGGGGATTTTTTCATAAATATATCAGGAGGATGTTTTTTATTACCATGTCTGCTGTGATGTGATAGCTGCCAGTCCACTCTCTGTCATTCAGTAACTACAAACCCAGGTGTGTGTGTGTTTAAATGTTGTACATGTTCATCTGACATATTTTTGAAAAGATTTTAAGGTTGACATGAAAATAAAAATTGATTATTTAAGTGAGATAAGCTTTAAAATCAATGATTTTAGAAAGCACCACAAAGATTACAAGACCATCTCATGATTTTTACAAAACTGTGCGCTAAAAATGATCAGAATGCAGGAAAGAAATGATTTAAGTTTAAAAATATCAGGTGAAGATCCTCTGACCCCCATTTCACCTGATTATGTCAAATAAACTGTTGGGGTTTTTTATTGATCATTTCATTTTAGCTGTATGACTATATAACTTGTGTTATTGTGTATAATCCCCAGAAGACTACAGAGCCAACTGCGATCTGGACACAGGTGCTCAGAGGGCTTCCTGCCATCCTTGGGGACAACCCCACAAACTTTTTCAAAGCAGACTTTGTGAGTAAGTCTTTCTTTTTTATAATTTTCACCATGACACTTTTACATTGATTAAAGTTGTTTTTCAAATGAGAATTCTAATGTAATGATTGTGCTTGTATGTTATTTTTTATTAAAGGATTCTGATGATAATGATTCCTTTCATGACCTCGACATCGGGATACTTCTCATTGATCGTGAAGGTACTGTGTCAACATCTTCCCTGCACCTCAGCCCAGCCTCATTTAGAATCATCATTGAGGGAGAAATCATGATGGACAACATTCAAGATCTGCTGAAGGCAATGTGCATTCTGTTTGGACTCACATATGCACTCCATCTTGATGACACCAAGACTATGAAGCTCACGTTGCAGTTCATCCAATAGATACTATACTGTTCTCATTGGGTCACACTGACCTAAAACTGAAGCTACAGACTTTAAGAAATCAGCTCGCAACATAAAGACATGTCAGGTATACTGTGAGAAGCTGTTGGCTACACCAGCAAATACACTCTCTGTGCGGCCCTGTCCAGTAAACCAAACAGACATATAAAACGCAGACATAAACAGACAAACAACATCCACACACAGAAATATACAACACCCACACACACACACAACACAGTAGACTTGTAGTCAAGACCGCCTATACCGAGACCAAGACACTACCAAGACCAGAGAGTATCAAGACCAAGACAAGACCAAGACAGACCAAGTCAAGACCAAGACAAGTTCAGCTCAAGACCGAGACCGAGACAAAAAAAACCTAGTTTTTCTGCCATCTTGCATGAGAACATAAACAACAAACTGGGTTCAGCTGCTTAGTATAAATATGAGATTGTAATTGTGGTAAACACTGAAATCCAAACAGAGATGACCAATGCTACAGCCTTTCGTTAGCTTAAGTTGACTCAAAGCCATTCAATTGGCAAACAGTTCAAAAGGTTGCCATTCAAAGAGCTAGCTACCTGTACTTAGCATGTGTTTACACTCGGTTTTCACCAGGTTAATAAAGTCCGCAGAGGCTTACAAAAATCTATCCCTATTATCTAACTTTATACCGAACATGTAAGAACGTATAATAAGTCACCAAAAAAAACTGTGCCTGCCTGGATATTATAGGTTACAAATCCCTTCGAGACCGCTCAGTCAGTCCAAGACATTGCGAGACCGAGAGACCCGAGACCGAGACAAAACCCAGACCAAAGACTGTCGAGGCTGTGACAAGACCAAGACAACAAAAAAGTGGTCTCGAGACCAAGACTAGTCTCGAGAACTACAAGTGTACAACACAGGCACATTCAGCACCTACACAAACAACACAGACACATACAAGACCCACACAAACAACACAGACACATACACCAGTGCACACAACACGGACACATACAGCACTAGTGCACACAACACAGACACGTACAACACTCGCACAAACAACCCAGACACAAACAACACTTGCATAAACAACACAGACACATACAACACAGACACATACAACACTCGCATAAACAACACAGACACATACAACACCCAGACACACACTCAATCAACACAGACACAGACAACACACAGACACACGAACACAAGCCACACAGACATGGACAACACTCACACAAGCACACAAACCACACAGACACATGCAACACACACAATCAACACAGACACGGACAACACCCACACAGAACTGTTTCAGTGATTTGAAATGACCCTTGTTTCAAATTACTCTTTTAGGTTGCATGTATTGATGTTTGTTCTAGTCCCTCTGAAGACGTCTCCTGGAGGTCCGGAAATGACGTCATATCAACGTACAGAAAAGACTTATTAAAAACTTTCATTCTGCCCCCTCTGAAGACGTCATCTGGAGGTTTGGAAATGACGTCTTAACAACGTACAGAAAAGACGTATTCAAAACTTTCATTTTGGCCCCTCTGAAGACGTCTTCTGGAGGTTCGGAAATGACGTCATATCAATGTTCAGAAAAGACGTATTAAAAACTTTCATTCTGGCCCCTCTGAAGACGTCTTCTGAAGGTACAGATAAGACGTCTTTTTAATGTTTTCTGGACCACTTTTTGCTCAGTGGGAAGGGTCCTTCAAAGGCACGCCCCCTTCAAATCTGCCTGGACTGTCACCAGTTAATTTAACACCAGTTATTACGGCACACTGGCCAGTCTGTATAACGAGAAGGCTGCGCATGCCATGGCGCCGCCTCCCCCTCTGTGATTGGTCAGTTGGAGCAGGAGGCAGCCCGGGTCTGTATACGCAGAGGGAGAGGGGGTGGAGAGAGGGAGCGAGAGAGCCCCTCGCCAATCCAGTCTGGACAATGTTTACATACAGCTGATATCAACACTGGCAGAGGGGGGTGGGCTCCTTCACTGTGACGAGTATGTACTCAGAGAGTTATTATGATGCCACATACTTTGAATCTGATATAAAAATGTGTCAAATTCCGGATGTTATACCTTTAAACAACAGATCATCACAGAGTCCACCTGTCACCCGATTATTATTTGAAAAGTTTATTTTAAACATATAACAAAAGGCAAAAATAAACATACAGAGAAATAAAAAGAAAATTAGCACTTGGATAAATGTTACATGTCTGAAAAGGAGTCAGAAGAAGGCAAAGCTCATTAAATACCACCCCCTCTCCAGTTATTAATAACCACTTATTTAGCTTTAAAATCTACATTAATATAAACAGATCCAATCAGAGGGGACTGGGCCCAGGCGGGAAAGGGGCCCTTAGATAAGCAGGAGAATAAAACCAAGAAGGTGTTTTGAACAGTATTGTGAACAAAGCTTTGCAGTCACTAAAACTAAATATATGAACCTGATTTAAGACAAAATATGAGCTCTCTTAGTGATTTAAGTCATTAACAAACAGCAAATTTAAAACAAGTAATGTCTGTATTTTAGAAGACAACTTATATCATTTAACCTGACACACCAGTGTGAAGTGAAGTGTTTGGGGATGAGAGAGACCTTTCAAAAGCATATTTGGCAGGGGACTGTACAATCATTATTGTTAAGAATCCTTCAAGTGGTTATATTATGTTCGTGGTGCTTTTATTCTGAAGTTTAAGGTTTTATTTTGTAGGGGCTAGTTGTTGTTTCCTGTTTCCTCTTTTTCTCCGTTCTCCGTTCACTACAGTTAGCAGCAGTACAGAAGTCACCAAGACAGTCTGGCTGCAGACCTGCACTGTCAGGAACCTTCGTTGCAGACCTGCACTGATAGGACCCGCTCCACTGATAGGACCGGAAGTTGATTCAAAGCATTTCAAAATAAAAGCGAATGTACCGGAAGTGTATATTTCTTGGAAGCTAAAATAAAAGCGATTATACCTAGAAATGATTATTTTTCGTCTTGTGTGAATTTATTTTATTATGGGGGGGCTTTATTTTATGTTTACATTGTGAATATGATTTATTTGTGTATTCATGTGTTCAATTAAAATGATGAAAAAAGAAGTATACGTTTCCCGTTCAACAGGATAACAGAAAAAAAAACAGATGAAAATATCAAGATAAAAAATACAGAAAATACAAAACAGGATGACCACTTCGAGGGTTATTTTACAGATAAATAATACAAACTAAATGTGCATATTTTGATATTATCCACATAAACATGAATTGTTTTACACCAGTATTGTAATTTATTCAGCAAAATGGATAGCTGTTAATTTGGTTAGCAATACAAATTCATTTAAAAAAATATGTTAAAACACCTTATGTGTTATTGCATTATGCTTCTACACTCCAACCAATTGCTGATTGTTCTTTGCTTTTATACCAATATTTACCATTGAAAATGAAACGTCACGCACTTTTGGATTAATGTACTTATTGATTTACACAAATCTGGAACACAGGCATACCTTGTGTGTTCGCAATTGTTCCACCTTATCATAATTCATTAATAATTACTTAATTACTACAATATTGCTTTCTATACTGCTATTTTCTTACCTGTCCTGTCGAACCACCTTTATTTCCCAGGAGGGTGTGAGGGATGATGATTTAAAATTAACTTCGCTTTGTCTATTCAAAGTAAAGTACTGAGTACTGAGTTACATGAGCCAGACAGCCAATAACATCTGTTGCAGGAGAAAACAGAGTAGACACAAAGCAAACTTTCAACGATGTCTTTTTATTTTTTCTCCTCTTTGTATTTACAGTACGCCACGTACCCTCTATTGTCCATTATCTCCTCACAGAACATCCACATGTCTTCAATATTATAAAAGATAAACTTTAAAAGGCTCCAGAATGGATTCTTTCTTCATGTGGATCCATGATGTTGACAAACAGCTTAGCTGTTTCCTTTTCGGCTTCCTCAGTTTGTTTACTGTCCATTTGTTAAATGTCAGGCATCTCCACTTTGGCTGCAAATGTTTGTTAGCCTTTATCCATCCTGCTGCTTCTACAGTGATCCACCACTCAGCCCGCCGCACTGGTCGAAGGAAAAAAAAACATTATTTGCATTTGTTTAAATAAGTTGCTTACACAATCAAGTTGTCTGATCATACAGTGATCATAATGGGTGTTTTCATACATATCAAAATGCCAACGACAGTCAAAGCCTTCTCATGTCAAGCTTATCTCACAGATATATCTAAATAATACATCCATGGCTAATCCTAAAGTTAGCCTAGTTAGCGCTAGCCACTGTTACCATATCTACGATAACAGCGCTTAATTTGTTTATACTAATCAAGTAGTCTGATCATACAGTGATCATTTTGGGTGTTTTCATTCATATGAACGACATTTAAAGCCTTCTCATGTCAAGCGTTTCTCAAAGATATATCCAAATAATACATCCATGGCTAATCTCAAAGTTAGCCTACTTAGCACTAGCCACATTACCATAACTACGATAACAGCGCTAAAAAAAACACCCAAATGTCCAAAAGTCATTTCTTTATAAGGTAACAGGGCAATATGTAGTGGTAAACGCAATGTTCTACTGAATACAGACTTCTTCTGTTGCTTCAAAAATGACGAAACGTAGTCACTTGACTTTTACTCACCTTCTCTCCACACTCACTCTCTACGGGAAAAACTCAAAGCACTGCGTGAGAAAAAAAGTCGCTTCGGGTCCTCTCAGTGGAGTGGGTCCTATCAGTGCAGGTCTGCAACGCAGGGTCCTATCAGTGCAGGTCTGCAGCCAGACCCCTCTCAAAGTCACTGATGATGTAAGTTGGACAAATGACGTAAAATAGATGTGTGGTAACATCTGTGTCCAGAAGCATTTAATGTATGATTACACCCTAGAAATGTTCATTTTTAGTTGTTAGCTTAATCGGAAATTAGCATTATTTGAGCTAAGTGGTTTGTTCCTGTTTGAAGCTAGCTTATGTTCAGTTAGCATGTCAGCTTGACAGTGAGATGCAATAATTAATCTGTTTCAGCACTGTAGTGAGCTAAAAGACATACAGATAGGGGTGTACATTTTCTTTACATTCAAATTGTTTACTGTTTCATTTACAAGAGTACTAATCACTAAATACCTTATTTGTTATTTATTTCAGATACATTTGTACGCTGTTTATTCACCTTATTCTGCTCCGCCCACTTTCATTATTCCGCTACTTCTGCATTTTGTCTTTCGACTTCCGCTAAACTCCAGAGGAGTTTCCGGTAAACAATAGCACCCTTTTAATAACGTCTATGTTTCAACAAAATATGTCAAGCAACGCTGCTGCAACCCTTTTGAAATGGGAACATACAAAAACCGAGCTGAAACGATCAGATGGCGTCGTATTGACGCATCCGTCATTCATTTTTACATGGGAGGACGACATGAGGAAGTGGCCAGCGGTGACATACGGTGACATCTTTAATTATTTTGTGCTGTCGCTGGGGGTGGATGGAGCGGCCATGAGAAACTACAAAAGTACTGAGGCCTACCAGTACTTGCACAGCGGAAAGGTGGGTCGTGTGCTGTCACATGGAGACGGGGATTTCACCTTTTTAAAGGCAGAAGTGAGTCCCAGCCAGGCAGCGACCGCTAACCACTCGGCGTGGGTGTTGCTTGGCAACCAGGGATCCATCGAGACTATGGGCTGTTCCTGCATTGCTGGTTTGGGGAGGTCTTGCAGTCATGCAGCCTCAATATTATGGAAGGTAAGCATCTTAGACAATTTTCTTTACTAATAGTGGTGGGAGGATAAGATCCTTTACTCAAACAGAACTCTGAAGTTATGTGTGTAGTAGGTCATTTAACGTTCTGCACAGAGTAACAGTGAAGTAGCGTATTCCTTTAAAATAAAAGCAACAGATTACATAAAATCTATAACATTTAAAGTAAATTGCACAAACCTGAATATATCATATGAGAATATTTAATTTTTATTATGTGAAATGTAATTACAACTATCAGATAAATGTAGTGAAGTAAAGAGTAAGTATTTTCATTGCTGTTCATTCTGTATTTCGTACTTCATTACAATTAATATCTTGCAAAATTTGTATTGTTAATAATATTGTGTTACCTGTATTAATCTAAGTATAATTAACATGTGCGACAGGTACAGCCAGATGCTGACCTGATGAACAAATGCTGGGTAAGTATCTGGTCAAATCTCCCATGGTGCCATGGAGCAAGGTAAGGAAGTGTAGTCCAGGTAAGTGTATGTAGTCGGGCTGTCAGCTCAGTTGGAAGAGTCTTGGTGGACTGAGGGTCTGCGACTACTGACTAAAATCTTCAATCATCACGAGCAGTGTTAATAAGCAAAACATAACAAAAAGGTAAGGTATGATATGTATATACAACTAGGAGTATTAACACTGCAGGCTCCAATGTTCACTTGACTAGTTGAATGCATCAGGGTGATATTACTAGCAATATTACATAATAGAGTGTGCTTTAAGGTTATTTGAGCACAATAGTGATGCGGTCAGGACCAAGGTGCTTTCTTGCTTTGATTTTTAAAAAAATCATTACTATTGTGTTTTTTTTCATGAATCACACTGTGTGTACATTTTTATGATCATTTAGTGCATTGATTTCCTTTTTTTCCTCCAAGATTTTATGACAACCACACTTTAAGTGGCAAGCTTTTGCTGGTCATCAAGTCCATGTGGGACCTCTGCCATTCATCAGGTGGTATTGTAAAGCTGATTTCTATTATCCAGAGAGGATGCCTTGTAGCTCTGGAGAGATGTCTGGGACCAGTGTCTGCTGACTGACAGGATTTCTCTTGCTTCCAGTCCAACCTCTGCCATGTTTTTTTTGTATTGTAGTACATTTATTAAATCAATATTGAAGCATTTTCTTGCTCCAGCTATAACCATAAGGCTACAACATTGGATATGGCACAAGAATCACTAAAGTGTAGAGTAATCTTTTTAGTAATGAGTAAGGTATACTGTCATGCTGATATTTGGTCCTGTTGACCAATCAGATTGTTTGGTTAGAAATAATTGTACAATAAATATGAATACATTCAGTGATGCAATGAATAAGTCAAATGAACATTGGATCCCTGTAGTGTGCAAGCTGTCTATTTTTTTTCCATGTGTACATTAAGTTTAACATGAAGTCTAATCACTGTTTATTGCCCAAAAGAAGAATAAAAAATGTTAGGTGGAGTTGAATTTTAACAGTATTGGGGCCCAAGCTGACAAGCTGCAAAGCAGTGGGCAAGAGCCTTCTTGAAATACAAGGAATTATTTTTTCACTTCTGTTGTTTATCTCCTTTCTCGATTCTTCTTTATACCCTTCAGGCTGAAAATGCTGTGTCCTGTGGGCTGACTGGCATTGCCTGCACTGATCAGCAGCGGCTGTGGAATGTGGGGACTCAAAGAAATCTTGGCCCAAAACGGTTAACAGACATTACTTTTTCATGGCACCGAGTCACTGATGTGCTGCTGATGCATGAGCAAATGCCCAGTAATGCTCTGCCCCCAACTCCATCATCCTCTACTCAGGATGAGCTGAGAGAAAGCCTTGAGCATGTCCGCTTGCCTGTGTCAAGCCTCCTGCACAAATGTGTAAATGCTGCACGGGGTGGTGGGGAAGAACATCCTTCAACCTCACAGCATGATGTCCATGATGGCACCAACACCTGCCAGACATGCTTGTTGTTTTATGACACTTTTGTCAACATTGGGCACAACAAATATGAAGCCTTGGAACGTACAACTCAGGAGCAGAGTTCCTGTCATTTGTGGCATGACTCACGCAAGCTCAGAATCACTGCGAGCACAGCAAAGAAGGTCCCCATCAGAGGCAACCCTCAAAACTTTATTAGAGAGCATCTTAACCCACGGTTCCATGGCAATGCTGCAACTCACCATGGTTTACAGAGCGAAACATCTGCCTGCCAGTGGTTAGAGGTTCGTGGGTTTACAGTCAGCCACAGAGGCATAGTCGTGTGTGCAAATTAACCCTGGCTGTCAGCAAGCCCTGATGGAGTTGTAAACTCAGAGGAACTGCTGGAGATAAAATGCCCCCTCCTCAAGAGTGATGAGTCTGTGGAGGACTTGGTGATGGTGGAGGGGACACCTCAGCTGCAGCCAAATGGTCCACGGGGCTTTTACATGCAAGTGCAGCTTGGCATGTTCTGCACAGGTCTGAGGGCTTGTAAGCTGCTCATCTGGTCTCCCTCACAGCAAATTTTGCTGCAAGTCCCCTACAATGAGCATTTCATCAACACAACTGTAGGCAGACTTAAATCATTTTACTTTAAGCACATGCTCCCTCAAGTGTCAGATGAGTTTCAGGCAGGCCGTCTTTTGCTTTCCTCATCATACACACAGCTTTGCAAAGAATAAGCTAGAAAATGCAGCTCAGGTATTCAAATGTATTTTTCATTTTAGTGCTTGGTACAACATCTTAATTAGTTCCATTTTGAGGAAGAGCCTCATTGTTAAATGTTTTTGTTGCTTTGTAAGTTAATAATCTGTATATTTCAAATTAATGCCATATCAATTGTTGTTAATGTGTTCACTTGTCAATTAAAAATGCATATAATTTATATTCTAAAATAAGTTCATTTCTCAACATTCAATGCACATTATTAAAATAAACAAAAATGAAATCCTTACAATCTTGTTGTGTATTATTAAAATCACGAGTTTCATCATCCATATGATTGTCTTTAGATCCAAAATTTATTTCTCAAAGTGTAAAAGTTAATCCATAACTCAGTTTTATAAGAAATAGGTGGCATCTGGTCATATTTACAAAGAGGTGATAAATGGTCATATTTACAAACAGGGATTAAATTTTCATATTTACAAACAGGTAATAAATGTTCATACTTACAAACAGGTAATAAATGTTCATACTTACAAACAGGTAATACATGTTCATACTTACAAACAGGTATTTCACACTGTACAGCCCTGAAGGGAGTCATTTGGCTTATAGTCGCCCTCTTGGTGGGGGTCATTCGAGTCACCTGAGTGAAGGTGTGAAGGATGGCTGCACCTCCTGGAGAGGGATCCAAGAACTGCATTGTAGGTGGGTGACAAGTGGTGTCTGAGGCCCCCTCCTCTGTTCAGAGATGGCTGTTCTAGTTTGACATGAATGGCTTCTTTCACCCCTCTCTGGCCTGGCCTGTGGTTTTGGCAATCCTTCACACCTTCACTCAGGTGACTCAAATGACCCCTCTCAAGGGGGCCTTGCCCTAAGGGTAAGGAAGTGGGAAAATATCCCAGAGACTATTTTCACAACCCAGTTTTTATACGATTTTGTTATTCTATCATACCCTTTGATTTCTTCCACTTTTCAAAACTGTATGTATTTTTTTCTGGGACACAGAAAAAATAGAGACAAGTTGGGTTAAAGAGATCATAAACAACAATACTCTAGGTCTGTGTATATTGTCATTCATCCAGGTCATGGTTATCTTTAAGATTCGAAATCGAGGCAGCTGGACTGGGTTGAGTTTTGGGAAGGTGTTTCACTCCCATCCAAGAAGCTTCTTCAGGTCCAAATGGCTGGTGAAGGAAGCAGATACTTAATCTTAGTGGAGGGGAAGACCACAACAACAGAAGGGGAGGAGTTGGAAAAGGACTCATAGAAGTTCGATATCCTGTGATTAGTTTCTATGAGTCCTTCTCCAACTCCTCCCCTTCTGTTGTTGTGGTCTTCCCCTCCACTAAGATTAGTATCTGCTTCCTTCACCAGCCATTTGGACCTGAAGAAGCTTCTTGGATGAGAAGTGAAACACCTTCCCAAAACTCAACACAGTCCAGTTGCCTCGATTTTGAATCTTAAAGATAACAATATGCTAGCCCGTGCCTTGGATGCCCACATACAAGGGCATCTCCCCATAACCCCTCCTACACCTAACCCTAGGCTTGACCCCAAGCCTGGGAGAGTAGGGTGGGGGTGGGTGGTTAGGGTTAGTTTTTAGTGAAAAAGCTTTCAGTTTTTAAAGTGTGTCCCAAGACTTTTATATTGTGCACAGGCTTGCACTCAGTGCTCCATAATTCAGACTAAACCCCGATGATTTGCTTCAAATAGGCCCAGCATACCAACGATGGTAAAACTAGACCTATTGGAAGCAAATCACTGGGTTTAGTCTGAATTATGGAGCATTGATTGCAAGCCTGTGTACAGTATAAAAGTCTTTGGACACACTTAAAAAACTAAACCCTTTTCTCCCTAAAACCGAACGCTGACACCCTTTACCCCACACCACCCTACTCTGACGGGCTTAGTGCTAACCCTAGGGTTACAACTGACCATAGGGCCAATGACTCACATGACCACCTAATGAACAGTTTTACTCATCCTTGGTATCAGAAATGATATTGCTTCGGAGATTACACAGGGCTGCACAAATCCTCAAAATTTTGTCAATTTTAGGAGTGAGGTTAATAGGAACTGTGTGAGAAAGGATTTTGAAGTTTTTCAGTCGGCAAATGACCCGCTCAACATGGACACGTACATTGGCAATGCGTCTAGTGTATGTGGTGTCTTCTTCAGACAGCTGCATGCCTTTCTTTGTAAATGCTGGAATGACAAGTCTCAACTTCTTTTCATAGAGAAGATCATTTATAGTAAATCCTCTATCAGCCATGACTTCATCACCTGGACGGAGGTATTCAAGGAACCCTGAATTTGCAGTGATGAATTTATCACTGCATCTTCCTCCATATGCTGGTGAGATGAACATGATGAGTCCACATGGTGCCACAGCAACAAGGTATTTGATGGTGTTCTGGCCATAGTAGTGGCTGTAGGACTCACCTCTTGAGACAAGATTGCATGGTTTCTGAAGGGGTGTCTCTGAACAGTCTATCACATGTAGTTTTTGGATAATGTTCTTTGAAGGACTGAGGCATTGTTGCTTGGATTGTCTCCCTTGGAAGCCATGGTATGTAACACCTCATGTTCTCCTCCATGAGGTCAATCCAGCATGTAATAATTTTGCTAACAATGGCTTGAGAGACACCAAACCTTTCAGTAAGGTCACCCTGCAATAAGTTCAGACGCAGCTTCATTAGGGTCATTAAAAGCTGATCCCAGGGGTGCAAGTGAAAACTGTCATTGTACACTTTTGTGAGATGCTCAGCAACAGATTTAAATGCATCCAAAGACAACTCTGTATAAAGCTGACAAAGGTTGTCATTCCTCAGTAAAGTAATGTACAATGCACATGGCTCGCTATGCTGTGTCCCTATGTCAGGTGTATGGGGCTTCAGGTGAAGTGGTACTTTTGACAAGTAGCTGTGGTCAGACACAGACAGATCCTCCCACTGGGTTTCTTTGTTACAGGGTGTAGGGACTTCATTGTGGTCATCCTCGTCTTCACGCTTGTCTTCACAGGTCTCTGCTGCATGGCTGATACCCTCTGATGTATCTGTTGAAAAAATGTAACCATAAACAAATTTTCACACTGACACTAAAATCTTGAACCAAGTGGTCCATCAAGTCAAGTGAATGTTTTGAATTTGACAATCAATATCATGGCAAGCCTTAACCCTCATGTCTCTATGTGGTTGTTTGCAGCCACTAGGGGATACAATTTACAACTATTTTAACCACAACTTTCCCTCTGTTTGAGAGAATGAAGTAATTTTTGGCAAGGAAACTAAATTCTACAATAATGTGAAAATTTGATTTAAAAATTTTTAAATGGTCAAAAATACACGGTGGACAACTTGACGATCCTCTGGTCCTGCAGTGGCTGTTAACAGCCAGTAACTTTACCCTCTGTAAAAGCACATCATATAAAAAGATCTTCCATTTCTTGAACAGATCTCTTAATCAAGCTCAATCCTGATAAAAATAAAATAAATCATGGATTTTAACCCTTAAAATGCCAATTTCATGGTTGATGATACTGAAAAAAAACACAAAATGACAGATTTTCAATATAAAAATGATCAGAGGCTGACATTTTTTTTACATGCTATCACACTATTGGATGTCAAAGAATAGCAAAAACATTGGCTTTGATACATTTTTTTATACATTATATTTAATTTGATATTTTGATAATCTGTCATTTTTCTGTTTTTTTCCACACTAAATCAGTGACATTACCTATGATATTTGCATAAAGTGTTAAAATCCTTAATTTAAAAATAATCAAGGTATTTATGCCTGAGCTTGAGTAAGAAATTTGTGCAAAAAAACGGAAGAAACATTTATCTCTTTTATTACTGAGGGTAAAGTTCGTGGTGTTAACAGGACCAGAGGAAGATGCAGATGCATTAAAACTATAGCTGGTTAGGTTACCAACATCTTATAAGGATAACGTGAGCATATATAACGCTGTAAAGGTAAAATAATAAGTGGGTGATTGCGATGGTCATCTTACGAATTCATTGCAGTTAGTAAATTGATGATTACAGATGTTTTGATATATTAAAAGCACGGAAATTCATTCGTGTAACTTTACGCTAACAACCATAGCAACTACAATAGTATGCTTGCTTACCTGATTCCGACAGCCTCTTCAACACTCGGCGTGACTTCTTCACCGGAGCATCATAGCCAAGCCATTTCTCGGGGTAAGGGTGCTCATCTGTCGGCTTACCATCCACGAAATGAAAGGAACACACATACGGACGCTTGGGGGGTCGCTTCAGATTCAGTGCCTTTAGCCACAGCCTCAAGTGCTCCTCGTCTTTAGGAGGTGGGTGTAGGTTGTATGCTGCTCCACAACATTCCTGCCTCTCCACATTATGCTCATAACAACCCTGTATCAACTGCTCTCTTCTCTTGATCCGGTTGTTATGGCATCCCCTCACAGAACAGATAATACTTGACATAGCTAGCCGTTTAGCCAAGCAGCAACGATCAACACTGAGCAAAAATCCTGCTTAGTGATAAATTGTACAAGTAAACTAGTGAACTTCTACCGCATTAAACGAGGAGACAATGTTTCATGAAGATGATAAAACACTCAGATATAAAATTTCTCCTCCAAAAGTTGCTGAAAGCACAGACAAAGCAAAACACTGAATGGTTGTCAATACACAACAACAGTACTTCGGCTCTGGAACGGAAGTTAGATGACAAAATGACATAATATGGCAGCTCCCGAGTTCCGGCAAAAAATAAGGTCAATAAAAGAGAAGCATCTCTGTACTGACAACAGACTCAGTAAAACCCTCAAACTCAATCAATGACTTGTGTGCTCTCTGACCGGAGCCCTGCAGTGGTCAGTTATTCAACCAACAGTGTTTCAGAGGAACAATCCTCAACAATTATGTCAGTCACATTTATTACAGGCCAGTCAGATAATGTAGAAGGCGGGTCCTGTGGTGTAAGAGGCAAAACGTGAACCACTTTGTAAAACAAACTCTTCAAAACAAATGAGGCAAAAACATCTTTTCTATTGAGAAGTTTGTAGTGCTGATATTTGTTTTTCATTTAATAAAGAAATGGAGTTCAGATCTTATAAACTGCTACTGAAACTGTTAGCATCTATGCTAATCTTTGTGAGAACACTCCTCTCCTGTCATCTCGCTCATAGCTCAACCACTTTCTGCTCTAAAGGACTTTAAATGGGTCGTCCTGCTTTGGGCCCCCACAATTGCTGCAGATTGGAGCATGGCAAGATGGATCTGCCTGATGATAGACATTAAATCAGGCAGATCCAGCTGCACTGCAGGGTTAGGTATCAGTATCGGTGTCAAGAATTTGTCTGTATATGAAAAAGCTTGGTATCCTCCATCTCTACCAAGAAAACCTGGTAACTGGTTTCATAGCACACCTCTCTGGTCTAAACAGTGATGATTCCTTAACATCTTCTGAGGAGTAAATGGTGAAAACCTGCCTCCTAAACTACTTTAAACACTTTTTAAGGGATCTGAAAACATATTCTCTGCAGAAAACAGCTCACTGAATAAATCTATTTTCTGTTTATAGAACTGCACTCAGACTTTCTTTCAGGGATTATTGAAGAGAGTCTGAAACCTGAAAACAAACATTATGAAACACCTTTAATACAGCCGAAGAGATTTGCATATCAGTGCCTCAGTACCTTTTCTCTGCAGCTAAAAACAGGATGAACATCTCTGGAGGAGTACACATCGCTCTCCCACATACTCACAGCAGTGATGTTTGAATCTTCACTGTCCTCTCTCTCCTCCTTTATTTGTCTATTTGTGTTTTTATGACTCTAATACTGTTATTTACACTCCTCATGCGTCCCAGTACTTATTGTACTCCACTCCACTCTCTGTGAATGAGGGGCTCGGTGTCACTGTGTGAGTAATTCAGAGCGTTCCGGTGACTTTTTGAGTGCTCACCTGGAACACAGCGATTAAACCGAGTCCCCACTCCAGCGTCTGACTCAGCCGCTCCTTGTTAGCCATGACACTCTCATTACACGACACTCATCCTGGTTTAAATGCCACGCAGCCGCTGTGACAGCTTCTGGGCCGTGAGTGGTTCCTACAGTGAACATGATCATTACTGTCATGCCACATATGATTTTATTAACACATGGAGGAGGAATCTCTGATAGTATTTCATATTCAGTGATCAGTAAACAGAAATCCTTTTGTTTTTCTCACAGCAGCCTTGTTGCAAAATTGCCATTAAGCATTTAGCTGATTTTTGTAACATTATTGATTTCTTCTTTCTGCTGTCATTGGAAACTGACTAAGCAACAGGATAACTCTAAAGCAGAGGTGGGCAACTTGTGGCCTGGGGGCTATATGCAGCCCGCCAGTCAATTTCAAATAAATACTAAAACGTATATTGGCAAAGAAACATGACAACGGCTGCTGTGAAAAATTTAAAACAGCAATATTTCCAAGGCAAAAGAGTGGAGCAGCATGTAGTGCACATACCTCACAGAAAGAAGGTCGCTGCACAGATCAAGATGGTGATCGGGATCAGTCCCATAATCTAATCATTTCTTCCTTATCCCTTTCCACACATTTCCTGAAAATTTCATTCAAATCTGTCCATAACTTTTCAAGTTATCTTGAACACAAACAGACAGACAGCCAAACAGACAAACCAATGCCGGCAAAAACATAACCTCCTTGGCGGGGGTAACAAGGCCTGGTCTCATCTGACACTGTGTGAATGATTTTTAAATAAACTTAAATCATCATCAAGTTTATGAAAAAAAGAAGCAGAAAACAAAAACATGTGAACTGACGTGTGAAATTGAACATGCTTACATACCTGTTCAATTGATCATGGGGACTTCTGTGGCTCACTGAGGGCGAACTGGTAAGTTGGAACCAGACTCTGATGCAATATTCATGTCACGATTTTGGTATTTTGGATTTCCAGCAGCTGGTCCCATTCAGCCGCCCCCTCCCCAGGCAGAGAGGGAGAAGAAGAAGAAGAAATGAGGAGGAGGAGGAGGGGAGGAGGAAGTGGAGGTAGAAAAGAGGAGTAGTGGAGGGTGAGGGGGCTCCTGTCCTGAAAAACACACTCCAGGCTCCGGCTGTTTACATCTCTTTTGGCACGTCTGAGGCTGTTTCCATGGTGATGGGAGTAAAGATAGTTGGGATGTGTCAGGGATACAGTGATTGTTGGACGTGAGCTGAAGAATGAGCAGAAAGTGTTTCTCCATTATCTCAGAGCGGCAGAGAGAATCAAACAGAGCTTCTGTTCTCTGTTTGTTTTTTAACTCGCGCTGTGAGATGACATTTACAGCCTCAGCACGCACCAAGATACGACTGAAACACCACCCATTATTAGAGAAGACCATCGAGTCAACTACAACTGTTGACTGACGAAGACAACCAACATTTACTGAATGGAGACTGATTGTTTGAGCAGGAGACACAAAAATCCTGCTGATTTCATTTTTATCATAGACTCACCGGCCAATTATTAGGTACACCTCGCAAGTAATTGGACCACTTTGTCTTCCTTAATCTTTGTGTCATAGATTCAACAAAGTGCTGGAAACAGTCAGATTTTAGTTCACACAGTTGCTTCAGATTTGTCTTCTGCATCCACAATGAGAAACTCCTGCTCCAACACCTTCCAAAGGTGCTCTATTGGATTGAGATCTGGTGGCTGTGGAGGCCACCGCAGTACAGTGAACTCATCGTCATGATCAAGAAACCAGTTAAAGAGGAGCTGAGCTTTGAGATATGGAGCTTTATCCTTCTGGAAGTCTCCATCATAGGAGGGTCCACTGTGGTCATAAAGGGATGGATATGGTCAACAACAATACTCAGGTAGGCTGTGGGGGTTTAATAATTCTTAGATGATACTGAGAGGCCCAAAGGGCCAAGAAAATGTCCCCCACACCAGCACACCACCAGCCTGAACTGTTGGTACAAGGCAGGGTGGATTCATGCTCACACCAAATTCTGATCAACAAGGCATTTTGGCTCGGAGAACTGCTGCTTAGTATATTTTCTCTTCTTTCAGACCATCAATAAACATACAGTGCTTTACACATTTTTTAGACCACCTATATCATAAAAAACAAGAAAACAAAAATATTTTAGAAATCCTTAAAAAAAGTGTTTAAACTGAAAATTTTCTTGTTATTGGACCAACATTTTGAATTTCATAGTGAATTCACCTTTTATACCCAAATCAGAGCCTCACTGGACTTCTCTGAAAAGTCAGAAATTAATCAAGCATAACATTCAACCACTAAAACTACTTTTTCTGTTCAAGAATGGAGTAAATAACTGTCATTTGACATCTTAATCAAAAAATAATAATAAGCGTTTACTATTTTTCCTGTTTTAAGTAAAACAGTAAAAATTTGAAAATTTATGGACAACAATAACAGTTATATTTTAGCATTAAAATATAATTTTAGTAAAAGAGCATGTACATACTGGTGTATTACATAAAATATGTCATATTAACATTGTTTAATATTCAACATGGGAAAAATGTGTCAGTGACTGTAAGTTATTCTTGTCTTTTGATGGGATATCTCATACACTACATTGCCAAAAGTATTCGCTCACCTGCCTTGACTCGCATATGAACTTAAGTGACATCCCATTCCTAATCCATAGGGTTCAATATGACGTCGGTCCACCCTTTGCAGCTATAACAACTTCAACTCTTCTGGGAAGGCTGTCCACAAGGTTCAGGAGTGTGTTTATGGGAATTTTTGACCATTCTTTCCAGAAGAGCATTGGTGATGTCTCACTGTTTGAAGAGAAGGCCTGGCTCTCAGTCAATGCTTTCACAATGGTTGTTTCAGGTGCGGTCAGGTCTGTCAGGCCAGTAAAGTTCATCCCTACCAGAATCTCTCATCATGGTTATAGGACCTTGCTTTGTGCATTGGTGCACAGTCATGTTGGAAGAGGAAGGGGGGGGGCCCAGCTCCAAATTGTTCCCAAAAAGGTTGGAAGATTGAATTGTCCAGAAATCTCTTGGTATGCTGAAGCATTCAGAGTTTCCTTTCACTGGAACTAAGGGGCCAAGCCCAGCTCTGAAAAACAACCCCACGTCCATAATCCCCCTCCACCAAACTTACACTTGGCACAATGCAGTCAACAAGTACCGTTCTCCTGGCAACCACCAAACACAGACTTTTCCAACAGATTGCCAGATGGCAGAATGGAGCATTAGAGAGAATGCGTCTCCCACTGTCTATAGTCCAGTGGTGGCGTGCTTTACACCAACTTTATCCAACCTTTGCCATTACTTGGTGATGTATGGCTTGGATGCAGCTGCTTGGCCATGGAAACCCATTCCATGAAGCTCTCTACGCACTGTTCTTGAGCTTTTCTGAAGCAAGGTCCACAAAGTTTGGAGGTCTTACTCATTCCTGCACTCTGCTGAAAGTTGTTCCCTTCACTTCTTGGCTTTGTTATCTGTGACAGTTTGACCTATCACAGGACCACTAGAATTCACTGAGCTCCCTGAGAGCGACCCATTCTTTCACAAATGTTTTAGAAAACTGTCTGCATGATTAGTGCTTGATTTTATACACCTGTGACCATGGAAGTGATTGAAACACCTGATTCTGATTATTTGGATGGGTGAGTGAATACTTTTGGCAATATAGAGTATATATTCTACGGAGCCCTGGAGGAAATATAAAGGGTAGAAAATAATAGTAATGGGGAAAAAATAAAAAAGAACAGACTTTTGCAAGATCTCACAAAACTTCACAAGATCTTGCCATAGTCTATATGTTTATTTATTTTTCTTGAACTATTTTTTTCTCATAAGATGTCAAAAACCTCTCCTTCTTGTTCAGTGTAACCAAAACAAAGGAAGAGGTTCATCGATTTTACTTTGAAATTGGCCTAAAATATTAAGAAATTAGATCAGTTTTCAACTCTAGACATAGTGTTTATATACACAGAGGCAGAGACAGGAAATAGGGAAGAAAAAATATATTTATAGAAAAGAATAAAAGGTACAGACTTTTGCAAGAGGTCACAAAACTTGCTTGATTTTGCAAAATTTTTTCCTCTTTTTCCCCCTTAACTGTTTTTCTCTCCAGGGCTCCGTATGTTCCTGTTGCAGCATAGAGAAGAAGAGTGGAGAAAAAGCAAAGAAACAGAGAGCAGCTGAGTTAAAAGATAAATAGTTTATGTGAATCTCTCACACAGCTTTTACCTTGACTCTATACATATTGTTTTAAACGTGGTATACAGTATGTCATCTTCTTTTTTCTGTACAGTTTGACATAATGTTTTTTTTTTCAGCATGCATTTTAGGCCAACAAAAGGCTCCACAAACACAGACTCCAAACTTGATTTTTTTCCTCACAGTAAAACATAGAAAACATGAACTGAAGTCAGAAGGCTGACGGTTTTGAGGACACGATGAAGAAGCACAACTACCAGACAACTTTCACAGTTAGAGCAAAGTTACTCCACAGTAAGACATAAAAATACATGTTCTGATCCAAAAAAATAAACACATTTGCTTCATTTTTTTTTTTTTTAAGTCACAACGTCGTCCTAGAAATACACATAGAACGGTTCCCCTTTGTCAGAGTCAAAGAGTAAAGCAGCGTCTGTACTACACGAGGAGGATTGTGGGTACAGGGTGACAGCCAGTGTACAGCCGTCTCTATCAGCTTCAATCCTTCACGTCCTGACTGAAATCACAGTGTGGATCGGTGCTTTGTTAGTTTTCGGGTGCTTTATTGCAAATCCGATCTGATTGTTGGGGGGTGATGGGATTGCTACTGTGCAGATGTTGCCATTGTAGAAGCCCCGCTCTATAACTTGGTAAACTTCTGCTACACTTTTGCTCCGCCCAAACGCACCAGGGGGGAAAGTCTGGAAGAATCAAGTTATGCAGTTTGTTTTAGGCCGTCAGAGGCCTGTTGCAATAGCTATGCATGAGTCCTGGTGTGAAGTCCTCTAGTTTCTACCTTAAGTTTTGTTACAATGAAGGTTCAACTTATTTGCGGATGCTTCAGTGCATCAGTGAGAAGAACTTTTCCACATTTGGGGCCTTTGCGGCGCTGCTAACCTCACAAAGCAGCTGCATCCTCTAGATCCACGTCTGTCATCAGGCGGATCAGCATCAAACAGTTGTTCCCCAACAGCATCCTTTAAGGAGACAGAGGTGCAGCTCAAGCATGGTTTAGTCGTGCAGAAAGCAGGAGGTGACATTCTGTCACTACTGAGCTATGGTTTGACTTGGTACCAGGACCGGTCCTGTGGGTGGGCCTGATGTGCACAGTTATCCAATCAGTCATGAAAATAAGAATATACTGTTTGAGTAAATTAAAAATTAAATTAAACAAAATATAACCCCATTCACACATGCAAAAAACTGAATTTAGCCTTATGTGTGAACACAAAGCTGAGTTTTCCACTCAGACTTTACCCAGTAATTCTTTGCATCCTCCCTGGTAGTTTATGGTTAATGGACTTGAGCTTATGTCACTCTTCCTACCCATTCACTCTCACATTCACTCACCAATGGTTGGAGTTTCTGTGTCAGTTGTCCATCAGTATCAGCTAACACATTAACGCCCTTTCATACCCGTATACATGCCACTGATGAAGCAGTGAGAGCAATTTAAGGTTAAGCGTCAGACACGATTGTAAACGCCAGCAAGAGTCTGACTCTGTTTCTCTTAGACCACTTATCCATGTTAACCAGGGACTGAATCAAAGTTGGTGTGAAAAATTGTGATGTTAAACAGACATAACAAGCTGATAAGCAGCTGTTGTCATCAATTCACGATTCCTGTCATTTATGTTCAGAAAATGTACGCATCAAGGCGCTCTCTGGAGCACCAGAGAAAGACCCTGGGCTCTAATTTCCTGGTGCAACTCAGGGTGGCGCATCCTGGCGCACCCCACGCAGTGGTAGTTTCATCCGGCGCACCGCCGTGCGCAGCCGATTTGGCAATTTGGTAGACCGACTGCGCCGAGATGGGTGTGACGGCGCACCAGGGGGAGGTGTCAACAGATTCAGCTTGGCGCAGTGACAATTTCGTGCCAAAAAAACGCGCGGAAGGTGCGCTGAAAGCTCGCCAGCTCCAACCTGGTCTATTCTCGGTGCAGGAGAGGCTGGTAATTTGGCTGACAGGCGCACAGTGCACACACGTCACCAAAACCTCACAGGCAGGTATCCACAGTGTCAGGCACATTTCAATGCAATAAACAATCAAATCAACCACTATTTAATGTAACAGTCTGAACCAGCACATACATTTGTATCTGTATAAATTGTCCCGTCACATCTGATATCAGATCAGAGACGTTTGTCAAAACTAACGAGTTCATGTCCCTCAAGCCATTCACAAACAGCCACATCATCTGATACGGAGTATCCGGCTTCTGTCATCTCAGAAAATTCAAAAGAAAAGAAAAAAGAGAGAGACACTCGCTGAATAAATGTAAGTCACTCAGTGTTTTTATAAGGATTTACCTGTGATTGCCCATATTTCCCTCTTTTAGTCTTTATTCGTAACGTGATCTAAAAAGATGCAGTACATTATTGCAAGGAGGATAATGAGGAGATATATTTTCACCAAAGGTTCTGCTATTTGGCGATGACAGACCAGGAATGCAAGTGGATCACAAGCATGATGAATGGATTAGCCTGCTGCTGTGTTTAAATGTAATTATCACTTAATTTTGTACTCCTATTATGACACAGGAAAAGATGATATCTGTCCCGTGAGGTGGTCCACACGGTGACGCGCATCGTGTCCTCAGATGTGCGGCCCGATGGCCCCTGTGCTCTCCCAGCTGCTGCAAAAGTGACAGGGGCTCTGACCTTCTTCTCCACCGAGGTGAAATTGTCACTGCGCCTCGCCCGCAGCGCATTTAAAGGCGAGGAGAGGCATTCATTTGATTGGTGAAGATCACACTCGGCTGTGTTAAACCCTACTCTCCTCCCTCTCTGCCATTTGCGCCGGTGGGTGCGCCTCCCTGTGCAAGACTGCGCCGTGAACGAAACTTGCAAAATGCCCTGGACACACCCTGTTGGCGCAGCGCAGATGCGGCGCAGGGCAGGTGCGCCGCGCCTGCGCCTGGTCTACGAAATTAGAGCCGCCTGAGTCTAGCCTGCTGAAAAATTAGGGATTATTGGTTTGATAGTCGTACTGGCTGATATCAACCTAAAAAGTTAAGTATCGTATCGGTGGATATTGAAATTTTTGCAAATATTTGCAGCCACACATATCAGCCATATATTGGGGAATCACACAAATGTACAATTTTTCTCTCTCACTCTTTCTCTTGCATGCTCTCTATTTGTTGAAAATATGACTAAAGATCTTCAGATGTTTTTATATTGCAATTCCAACGATCAGTATAGAAATATAAATCTTTGTATTTTGACAGAAATGGTTTTAAGAGCGAAATTTGACAGTTTCGGCAGTCACTGCCTGCCTTTATCACAACTAAACCTCCACAGTTCCTTTCACCTATTTCTCCTCAAAGGAGAGATTGGACAGGTCATTCTCGGACCAGGAACAAATGTGTCAGTGTGAAGGTTTGTCAGATGGATCCACATGATGATCGACATGAATCTTGAAGAGTAAGAAAATTAAAGCTCAAAGTAAACACAGTCATCAGACGTTTTTATGGACCTGATATTTCTTAGAGAACATACTTGCTGAAACAAAGTGCCCCTAAAACCCTGTCTCTCCAAGGCCTCCAGGTCCTGACTGAAGCCGTTGATGGAAGAACTTCAGCTGGTGCAACACTTCAATGTTAGCAAAAAGCTTTCATAAGACCTATCTGAGCCACAACTGAACTCACCCATAGCTGGTGCAACCCAGTGCAGGATTTTTCTGAGGAGTATTTTGGTACGAGTAATTTGGTTTCTGCAGCACTTACGCAGGGTTGTTGCATGTTGCAGGCAGGCAGAGCGACGAGGGACTTCTACAACGGCGGCTGCACCACGGGGGGGGGGGGCGTTGTGTGGTCTGTCTGCGTTTGTGCTAGAGCTTTCTGGAATAGTGAGAGTCCACTTATTGGTTTTCCGCTGACCTGGCCCTTCAACCTGCACATCTTACCCTGGATACACACACACACACACACACACACACACACACACACACGTTTACACAGAAGAGCAATTAACCTACCGAAAATATACCGAGGGAAACAAAAGCAGAGATGACCGTAATTTCACATTTATTCAACTTTCTATACTGTATATACTGTTTGTTAGTTCATATATGAATACACTCCATTTTTAAACACAAAGTGCCTCAACTGATACATCTTAATACACTTATTGCGAAGAGGGAAACCACAGCAAGAAAAGTGATTTTAGTGAAACAACCACCTTGTTTCCTGACTCGCCGTCCAAAGACTGAAGTGTGGACGGAGCTACTCGGCCCAGATGTGCTGTGATTGTATTTACAGGAGCATATTTATACAGTTAAATTGTCTCTGTTTTGAAGGACGTGTCCAGTTCGTCCTGCTCTTTTTTTATCCTCTTAAGGTCCAAAACAAAAATCCAAAAAAGGTAAATGCTTCTGAAAGTCCTCCCAGGGTTTCATTGAGATCGTTGTGTTCCCGCTCTGTGAGCCGTCGGCTGGGCGGCTGTCTGTCCATGTGTCCGTTTGTCTCCTCGTCTATACTGTTCCACAGGAATGGCTCCTCCCACTGCAACAGGTCCTCATACTGATGACTTATCCCAGCCTCATTCAAATAGGAAATGAACGGTCTGAATGAAATAAAACACACCTCTAAATGTCAGGAATGCATCATTGCACACAACGTCTGTTTTTAAATATATGTACAAAAAACGAGGGAATAAGACAAATCTCTGTCGCCCTTAAATCAGATTTTTACTCTCCAGTTTAGAGTGCTGCAGTGATGGCAAATTTTTCAAGGTCAAACAGGAAGGAAGTTTCCCTTATGCTCCATCAGCAGAGATCCTAAAGGTTTCCTGAACAGGTTTTTGGATTTTTGCTGAAATGTCGTAACCTTGCGCTTCAGCTGGATCAGCCTGATTCAATGTCTGTAATCAGGCAGATCCATCTTGCCAAACTCCAATCTACAACGACTGTGAACAAACCAAAGCAGAGTCCTCTGGAGCAGGACAGAGAATGAGCTACAAGCGAGACAACAGCAGGAACTGACTGCACATACAGGGATTAGCATAGATGCTAACAGCTTCAGTAGCAGTTTTTTCATATCATGACCGCATTTCTTCATTAAATGAAAAATAAACAACACTACAGATCTCTCTATGGTAAAGATATTTTCGCTCCACTTCTGACATGTTTTGGCGAGAGTTTGCTATACATAGTGGCTCATGTTCTGTAGTGCAGTAACTCACACCTATGACATTAACTGATTTGCCCGTAATAAATGTTGATTGACATTATTCATCCAATCACCTGCAGTGTTTGTTTGTTTTAAAAGGTTCTGCCCTCTCCAAACACTTTCTATGGGCTCTTTCCCAGATGGACTAGCGATATATTTTGATCAGTCCATCTGGTGTGTAAGGTTAGCCCAGGGGTGTCCAAACTTTTTACATAGAGGGCCACATAAAAAGGAATACATGGACAACTGAGCCACTTGCTGCACCTCACTTTTAGTTTATTTAAGTTAAAGTTTTAGGGTTTAGGGGTGGGTTATCACCTGTCAAGGGGCCCTTGTAAGCCCGGGCGATCACTGGATTCACACCTAGCCAGGGCGAGAATGACCTTCTGAGCAGCAGAGATGGGACACTGACGGCTTATCTTCACTGTCAGACACAAAACAAGAGTAAACTGCTAGAATATTGGCGCTTGAAGACCAATATTGCAATGTACTTTGTAAATGAGACCTTTTGACAAAGTAAATATGGGAGACAATGTGCACGATTGATGGTATTTGCTGCTGTAATTGAAAAGTCTTTATTCATTCAACTGTTTCAGGGGCCAATTCAAAATGGGCAGCAGGCTGCATTTGGCCCCCCAGGCCATAGTTTGGACACCCTGGGTTAGCCCAATAGATTAAGCAAAGCTTTATGGAACAAGTTAATTCATCAATAAAACTTTCATTAGCACACTGTCATTTGTAATTTTGCAGCATAAATACAACAAGCAAAAGTAAAAAGCTGTTATTAGATCATAAAAAAATCCTCCTGCATGCATGTGGGTCAGTGAATGTAAAAAAAAGGATACTTAATAACAGGACTGCTACATTTAGGCGATGTCCACATGTAAAAGTCATTGAAAACACAATTTGGAAAATTCCAGCCAAGCAGAAAATTTTTGAAAATGCTGTTTAGGATGTCTCCAATTGGACAGAGAAAACATTTTGGGTCTAAAATTTCACACTCTGCGCCGACCTCTCCCCGGGTTGATGTCACTCTGTGTGAAATTGTCTCAACTGAACTGTTTACACGCAACACAAACTTCCTGTCCCTCCTTCACTATAATGCTGCATTAAAAAAAACTCTGACACTACAAAAGCTGCCAACATTTCACACGAGACTTGGTGTTACGTCATGAGTGACTGTGTTGGCTGGTGACCCATGGCTGCTTGCTCTGTGGTTGCCATGGTTATAACAGTTGTTGAAACCAACAGGAGTACCCACAAAACTTTTTAATAGCAGGATTTAATCAAGATTATCAGAGATGCCTCAAATTGAAATACAAACAAAGAAATATTTACAGCCACAAGTTACACCATAACACCAGTTTGCAAAAAAACGTGCATTTGAGGATTTTTTTACATTTTCGTGTGGACAGGGAATTTGGAATTCTGGGCAACAGATCACATTAATTATGAGCCAATCAAATGATCTTGTAGATGGGCACTACTGCCACGGTGTAAAGCATAAAACTTGAGCCATTGTGTTGAACAAACTCTTATCAAAACATGTTGGAAGTGGAGTGAAAATATCCTTCCTATTAAGAAGTGCTTTCAGAGTTATTTTTTTCATTCAATAAAGAAATGAGGTCCGGATGTGCTAAAACTGCTACTGAAGCTGTAAGCACAGAATATTTCCTGTCTTGGTGTTGGTTAAGAAAGTATGTTTGCTTGAGGTTTCCTGGGTCAAATGCATTGAGGAATTATTTCACTCTGGTCTGTATTTCTTCAGATTTATGCAGATTCATTAGGGTATGTCATTAAATAATTGTAACCTTACATTTGCCGCAGTAGTCACAGTATGCACAAGCACCATCTGGGTCTGCTTCTCAATAATTAAGACAAGTTTTGTCTAAAGTTTTGTTTCCACCAAGCAGTCTTGATCAGTTTGGCTAGGTACACGATTACAGGTGTTTCCACAGTCAGATGGGGAGGAAGGGTACACCATACCAAACTTGCCCTAAAGGTGGAGCAAACATCGTCAATTCCCATGCAACAGCAGCTAAAACAAAAATACACACCTCACCATGTTCAAATAAGCCGTAGATTTAAAGTGATTTGTTCTCTGGTGTTACTTTAAAGAATGTCCCCACGAAACATAAGAGAGCTGGAAGTCCTCCATTGTTGCTTTCTGTTTACGATCATGACCTTCTCCTTGCTTTCAAGTGAAGCTACAGCTGGCAAACAAGATCAGGGTTTACTGCTCCAAACTGTACTGGACCAAACCAGACCACTCAGTGTAAATGAGGCTTAAGTGACTCTGGTGTCCGTTTCTCTGTGAACTTCTTGCCTTCATGTTTCACTATTTTCATTCATTTTTCCTAATTTATTCCTGATTTGAAGAGTGTTCACAGCCCTATGGAGCTCAAAACTTTATTTTTAGTGCTTATTTTTAAATCACAAATCTCTTCCTGCTGCCCATCTGGAGCTCTCTGCAGTTAGTCATCTGAGACAACCTGTTGAGAAGCCACACGGGGGTCACGTGACTTCAACATCATCACTGCTGAAAGGAAATGTCCTTGACAAACTCTGTAGCCCTTATTGTAAAGCTTCAGGTCGTTAATCCAGAAACCCATCCAAAAACCCACAGACTCTGAGTGGGGGGACTGAAGTGCTCTAAAGCTCATTCATGTCTGGATTTTAGGACTTACTACTGCAGCACTCTGTTGAACGTTCCTTCTTTTTAATCGTTTGACTTTTTTGCAGAGCTATGTGTAAGATGCATCTTGCTGGGAGCCAGTTGCTTAGCAACCGTCTACTACCGGTATGGACATACAGTGGAGATGGGTGAGGCACATTGCTGCATGGGTTTGATGTCTGCTGTCCCACTTGTTGGAGCTCTGAGGTGGTTTATGTCGGTCATGAAAACATGAATGAATAAATGAAGCGCCACAAGGCTTCATGTGAGACTCTGGTCTGAGGGATTCAGGTCAGTGTGTCTGGTTTGGGGACTTTAGAGCAGTCTTTAGCCCTTAATGGTGGCGCCATAAAGTGAATCTGTGCAGGTCAATATAGGAGGTATAAAGAGGAATGCGAGAGCTGCAGAACAGTTTGGTGACAGTTTAAACTGAGACACTAATCAAACATATCCAGGTTTCTTTTTCAAATGCACATTAGCAACATATCGGCCCTTTATTAGTCAATATTATCACATTATAATCCTTAATCTGCACGGCCATAGTCTACAAACACTCTGCTTTTAAATAAGAGATTTCTGCGTCTCAGTGGCTCTCAGATTTAGTAGCTTTTAACCCCAAAAAACAGCACAGCAACTCGCAAAGCAACAACAAATGAGCACTCATTCATCTACCTTAAATGAGCTACAAAATAATCAAATGTTGGTTAAATCGCTTTGTGGAATTATTTTAAAACAATGTGAAAGCACACGGATCGGCAAAAAACAACAAAAATGCTAAAGCTTACACACAGACCAGAAGTTAACTGTGCATTTGAATTCAAACTAGATGTGTACATGTGCACATATTGTTCCCTCAACAAACACTCAAATGGACGAATGATGAGGAGGGGTCATTGCTTCAAGTTAGCCTAAACTGTGAGGAAAGTAACCCCAACTCTTCACATAGTTCACTCGCATAGCAATACGTCTGTGCTGCAGCTTTGCTCCAACGGACAGATGGGAGTGATGGGCAAAACCAGGCATTGTCATATCGATAACTATCACCAATACAGATATTAATTATCTCCTGTGAAAATGTTTATGAATGTTTTTTATTGACCAAAAGTACATAAAGGGAATATGTAGTCCAGACTCTGGACCATCAGATATTAAAGTGAGTTTAAGTTTTACTCTTAGCCCAAAGAAAAATAATTTCGTTGATATTCCACCTTTTAAGACTAAAGTGACATTGTTTTGAATTGACTTTATATTAATTCCATTAATACAAATAAAAATGAAACAATTTCACTAATGAAGGTCTATGTTTTACAAATGTATAACTCTTTTAAACTAAACAAAACCAATTCTACATTATCAAAAACATACCTTCAGAATACACACAGCGACAAAAGACTTTTGTGGCAAACTTACGTAGGAATGAAACACAATTTTATGCATCACTACTCTCTTAAAATAATGTAGAACTGATTATATTTAGTTTAAAATGATTAATAAATTATTGCAACATAGAAATACATCTGAATAGTTGTGTCATTTGTATTTGTATTTATGGAATTATTATCAAGTCAACCAAAAAACAAATGTATTTTCTTTGGACTAAGACTTAAAACTGAACCCATTTTAAGATGTGATGGTCTAAAATATAGACTCCATGTTTTCTTTATGGGTTTTTGGTCAATTAAAAATGTCAAAAACTCCAAAAACATATGCCTTGTAGGAGATGATTGGTATTAGTATCAAAAAAATTAAAGCAAAAAGTATTGGCATCATACTCATTTGAAAAAGTTTGGTATCTCCTATCACTACTGAGTGTTTGTGAAAGAAAAAGAAAGTGTGTGCAAAATAGAGAGAAAGAGGGTGAGGGTTTGATGTACGCGAGTCCGGGCGGGTGCAGATTTGACAATAGAAAATTTGCGGGTAGCAGGTCAGGTTGCTTTTCCCAAGACCTGCAGGTCCAGGCTGAAATACAATGGACCAGTGTTGGACCTGAGCCTCTCATGTCTCTAAGGCTTTCCTAAATCATACTCTGCCATTTTAAATCTAACTCACAATGAATGGGGCAATAATTTAGAAAATTATCATCATGCTGTTTAAGACATCACACTACAATCTGTACAGAAAACTTGCTTATTGAGGGAATGAATCAAATGAGAAATGAGCTCATTTTCTCTTGGACATTTGCAAAATTGCTTTTCTTGTTGCAACCAATTCAGTTCCTCCCTGATTCATTAATAACTTTAATATTAAAGCCTATTTATATCAGGAGGTTGTGGACCATAGCCATGCGAAAAAATGGAATACTAAGAGCCTAACAATGACTAAAAAAGAGATAATAAACCACTAATGTGCATGCTAATACCTGCAGGGTAAATCTTAAAAAATTGCACAAATTTACAAACAAATCTGGTTTCACATGATGCAAAATGCAGTTTCCCTGTCGCACTAATTAGACTAATGTCTTCATATTAATGTGAGAATTATCCTGGGATTAAAATGCTACGAGCTGCACCTTTAATGGTGCCATTAGGAGAGCGTTTTTGTCTCTGCCTCTTGTGGATAATCCAATCACCCCTTTTTAAGAGAGCGTATAAACACATTCATGAAGAAGAGGGTGACAGGCACGGCGACATGACCCTTGGAGGGTTTACCTATCCAACACAGCGGTGCCTCTTATCTCACCATTAAGACAGAACGCTGCTCTCTGCTTGTGTGAAACCAGTTAACGCAACCTGTCTGCAGTTATCTGTGAGCAAACAACCAGAGACACGACAGCTTTGGTTGGCACTCCATCAAAGGAGAGGAGAACATACAGGAGGCAGGGAGGAAGTTAATCACAAAATAACAGCAGATGAACCCAGAAAAGAAATAAATAAATAAAAACATGCAGAGAGAAACAAACACCCAGCTGGTGTTTTGTGTTTTTCTTTTGTCTCTGTGGTGGATTGTTGGTGAATCAGGGGGAAAAGTGAGACACGATATAACCCAAAACCCCAAACAAACAGAGCTCAACAGTGACAGACACCTTTGTTGGCGGCTTTGGTCTCGGATGGGAATCTCGCCGTTCAGCTTCTCCACGGACATCTTGATCAGAAAACCTTTATGTGAGTATTTCTAATCAAAGAATCCAGTCAAACAGCTACCTGCATATTTGTGACTGTCAAAAATGTAATTAAACCCAAAAAAGCACTGAAAACAGAGAAAAAAGTCAAAGGTAAATGACTGTCTAAAGATTTGTCTTGAGTGAAGGAACTACACCTCCCATAATACATTGCAATTCCCTTAATAGAGTGGTGCAGGAATGAGTCCAAAAACTCTGAAATGAGTTAACTCTTCTTGGTTTCCAAGGCTGAAAGTAAATGTGATTTAGAATACCTGTTTCTGATTAATACCTGAAATAAGATTCTTGATAAACACAAGCATACGAGATTTTAAAACTTAATTAAAAATAATAAAATACATCTGATGTTGCCCTACTTTGAATTTTAAAGTGTTATTGTGTTTTGAAAGAAAGGTTGCTAACAAGGACTACAAGTATCATTTTTTTAAATAATCAATAATGCATACACCACTGACACCCATGAAGGACACACTTGATCAATTCATTGGATTAGGAGGAAATTCTCAAACTAGGGTCATACTGGAAATACTGTAACTGCAAACCTTAAGTCAAACTGCCATGCTGTAGCCCCATGTTAGCTAAATAATAGATTTTTACTGTCATTGATTAGCTTTAAAACATGACAGCTAGATTATTTTGTTAAAATCATCAGCAATGATCCAAGAGCACAGTGAATAATCCCATAGGCCTCGAGCCATGAGAAGCAGCCCAATGCTAACTCCCCTATGGCCTCCAAAAATACGTCATCCATGCACCACTCTTCTTCTTGTGAGTGGTCACTTTTCAACTTACAGTAAGCACATGAGCCCTCTCTCTACAAACTCTGATTACAAAAAGATGGGACACTGTAAAATGAAGATAAAAATAGAACAGCAGAATTTCTGGACCCCTATGCAGTCAGGATATTTAGAATTTAAACTGATAAACCTCCAACACACTCTGCCGGGGCAGTGGCAAGAAAAGACTGGGAAAGTTGTAGAATGCTAAAAAAAACAGATTTTTGTGAGCCGATTAGGCAGCAACTTCTGAAAAAGGAGGTCTATGTGGAAGTGTCATAAGCTGTTGTTCCTCAAGCGTCCACTTGTGGTTGGCTGCAGGAACCCTGGAGATGTTATGATTGTGCCTGTTTAAAAAAACTGCCTTAGTCTAAAGCTGTAATACATCTATGAGCTCCTGGGGTACATTTTTATATAGCACTCTATTTAATATTATTGAGGATTTCTGGTTTTGGAATAAGGGGCATGAATTACATGGCTACACGTCCGTTATATAACTTAAAAATTTATACACACACTTTCTGAATTAGTTGCCTTTAACTGATTTCTGAAAGTTGGGGAAGTAGCAAGAAAAGACTGGGAAAGTTGTAGAATGCAAAAAAGACATCTATTTTTGTTGGTCAAACAGGCGGCAACTTTCAGGGCTGAAAAAGGAGGCCCATGCGGAAGTGTCAAAACCTGTTGTTCCTCAAGTGTCCACTTGAGGCTGTCTGCAGGAACCCTGGAGATGTTATGATTGTGTGCGGGAAAAAGACCATTTTGAATGGTCTAAATTAACATTTTTACAGCCTGGTTCAAAAGACAGCTTCAGTCTAAAGCTCTTGATCTAAGTGCTCTCACTGTAAGAAGGGTGAAATTTTTTGGATGAAGTATTTTTGTAGGTCAACATGGAAGTTAGCATCATGCTAATCCCTTGACTGCAAGCCCACCAAAAGCCTGTGGTATTTTTCACTGTTTTGGGTCATTGCTGATAATCAGACCTGCTGTGAACAAAAAAATATTAAACTGACATGTTCTGTTCTTTGTGATAATCTTAACAAATAAAACAACTTTTCACAATACAATGTTTTAAGCTTAAATGTAATCAAAGAGAGTGAAAAGCTGTTAGTAAGCTACCATGAAACTACAACATGGCGGTTCAACTTGGAAGCAGCAACAGTAATTTGAATGTATAACATCTTACTGTGACCTCTTGTTTGAGAGTGACATGATCAAGTTGTGGCAATAGTGTGGGAATAACTGATTATTTGAAAACGATAAGAAATGCTTGCTGTCAAGTCCATGCCCATTTTTGTAGTCTTTGTAGTCTTTGTAACAACATAGGAAACATTTCATTATTTCCCATTAAACACTGAAATCTTACCATGAACTTTACTTCAGACACTTATCTGAAACTGGTACTGTTAACCCTATTTACTTAGGGGGGTTGGGAACTGGGACATGCTAAATGCTAACTCATATCTGACTCTTTCCTGCACCTTTCTCATGGCAGGGGTTGAAAGGAACAAAGTAGATTAACGAGGGGTGCGAAACGATATTTGACACTCTGAAGAAAATGAAAAGAAGAAGAATCGGCTCTAATGGGTCAACAATACTGCAAAGTAACAACAGCCATACTACATGCTACTTAAAAATAGGCTGTATATTGTAGTTGGCCTATGAATTTGGAAAAACTTCCTCCTCAGGAATATTTACCATCGGGTAGCTCATAGTGAGCATTCCTTGGACTTCATGGCTATTAATCAAATGCTATATGAGGAAAATGAAGCAGATTTTGACTTCCACACTGTTGAGCTCCAAGGGTTAAAAATCCTCTTAATGGATGTATATGCTCAGAGGACCCTTGTCCCCTCTCCACGTGGCCTGCAGACAATGGGAACAGGATGATCAATGCAAACATGAGCCCAGCAGCAGCAGCAAGTCTCCTGATAGACCAACTCCCTCCCTCCCCTCCTCCCATCTTGTCTCCGTCCCCAAAAATAAACCAAAACCAAAGACAAAGTCACAGTCATATGAGGTTTAAATGAAGTGACATCTGGTTCTTTTTTTGGAAGCACGTCTTTTTCAAAGTATCTAAATACAGCAACATCTAAGATCCCTGATTAGTAATGTGTCCTTTATTACATGTCATGGCTGCTACTTCTGAAGCCACCACTCGGAGTTCTTTTATTGCAAAGAACGATGATATCGAGCCAAAGGGAACTCCAGGTGACACAGAGGGCGGACTGAAGCTAAGCTAAGCACATTTATCTCCATGGAAAAAAGGGCAAAGTGAGGAGTTAGCCAGAGATGCTAACAGAAGTCTTAGCTACAAAGGTGAGGATCCATGAGCCACAATATCTAGAAGAGTTCAGGGAGGTGGTGCGTGTTGGGAGAGGTGCGGGAGGGGGGTTCGGCCAAAGTGGCGGAGGGCCCGGACATCTCACAGGATGGAGGGGATGGGGGAGCGGGAGCGCCGCAGTGGGCACGGTGATCCGTACGGCGAGGTCACAGGCGACAATCTCAGGGTGTTACCTGGCCACGCCCGCTATGTTGTTTAAGCTCCGGGATTTCTCATAGCCTTCAGATGAGGGAGGGGCGACAGAGAGGTGGAGGTTGAGGTGGAGGTGGTTTTGGTGGTGGTGCAGGAACAGGACATGAACACACACAGGCAGGCAGGCAACGATCCGAGTCCGAGCCAGCCGAGTCAACCGAGACAAGACAGGAGACAGGAGTGAGACAGAGCAGCAGAATCAAACTGTTCGCCCAGAGCATGCACTGCACATCTCAGATCAGACACTGTCAGAGAACAGCAGAGGTTACAACAGAGGGTCTTATGAGGAGAAATGACCTGATTGGCTGAGTTAATCTTCAGTGGGTGGAGCTAAAAACACTCTCTGAAGTTGTGTCCCATCTAGAGTAAAAACTTAATGAGAAATGGAGGCACTGTGTTGCTCAAATTTAATATTATTTATTTATTCATTTTAACCCTCTTAATATGTTTTATTTCTCAATCTCAGCTCAGATTTATTGTTGGGAATTTTATTCTCTGTTCATCAATTTTCTTTCCACTATCTTACTTCAGTACATTTTATCTCATTTTTACCACATTATTATTTAATTTCTTTTAATTTACCTATTTCTCTATTTTCCTATAGTATATTTATTTATTTACTTTAATCAAATTTCTTATCATGATTTTTTATTGTCATTTTAGTCTTAGCTCCAGTGTTTCCTCATTTTTAATTCAAGATGGCATTCCCTCAGTCCTCTAATTCTTTTTTCTGTTAGGATCTCTTCCTCATGTCTTTGTATTTGTGTGTGTAACTGAGTGTGTGTGCTGTATGTGGATTGCGAGGGTGGGGGTGGGGTTGTATTTTCATTGTATTCAATTTTCTACTTTTTATTAATTTTAATTTATCTCATGTCTTCGTTTTTATGTAAAGCACTTTGTGCCACAAAACTTTGTATAAAAAGTGCAATACAAATAAAGTTTGATTGATTGATTGAACTAACAGTAAAAAAGGATGATTCTGTGAGAGGAGTCAGCATGTGGAGAGATTTTAATTCTACTAAACTTGGGGGGAATATATATTCTTATATTCTTACATTCTTTTCTGCGCCAGACTGAAGAAAAACAAACAAGCAAAAATAAACATTATTCAGGAGTATTTTAACATTTTATTATTAATCTTACTATCCAAAATTTGATTCTATGCAACAGATTTTGCAGACAGTGCTGAAAGTAAAGTAAACTTATCAGAAAAACTACTAAGATTTGACATTTTTAAGCACCTAAAGGATTTTTTTCTGCTGTGGAAGTCTTTTCATGAATATTTTTACATCAGCATAATGCCATGATAATACAAAATATCTATGATAGGCAAATATCAGCCAACATATCAGCCAGCGAGGCTCAACCTGAAGCTTAATTCCCCACAGCTTATCTTTATTATCACAGAATTACTCTTAGAATAAGTGCTAATTCATCTCAAACTGAGCCAAGTTGTGCAGGAATTGAAGCAGCAGAGTTAAAAATAGCAGATCATTCTGGCTGTGGCTTTTGAACAGCAGATTTCTATCATCATTCAGGCTGTAATTACAAGCAGCTGAGCAAGAAAAAAAAAAATCTACATCAGCTTTTCTGGTTGTAAGAGTGAGTCAAGCTCTGACTCACACATCATTCAACGAAAACATCAAAGAACCGGCAAGTGGCTGAAAGGCAAAAATGGCTGACAGGAACGTTCACATTAAATCCATGTAATTATTATTCAGTCATTGGGTTTCTCTTAATGGGCAGTTATACCATTAATATGTTTCTTTTACTGGACTGGTTTGCATATTAAGTGCTCTTTAGAACAGCTGAATAGAGATTGACACAAAATCTTGGCCTTTCCTGCTGATAAATAAAAAAATCTCAATAATGGGAAATATTTGAAAGAAGAAAGAGTTTTAGGGGCAAATTTTAGTTTTTGTATCCATATTCCCCAGTCCCTTGTTCACATTTTAAAGTAAAATATCTGACAGTAAAGTTGAAACTTTATATTGATGGTACTAAAATCCACAGAGACGTCATTTTGGCTTTTTCTTAAAGTGTTAAAATTAAAATATAAAAATATACGTCTTCATCTTTTCTGCCTGGCTATTAGATTAAAGCTTAAAATGTGCACTGGCAATATTCAAGCCAGTAGAAACACTGCATTATTTGGAAAATCAACCATATTTTCACATTTAAATATACACTCTCAGGCCACTTTATTAGGTACTCCTTCATATTACCAGGTTGTAGCACCAATTTGACAAGGTGCTGGAAACATTCCTCTGATATTTTGCTCCATATTGACACGACAGCATCACACAGCTGCTATTAATCCATGATGAGAACCTCCTGCTCCACCACATCCCAAATGTGCTCTATTGGATTTAGATATGGTGATTGTGGAGGCCACTGGAGTACAGTGAACTTATGTCATGGTGAAGAAATTAGTTTGAGATGATCTGAGCTTTGGTGTTATTCTGCTGGAAGTCTCCATCAGAAGATAGTCCACGGTGGTCATTAAGGGATAGACATGGTCAGCTGTGGGGTTTAAAACATGCTCAGGTGGCACTGAAGGGGCCAAGAAAATAGCCTCCACGCTACACCACCAAAAACACCTTCAGGGGAAAAAAATGCAGAGAGAGCATGTAGAGAGGTCTTGCATCCACAGACCAGCCAAACAGTTAGTATCGGATAGTAAAGGACTATTTTCTCCCCTCTCCCTTTTTTTGCCCAAACAACCTACAATTGGCTCACCAATAGCATCAGTAACCACCCACACCTGTCTTTTTTCTGTTGTCATCTTAATTTGTATTTGCTTTGGCCAAAAGTGACATGTATGGGCGGTGCGACTGTGTTTGCCTAAAAGCATTATTCAACTTTCATGTGCACTCACTAAAGGCTGGAGAACTGGAAAAAATAATAATTTTCCTGGAGACGCTTTTCATTGCGGGATTGGCCCCTCAGTTTGTTGTATTTAGCTGACAGGAGTGGCACCCAGTGTGGTCCCTCTGCTGCTATAACCCGTTTGCTTCAACATTTGATGCTCTGTGTGTTCAGAAACTGTCTTTCGGAGACCTTGGTTGAAAGTAGTGGTTGTCTGAGTCAGTGTTGCCTTTCTATCACCTCGAACCTTCTCTAGCATCAACAAAGCATTGTGGCCTGGACAGTGTCATTAACTGGGTATTTTCTCTCTTTCTGATCATTCTCTACACCAGTGCTTTTCAAACTAAATTTGTCCAAGAGACACCTTAAGCCAAGCCAGAATCTCAAGGTAAACCAAATTCATATTCACGCATAGTCACTCTAACATATCAGTCTTTTCTATGATTTGTTGTTTCCAATTGCCTGATAGAATATGACATACAACAGTATTTCTAATGAAATGTTATTCACTAAGCAATCCAGTATTCACAGTCATAAAACATTATAAACTCATTCATCAATTGTTGGATTTATTGTATTTTAAAAATATGGTTGTACAAATGCCCAAGGCACACCAAGACTTGCCAGCAAATCTTCAGATCCTCGAGGATCTGGTGTCCTTAGGGGCAATTTGGAACTGAATGATTCATAATATTAAAATGGGAACTCTCTGGTTGCTTTTTTATGGCTGACTTAAGATCCGCCTTTTTAATCTGGCTTTTAATTTTGTTTGATTCAATAGTACTAGTTGTCAGTTTTATGCTTCGTCTTTCGTTTAAATTATTCTTTTTTAGTGCTTTGTTCTATTTTTTGCTGATCTTATTTTATTTTTAACCATTTTATTGTGTTTTTACCCATTTAATTTTACTTTTTTATTTTAATAGTGCATTTTTCCTGAAAATTGTATTCATTTAACTGTACTTTTGGTCATCATTTCACTGCTTTTCATCCATCCTGCCTGTTTTAGTCCACAGCAGTTCATTTCTGTTCTTATTTCCTGTCTGTCTTTCCTTTTTGGGCTGCATTTATGTATGAAAAGTGCTTTATAAATACAACTGAGCTTAATGTGCCTTTGTAAACCAATTTGAGAACCACTTCTCTAAACTTTGGATATCAGCAGTTTCTAAAATAATCAGACCAGCCCGTCTGGCACTGACAACCACATTCACAGTCACTTAAATCACTTTTTTTCTATTCTGATGCTCAGTTTGAACTTCAGCAGGTCATCTTGAACATGTCTATGTGCCTAAATGCATTTAGTTCTGCCACGTAATTGGCTGATAAGCTATTTGGGTTAATGAGCAGCTGAATGGGAGTATCTGATAAAGGCTGTGAGTGTATGTTTGTTACAAAAGCACTTTTATTCCAGTAGCACGCAGTCCTTGCAGTGACAGACATTCATCAACCAGTGGATGAAATCCTTTTGGTTCAAACTATTCTATCAATGACAGTCTCCTCAAATCTTAATAAATGTACATTTCAGACAGATAATTGCTCACTTACTCCACCCAAAAACTCGGCCAGTCAGATCGTTTCATTCTTACAAAATGCTTCCATCATTAAAATGTCAGCCTGCCAGAGATAAGTTTAGGGAGCAGTTTGATAGAAGACGGTTCATTTTTTAAAAGGAATTAAAAGAAAATCAGACTAAACCAGTTCAGACATTCATATTAAAGCATCATTATTAGCTATGCTTATCAAATAAATTGTAAATTCCAGACAAAATGAATGTTTAAATGACTTGTTTTCATTGAATCACTTACTCAGAATTATCACATCCATCATCACACACATTAAGACCACTAACATGCACATTATATATCAACTATAACAGGCTGTAGCTTGCATACCAATGAAAATGTTGATGATTACAAAGACCTTCCTCATTAATACATCATTTCTTTGCATAGATTCACACTTTCAAACATTTCAGACTTATAGAAATGCAGCATGTGATGCTTGCCAGCAAAATCAGCAGTCAGTCACTCGGTGCAAAGTAAACAAGCAAAGCCAAAGCAGGCAGATCATTAACGGAGCATGCCAATCAGCTGGCGTACACACTGATGAGGAACAGCAAATGGAAACGTGGCCTCATTACCATTCTGCATATGGGGGCCGTTTGTTTCAGCGGGAGGGTGTAAATTAGACGGCGGCGGTTTCAGAACCAGCTGAGCAGCCGAACAAAGGGCAGCTTGGTCCACGTAAACAGGTAGCAGGGACGAGGAAGGGGAGCTTGTTTTATGAATTAGCAGGAAATGTAGCTGCAGTGATGACACAGCTGCTCGGACATGTAAGAGGTTGTCTGCTGTGAGGAAAACCACCAAGATGAGCTCCATGGGGATCTGGGGCATCTGTTAGACCTGCTGATCTATTTTAACACTGCTCTGGAAAACCATTGAGGTGGTGGTTTCCTTACATCACGCTCAGGGCTGGAAGTCTGAGTTGTGACCCAATTCAGTGGTTGCAACTTCGCAGCGCAATTGCATATCAGCAGCTCCTTGAATCCAGCTGGCATATGGATCCTCCTAACCTTTGGCCAATGATGACCCTAATCTCTGGATTCTAACATACAAATTAAAATGATCCGGTTTTCATTTAACCATTTGAGTAATTCACTGTAAATGGATACAACTCAATCACATACCTACCAATAATAATGTAAAAAAAAGGGTCTGAAACTTATTTTTCAGATAACAGGTTTGATAATATTATGTTTGTTATGCTAACTGGTTCTGATGCAGCAGAGTCGCAAAATGGTAATGATAAATCAGTCGTAAAGGAATGTTAGCTCATATTGTGCAATTATCAACTGCCCACACTGTACGAGTGAGTATACATCCCAGTTCCATAGAAGCTGGGACATTGTGTAAAACATAAATAAAAACAGAATACAATGATTAAATCCTTATCAAACTATATTCAACTGAACACACTACAAGGGCAAGATCTTTACTGTTGTGTTTTTTTTTGTTTTTTGATTTTTTTTTGCAAATGTTCACTCATTTTGAATCTGATGCCTGCAACACTTCCACGAAAGCTGGGACAGGGGCATTCTTACCACTGTGTAACAACACTCAGTACACTTTTGTGAATTGAGCACATTAATTGTTGGAGCTTTGTAGGTGAAATTCTTTCCCATTCTTGCTTGATGAACAACTTCAGTTGCTCAACAGTCTCCATTGTGGTATTTTTCATTCAAAATGCTCCACACATTCTCAGTGTAAGACAGATCTGGACTGCAGCAGGTCAGTCTTTTACTCTGAAGCCACGCTGTTGTAACACGAGCAGAATGTGTCTTCATTGTCTTGCTGAAATAAGCAGGGACATCCCTGAAAAAGATGGATGGCAGCATGTGTTGCTCTAAAACCTGTTTGTACCTTTCAGCATTAATGGTTCCTTCACAGATGTGCAGGCTACCCATGCCATGGGCAGTAACAACCCCCCAACACCATCATAGATGCTGTCTTTTGACCTTTGCTCTGACAACAGTCCAGATGGTCCTTTTCCTCTTTAGCCCAGAGGACACCATGTCCATGATGTCCAAAAACAGTCTGAAATGTGGACTCAGACCGCAGCAGACTTTTCCACTTTGCCTCAGTCCATCTCAGATGAGCTCGGGCTCAGAGAAGCTGGCGGTGTTTTTGGGTGTTGTTGATGTTTGGCTTTGTCTTTGCATGGTAGAGTTTGACCTTGATCTTGTTAGATGTAGAAATGAACTGTGTTAACTGACAATGGTTTTCTGAAGTGTTCCTGAGCCCACATGGTGATATCCTTTACAGAATGATGTTGGTTTATAATGCAGTGTTGCCAGAGGAATCAAAGGTCACAGGCATTCAGTGTTGGTTTTTGGCTTTGCTGCTTATGTGCAGAGATTTCTCTGGATTCTCTAAATGCAAATAATTTTATTCTGCTACCATTTACCTTTACACAAATTTTAAACTTATCTGGCCTTGGATTTTGTAGTTAACAGTTAACAGTTGCCAGATTCTTGATGCTTGTCCAAATAAACAACTTTAAAACGAACCACTTTGACACAATTCAACCATTTCATCTTCCAACCCTTAGAGTGATGTCAGTGTTGTAGTCGAGTCACCAAAGCTCAAGTCCGAGTCGAGTCCGAGTCCTCAGTGTTTGAGTCTGAGTCACCAAAAAAAGCAGTTCGAGTCGAGTCCGAGTCATCAAAAAGAAAATCTGAGTCGAGTCTGATTCGAGTCCTCTCCCCTGAGTCGAGTCCAGGTCGAGTCCTCAGTACCTTAGCCCAAGTACTATAAAAGTTCCCCAAGCCTAAGTCTGAGTCTTCAATATTGAGTCTTAGCCAAGAGGCTGGATGCTCTTTAGCTCTCCACTTTTGCAAAGCCTGAGAAATGACATGCAAATTAAAAATGTCTTCTGTTTGATACCACCTACAGGCCGCTGGTGGAACAGCAGGCGGCCACCATCAGGACTGTAAAGGTTTGGTCTAAGGACTCAGAAGAGGTGCTGCAGGGTCGCTTCAATGTCACTGACTGGGATCTTTTTAAAGAGGACTATGATGACATTGAAGGCCTCTCTCATTGCATCACAGACTACATCCGTTTCTGTGAGGACAACATTTTCCAAAGCAAAAAGATCCTCTGCTTCCCAAACAATAAACCCTGGATTAATAAGGACATTAAAGGCCTTCTCAACAAGAAGAAGAGGGCCTCCATTTCTAAGGACCGGGACGGGCTCAGGGCTGTCCAGAAGGAGCTGAAGAAGAAGCTGAAGGAGGCCAAGAACAGCTACAGGGAGAAGATCGAGGTCAAGATGGGGCAGGAAAACTCCAGAGAGCTGTGGTGTGGGATGAAACAGATGACAGGTTTAAACAGACCTGCACCGAGAGCTGAGGGAGACCCAGAGTTTGCTTCTGAGCTGAACCTATTCTTTAATAGGTTCGACACAACCCCCACCCCAGTGAGCTCAGAGAATGGATCTGGGTCTTCAACCCCCACCCCAGCCCCCACTCACAACTCTGCAGGAGACTCTGCCCTCCTCCCTGGCACATCTTCATCCCCCTCCCCTAGCTTGCCAGTGGCTCCAAAAGACAGCCGCCCCTCTCCCCCCCACCTACTCCCCCTGGACACCAACCTCACCCAGCACCCCTCCCTCTCTCCCTGCCTCACACTCACGTCCAGCCAGGTACAGAGGGAGCTCTCCAAACTCCGCACCAACAAAGCCAGTGGGCCAGACAACATCAGCCTCAGGGTCCTCAGGGTGTGTGCCAGGCAGCTCGCTGGAGTCCTTCAGCACCTCTTTAACCTCTCCCTGAGGTTGATGAAGGTGCCCAACCTGTGGAAGACCTCCTGCATCGTCCTGGTACCAAAAAAAGGACGTCCCAGTGCTCTCAATGACTACAGACCTGTGGCACTGACGTCACATGTCATGAAGACCTTTGAGAGGCTGGTTCTTCAGCAACTGAGGACTCTGCTCACTGCTTTCCAGGATCCCCTGCAGTTTGCATACCAGCAGCACATCGGCTTGGAGGATGCCATTATCTTCCTCACCCACAGGGCCCTGTCACACCTGAAGAGGCCAGGGGGCACTGTGAGAGTCATGTTCTTTGACTTCTCTAGTGCCTTCAACACCATCAGGCCCTGCCTCCTGGGGGAAAAGCTGCTGGACATTCAACTGCACCCCGACACCACAGACTGGATACTGGACTACCTCACAGGCCGGCTGCAGTACATCAGGCTGGATGGCTGTGCCTCTGAGGTGGTTACAAGCAACACCGGAGTACCCCAAGGAACTGTTCTGGAGCCCTTCCTCTTCAACCCTCTTCACTTCAGACTTCCTGTTGAACTCTGGTTCCTGTCACCTCCAGAAGTTTTCCGATGACTCCTCCATTGTGAGATGTATCACCAACGACGACGAGGGGGAGTACAGAGGACTGATCGAGAGCTTTGTCACATGGTGTGACAGCAACAACCTGAAGCTCAACATCAGCAAGACCAAGGAGGTGGTGGTGGACTACCGGAGGAACAGGAGGTCCCCTGCCCCCATCATCATCCAGGGGGAGGAAGTGGAGAGGGTGGATTCGTACCTCGGGGTCCACATTAACGATAAACTGGACCGGTCACACAACACAGACGCCCTCTTCAGGAAAGGACAGAGCAGGCTGTTCTTCCTGAGGAGACTCAGGCCGTTTGGCGACTGCAGCAGGCTCCTGAAGACCTTCTACCAGTCTGTGGTGGCCAGCGCACTCTTCTTTGCTGTAGTGTGCTGGTGGGGCGGCATCAAGATTGGTGAGGTCAACAGGCTCAACAAACTGGTGAAGAAGGCCCGTTCTGTGTTGGGCCTTCAATTGGACAATCCAGAGACTGTGGCTGAGAGGAGGATCAAGGACAAAATCATGTCGATCCTGGACAACCCCTCTTACCCTCTCCACGACTAGCTGTGGGACATGGGCAGCTCTTTCAGCCAACGCATCATCCCCCCAGAAGCAGAGCAGATAGGTTCCTTGTGCCCACCGCCATCAGACTTTACAACAGCGGTGGAGGCCACAGTATGTCACTGCACTGACCCCCCCCCCCCCCCGAAACAGCAATTCCTTTTGGACTGTACTCAAGCAACATGACACTGGACTGCACTTTAATATATTTACAGTAATCCTCCAAATGCTCCAAACCAGCTCTATCCATATTGTTAACTTAACTAATGCACCTTATTGATTCATATCCCTGATCACGGTTTACTACTCACAATTACTCTAGGTAAATAATTTGCACTGTTACTGTATGGTCAATAACTGCTGTTACATTTCACATTGTCACTTTTATATCACTGTCACTTTATCTTTACTGTACTGCACAGGAGGCTCAGTTGTCCTGAATGACACTTACTGTGTTAAATTAGTATTTTAGTTTGTTAGTTAATTTTGATAATTGAACGTCACTGACTCTGTTAATTTAGCATTTTAGTATGTTAGTTAATTTGATAATTGTAAATATCTTCTATTCTTTTGATCTCTGTCTTATTCAATGCATGCTACTATCCCTTTTCTTGCCCTGTACTGCTGCAATACCAGAATTTCCCCTTTGGGGATCAATAAAGAATTATCTTATCTTATTAAGAAAAATAATACAGTTCTCTCCATTTCAACAGAATTTTATTAGCTGTCAGAGGACTGCGAAATTTAAGCAACAAGTGTTGTGAGTTTGCTGTTCTTTATCAAGAATGTATTATCTTCAAATGTTTGAAAAATGTTAAATACACTTAAAATAACATTTCCATGTAAATACATACATAACTATAGCTATATATATGTATATATCTATATCTATCTATCTATTATTATTTATATATATATATAAATATATATATATATAAATATATATATATATATATATATATACATATATGTATATATATATACATACATACATATATGTATATGTGTATGTATGTATATATATATATATATATATATATATATATATATATATATATATATATATATATATATATATATATATATATATATACATATATATATATATATATATATATATATATATATATATATATATATATATATATATATATATATATATATATATATACACACATATATGTATATATGTATATATGTATATGTATATGTACAAAACCCAAAACCAGTGAAGTTGGCACGTTGTGTAAATCGTAAATTAAAACAGAATACAATGATTTCCAAATCCCTTTCAACCTATATTCAATTGAATACACAGCAAAGACAAGATACTTAACGTTCGAAGTGGTAAACTGTGTTATTTTTTGCAAATATTAGATCATTTTGAATTTGATGCCTGCAACATGTTTCAAAAAAGCTGGCACAAGTGGCAAAAAAGACTGAGAAAGTTAAGGAATGCTCATCAAACACTTATTTGGAACATCCCACAGGTGAACAGGCTAATTGAGAACAGGTGGGTGCCATGATTGGGTATAAAAGCAGCTTCCCTGAAATGGTCAGTCATTCACAAACAAGGATGGGGTGAGGGTCACCACTTTGTGAACAAATGCGTGAGCAAATTGTTGAACAGTTTAAGAATAACATTTCTCAACGAGCTATTGCAAGGAATTTAGGGATTTCATCATCTACGGTCTGTAATATCATCAAAAGGTTCAGAGAATCAGGAGAAATTACTGCATGTAAGCGGCAAGGCCGAAAACCAACATTGAATGCCTGTGACCTTCGATCCCTCAGGCGGTACTGCATCAAAAACCGGCATCACTGTGTAAAGGATATCACCACATGGGCTCAGGAACACTTCAGAAAACCACTGTCAGTAACTACAGTTCGTCACTACATCTGTAAGTGCAAGTTTAAACTCTACTATGCAAAGCAAAAGCCATTTATCAACAACACCCAGAAACGCTGCCGGCTTCTCTGGGCCTGAGCTCATCTAAGATGGACTGATGCAAAGTGGAAAAGTGTTCTGTGGTCTGACGAGTCCACATTTCAAACTGTTTTTGGAAAGTGTGGTCGTCGTGTCCTCCGAACCAAAGAGGAAAAGAACCAACCGGACTGTTATAGGCACAAAGTTCAAAAGCCAGCATCTGTGATGGTATGGGGGTGTATTAGTGCCCAAGGCATGGGTAATTTACACATTTGTGAAGGCACCATTAATGCTGAAAGGTACATACAGGTTTTGGAGCAACATACGTTGCCATCCAAGCAACGTCTTTTTCATGGACGGCCCTGCTTATTTCAGCAAGACAATGCCAAGCCACATTCTGCACGTGTTACAACAGCGTGGCTTCGTAATAAAAGAGTGCAGGTACTAGACTGGCCTGCCTGTAGTCCAGACCTGTCCCCCATTGAAAATGTGTGGCGCATTATGAAGCGTAAAATACAACAACAGAGACCGCGGACTGTTGAACAACTTAAGCTGTACGTCAAGCAAGAATGGGAAAGAATTCCACCGGAAAAGCTTCAAAAATTGGTCTCCTCAGTTCCCAAACGTTTACTGAGTGTTGTTAAAAGGAAAGGCGATGTAACACAGTGGTAAAAATGCCCCTGTGCCAACTTTTTTGCAATGTGTTGCTGCCATTAAATTCTAAGTTGATGATTATTTGCAAAAAAAAATAAAGTTTCTCAGTTCGAACATTAAACATCTTGTCTTTGCAGTGTATTCAATTGAATATAAGTTGAAAAGGATTTGCAAATCATTGTATTCTGTTTTTATTTACGATTTACACAACGTGCCAACTTCACTGGTTTTGGGTTTTGTACATGTATATATTTATATATATATATATATATATATATATATTTATATATATATATATATATATATATATATATATATATATATATATATATATATATATATATATATATGTATATATATATAGTCCTCAAATTTATCCATACCCTCCCATTAAAGAAGAAAAAAACAGCTATCACTGAAATAAGTTGAAACTGACAGAAGAAATAATAAATAAAAAATTAATGAAAATCATGACATTGCTTTTGAATTGTGGCTCAACAGAAATATATACTATATTGGGAAAACAGACATGATAGGACCTACAAACTAATATTTTGTTGAATAACCCTTTGAGGCAATCACTGCAATCAAGTGTTTTCTGTAACTCTCAATCAGGCTTCTGCACCTGTTGTTGACAGGTAATTTGGCCCACTGCTCATCAGCAAAGTGCCTTTATTTGTACAGGACAGTGTTATTTGTTTTTGTTTTTCAATTGTTCTTTTCAACCACAATTCAAAAGCAATGTCTGGGCTAAGCCCCGGATCTTCTTCAATCCTAAATCTGCCCCTGTTGATATGAGGACCTTATACCAGAAGAAATAATAAATAAAAAAATAATAAAAATACAAAGGATTCATTGATAAATGAGCTTGAGTCCTCCAAGTCCTCCCCCGAGTCTTAATATAGCCAGAGCCCGAGTCCAAGTCCAAGTCCGAGTCATCAGCGCACGAGTCCGAGTTGAGTCACGAGTCTGACAGATCAGGACTCGAGTCGGACTCGAGTCCGATTCCTGGACTCGAGTCCTACAACACTGAGTGATGTAACAGGAACACTGCCACTGCCTATATTTGAATATGAGCTTCAAGAGTTTTTAATACTAAAGGTTCAAAAAAAGACGTTCTCCCTCATTAAAATGTACCCAAAGTACTTAAATTCAATTGAATCAAACCTTTGGTTAAAGCAGAGGCTTTTTTATGCTGTGATAGCTGTGATTTGTCGGCTATAGAGGGTAAAGTCGTTCTAATAACACTGAGAGCAGGACGTTTAGATTAACTTCTGATAGAGGGCAATTATCCCAGGCTTAAAGCTTCTACATTACAGTGCAGATGAAGTTGACTCTGCCTCAAGAAGCTGCAGATAAAATGGAGGATTTAATCTAACAAACAGGCTCTGGGCCCCACACAGTCTAAATATTATTATTGTGTGGTCAAGAAGAGACTGATAGTGGTTTTACCGCAGGGACTGATGTGCCGAATGAGCTGACATATCTATATATTCTAGATCATGACCTTTTTCAGCCTTTGAAATCATAAAGAGCAGAAATGAGGCTTTCAGACATCATGATGACCTTTAGTTTGGGTCAAAGTGTTGTGAAGGTGGAGTCTTTCTGAGTCTGACCTTTGCGCCGAGGCAGCAATACAAGACTGAAGGCTATGAGTAACAGGGAGATAATGTCGACAAAATATGAAGACAAATTAAGGTTTTAATATTTGTGATTTATGAACAATAAGGACTGTTTTAAAAGGCAATAATCTTCTTTACTGATAAATATAAAAACATACATTAATTCCAATGAAGTTGGGACATTGTTTTAAATGTAAATAAAAGCCATTCTATTTCAAATGAAAACACAACAAATGCAAGATATTTTATATTCAAACTGATACATTTCAGTGTTTTTTGCAAATAGTCACTCACTTTGAATTTGATGCCTGAAATATATTCCAATAAAGCTGAGACCAGGTCAGCAAGGACTGGGAAAGTTGGAGAATGCTCAAAAAACACCTGTTTGGAACATTCTACAGGTGAACAGGTTAGGAAAGGCTCAGTCAGTTGTTCTCAAGCAAGGATGGGGTGAGGTTCAACACTTTGTGAACAAATGTGTGAGCACACAGTCCAACAGTTTAAAAACATTTCTCAACATACGATTACAAGGAATTTATGAACCTCACCTCCTACAGTCCATAATGTCCTCAAAAGGTTCAGAGAAATCTCTGCAAAGAAGCAGCAAGGCCAAAAAGCAACACTGACTGCCTGTGACCTCAGACCCCTGAGACAGCACTGGATCAAAAACTAGCATCATTATGTACAGGATATCACCACGTGGGCTCAGGAACACTTCAGAAAACCATTGTCAGTTAACACAGTTCATTTCTACATCTAACAAGGTCAAGGTCAAACTCTACCATGCAAAGACAAAGCCAAACATCAACAACACCCAAAAACACCACCACCTCCTCTGGATCCGAACTCATCTGAGATGGACTGAGGCAAAGTGGAAAAGTCTGCTGCGGTCTGAGTCCACATTTCAGACTGTTTTTGGACATCATGGACGTGGTGTCCTTTGGGCTAAAGAGGAAAAGGACCATCTGGACTGTTATCAGAGCAAAGGTCAAAAGACAGCATCTGTGATGGTGTTGGGGGGTTGTTACTGCCCATGGCATGGGTAGCTTGCACATCTGTGAAGGCATCATTCATGCTGAAAGGTGCAAACAGGTTTTAGAGCAACACATGCTGCCATCCATCTTTTTCAGGGATGTCCCTGCTTATTTCAGCAAGACAATGAAGACACATTCTGCTCGTGTTACAATAGCGTGGCTTTAGAGTAAAAGAGTGCAGGAACTACACTGACCTGCTGCAGTCCAGACCTGTCTCACACTGAAAATGTGTGGAGCATTATGACGCGCAAAATACAACTCAGAGACTGTTGAAAAAATGAAGTCACACATCAAGCAAGAATGGGAAAGAATTCCACCTACAAGCTTCAACAATTAGTGGAGTTAAAATAAAAGGTGCTGTCACAGTGGTAAACATGTGCCTGTCCAAGCTTTTTTGAAACAGGTTGCAGGCATCAAATTCAAAACTAGAAAGCACTCAGAGAGCACAAACTTCCACCAAGGTACGTCACATATTGCTGTTACATTTATAAGCAATAGTTTCAAAATAAATTTACCATCATAATATGATTCCTTGACCCTGAAAACCCACACCTAGCACTCAGAATCATGTTGATATCATTTTAAGTTAGACAGTTACTGAGCAAAAACAATTTGCTAATGGCAGTTATGTGGATCACCACCAAAATCGAATCATTTTTAAGTTTGGCCATTACCAACATCTCCTGAAAATTTCAGCCGTCCAGTAGTTTTTGCGGAATCTTGCTAACAAACAAACAAACAAACAAACAAACATACGCTGGCAAAAACATTACCTCCTTGGTGGAGGGAATGAGTAAATATCTGCAAAAAAACAATGAAGTTTATAAGTTTGAAATTAAATATCTTGTCTTTGTAGTGTATTTATATGGATAGAGCTCGACAAAGATTTGCAAATCATTGTGTTCTGTTTTTATTATTTACTTTTTACACAACGTCCCAACTTCATTGGAATTCATGTGTGCATGCACAGTTTTGTTGCAAATGACTTGTCAGATTATTTAAATGGTTTAATGGATTTAAATCTTATCTTTAACCATTTAAACTCCTCAGAGTTAGAGCTATTTTAAAGTTGAGCTCATGTATCATCACCGTAGGGCCTGGTTCAGTGGTTTGGGAGCTCTGGATGAGCAATGATCCTGCTAACAGCCAAAAACATGGGTTAGGCGTTTATTCAAGTGTTTCCAGGCAACAGGAAAACATGAATAAACTGTAGAGGAAGCAGCAGTTCTGAGTCAGCTGCATGGACACTGTTGATCCTCAGAATTGCCAGAATAGTTGCTGCATGTGTCACGGAGTGTGACAGCAGATCAGCAGGTTACGTTACCTGAGCTGACTAGGCCTGAACAAACTGCCTTCCCCCCTCCACGGATGTCGGGGTCCCGGTCACTATGGATACGGATTCAGCTGATGAGGATTCAGTCTGATGTCTGGGTTTTTAAGATCTGTTCTTAAAGGTTCACTGCAAAAACCTACATACTGTCATGTACATTTCTAGTAATCAATATCTCCTTATACTTCTTAAAGCCACATTTATTTATAGACAAGATAAAAAAAATCACATTTTCGGGACATAACAAGCAAAGAATGAGCCTGTGTACTTGTGATGACTGCAGCAACCTTAATGAGGAAAGATTCTTTAAATAAGGCAAAACCTGTAGGAGCCTCTAATGCGTGTGGCTGCCCCACGGTTGGGGGTCAGTGCTCTCAGGACAGGACCAAAGTCCTGTTAAAAACACTTGGGTTCTAAAATCCAGGCAATTCCAATGAAAAAAATGGAGCACACAAGTCACTACAGACCAGGGGTGTCCAAACTGTGGCCCAGGGTCCAACTGCAGCCTGCAGGCATTTATCAATTGGCCCTCGGCAGTTTCAAGTGCCTAACATTAAAGGGATAGTTCTGGATTTTTCAAGTGGTTGTATGAGGTAGTACAACCTGAACACTGGCCACACAGAGAGTGACCCTTTCACATGATTTTTTCAGTGTATGGCCCTCAAACAAAAAAGTTTAGACTCGTTGCCATAGTCAATAAAGTGACTTGTATGCTTCAGTCAAATACAGTGCTGTATACAAAGCCGTTTGAGCATAAATTTGGTATTGGTGATATGAACCGTAGTTTGGCTCTACTAGTACTCAAATTTGGAGTAAATGTACTCAATTTTGTTTAACAAGTGCGCAAGTAGACTTTACTAGTGAAGCAAAAAGTTTCACTATAGCCTTATTAGTCTTTTATGCTAATGAGGGGGCAGGGAAAAGCAAATTCAGGCTTCTCATTGCCTTTGGTCTACTAGTACCACTAGTGAGATATTTTGAGTTTACCAGCAGTAATAGTGAACCAAAATTTTGTTTTACTTATATGTTTTTGGTGCACTAGTGCCTGTTCTGAGAGCACTGACCCCCATTGTCTATGAGTAGCCAACTTTGTGTTCCTAGTAGTAGTAGTAGTAAAGCTTTGTTTTTACTAGCAACACTTTTTGAGTCTATTAGTACTACTAGTAACAAAAAATTGCTGCATATGGTTGCCTCAGTGTGTTGGTGTGCATGTTGGTCCAGGAATGTGGCTTATATTTAGTCTACTGAGATGTTTTTGACAAGAATTTAGAAAACTCTTGCTACAATATGAGCTTGTAGAGTCAAAGATAGACCATGATTTTACATATTTCAAAGTCTAAATGGCTAATTGGTGACATATTTTGGGATATTGCTTCAGAAAAGCCTCAGCAGCAACAAAGGCTGCAACAAATCCCCAAAACAATTGTGAGCAGGCACTTTATTGAACACTGCATTTAAACTCAGGCATTCACAGCCTCTTAAAGACAGGAGCTTTTTGTTGTTTTCAATAAACAGTTTACTCAAAATTGTTTGTCTCTTACTCCCATGTCTTCTTTTTGCATTTTGAGGATTTACTGGGAACCTTCCTAAGATCCAGTGCCTTACGTAAATTCTTGCAATTTTTCAGCTGGTGTTAAGATTTTGATGGGGAGCGCATGTTGCTGCCATGATGGCCCATTCTGCGGCTGCCTGAAGCAGCTCCAAACCTTTTTGTAGCTTTTAGTCAATGAGAGCCAAATATGCAAAAACAGGACGTCAGTCTAAAAATACATAATCCCATCTAAACTGAAGAAATACTGCTGCATGTGCACTAACTGTTTATTCATAGAATATTAAACACACTGGAAGAAAGTTATTATTGTCACAGAAAATCCCTCTGAGATGAAACCTTACCGACACTTATAAGAGATGACTAATGAGTTCAAATTAATCATTTTTAATGCACAGCAGCAAGCATGAATCTCTAAATGAATCTCCAGCACAAGGAAAAATTACGTTGTTTTTTTAAAAATGTTATCAGTATCTGTTGCTTATATATTTAAATGTATAAACATGATGTTGAGTTTGCACATGTACGTGTAGTTACCTGTTTTCCGGAGCCCTCCGTCTGCAGGGCAGGTGTAGTCACTAGCAGCGAGCAGAAAGCATGTGCCTGTGCTCTGGCGGTCCTGTTCCCGAGTGCTGGACCTCCTCATGGTGACCCTCTCCTCTGGGGACAGGGTCAGGTCACTGCCCCCGCTGCAGTCTGCTGACAGGACTGAGAGAGAAGAAAAGTGATTTCACATCAGTTTATTCAGTCATTTTCACACCTGCAGCTTGGTTTCTTTGTTCTGATTCAGCTGGAAAAAAGCTACAAACTTGCAGATTTTCTTTGGATCGTTCCACATTCTCATGAGAGTATTTTGAAGTGGGCAAAATCACAAAAAAAGGCAGGACTGGTCAGGGTTGCTATGACTACAAGTTGCCCTCAGCATTATGGGAAGGAAGTAAGAAGGCTAAGCTTCAAATTAGTCATTGTTAAATAAAGATCAAAGTCGATTATACAGACAAACATATTTATTAATGTTTGACACAGCTTACGATATGAGTGAAGGCAAACTCAGTGGACAGAGACGAGGGACTTTTAATGCTCACTGGTGTCTTCAGTGGACCACAGAAGACACCAGATAACATGGTATATTATTACACTGTAACAATTTTAGTGTCCACAGAGAGACTGTCAGTGACATGTAAAAGCAGAGAGAACAGGCCTTAGAGAAGGTACGACCTACGACCTCTTGTGCTTGTCTTGGACTTATTCCATTTAAGGTTTTACACAGGCCACATTTCTCTGAGTCCAGACTTTCTGAACTGTATTCGGAAGTGGAAGACAAATGTGATAAATGCCACCCCATAGCAAAGCAAAATTGGAGATGAGATCTCCTTTATGTCACATTTACATCTCCTAGATATAAATAAGCAGTAATCGAGACCAAAGTGGTTTTCTCATTCTTCTCAAAATTCCCTCCTGAGAAATAAGTCTCACAGTGAGCACCATGCGAGTTCTCTAAAGTCTCTCTCAGCTTTCTCTTTTAGAGATCTCAGCTAAGAGAAAAATGAGACATATAGTGCTGCTTTCAAATATGTCTCAATTTGATATCCTTACTTGGAAGCACTATCTCATATCTATCTCAGTGAGAAATATACATGGGTCTGTCTCTCACTGTTCACTGTTTGAGTTCTCAGATTCTCTTCCAGCTGTCTCTTTTCTAGCGTCTCATCAAAGAGAAAAATGAGAGAAGTTCAAGCTCTCAAATGAATCTCAATATGACACATGATTAAACCTCAATCATCTCTCAGTTTATCTCATACTAAAAATTGAGAAAATAATAAATCAATTCAGGCAAATAGATTGTGGGATATATGGTTTATTTTCATAATGTTCAACTTATATAATTTCATGACTTCTTACATGAGTAATCAAACACATTAATTACAATTTGTGCTGTTAATTTCATTAACTTGTTTTCTGACAGTACTGTAGATATGTAAATAAATACATGGTTGTTTTTTGACAAAATTCACAGCAAAGTGCATAAAACAGTAAAAGTGGTCTAAGAAATGTTAACATGGATGTTCTGAATCCCCATACCAAAGTCTATCATATTCTCTCTTTTTGTGCATTCCATGAAGCTCAATTCTTTTATTATACAATTAAAAGGCCACATTGAAAACTGGTGGGGGTAGTCACTGAGAGGACCACCCCATGTACAGGCTGTGTGTTAACTTTGCAACATATATATCTTCAGTGTTGTTAGGATCTCTCTTCTTCCTGTTTAATCTAAAGTTTAGCTTCTCTTGAAAACCTGACTTGGACTTGAGAACAATAACCTTCTTTGAGCCTCAATTGGAACCTCTGTGAAGGACAAGGATATTTCTTCTGATACTGGTACCACAAAACAGATATTCTAATTGTTCACCTTCTAATGACCCAAAGCAATTACTGCAATATTTATGCAATACAATAGGGGATGATGCAGAGGGGATGAAAAACTGTAACTGAACTTCTGAACACTGTTAAAGCATCCAATTAAGCTATCCAGACTACCAGGACAAAGACGATTGAGCATTTTAAGAAATTCACTGAGGGTCTTATCAGTTACTTTATGACAGTTTATATTTGCCATGATGATCAAAAGGCACTTTGCAACAGCTACTGATACATTGTTATATAACAGTTTGTCTATTGTGTCCTTGAAATTCAACTCTTCTGCACAGTCCTCACTCAAACCTTTTTCAAATCCCTCACTGAACATATGTCCATCATCATACCTCCAATCCCCCACATCAGGGAGAGCTTCCTCAAATGATTGAGATGGATCATACTTAGCATTGTCATGTATTTCAGCTGCTAGGCCATCAGGAGGATCTCTGAAGGCTGATCTGAGGGATGGTTCTTCATCGTCTTCGATAGAGTCAACTGATGGAATAGTCCCTTGTGCTACGCTTCCTTGTGCCGGTAATAAAATAAAATAAAAATCATTAAGGGTCAAAAACAGCTTGTCACAATGCAAAACCTATATTGTCTCAGCCTGCATGTTACTTTCTTACACTCAAATGATTTTGTCATAATTTAGCAAGATCTGCTCAGTGACAAAATATACTGTACGTCATTAAACAGACAGAAAGACAGACAGACAGAGGGTGTGTGTACCTGGCAGGTGGTGAGAGGTTTGATTTTCCTGAGTGAGTGTGGTACATCATGCATGGACACCCTGAGGTTGGATGTGCTGCCCCTGAAGTGCAGCATTTTGGGCTCATCCAGGAGGCACGCCCCGTTGTTCCCCTGCTGCTTCCTCCTGACAGAGGAGAGGACACGTATCAATGGTTCACACATTTTTCTGGATCAGGACCCTCTTGCATTTCGCTTAGACTACATTTTTCATCAATTAGCAAAGAACGGATTTCTTGTGAGAAACTTTCTTGCAAGAAATTCAAAAGATAAAAAGAAAATGGAAAAAGAGATAATGTGTAAAACAAGAAGAAAGATGACAGAAATGGAACCCATTATACAAATACAGCTGATGGATGCATATTCCCCTTTTTTCCCCACATCTTGATCACCTTGAAGCAGTTTATGTTTACATCTCTAACTGTGTTTGTGGTAACGCATAACCCACAGTGTTGAATGTAACTCATACACACAATACACAAATAACAATGAGAAGTTGAGGGACCTCATGTGAATAAGTAGCTGGACAGAGTTTGGAAGGATATACAGTATATGATACAGGCTGACAGTGACAGACAATGCCAATAATGAGTGGAATGCCACAGCAGCAAACCAAACATGAGACTGCAGCTACAGGGTGACCTATATTAAAGTACCATGGCTTATGTTATTAACAGCCTCAACTTAAAGGCGAAAGGTTCAAAGTAGGGCTGAAACTAAAAACTATTTGAATAATCAATAAATCAATTATTCTTTACATACAACACACACACACACACACACACACACATACATTTCATAACCTACCTAAACATTGCTGATCAGTCTCCACGTGAACATTGGTGGCTGCTGGGAGGGATGACTGCAGAGAGGAAAAAAGGTATTAAATATCATATCAGCAGCAAGTTTGCTGCAACACAGCTATGTCAGGCTACTCACCAATTGTGCAGTCTTTCCTGGTCATTTATTTGGGTCTTCTTCTTTACCAGTCCTTCTCCATGGTTTTCCGGGTTTTCGTCTGGTCATTTTGACACTCCAATACTATATAAATACAGACACATGTTACTGGAATATACAGTGGAACTTTTTGTGAAAGTAAAATTCTATATAATGATGGAGCATCAAGTGTTTGTTCACTAATAAGGGTTTCCATCAAATCAGGTCTTTAGTTAACAGAAATACATTTTCTAGCAAACCTCAACTTTAATTGTCCCACTTCCATTTTTCCCTGTTAATTTCTCTGTACCATTTTGATTTCCATGAAGAACAGATAAAGTTTCTCTTATCTTATCACTTCCAATTCCACTTAATTATTCTTTATCCTGCATAAATTGTCTCTTCTAATCGGATAAAATTTATATCCCCACCTGAAAATGCAATTACTGTTTACTACAGATCAGGGGGAAACAGGGAGACCATGGTCATTTAACAATCATAGCAATATAAGAAATAATATAGATCTGCTTTATTAATACTAGGCTACAGAACAGTTAAGTATCACAATTCCAAAATCTAAAGTCAAACTCTAAAATAATTATTAACATCATATTCCTAAAGTAGCAAAAGTAATGATTATTGGTGATCAATTTTATCACTTTAATGTACATGTAATTTAATTCATGTGTATTACTAACTCATAAAAATAGCATGATGTATAATATACATGAATTACTACGTAGCAGCATTAAATATAAATTATCAAGAACAAATACACCAGGCTTAGGTGCTTCGTTTTATTTATAACCACAGAATGAATGCCAGAGTTTCAATGTGGTTACAAAGACGTGTGTTTTGTGCCAAACAGTTCCACATGTTTTCTCTTCGACGTGTATTTTCTGTATGTTTTGACCTTTGTAAGAGTATGAAGTCTGTGGGGTCGTAACTATTGATATATTGATAGAGAGAATTGCAATTAATAAAGACTAGATGCTCTGCCTCAGTAGACATGCATGTATTAGGTGTGGGTACCATGGCTAAGTGAATGCGGTCTTTATCTCTGATACGAAACGCGGTAACGTCACTGTAGCTGAAAGAATCCTACCTCATGTGAGTGTACAGGGTCTGTTAATTGGTAAAAGAAGAATTTAAGATAGTACTTACGGTACTTTTAGACGTTATTCTCTACAGAGATGACGTGCTGCTTCTTGCAAACGTAATCGTCAGTCCTGCCCCCAAATGCGCATGCGTGCAATGAGAAGTCCTTTTCATGAACACAAAAATATCCTCCAGAGCAGAGGGGGCGCTGTTCCACCTACTGCCGGATTCCACCCGCCGAAAAACGGAGAAGGAGAAGACGACCGTTACACCAGCGGGAAAAGAGGCCGCCAAGTTCTGGACGTGTCCGTTGGCCCCTGCTGCGGCAAGTCGAGGTAAGAATCGCAAACTATATTAATTTGTCAACTACTAACGTTGTGAAGAGCTGAAAGAAATTATTTTGACATAAGGTGAGACATGTAATGAGATACGTGACTGACATGTCGGCAGCGGTCCCTCTGTTGGAAGGTAGAATTGGGTAATGGCGTCTGTCCAAAAAGTAACTTAGGGTGACCATCAGTCCTCTGTCCGTTTTTTGCCTAGACATGTCCTCCTTTTTGGTTGTAAAGTTATGTCCGGGGGTATTTTATAAAACTTCTAAAAATCTTGTCATCGGGAACAGCGTGATTCAAACTACCGTAACTCCTCGAGTATCCACACTATAAAAATACATTACGGTAAAGGGAGGGAGGTAGTGGAAGTAAACTGACTGAGCTGGAGACCAGAGAGACGACTCAGATACACACATCTGAGTCATTTATCGGTGGTATATCAGTATTTTCTTTGTAAATAATGTAAACATATTGTAAATAATAACATGAGTTTTTTCTTGCCTTTCTTCCATTCTTTTGCCATATTTCTGCCTAGTTAATCTTTTTTTGTCATTGCCTTTTTTATCATAATTTGTATTTTTGATTTAATACATGGCTAAATAATATAAAATAGTTTACGTTTCGTTTTTGTCTTCTCAAAAGTGTTGTACAATTTAGAATTGTTTATTAAGGGGAACCTGTTGAAAATTCAAACTTTTTTTCTTTTGTTGTAATTACACGCTGTTTTAAGCATTTGCAAATATGAGAAATACTTGCAAGAATGCTTTATTTTTACCCAAAAAATGTGCTTAATGTCTTACTCAAAGGGCATTTTCTGTCTTATGCTAATGTTAACCAACGTTATCTGATTATTAATGAATATTAAGATATGTGTCTTAGATGAAGGGTAAGTCAAAATTGTAAAATGAGGAACAACCATGACCACATGTTACTGTATAGTCCTAGCCCAAGAAACAGCCAGATCTGCAAGTTCTCTGTAGGTTAGTGAGCGTGTAGATTGGCTGTTTTCAATAAATGCCCACAGCTATGGAATCTTTCATGGGGATTTCCGGGCAAAAATATTTTCTAACTAGTTCTACAATGCATACCAAACTGGGGTCCCTGAAATTAAAATGGTGGTGGTTTGAGAACCACTGATGTACAGTGCACTTGTGATAACTCTGATTGAAATGTTGATTACACACAGCCAGATGTTTATTTATTTATTCCGTTTCTTTAATTGTTAAATTCTGAGAAATCATGATTTGATTTTTCTTTTGATGAAAAAATTAAGGTCACATCTTGATTCAACTAAAACTTCACTTGGTTGACTGGAGTCCCTCTAGGGCCTTGTTGTAGGCCAACCTCCTATTTTTGCTCTACACTAAACATCTCTGATGAAATAACAGATCAACCAGTTCACAACACACCGTGTTATGGGTCCACATTTTGTAAGCTTGCAGATCTGTAATTTTCTACAAAAGCTTGCACAAGAATAGGGGTTCACAGCCTTAAAATTATTTTAATCTTGGTAATTTTAAAGTTTATGAAACTAACAATCAGTAACAAACTAACAAGACAATTTGGTTTGGTTTTTAATCATTTTGATTCAACTCTTGCCCCCAGAGATATGAAGTGAATTAAGTTAAAATAGTGTCTATTTATATTATACTTAATGATTCTAAATTTATTTTTTCATTAACAGGATGGACAAAAGCAAGTAGTTTCCCACTCAGAAAATGAAGGACCTGCAGAGCTCCCCTCCTCCAAATGAGCAATCTGGTAAGTGTTGAGTTAATACTGTGAACTGATATAGCTCAATATTATAGTGATGTACACTTTATGTTGCAAATAGAGATGGGGAGGGGGTGTAATAATCATAAAATTGTGGTCCAAAGGAGGTCTAAAAATACCAGTCTAAATTGTTATGCCCAAATAAACGTTTTCTCTCTCTCACACACACTCTCTCACACACACTGTATCTCTCACTCTCGCTCTCTCACTCTCTCACACACATTGGCTGTGTTCAAAACCATTCCCTGTCACGGATATAGTGCACTGTATAGTGTGTTCACCATTTTATAGTGTTCGAATTCTCAGCGGTTAATTTCATTCACTATTCAGTGCACTATAAAATACCCACAATGCACAGCAAATGTGAGTGTACATACGATGTACCCTATATTGTACTCCCGTATACCACAATGCAATGTAATCGTGTTTTTCCAGAGGAGAAGAAGAAGAGAAAGATGGCTGCTACAGCACAAATCAGTGCTGCTTTTGTTGATAAATGTATGAAACGTTAAAGTATCTTAACATGTTCGTAGCATAGCTTTTTTACGTCTTTAATGGTTGTAAACAGCTGCAAAATTTGCTACTTATCCTCCTGTGTGTTTGTTAACATGATGCTGGGTGCATCCACCTCTGTCACAGGAGTATCCTGCTCATCTAATGACGCAATGATGTTCAGAAAACTTCAGTGTATTGTCCAAAATCTCGTTCGTTCATTCCCTATGTAGTTCACTATTTGCGGTTTCGGACAGCTACTCTCTCTCACACTTTCACTCTCACACCGTCTCACACTCACACTGTCAATTCAGTTCTCTTTCCCTTACTCACACTCTCTCTTACCCTCTCTCATACTCTCACTCTCTCTGTAACACACTCTCTCAATTCGGTTCTCTTTCCCTTACTCACGCTCTCTCTTACCATCTCTCATACTCTCACTCTCTCTGTAACACACTCTCTCAATTCAGTTCTCTTTCCCTTACTCACACTCTCTCTTACCCTCTCTCATACTCTCACTCTTTCTGTAACACACTCTCTCAATTCAGTTCTCTTCCCCTTACTCACGCTCTCTCTTACCGTGTCTCAAACTCTCACTCTCTCTGTAACACACTCTCTCAATTTAGTTCTCTTTCCCTTACTCACACTCTCTCTTACCCTCTCTCAAACTCTCACTCTCTCTGTAACACACTCTCTCAATTCAGTTCTCTTTCCCTTACTCATGCTCTCTCTTACCCTCTCTCATACTCTCACTCTCTCTGTAACACACTCTCTCAATTCAGTTCTCTTTCCCTTACTCACGCTCTCTCTTACCCTCTCTCACACTCTCACTCTCTCTGTAACACACTCTCTCAATTCAATTCTCTTTCCCTTACTCACGCTCTCTCTTACCCTCTCTCACACTCTCACTCTCTCTGTAACACACTCTCAATTCAATTCTCATTCCCTTACTCACTCTCTCTCGCACTCTCATTTCAATTCTCATTCCCTTACTCACTCTCTCTCAAACTCTCAATTCAATTCTCATTCCCTTACTCACTCTCTCTCACATTCTCAATTCAATTCTCATTCCCTTACTCACGCTCTCTCTCACACTCTCAATTCAATTCTCATTCCCTTACTCACACTCTCTCACACTCTCAATTCAATTCTCTTTCCCTTACTCACTCTCTCTCACACTCTCAATTTAATTCTCATTCCCTTACTCACCCTCTCTCACTCTCTCTAACACTCGCACTCTCAGTTCAATTCTCTTTCCCTTACTCACACTCTCACTCTCTCTCTCTCTGTCACACACTCTGAATTCAATTCTCTCTCCCTCACTCACCCTCTCACTTTCACACACTGTCAGTTCAATTCTCTCACTCTCTCTGTGTCTCAGCCCATGTTGTCAAGGCAGCATCTACCCTCTTTATGTTAATGCTGGTCATTTCAGTTAGTTGTTTGTAGTTATTTGTCATATTGATTCTGATCAGTTTGTGTTCTCAGAAATGTAATTTATGGTTTGATGTCATTTTATGATAGCTCTACCAAAGGGGGCACCACTGGTCCATCACCCTACGGAGGCATTACACCCACCCCCATCACTGTATGGCCACAACACCTCTGGTCCATCTCCCTATGGCAGCCATACAGCCAGCCAATTACCTTATGGCCTCAACACCTCTGGTCCATCACCCAGCGGAGGCCATGCAGCTGGCCCACCAGCTTCTGGGGTCAGTCCACCTGACAGCAGACAAGCAGCTTGCCTGGCACTGGACAGGAGAGATGCAGGCAACTCATCTGACAAGGACAACACCCCATATGGACAGCAGGCAAAAAATGCATGGACACCATGCAATGGATGTAAGGGGGACTTTGAAAGACTCGTACGTGAAACGAGAAGGATCGATGAGGTCATGTCAAGAATAGCAAGTAATTTCTGCTAATTCATTACCTCCACCAAGGAAGCTATGTTTTTGCCTGCGTTTATCTGTCTTTCAATCAGTCTGTTTGATTTTGAACAAAGTAACTTGAAAAGTAATGAACAGATTTCGATGACTTATATAGGAAATGTTGATAATAAGACAAGGAGGACGTGTTTAAATTTTGGTGCTGATCCGGATTACCATCTAGGTACAGGGATTTTTGTACTGATTTGTCTTTATTGTGAGATAAAGCTGCTTGGTGGAGGCAGCAGTGCTGGTCAGTTTGTTCATTGCTTGTAATCTAATAGTGTTCATTTTCTATGTATAAGCCAGATTGTTTTTTTAGAATACAACACAGTTCCCATTGTGCTTACTCCAGTTCGATAGACATAGCTTAAACACCGTTCTAGACGGATCTCTGGGTGTAAACAGCACAGTTCCAATTTTGTAAATTAGTTGCTGTTTAACTTAAAAGAACAGTTCACCAAAAATGAAAATGTAGTCACCCCCGTGCTGAGAAGAAGTCAAGTGTAGTTTTTTTTGTCACACTATTTTTCCAAACAATCTATGGTAACCACGGACAATACTGAATAAAAGTAAAGTAAAGTAAAAAATAATTCTTTATCTCGCTGCTTCAGGGATTTTGATTTTTTTTTGTGATTAGGTTTTAAGGATTAAAAAACTACATCCTGACTTCTCAATAGCAAGGGGGTGAGTACATGACAAATGAATTTTTATTTTTGTATTTAAATTATTTTTATTTTTGTGTCTTTTTTACGTTTTATATTTTTGTATTTTGTTTTAATTTCTAAAAAAAGTGTAAATGCTGCTACCCAAATACTACTGGTGTACTGATGCACCACTATACTGTATTAATAGTATTACCCAAATAAAAGTGTTAAACTTTTAAATTTTGAGTGTTGTTTTTTACAGCTCATTCTAATTACTAAAGATAATTCATCTTTAAATTAAATTCTCAATTTGTTCTCATATTTCTCAAATATGGCTCATATATCATTCTCATATATAGCTTCAGTAAGACATTTAAGAGAAATAATCAAGACATGGAAGAGACACTGGACACACAACGACAAGATCTCTTTTAAGGCTCATACTTCTCAGATTCATCTCATGTTATTCTCTTTCATTCTCCTTTAAAATAGCCAAGACATAAGTGAGATCAGGGCCAAACAATTATGAGATCTCATCTGTTTATCCCACTTCTCAAGTATTGCTCAAATGGTTTTCTCAACTCAACCTCCTCTGTCTCAGTGATGTCTTATCTCTTTTTAGCTTATCTCTTGCTCCTAAAGGACCCTTAGGAGAAGTAATTCAGAAACAAATGATCACAGAATGATACGAATATGAGAAGCTCAAATTGATCTCAGGAGATGAGATTGAACAACAGATGAGCAACACATTTTTCCTGTGGGACAGCTCTCCATGTCAACTTTGCCACAATTTTTTCTCTGTCCTGATCTGAAAAGTTTCTGGGCATGTTATTTTATTTCTATGTTGGCTGTTCTTGGGGTAGATCTCCAACCTTGCCATTTGATTGCTATATTTGCATTTCCTGACCTTTTACTCACACTTAAAAAGGATATTATAGCTTTCACATCCTTACTAGCTAGACGTTTATTATTGTTGTACTGAAGTCTGCTAAATATCCTTCTACCTACCAGCTTAAAGACATCTTGTTTTTTTTTAAACTTTAGAAAATTAAATACATGTTGAGAGGATATACAGTCAAATTTTTACACAAATGGCAGCTCTTTATTTCCTATTTCACTAATTTAGAGGTACTTCCTGATCTTTCATACCTTTCATATAGCATGAATAAAAGTAGTATGTGTGTTGGTAATGTTGAGCTGAGTGGGGGCGTAGGTGGGGGGTTGTTCATTGTTTATTACACTGCACTCTGTAATCTGATTTAATTTCTTTAATTCTTTTCTACATTCTTAGAAGAGTGTTTTTGGTTTTTTTTATTTTGGTCATTTTAGTCTCTTTATGTATATAAGTGACTGTGTACATGTGGAAATATGTGTAAAAAAATAAAGGAAAAAGGTAAATTCTATTTCAGTGATTGGAAGTACCATATTGTATTATTTTAAATTTGAAAATAAAAAAGCAGAGAGCAATTTTAGAAAGGATGAATTCTCCGGCATGAAGAGCTGGACTACATACTGAGACATAACGCAGATTTTGAATCAGTCCATGTTGTTGAGTCCTGTAATGATCTGCTGTAGAGACACTCAGTGATGTTCACATATTGGTCGTTGATATTTTCATGTATGATGTGGCTGAGCACAGAAAGTGACACTATCTGGGATCAAAACAGTTATATTAAGTTTTTTATCATTATTTTTAAAAATGGATGTAAGAAATTGAGTAGGTAATTATTGTTTATTAATACAGGAAGTTACAGGAGCAGAACTGCAGAGTAACAAAATATTTGAAAAGGCAAATTAAAGAGATGCAACAGAAAATAAGAGCAGATATAGAAGTAAAACAAAGAGAACAGTTTAATGAATATGCAGAAAAGCTTTGGTTCTATGTAATAACAAGGGCGCTAAAGAAACAACAATAGTGATACAAACAGAGATTCTGATACTGGCAAAATAGATGAAAATAGTTTTAATGTAGTGAGCTACTTTTAAATGTTTCTGTAACTTTGCGTCTACTTTTCTTCATGCTTTAGCTTTTGTGTAGTGAAACTCCTTTTTTATTAGTAACTTAGCCTACAGTTAAGTAAGTGGCATGTTAGTGACATGTTAGCACTATTGGTGGCAGTCTGATATTTTAAGATAAGGCTTTAATTAGGCTACAATTTGATTTGGAGCAGTAAAATAGTGTCATTAAAAGCACATATTTATGAACATATACTTAAAAATATGAGAAGAGAAGCCTTGACTTTGAGCTGTTGAGGAGAAGAAACTGTGCTCTTTATAACCACATATGTTGCTGGGTTCTTTAATTATTATTGGGGTTTTTTATTTGTGCCTGTATCTGATAATCAGTGATACTCTTATCTCATTAAAACTTCTTTGCAGCAATTCCTGATTTTTAACAAATATATCCAACAGTTACATAATATGATAATAATAATGTGTTAAAATCTTCTCTCCCCTATCTTAGACACAAGTTGCTAAGAAACTAAACAGCCAACTTTCCTCCAGTCTGGTTTTTAGCCTCGTCTGACTTTGTAACATTTCTCTGCTCACGGAAACCTCTCCTCAGTGGGAGTTTTTCTCTCAGCTCTTCATTGTGTAAGATCTCCAATGTAAATTTAAATGTAAACTAAAGTCAAAGCAGACAGATGGTGCTCTGTGATTATATTTGGTAATATATTGTTAATATCGGTATGATTTCACTCTTTAAGTGTAAAATTTGCTTGAGTTATGAATATGTCTAATTTAAATAATGAAGCTTCAACATAGGGTCCAGTTCTGGTGAGTCAGTGTTAATTGTAGCCTCAGTTTCCTATTCTTAGCTGACAGGTGTGGCACCCAGTGTGGTCCCCTGCTGCTGTAGCCCATCTTTTACTGTAGAAATATAATCTTCTGCATTTCTTGGAACAGTTTGTTATTTGAGTTACTGCTGCTTCTCTATCATCTAGAACCACTTTGGCCATTTCCTCAGGCAAAGAGTGTATGCCGTGAGTGTATGCAAAAATACCAAGGATTCTGGGTAAATAATCTTTTTAAAAACTTGGACAGTAAGTCATACATACTTTAATTTTCTGTCACCTCTCACAAAATCGCTGTTCTCCCTCAATCTGACCACCTGTCACTGCAGCAGAATCACTGTACTTGGTGATATCGTTCTCTCTGGGGAACAATAAATCTAAAACGTTCCTCCTGGTGGGACATTCTCAGTAATTCAATAAAAGCAGAACAGAGGGGTGTGTGTGCGAGGGAATTGGGGAGTTTTTCAGGCTGACAGGAAAATAACAGACCCAACAAACATCAGATAGCCTCTTACATTCAAGAGCCTGAGGCAAATATCACACCAGGACCATGCAGGACAAAGGTCAGATGGAGTGTGGGGAGCCAAGGGATGACAGGGACAAAATGTTTTCATCAGAAACAATGAAATGATTTATAGCAACGCCAGAGGAAAATGAAAAGGGTCAAAAACAAGAAACAAATCAATCCTACGACCAAGTCAAACTTTTGCATCTATAAACAAACTGTTTATTCATCATAAAAACACTAATTGTTCCATTTGGATGTTGCATTTGTCAACTCATTGAGTCCCAGCTTTAAAAGCAGATCTGAATCCTTTTCCTCTCTTTGACATGAAGTTATTCTCAGCAGATTGAAAGTAAAGTGGCAGTTTAACAGCAGATGATGTCCATTGCGATGATGGAAGACACTATGAATAACATAAATGTGGCTCTTTTATGAGGTCTTAATGGTTTCTGGATGACAGCAGAGGTCTATGGACCACAGAAACGCTCTACAGCACAGCAGGCTCCAGCTACACAGGCAGCACCTGCTAGGAGGATTTATTGAATACTGCTGTTCGTTTTAATGCAGAATATATTCATTTAAAATATTTTATCTGGGCTGGTTTGACATTTATGAGCTTTTCTTTTAGATTTATTGATTTAAAAATACAATGTGTGAGTTTTAGCACTGAAATTTATTCATCATTAAAAAAGACCATATTCCAATGAAGTTGGGACACTGTTTAAAATGTAAATAAAAACAGAATGCAATGGTTTGCAATTCCTTTTCATCCTGTATTCAGTTCAATACAAAACAAAGACACAACATTTAATGTTCAAACCAATAAACTGTTTTTTTGCAAATAGTCACTCATTCTGGATTTGATGCTTGCAAAGACAAAAGACTTGAAAAGTTGAAGAAAACACACCTATGACCTTTGATCCCTCAGACAGCACTGCATTATAAACCATCATCATTCTGTAAAGGATATCACCACATGGGCTCAGGAACACTTCAGAAAACCATTGTCAGTTAACACAGTTCATTTCTACATCTAACAAGGTCAAGGTCAAACTCTACCATGCAAAGACAAAGCCAAACATCAACAACATCCAGAATCGCCGCTGGCTTCTCTGGACCTGAGCTCATCTGGGATGGACCGAGGCAAAGTGAAAAAGTCTGCTGTGGTCTGAGTCCACATTTCAGACTGTTTGGGACATCATAGACGAAAAGGACCATCCAGACTGTTATCAGAGTAAAGGTCAAAAGCCAGCATCTGTGATGGTATGTGGGTGTGTTAGTGCCCATGGCATGGGTAACTTGCACATCTGTGAAGGCATCATTAATGCTGAAAGGTACATACAGGTTTTGGAGCACCATATGCTTTCATTGCAGAGACGTTTTTCAGGGACGTCCCTGCTTATTTCAGAGACAGAGAAGACACATTCTGCTTGTGTTACAACAGTGTGGCTTCAGAGTAAAAGTGTGCAGGAACTAGACTGATCTACAGTCCAGACCTGTCTCCTGCTGAAAATGTGTGGCACATTATCTGCAAAATATGGAGACCCTGGACTTTTGAGAGGCTGAAGTAGTACATCAAGTAAAAATGTGAAAGAATTCCACTTTCAAAGCTTCAAGAATTAGTGTCCTCAGTTCACTCATCGAGTTTAACAAGGAAAGGTAATGTAACACAGTGGTAAACATACTCCTGTTCCAGCTTTTTTAGAACATGTTGCAGGCATCAAATTCAGAATGAGTGAATATTTGCAAAAAAATAAAATGTATCAGTTTGAACATGAAATGTCTTGTCTTTGAAATGTATTGAGTTGAATTTAGGTCAGAGCCTTAAAAGACCTTTGAACCTCCAACAACAGTTTGTTTAAATAAAACTATAATGCATGTAACTGAGCCATAGCTTAGAAATAGCTGTTTTGGAGGTCGCTCAGTAAAGGTGAAAGAGCATAGCACATTGTCTAAGTTCTGATAAGTTAAAAATGTATCAGTAATATTTGAGATTTAACATCCATGTCACAATCAATTTAAATGAATGTACAAAAACTAATGAGTCACTTTCTTGGGGGTGCTAAAAGGTTTAAAACACAAGAGGAGAAATTCTTTAATCTGCATTCGACAGACAGGAAGGGCCCTCAAATAACCTTAGACTGATTCTCTGGTTTATGATATAAAATGTCTCATATTGAAACATAATGTATGAGACAATCCAGAGGACATTCAAGGGAAGGGTGGCTGTATATTTTAAATGACCTCGAAGGAAATCAGGGGAGACTGTACCAGAATGATTCCATTTGTGCTTTCAATCCAGGTGTGAATTATTTCATCCTTATTAAATATGAGATCCCAAGACCTTATAAACAAATAGACTGTGACGAGAGCACACTTACCCTCAGCAGCGTCTGCTCCACATTTCAAATAAGGAGGTCGACACTGATTTCCATCAATATCAGATGTGTAAGAGTAAATTACCGTCATGGGCCTAGAGGGAGGAAACAGCCACCTACAGTCCAACAACAATCTCTACAAACGAGTGAATTCTCATCAGTCTGGGCTATTTCACAATGTCTCCCTCCTTTAACACTTTCTGCACTTCATATCTCATCACTAAAGTTCTTGCAGATGACGGCTACAGGCAAAAAGGGCTTCAGCAGAGGAGCCGCTGAGTCTCCACAGGGGGGAAATATTCAAGAATCAGTGGGAAATCTGTCAAATGGACAGATGAGTCCATGGCTCTCATCTGCCACAAATGAGAGCCATTTTCACAGCACTGTCACCCCAAGAGCTGAAATCATGTATCATTACTCTTGAATGGATTCCTTCATTTTTCTCAGTTAGCGAGCAACATATTGCAGTTGTCTGGCAGGAACTTTGGATCTTCATTTTATTTTTTTGTTGAATTAATCAAGGTATAGGTGTAGGTGGGTCTCATATATCTCATATATCTTACAAACAGCCAATAGTCAATTATGACAACACAGTATCATGATTGACAATTATTATTCAGATATCAAAGTCCTAGACACAGAATGTGGAGTTGTAATTATTAGATATTATTGTCATAACCAAAAAATCTCAATCAAAGATCAGGAAGCTTATTTGTCACACAGATTTGGAGATCATTTTTTAAAAGAAAATTACGCATATAATACCAATTAATCGACAGGAAAACCACCTGAAAATGATGAAACATGGTTTATCAAAAATCTAAATCTTCTTTAATTTGATCCTTGGGGAACAGCAGATATGCACAGGCTTTTCAAGGCTTGTAAAGTACTATGGTGCCTGCTAAAAGAAAAATAAATAACAGCACCACTGATACTATTTGAGGACCTGAGTATCTCCAAATGTCTCAAAACCAAGCAAAATAAAACTGAACTTACATAATTAGTTTGGAAAGCATGCTAAAACTACATAACTGGGAAGAATTAACAAAGGACATCATTTATAACACCTTGATTCCCAACCTGTGGTCCGGGTGCAAGGCTCTGTCAGCTATGAAGTTGTCTATATTTGTTTTATATTTATTAACAAAATCAATGTTAACATACAATAGGCATGTTATTTTAAATGCCTCTTTACAGCATTTGTGTTTAATTTAATTTATTTTGATTTCAGTCATGAAAACAATTTATTCTTCACAGTAATCTCGGCATCGGTTTAGCAGAATGGCAAATACCAATGACACCTTAAACAACCTGGAACTGGTCCTCCACTTGATTCAGTTCTTGTAAAACAAGCACTTTGGTGATGCAGTTATCTGCATAACTACTGAAATGCAAATGTGTCTTCACATCCAATAATATTATATTTTTATCATAGACTTAAAACTTGACTCTGGACTTGGACTGTAAAACAAAGACTTGGTCCCATTTCTGCCATCAATACTTATTACATATTTATAGTATTGTTAATTCACACATCAACTTACAGTAGCTGATGCTTACTAATGACAAGAAAGATCAAAATGTCGGTGAAGGTACGCTCTCAAGGTCAATGTTGCTGTTCAATGTGTCTAAAGTAGAGAAAAAAGTTGTGCTTGTGGAGTATTAAGTTTCCCCCCTCTCTTCTCTTCACCCTGACTAACTGTAGACAGATTTTAAACATTCTCCGACATAGACATAACTCATGGGTGGCACGCTTAACTTAGGGGAGCTGTGGTCTAACGTAGCTTGGCGCTATACAGCAGACATATGCTATTTTACTACATGCAGCTACAGCTGGTCTCAGTATTCCAACACCATGCCTGGAGCTAAAAGTTGGCTGTACTCAAAAAGGCACTTCAAGTCATGCCTACAAGCAGTCAGGCCTCAACATTCACCAACAGAGATGAACGCAGCTGTAACTGCTAATTACAACTACTTGATATTTGATATTTAAGCCTTAAACATACTTGTTCTGTTTGATTAATGTAGGTTCAAACGCACTAAGGTTAAATAAAAGTGAAATATCAGTTCGATTCTCTTCTGTTCCTAGCTTATCTTAGCTTAGCCTAGCATTTAGCTGCTAAGTATGGCTTCTCTCTCTGCCTTCTCCTCCTCTCCTGTTCTATCCAGTCCTGTGTGCCAGATGTTCAGTTACTCCTCGTCCTCCTTTAGTGATGACAGTAACTGTATGAAGTGAAGCATGTTTTTAGCTTTGGAGGCGAGGGTCACTGATCTGGAGAAGCTGCTCCGCACCTCTGAATCTAAACCTTCCATTTGTAGCTGGTGCAGGCCGAGTTAGCTTAGCTTCTCCCCCGGCAGCTCCTGAGCAGCTGGGAGTTAATGGCTGGGTCCATGTCCGAAGCAAGAATAGCTGCAAGTCGTACATCCACTCTGTACCCAACCAACCTACTAACAGGTTTTCCCCACTCAGATTATTGGTGACTATATAGTGAAGATAGGAAAGTCAGTGGGCATAGTTAGGTGTATCCCAGGCGCCAGAGTGGGCGACATTGAATCAAATCTAAAGTTGCTAGCAAAAAATAAGCATAAGTTTGGTAAGATTATCATTCATGTCGGCACTAATGACTCCCGGCGTTGTCAGTCGGAAGTCACCAATGTAATGGGGAATTGGTGTGTTCATATGCTAAAACGATGCCGGACACTGTAGTTTTCTCATGACAGCCGCATGTCATCATGTGGCCTGACATAGCTCAATGTGGCTTGACCTTTACCGAGACTTTGGCACAAGTTAGCCAATACATCAGGGTGTGAATGCGGCCTAACTGACATCCCGTTAAGCATGTTTCCCATAAACCCCATGCAGTATTACCTGAGCGGTTGCGTTCTAGTACCCTGGTCCCTTTGACGTGGCACAGGTCCCCTTGGGTGCTGTTGCAGGTGGTGTTAAGATCAGCTTTGCAGTATGTAGGTGACCCTCCTTGCACCACCTGAGGGATGTGTTTCTTCCTCTTCTTGGGCAGCTTCTGCTTGGCCATGGCCAGAGAGTAGTACATCCCAAAGTTATTGACAATAACAGGCACAGGCATGGCTATCGTCAGGACACCGGCCAAGGCGCACAACGCACCTACAACCATGCCTGACCAGGTCTCTGGATACATGTCGCCATAGCCCAGCGTCGTCATTGTTACAACGGCCCACCAGAAGCCGATAGGGATGTTTTTAAACTTGGTGTGGAGGCTTGCGGTGGGGTCATTTGGCTTAGCACCGATCCGTTCGGCGTAGTATATCATGGTGGCGAAAATTAACACCCCCAACGCCAGGAAAATGATGAGCAGCAGGAATTCATTGGTGCTAGCACGCAATGTGTGGCCGAGCACCCTCAGGCCCACAAAGTGACGTGTTAGCTTAAAGATACGCAGGATACGAACAAAGCGCACCACCCTGAGGAAACCCAACACATCCTTGGCGGCCTTGGAAGAAAGGCCGCTCAGCCCTACCTCCAAGTAGAAAGGCAGGATGGCCACGAAGTCGATGATGTTGAGGACGCTCTTAAAAAACTCCAACTTAACCGGGCAGAAGGTCACACGCACCAAGAACTCGATGGTGAACCAGAAGACACAAACCCCCTCCACATAGGTGAGCGCAGGGTCGGTCTCGATCTCGTACTGAGGTCCAGAGTCCGGGATGCTGCTGTTCCGTGCGTGCTCCGTCTTGTTGATGATGGTGTTGAACGCCTCATGGGTCTCCAGGCAGAAGGTGGTGATGGAGACCAGGATGAAGAATAAAGACACAAAGGCAATAAACTATAAGAGAGGAGAAGACAAGAAAAGATAAGCAATGATACCTTGACATGAAACACGCCAACCTGGTAAAACATGCACACGAAAATCAGTCAATTTATTCACTCTGTAGAAGGAGAATGAACTCAGACAAGTTTAATTAACTCACATCAATTTGAGCAGGCTCCAGAGAGGGGAGCAATCTATTAACAAGAACAACAAATAAACAAACACTTCCCCTCTTGCTCCTGTAGGGAATGGAGCAGAGAGATGCACACACAGTCAGATTTAATTTGGTGCTGCTGGAGTGTTTGGCAGTCAGGCAGGGAGGAAAGTCATTAACTAACCAACCAGGGAGAATTAACTAGGGGTGTGTTGTATGTATTTGCATTTGTGGAAATCTTTCATTGTCTAGGGCTGCATATGAAGTTACTGTGCATAACCATTTTTTACAATATTTAAGGATATATAAGAGTATGAATATGGCGAATTGTCTTGTTCGCCTTGTTAAATAAAGTATTTCCAACCTTTCAACAATATGGATTGATGAATAGAGGGACTGATGGATTAATGGACTGATGCATAGATGGATGGGTATTCTTTTTTTTTTAAATAATGTGCTATATCAGCTTATAAATCAGATCAACATATCATGCAAAACTAAATCCAAATACATGCACAGATACACTGTCTGAGAACCAACATTTAAAGGGTCACTGCTTAAATCAGAACAAATACCTTATATTGTTTAATTATCTTTTATTTAGTTTTCCACATTTCTATATGGACTTATGACTATTTTTTTCCATCTTGTCAGGTTTGGCAGTTTGTGAATTTGCAATGACAGTTACATGGATATTAATGAACTTGGTTCATCCATTCTTCTTTTCTTCCGTTCTATTCCTGCCTCAACGAAATGTAACATCTGCATTAGGGCTGTCACCTTATACTTCAAATATATTCAAATATCTGTTCGAGCATGGGGTAAAATACATCCTTAAACTGTAAATTAACATAACAATATAAAATAAACAGCTTAACAGCAGAGGTTGCTCCCAACACAACCTGATTGGCCAGAGTTCTTTTGACAGTAACAACGGCTGCAGCTCGTCTGCCTGAACAAACAGACGAAGAAGACATCTTGAAGAAATGGAGGACCAGCAAAGCTACTCAGAGCTAACAACACAAACACTGAAGCAAATAAGGACCATGTGGAAGCACTTTGGGCTCCTCTGTGTGTCGATTATGTGCAAAGAGTCCCACTATGACAAATCCCTGGACCCATTTGTCAGCCTTTCACTCACCACAGTGCCTTGTCAAGTGCTCAGCCCTGTGGTCCTGAGCCCTCCTTGGCAGGCACCCCTGCTAGAGAAACTGAAAAAGACCATAACAGACAAGACTGCAAGCTTCATGTGCAAGGACATGTGGCCCATCGATGTGCCTCGGGAGAGGTGTTAATGATCTAATGGAAATACCTCAGAGGGGCATACACATAAATAACTGAATATCTTTTTCAATGTCTGAATTTTGGAAAGTGACAGCCCTTATTTACATCTCCTGCCATTCATCTACCCATACTGTCAGTTTTTAACAATGTGAATAGCCAACATGTGAAACAGACGCAGGGAACATGCGCCACATTACACTCAAGAGTAAAAGTGTCTCTACTCCTATTAGTCAACAAAACTCAGTAATTGTCTAACCCTACCTCTAAAATGGCCTCTAACAACAGAAAAAGTTCACTAAAACTTTGAACAGAAGTGATGATGCTCTTTTACAGGACACATCAGTGGCACCATTCTGTCATCTCTAAGAGTCCTTTATCTATTTTGGTGTCCCAATATAGAACACAACACGGCTGTTACTGCATTAAATTGGCTCTGAATGAAAGCTATATTTTCTCACTTGTCCCTTTTTGTGCCTGGGTGTCCAGAGACAGAGAGAGATGGAGACCTAATCGTCCCCCATGGTGCTGTTCGGTAACTGTTCTATTCATATTTATTACCTGTTTGAAAGAATGCATAAAGGAGGAGAATTTTATTAGGCTGCAATATAAACAGGGAGGAAAAGAGAAGACTCAGGGTGATGTCTTGGATATTGGATTTGTTAGATGTTAGTAGAAACAAGATTTAGAAATAAAAGGAAGGATGTGGTAGGAAACGCTTTGGTGAAAATAAAAACAATAAGGTGTTCAGATCTTTCATTTTAAACTTAACTACATCAAGTTTTGTTTCAAACAAGAGAAACTGCCTGGCTGTTATAAGCAGAGTAAGCTATTGGGCCCTAATTTCCTGGCGCAACTCAGGGTGGCGCAGCCTGGCGCACCCTGCGCACCCTGCGCAATGGTAATTTCCTCCGGCGCACCGCTGTGCGCAGCCACTTTGGCAATTTGGTAGACCGGCTGCGCCATGATGGGTGTGACGGCGCACCAGGGGGAGGTGTCGACAGATTCAGCTTGGCGCAGTGACAATTTCATGCCAAAAAAACGCGCGAAAGGTGCGCTGAAAGCTCGCCAGCTCCAACTTGGTCTATTCTCGGTGCAGGAGAGGCGCACCCAGGGCAGTGGTAATTTGGCTGACAGGCGCACAGTGTCACCAAAACCTCACAGGCAGGTATGCAGAGTGTCAGGCACATTTCAATGCAATAAACAATCACAGCAACCACTATTTAATGTTACCGTCTGAACCAGCACATACATTTGTATCTATATTAATTGTCCCGTCACATCTGATGTCAGATCAAAGACGTTTGTCATAATGGAAACTCAACCTGACGGCAGCTGGAAGTGTGACTCAAACTAAGGAGTTCACATCTCTCAGCCAACCACAAACAGCCACATCATCCGATACAGAGTATCCGGCTTCTCTGATCTCATGAAATTCAAAAGAAAGGAAAAAAGAGAGAGACACTCGCTGAATAAATGTAAGTCACTCTGTGTCCTAAGGATTTACCTGTGATTGCCCATATTTCTGTTTTAATCTTTATTCTTAACGTGATCTAAAAAGATGGAGTACATTATTGCAAGGAGGATGAGGAGGAGATACTGGGAGAGAGTATTTCACCAAATGTTCTGCTATTTGGTGATGACAGACCAGGAATGCAGGTGGATCACAAGCATGATGAATGGATTAGCCTGCTGCTGTGTTTAAATGTAATTATCACTTAATTTTATACTCCTATTCATGACACAGGAATAGATTACATCTGTCCCGCGAGGTGGTCCACACGGTGACGCACATCGTGGCCCGGTGGCCCCTGCGCTCTCCCAGTTGCTGGGAAAGTGACAGCGGCTCTGACCTTCTTAACCAGCGAGGTGAAATTGTCACTGCGCCTCACCTGCGGCGCATTAAAAGGCGAGGAGAGGTCATTTGATTGGTGAAGACTAAACTCTGCTGTGTTAAACCCACTCACGCCTTCTCTCCTCCCTCTCTGCCACTTGTGCCGGTGGGAAGGATGGAGGCGTGGGTGCGCCTCGCTGCGCCGGACTGCACCATGCACAAAACTTGCAAAATGCCCTGGACAAATCCCGTTGGCGCGGCGCAGGCGCAGGGCAGGTGCGCCGCACCTGCACCTGGTCTACGAAATTAGAGCCCAAAGTCTGAAAGTTGAATGCAATGGTGGGCCAGGGGGAAGAGCTGAGGGGGTTTCTGTGATGGGGTGATAAAAAAATCTTAAAAACAAGGGATGAACATGAGGCCCAGCGACCTGGTCATTTGACATAAAAATTGAAATAATTCATCCTAAGGTCAGTTTTATTGTTGAAAAATTTGAAGAAAATCCCTATACCACTTTCAGAGGTATCACAATCACAAACAAGATGAAATTTGGCATAATGATATTAACCACTGACCTTCACAATCCAGTCAGCTTACCATATCATATCTCTTCACCTTGAGATATTCTATCAACAAGTGAGGGATGAATATGAGACCCTTTGACAAATAATTCAATATAAATGAATCATTATGACAGAAGTGATATTTGAGCTTAGACTTAAGAAAGTGAGTAATCATATCTGGGATACTGTTTTCACAAAGGTGAACATGTTTTCTTATTACTCTTGACCTTTGACTGCCAAATTCAATTTAATTTTCTCTTGAGTGAGAGCAGACAATAGTTTTAAAGATTTTGGAAAATCTTTTAAGGAATTCTTGGACTATCTTGTCACCAGCAAGGATAATCATGAGACCATTTGATGAAATTATTTATCCTTTGAAATTCAAAACTATGTCTGTTCAGAGAACCACATCCTGGTGCCATAAGCAACACTAACAGCTTGATATTGTTAGTAAACACTGTTAGCCTGCTTACTGTTGTTGTATTTGGCCAAATTCAAGCCACAGTGCACTGCTTTGAGTTCATGTGAGTTTTCACACAATCTCATACCAAGCAAACTTTCAATAAAGACCAGGACCATATGTGTTAATTGTGAAAGCCTTGTTTTCACTCAGTGCTCTGGTTTGGTTCAGTACAATTCAGTACATTTTGGATTGGTTAAATCTGAATCTTGTTTGGTTTCCACTGCCAAATTTAACGTCATTTGAGAGCAGGGATGTGAGCCAAAAGATCAGGTCACACCAGCCACATAAATGCATTTTAGCTGCTGTTTAGCACCACCTTCAGTTTGGTACTTTCAGCACCTCCTCAGAGGAGAGTAAAAAAGTGGGATGGCACGGGTTTTGGTACCACATTTCCTTATTTGACAGTGGAAACACCTGTAATTGTGTACTGAGCCGGACTGACCTGGACTGCCTGGACTACAGTTTAAAAGCATTCTTGAGATGTCTTGTGAAAAGCAAGGGACTTGCATCAGGCAAAATGCTCCCAACATTTAGCCTTTGACCTTAAAAAATCTAGTGGCTTCATCCTTAAAGGGAACATATCATGCAGAAACAAGATTTAATACTTACAAATAATGTTGTTTAGTGAATTGCTGACTCTAAACCTCCAGAAAATCCCACAACATGAGATCTGCTCCTGTCCCCGATATCCGGGAGCGAGACTTCCGCCCCTGAAAATGTCTCATAGCGAGATCTTCGCGAGATTTCACGCAACCTGACGTCAGGTATTTTCAGTCTCTTCTCACTGGACGAGCCTGAGAAAGCAGCTCCTCCCTGCAGCTCCTCCCCGGTAATGCCTGAAGCACCGAGCTGCAGCTAGGACACGCCCACCAAGCTCAGCTGTTTATATCCTCTCCAGGACCAGCAGTTTCAGTGTTTGTTTTCTGTTGTTTCCCTGAGCTATATACTTGAGAGAAGACATGTCTGGGAAGGGTCTTCATCTGTGTTTTTTTGGTTGTGGATCAAAATCACAACTATCTTCACTTCCAAAGAATGAAGAGACCAGAAAGCAGTGGACAGCCCTTGTTTCCTCGGATCAGCCACTGTCTCAGCTGTTTCTGTGTGCTCATCATTTTACCCCAGAGGGCAGTTTGATGCAGGATTTGCATCTCAACTGCTGCTCAAACAAGGAGCAGTTCCCTCCATAAAGACTGTCCACAGAGACCCGGAACCACAAGCGGTAAGTAATGTAATCAGAGGAAGTAATGTAAATAAGGCCATGATGTAACGTCGAGCTAATGCTAAGCTAGTTAGCGTTAGCGTTAGCGTCAGCGTCAGCTGTGTTGTGTAAATTCGGACTTGTAGAGCTCTTTTATGACCGCACGGTAGCTAAAAAAGCAAAACTCACAAACGGTGCTTCATCCTTTGTTACTTAAACTCGTAAATAAATATACATATGATATAATGTTGAGCCAATGCTAAGCTCGTTAGCGTTAGCGTCAGCTGTGTTGTGTAAATTCAGACCTGTGGGGCTCTCTTACGACCATACAGTTGCTCGAAAAGCAGAACTCACAAACGGTGCTTCATCCTTTGTTACTTAAATATCTATTTTTTAATTATTATGATGAATATGTCTTTGAAAAGGTGTGCACACCCCTACAGCTGCTGAGAGTAATGGGAAGCTATTGTTAGAAGTTTGACTCACTGTTGTGTGTAATCACATAACTAATGTGGGTTTTTTTCTACTTAAAAACTCATCTGTATTCATGGAGATGTTCATGATCAATCGGCGAATCTCATAAGTAGCCATTTTAATCATGTAATAAAGGCCAAACAAAAGTTTTATGTTAACTGCAAAGTCAATACAGCCATCCCCGGACAGCCGGGGCTAGTAAACAATGCACTTCCGTATGTCACGCCTCCGCTCGGCCTCGGCACCCCCTCCGCTCCGGCTCCGGCTCCAGCTCAGCCCTCACAGAACTGGCCAATCAGAGGACGGAGCACACGTGAGGTCTCGGTTCTCATGTGTACTCTGTCTGAATCAGAGCGTTTTGAGGGAGAGCCTGAAAAGCGGCTAGAGAGAGGCCTTTGTAAACGCGATTGTGAAGCAAAGAAAGAGCTTTATGACCTGCAAATCATACAGAAGTACTCCAAATGCATCCCAGATTGGCATAATGACAAGGAAAACAGCATGATATGTTCCCTTTAAGATGAATAAATTTGAAGAAAATCATTAGAGTGTTATTGAGATTCTCATTCACACCTAAAGTATAAACACAAGTTACAGGACCTTAATCTTGAAACTGTTAAATCTGAACCCTTTATCCATGAGTTAGAGCGAGCATTTCTGAAAAGTTTGAACAAAAACACTCAAATGCTCTTGAAATATCCTATCAACAAGTAGGGAATGAACATGAGGCTTAAGGACCTTGTCATTTAACCACTGCCCTCCAAAATGGTACTAATCAATCCTGTTGTAAGAGTGAATATTTGAGCAAAATTGAGAGACAAATAGTTAAAGCGTACTTGAGGATATGGCATTCATGAGCAAGGGATGAACATGTTAACTAAGGATGTAACGGTTACAGACAAAATGATAAACCGCAGTAAAATTTCTGACATTAGCATAAGCATTCTCTATTTTAATTAACGTTAAAACTGTGTTTGAGTACCTCACTGTATCAATAACTCACGGTGATGCTGCTCATTGCCTGTAAAAGCCAGAACTATGTGTCTACTCCTTGGTAAAGCAGCAGCGGTCCCTCAGACGCATGCTCACATGCGCAGTTTGCAATGTTTGGCCTCTGAAAGCGAAAGTATGGCGGTTGGTGCCTACACGGACAACGGACACAATCTTAAGTTTGGTCATATTTTGGATTTTTCAAGGATGCCGAGGGGAAACTTATTAAAGATGGTCACCCTGTCTGCAGAAAAAATGTCTCCGGGAAGGGAGGCAGGGAAGAACCACAAACACCCTGACTGCAGCATCAGAGGGGAAAGGCCTGACTGGATTGTTGAAAAAGACCTCAGCGAGGAGCCAGAGAGGTGAAGAGGGTCAGGTTGTTCTTAAATTCAGATGATTTTTTAATACAATACATAAAAATACATAAAAACATAATAATGATAACCGTGATATTTTGGTCACAGTAACCATGATATTAAATTTTCACATCGTTACATCCGTAATGTTAACTAATGACCTTAACCTCTGACCTCCAAGAAAATTCAATTTGTTCTTGAGTCAGAGTGGACAGTAGAGCTCTGGCACCATCTCTCTCAGCTTTTCAGAGGCATCTTTAAATAACCAAGGGACAAACACAAGGCCCTCTGAACTCAATATCTGGACTTTGACCTCAAAAACCTTTTAGTCAAGCTTTTAAAGTTTGGAGAAAATCCCTAAGTGTTCTTGAAATATTGGACTCACAAGCAAGGGATGAACATGAGACTCAGTGACCGCTGAAACATGATATCCAGATTCTAATCAGTTCATCCTTGGGTCATATCAGACATTTGCAGCTAAAATTATTTTCCAGACATAATCAGACTGGTCTAGACTGAAAAATATGGCTTTTTCAGCCCCTGCTATCACTGGCACGGAGGTGTAAAAACACATATTAAAGGAAAATGTAAGTGGTTGATTCATTCTGAATAATAACTGCACAGCTTCACACTAGTTTGAGCTACTTAGAGTATCAGAAAAAGATTCACAAAGAGGTTTCTTCAGCTTTTCCCTCTCCAAACACATCCTGTTCTGTTTTGGCTGTCTCTTCACAAACTGTTCATCGAGCCACCTGTCACATATGGAGTTCACCTCCATCTTCTCCTCCACCCTAGACGAAACTCGTGCGGAATTTGCAAACATCCACGGCTTTCTCTGAGAGGGAGCAGATTTCCACACACGCAGTCTACTATGCTCCTTCTCCACCTTCCTCCCACAATCCATCCACTGGCTCCCTCTGCCTACAGAGCTCCAAAGAAGTCCTTTTACACCTTGCCGTGTTTTTCAGATCGTATGACTCATACACTCAAAATATATCAGTGCCACTATTTGGGTCACCCTGTGGATGAACTGTGTGTGCTCTCGCTCTGTTGTTGTTAGCAAACACTCTCTTCTTAGATCATTCACAGCACTTAATGTCATGTTAAGGATGCTGTTAGTTCAGGTTTTAAAGAAACAGCCTGTTGTTAAGTTGATGAGGTTTCTCAGAGAAAAGTCAGGCAATAAAGACCAAAAGATATATCTAAAGCAGGGCACACACATTAAGATTACCAGGTTTTTTTTTTGTTCAGACTTTCCCCCTTCCCAACCACACCAGCAAATGCCCGATTATCTTATGTCTTACAAGATTATCCTATAAGATTATCCTGTGGTCTGAGGTGTGTTAAGAGTGTATTTGTCCTGATAATCAGCTCTGAAACAGGTCGGGCCGACAATCATAAATATTAAACTTGTTCAATGTTTACGACCAAAAATCTTCATGTGTATGGGGAAAAGTCGACAACTCCAGAGTCATGACTCCGTGAACTGTGACAGGGAACAGGATGTAGCCAATCAAGAAGCGAACTGACTGAGGAATAAGGAAGCAGGTGTAAATAAAAACAAGCATGGCTGACCTGAAACTTAAAGTTTGGTGGACTTCAGAAATGGAGGACCAGCTCACGTGTTCATGCTGTCTCCAGGATTTTTTCCACAGTTTTTTCTTCAGACTATTTTCCTGTCTAAAATAGTCCCAAGACCACCATCATTCCCTCTTCTCGTATGTCCTCTTCCATTTTACGTGTTGTGTTTTCTGATTGTTGCTATGTTTCTTCATCTTTGTTTTTGTTAGATCTCGTTTGATCAAGCAAGATTTCTGGCTGGGAGGACTCGATACTAGATTGGTGGTGGGACAGCATGGTTATGTGTGTGGTGAGCTGTGTTGAGATTATTGGAGCACACCACACACAGTACAATCAAAACTGTTCAATGTCTGAGTTTTCATCTTCATGTGTGGGGTCTCTAAAAGATAAAAAAATCTCTTCAGATTTAGAAAATCCTTATGTGTGTATCCCGCTTTAGGTGGTTCTCACGCCTACAGTTGGTTGCTTTGTTCTGATTCGGTTGAAAGAAAAAAAACCTACAAATTTGCACATTTCCTTTGGATTGATTCATGTTTACAGAGCAGTGTATTGAAGCGAGAAGAGTTCATCCCAAAGTGCCTCAGGTAATTACGTCACAGCGTTCCTATGAATGTGTGTCGCACTGTACATTATGGTGCGTCTGTTTCAAAGAAGAGCAACTGCCTGGCTGTTATAAGCAGTGAACATGTCATTTTTTAAAATGGACTACTTCATCCTGATTACAGTTTTTTTGGTGCAAAATTTGAGTGAGGTGGACACTGGGTCATTCTTGGTGTGAATGTGTGTGTGCTTCACTTTGCGGAGAAGTCCCTCAAATCCCCACTCTGCTTGTATTAGACAGTCACCCCAGCTTGAAGGATTAATGGTCCCCCATTATGAAGCAAACAGTCTCATGGTGTTAGCCTATGCTTATTTTAAGCCCAAGATGATGACAGTTATTGTCCATACTGGTACATTGTTACAGCCCTATATTTGACCTTAACCATGTTGCTACTAAAGCCTTAATTTCATCTTAATATGCCAAAATGCGCTGTTAACGGCGTAATTTATTATTTAACTAGATGTGCTGAAAGAGCACAAACCTCAGCCAAGGTGTTTCTGAAATTGTTTTTGGAGATGTTTTTTATATCTATCAAGCAGTATTTAACAAACTCTTTAAAACCCTGGATATGCATTTCATATTTCACTCACAGACAGACAGACAAAAGAACACCGATAAATGTACAAATGGCAGTAAAAACAGAACCTTCTTGGCAGAGAAAATGAGGTGGATTTTGCTTTCCAAACTCCCAGACTCTAGCATTATTCCTTCTCTAGCCTCTAATATTTGACTGTCTCAGCCTTCTCGATGTCTTAACCTGTCCGTCCTCTCTATGACATTAACAGTCTGTCTGCTTGGATGCTGTGCTAACTAATAGTGACTGCCGCCTCGCGCTGCGCTCCAATTTTCTTGCGTCCACGTCTGCAGAGTGAGGATCTATTACCTCACCTGTGAGTGTGGGTCAGTTACAGCTGAATCATGTTACATTAACAGAGACAGACACCAAACGCACACACACACACACACACACACATCACTAACATGCAGGTGCACACACTGATACTCCTCTCAAACACACACAGCCTCGCAAGGTTATTTATGACAGACATTAAAAATGCATCTCGACCATATGTTTGCAACAGGCACATTCTTCTGCACATCCTGATTCCGGCGCACACACCCTCTGCATGATAAATAAGTCGTGCACTTGTAGAAATTGCTCGGTTAAGGTTGCTGAAGGTGAATGAAGCATACAAAGTCTATCCCTGAGCCAGAGCAGATCTAATTTAGCCCCATGACTCGCCCCATCTTTCACCTATCTTCATTTCATTCAAGGCTTTTAGCTATGGTTTGTTACCCACAGGTATTGCTTGTAATCATATATGAAAGAGCTGCAGAGGTCAAATCAGTGACCTTCATGTCCGGCTTAAAACGTGCAGGAGGGGGCCCTCCATATGTAGGTTTAAGTGTATGCTATCATAACAGCAGATCTTTAAAAAATTAGGTGCTCAGAAGGTATTTTGCAGCCATCAGCCTTTTGTTTGTTTCAGGTGTTGTTAGTGAGCCTGAATTAAAACTTGCCTACAGGTGTTTTGGCAGAAATTGAGTTCATTTTTCATTTTGTCTTTGTAGAATTTAGGTTTAAAAAGTTTACCAGTGCTTTTTATGTTTGGAAAGTACAAACCAAGACTCACATTTTATCATTTTCTAGAGACTTTATGGCAATATCCATCCATCTATCTATCCATCTAGCAGGGGTAGCAGGCCAAGCAGGTCAGCCCAGATTTACCTCTCCCTTGCTACAATTTCCAGCGTCTCTTGCGGAATACCAAGGTGTTCCCAGACCGGATGGAATATATAATCTCTCCAGCGTGTTCTGGGTCTGCTCCGGGGTGTCATCCCAGTTGGGTGTGCCTGGAAAACCTCCACAGGAAGAACCAGGAGGCATCCTAATTAGATGCCTGAACCACCTTAACTGACTCCTTTCAATGTGAAGGATCAGCAGCTCCACTTTGAGTTCCGTCTGGATGTCTGAGCTCCTCATCCTATCTCTAAGGCTGAGCCCAGCCACTCTCCTAAGGAATCTTATTTCAACTGCTTGTATCCGCGATCTAGTTCTTTTGGCCATTACCCAGAGCTTATGACCATAGATAAGCGTTAGAACAAAGATGGAGTGGTAAACTGAGAGCTTTGCCTTGCAGCTGATGTCCTTCCTTACCACAACAGTTTGGTACAAATTCCACAGCACTACAGGTGGTTCACCAACCCACTTGTCCATCTTTCAGTCCATTTTACCCTCATTCATGAACAAGACTGAGATACTTTAACTCAGGGGTCTGACAGCTAGCCAAAGATAAGGAAGATTACAGAGGGCTGCTAGTTTGATCTGATGTTTCTGAGTGATCTAAACTTGCATAGTTCACCTCAAAATGATTAATATTCTGCCTTTAGGAGGCTACATGTGACACCTAATGTTTACTTTTTACATTCAATGACATTAATTATAACTCGTGATTAAGAAATAGTATGAGAAGATTATACTTGTATGTGTCTTTAAGAATTTAATTTAAGTAAAACTTGACTGATACATACAGCAGTTGCACTTTTGTGATTTTTTGTACAAGTGACATTGGAAGAGCTATAGCTAGCAGCAGTGGCGATAAAGGTGTGGCGTCAGTGCTTCAAAGTAAACTTTGACTCTGCACAGGCCAAAGTTTGAAAGAGAAAAAGGCAATTTTGAAACAAAACAAGTTAAATTAGTTGTTTTTTGTATTGATGTAGGTATGATTTATTTGCAAAACGTCATAGAAATTAAAATTTTAAAAATGCCGTTTTATTTCAGACTCTGTGGTGTGAATGTTTCTGCAGGATGTCCCACATAAGAGGCTCCTTAACAGCTACCAGGCGCTCGCAGGCACCCTGTTGGCTACCCCTGCTCTAACTCCTTTACCTGGGGAGTTGTTAGAGTAGAAAACAGAATCATGATTTTACTGTTTCAGACAAATGAACAGTTTAAATCTCTATTCACCACAAATGAAGGTGCTGTATGGGCTAAAGTCAGCCCTCCATCATGTTCATGCCTGTTTCTCCTTTAATTTTACTCCATGGTGCTTTTTGAATGTTTTCATCTCTCACTCGACACCCACAGGAAGTGTCCTCCAGGAGAGAATCAATCATAACCATGCTTCTGTGCAGACGTTACTGCCTCCTTCATGCCGTCTTTGTGGTCATTAGAGAGGAGGAACTGGGCAGAGTGATTGACCCACATTTCAAAAGAACTGGGACATGTAGATTAAAGCGGGATACACAAATAAAGATTATCAGGCTGTTTTTGACCCAACTTTCCCCCTTCCCGACCAAGGACGGCAAACACCAGATTATCTCATGTCTAAGATTATCCTATAAGAGATTATCCTGTGGTCTGAGGTGTGTTAAGAGGGAATTTGTTCCGATAATCGGCTCTGAAAAAAGTTGGGCGGACAATCGTGAATATGAAACTTGTTCAGTATTTACGACCAAAAATCTTCATGTGTGCGGGGAAAGCCAACAACTCCCGAGTCATGACTGTGAATTGTGACGTGGAACAGAATGTAGCCAATCAAGAAGCGAGCTGACTGTGGAACAAGGAAGCAGGTGTAAATAAAAACAAGCATGGCCGAACTGAAACATGAAGTTCGGTTGACTTCAGAAATGGAGAACCAGCTCATGTGTTCACTCTGTCTCCAGGATTGTTCTACAGTCTTTTCTTTAATTTATTTCAGGATTTTTCCACCAGAAATAGTCCCAAGACCACCATCATTCCCTCTTCTTGTATGCCCTCTTTTATGTTGCGTGTTGTGTTTTCCAGTTGTTGCTATGTTTCTTCGTCTTCATTTTTGTTAGATGATGTTTGATCACCTGAGCACACCACACGCAGTACAATCAAAACTGTTCAATGCCCGATTTTTATCTTCATGTGGGGGGTCTGTAACAGATAAAAAAAGTCTCTTCAGATTTTGAAAATCCTCATGTGTGTACCCCGCCTTAGACACCGACACAACTGACTAGGACTAAATAGATTAACCCCCAAATTCCACATAGCGCGCAAGGGCTCTGCCGTGCTCTTGAATCATACTGCGGAGCACTTGGAACCCACTCTAGTCTATCAGACAAATTCCACCGCCTGCGCTGCGGCGCGCCAGTGCCACGTCACTGAAGCACTGGTGCGCCACGGTGCTGGAGATTCGCTTTAGATCTATTTTCTGCGTGGCCGCTTCAAAACCTTGTAAATTCACTTTCGTTGAGAAAGCACCAGACAGGGCGTCAACGTGTGGAGTATCCAGAACTTTCAAAATAGAACACAATGCACGGACTCTCCAACGTAAATTTCCTCAATAGGTTGTAATTATGTCACAACCAGAGGCACAAACATCAGGTCAACAGTCGGTCAGAGGGTCCCAGAGGCAACAAGACACCATGGATGAAGAAAAGTGAATCGTGGAGGTACAGAAATATATAACATTGTATATATGACACCAAACATCCTTTCTACAAGGATATAGGCAGATAGAAGTGAAATAAATCACTAAGCTGTATGGTTGGGACCAGCAAAGGGACCTTAGAGAAGCAAGGTGAGGTGTTGTTTACTTCTTTTCTCAGTCTATAACATGTTTTATTAACGTGTGACATCGCTATTCACACGAGAGCTTGTGGCTCTCCGGGGATCAGCCCCCCTCCCTTATGTAGCAGGATGAGCCCTGCTCCTCTCATTAGCTCTGCAATGCTGGCTTATTACCACCTGGGGGCCCACTATAAAAGGGAGGCAGAGTGCATTCTGCTCCCTCTTGCTCTCCGGTAGGCGGATTCACTCTGTTCCGTGTGCCTCACTTCCTGTAGTGGTCACCGACTCAGGTATGTTAGCAGCGGGCTCTCTTTTTTACATGTAATTTAGCCGTAAGCATGCTCCATTGTCTTTTTATTTTGTGATTTTGTAGCTCTGAGCATTAGGAGCAGGAAGCTCGCCTCTCCCGCACTCACACAGGAAAGCGCTGGAACAGTATGTACGCCGAATGGCGTTTGATTTATTTAAATATTAAATCATGTCGCTCTCCTTATACTGGCCTTTTGTTATTTGTTAGGCATCACAAGATTAGTGTGGTCGTTCGGTGGGGGGAGCCGGAATCTGCTGCTGTTTTGCTACACTGCTGTCGTTAGACCTTGTCATCTTTCTGCCTCTTTTGTGCTGCACTGTTGGCTACATCGCCTGCCATAACTTTGTCTGCTTAATTCTGCCCCAACACTGCATGTAAGCTGTTTGCCTGTCTGCTTGCCTGCCTGCCTGCTACACGTCTGCGGTAGCCCTGTTCGGCTGTTTGCTCTGGGTGGTCGCCTGGCTTTATTATTACTGACACTTGTCGGGGTTTTCGCTCGCTCTGTCTGCTTGCAGGGTGAGCTGTGCTGACTGTTGCTAGCCGAAGACTAGTAGGCCTTCATCAGGTGGGACTGCTGCATGCTACTGCTCTCTTCTGTGGCAGTTTCTGGATTGAACTATTTTAACTCTTCTTATTCTATCGGGATGAATGGATTCTGGGGGGTTACCTTTTTTGTTTGGATTGTGCTCTTCTTTTGTTTAAATTGATTATTCCTTTGTTTATATTTCTGTTACTCTTGTGGTTATTCTGTTTTCTTGTGTTACTATTATCAGTATAGTTTACGTTTAATTTGTTTACTTGATTTATCCATTGATTGAGTTATTTAAGTTGTTTAATTAAGTTTAGTTATATTAGATAATTTGGTTTTGGGCAGCATTAGCATTTTCTGTTAATTAACTCCTCCTTATTCTTCCTATTGCTGCAAAATATATTGTTCTGGTTATTTGTTATCATTTGTTTCTTTTTGGTTTCACTAATAGTGTTTCTCTCTGTTTCTTATTTCAGTGGCTGAGCCTGGTGGTGGTGTTGGTGGTCCGAATGGTGGTTCCTCTCTTTTGCATGTGTGCCCTATTTGAGTTAGATCACAGGAGTGTGTGTAGGTTCTTCACGTGTGCCTGGGGCGTTTCCAATTTGATTTTTCTCACTGGGACCCCTCTCCTTGATCCATCACACTCGGTGAGCCTCAGCCACATTCCCCTTTACCCCCCCATTTTATGAATGAATGGGTTTTTTTCTGTGTTTGCTAATAAAGAAATTTTTAATGAGATGTTAATAAAATAATTGTTTTATTGTGAATCTCGTCTCAAGCTCCTCTGTAAAGGTATATTGAACCTGTGTATGTTGAATCTGTGTACCATTATTTGGTTGAAAACTTCTTTAATATTTCCCTGAGTAAAAACTCCCAGGGTGGCATTGTCGCAAATAGTGCCTTACCCTTGTGTTGCCACACTTACAGGGCTGCGCGCCGTGGCGCTGCTCGCCACTGCTCGGCGCTCCACTTTCAGTTACTTTTGTAGGTCAGAGCAGGACGCTTTCGCGTTATGTGGAATAAGACAGGAGCTCAAACTCTGATGGGATGTGATCTGTGTTGTGGTCTTTAAGCTGAGGGGGGATCCACACTCATCATCACATCATTTTTTATCAGACTCCTCTGCCAAAACCTGGAACTGTGCCTGACGTCGGACAACAGAGAAGAGACAGGACAGCTTTAGATCTTGCAGTCCCAGACTGATAACATCTGCTCCTCAGCCTGCAGCTCTCAGAGCCGCCAGGCCTGGATGCTGACTCTGGAGCTCTGCAGCCTCGGGTTGGAAACAGAAACTGATACATTAGCATGGATGTCACATTAGAACACTAATGGAGAGGGGGAGACATGGTGGTCTGCTGAGGATTAAAAGTCCTGTCAACAATGAGAGACGAATTAAAAGTAACTCAAAGGAACGCCTGCTGGTTGAAAGTTTAATAATGGAGCATGTGTTGGCCCAATAATTAGAGAAACCTCTCTCATAACAACTATAGGGCCCTAGAAAATCCTTTTTAGTTTTTCCCAAATTCATTTTCAATCCTGGGACACCGTATAAAGTAATGAAATATAGGCAAATATAGTAATACTGATGAAGGCAGCTCACATTCTCCAGTAAAGCCCCTCCCTGTTCACAGTGTTTCAGCAGAACAGGACACAAGTTTGGTACCTTCTCCAACGGGTTGTAAGATTCGGCACAAAGAGCCACAAAATCCTCGACAAACGTGCGTCTTGAATTTGCAGATGTGTTTCAGGCATCAATGGTTTTGATCCCCTGTCACAAAATAATCGTCGGGAAACTGCTCTGATCTGTACTTTGGAGTTAGCCTGGAGTTTCGTAGCTTCTTTGCCAACTTAGCCAGTATCTCAGGCGACCGCTTCGACATGTTTGAATTGTTAATGAGGGGAGGAGGAGGTGGAGGGGAAGTGAAGCATGCATTATCTCCAGGCTTGAAAATTACATAAAGTGCTAATCTTAGTCTAAAAATAGGTAACATAATTAAACATGGTAAAAAAAAAACAAGTCACATCAAGCACACAGGACCATTTAGAGTTGTTAAATAGTTTTTCTGATGACTGTAGGCAGAGGCAGGCTAACACTACCCACTGACTCCCAGTGTTTGAGCTAAAGCTAATTAGCAGTGGGCAAGCTTTGCCCGTCTCTTTCTTGTTACTGCACACACAGTTGAAACAATGTTGTCTACCTGCTTGTCATGGACTTAGGAATGAAGACGTGACAATAAAAAAAAATGTTGCTTTTTTAATTTTGGTTTCGCCCTTTTTAAAGTCCCCTGCCCAGGAGCATCCCTCTCACTGTCTCACGGTCCTAGAGGGGCTCAAACTCTCTTAGGTGACCACTTTCTTTTAAGCACGGTGTGTTCCTTATCCCTCTTACATAAAAAGGACTCACTTTAATTCAAGTGAGGAGCTGAGGGGGCCATGGGATGCACTCTGGTTAGTTTTACAAGTGAGAGAGCTACAGAAGATGACACAATGCTTTTAACTGCATAAAAGATAAAACAACCTGGTCCAAAGCACTCTGGAGTAGGCTGAAATAAAAAAATACTTGCAGGATTTGACACTTGATTGGTAAACGTCCCTCACAACAAACATCCATTCATTCATCAGATATCTAATTGTTTTATTATTAATATTGTTTTATTCACCAATAAATGCACAGAAAAAATATATGTGAACAGACAGATGTGCGTGGCAAGTTGTGGTGTTGATTTACTAAATTCTATACATATTATAAAAACTAAAAAGACATAAATTGACAAAGAGGGGAAACACCCCCCAACCCCCCCATCCAACCAAAACCCCTCGTCATGCCTAATGTAATTTTTTTGACATTAGGCAAGAGGAGAGGTTCATCCTTAACTGGTCACCAGCCAATCACTGGACTAACATGAAGAGACAACTCTTTGCACACAGGCTTGCACCTTAGGGCGATTAAGAGTGACTGATAACACTAAGGTGCATGTTTTGGGCTGTGGGAGGAAACTGGAGTTCCAGGGGAAGACCTACGCATGCTCAGGGAGAACATCCAGCTCCACACAGAGGCCCTGACCAACTCAGGGAGTTGAATCAGCAACTTACCTGCTATGAGGCATTACCACAATCTGCTGACCACCATGACAAATACGTTTAGTCACCTGAAATCCACACACAGGGGTCAAAATACATGATCATGATCTCAATTTTCATTCATTCATTCATTTTCTATACCGACTATCCCTTTCAGGGGTTGCAGGGGGCTGGAGCCTATCCCAGCTGTCATTGGGCGAAAGGCGGGGTACACCCTGAACCGGTCGCCAGTCGATTGTAGGGCAACATATAGAGACAGACAACCATTCACGCTCACACTCACACCTAAGGGCAATTTAGAGCGACCAATTAACCCAATGAGCATGTTTTTGGTCTGTGGGAGGAAGCCGGAGTGCCCGAAAGAGAACCCATGCATGCATGGGAAGAACATGCAAACTTCACACAGAAAGGCCCTGCCAGACCCGGGAATCGAACCGGGGACCTTCTTGCTGTGAGGCACGTGCACTACCTGCTGCACCACCGTGCCGCCCATCTCAATTTTCATTTGAAAAAAATTTGATTTGATTTTTCTACAGCTAAATAATCCTTCTGAACATCAAATTAAAAAGAATATTCAAAAATCATCTCAAATTGAGCCCTCGGCAGTGTTTGAAGTATTTGTTGGTATATCCTAATTGCTCCAGCTGTCCCTCACTCAGAGATAAAAACAGATCGGCCCCCCGGGTCACGCATTTTTCTGTTCATCTCTTCATCTGCTGGCACAGCAACATGTTGGTTGGGCAAACTTGGCATCCTCCCTCTGAGTGCCCCCCCTTCCAAACACACAAACATGCAGCCCACCACTCTGCCCCAGCTCTGTTTCAGAAACCACCCTGCTGCCTCAGCCAATCAGAGCGCTCCGTGCTTCGCCCTCCTCTGGACTGCCACCATCTGTTTGACACCAGGAGTGGATGCTCCACGCTTCGGTCCTGGCCTGAGACCACCATCCACCACCAGTACCACCACCATGACGCTCCTGTAAGCTGCCGTGACATCATAGAGCTGAGGGGACCCTGGAGGTGCTCGCACAGTCAGCACTCACTCCGACACACACACACTCGTCTAATTAAACCTGTGGGGTTTGGAGGTTTGGGCCCGTATGTGAAGCTCAGTCTGTTTCTGCATGATTGCCTGGTTATTATTTCTTTTGTATTTAGGGCTTTTCCGCTGTGTACACATTTGAAGTCTGCAAACATGTTCAACTGCACATCCTCAACACTGCAGCCATCTTTCTTCAGTGAAGAACACAAAGATAAGAGGATTTAGGTTGAGAACGATCTGGTACCCCTTTGCAAACAAGTTTATGGCAAATTAAATACTCATTAATTATTAGTACTTGTTTACAGAGTAAACATGAGTAAACATTTAATGTTTACAGATTAAAAAACCATTATCAAAGGAACTTTTGAGTTGCTTGGCTGGTGCTGGTTGCAGATGAACTTGACCAAATCACATGCAGGGTGGTTGCTCGAGGTCCATGGTGCTAGTACATATGATTGTCACTAAAGCAACTGACCAGCTCTGCCCCTGAGGGAAGATATTCGGGTATGGACAATGGGCGATACATAGCGTGTATGTTACCACCAAATGCCTCTTGATTACCCCACTTTAAGGGTTAAGCTACAACCCAAACTACATTGGTTTGACTAGATGCTATAGTAATATTTGGATGTCAGACTTTTATGCCACAGCTTACATCCATGACAACAGCTTTAGTAGCAATATTAGCACAAGTTCAAATAACAAACTCCATTTTTGGACATGTTTTTTGCAGCACTAGCCATTAAATGAGCCTCCAGTGTACGTCCTGCAGCTGAACTAAGGAGCTGAAGGCATGAAACAGGTGAGCGGGGACATGCATGCAGGTGATTCAGAGAAGTAATCATGAAACAAACACGTATTTGTAATCTGAAAGTAATGTAATCTGAAAAGATCAGCTGGCAATCATTCAATCACTAACAGCGGAGCATAAAGAAGAGAAGAGAAGAGGAGCACAACTCATGAGGAAACACTGGAGTTGATTTCTGATAAGGGGAGACAGGAACAAGATGAACCAATGAGGAAAGTTAAAGGTAGGGTCTGCAGGATTTTCCTTAAAAATAAAATATCAACTTTTTTCGGGAGAAATCCTGCTAAGTCGTCTCCTATGGGTTTCTATTTAATGTGTGACGGTGTCTTTGTTTACCTCACTCCCCTCCTCAGCCTGTATTTGGATGTTTTGGTTGTCTCGGGACGCTTTTGGGCAGAGAGTAGGCTGGGATACCCCAGCCACTCACAGCGCGACACTCACAGTCGCAAGCGACTTTGAGTGTTATAAAATGCACTAACAGAACGCTACCCAGACCGGTGTTCTGTTATCCTTCCCCGTCGAAAAAAGCTACCCTCACCCTAACCCTTACCCTAAACCTAACCAAGAGAGAGAGCTAAGATGTAGGGCGCATGCGCAGAACTACAGTAGTGCTAGGTAGCTCATCTTGACAGGTAGTGTTTTTCGACAGAACACCAGCAAAGATGGCAGACGCTACATCAGTAAAAGAAGATACAATCAGGCAGAAGCAAAACACCAAGAGGACAAAGCTCGGTCTAAAACCAGAGTGAACCTAGGGTTGGCTTTCACCTGCTTTCAAGCTCTGAAGGACCGTCTCGGGATGAAAAAGCAACGCAGAGTTAGCCATCATGCTGTTGGACAAGGAGGTCATTTTCCTGCTCGGAGCTGGCTGCAAGGCTACCGGGCTGGGGAGACGTGTTCTCTATCTGCTGCCGGAGAAGGTGGGCGCCTGCATCAGGTAGCGAGGAGTTCAGGGGGAGGGGCTTCATTTGAATGTTCTGCTTATAAACAGTAACGAAAAATCCTGCAGACCCGACCTATAAGAGGCCTAATGTTTTTATAAGTCAACTTTATGAGCTTGTTTGTGTTAATTTGACAGTGAAGGGACTGTTTATATGAGGCTGTTCACCCACAAAACATGATTTCAGCTGTTAGAAAATGATTTCAGTGTCTTTATTAAGTGACAAACATATTAAACAAAATGATTTAGAACAGTTAATCAGTAGTTTAATTACCTCCATCATGTGGGAATAAGGTTGATTTTTGTGTCTGATTATAACTGTTTTTCCAAATAATTACATAAGCGCATAAGGTTAATTAATACAGAACTTTACAGGAGCAGAACTGCAGAGTGACAAATATTAGAAAAGAAATATTAAAGAGATGCAACAGAAAAAACTATGGCAGATAAAGATAAGTAAAGCTGCGTTCACACTGAATGTGACTTTGCGACTGAAATCGTGTCGCGTGTCCATAAATACCTCATTTTGGTCATCGTCGCCCTTTGCCGTCACTCGGTGATGACACGCCCGCTCGAGTTTCACCACAGTCATATCATATATCATATAATAGGACATATAAGCTGACATTATTCCAACTGTATCCTTTTCACTCACCTACCAACCACAAAACACTGCAGCTGATGGCCCTGCAGCATCTTCTGTGAGTTCTCTGTGGTCCCGGTCTATAGGTGGATTGTCACTCTGTGAACCAGAATGAAAACTGTCTGTCACGGGTACCGTCACACACCCACACAACGCTGATTGGCTGTTGCCCATAGCCACACGTGACATTGCCTAGAGACTTCAAACTTTTCAACTTTGGCAACTAAGTGACGAGCAACATGGTCGCCCAGGACCACATCGCGTCGCGGGAGGGTTAGCCCCGCCCCATTGCGGCTGTGCATTGACTTTACATGGAGAGTGGTTGCCCAGGTTGCAAAGTTGCATTCGGTGTGTATGCACCTTAAAAGAAACAGAACAGTCCAACAAATATGCAGAAAAGCAAAGGTTGCATGTAATAATAACAGCACAATAGTGATAACAATAGTTAAAATAATAAAAAAAATATATATATATTTGTAGAATAGATGGAAATAACTTGGCTGTAGAGAGATACTTTTGTCATGTTGCTGTAATTTAGCTTCTACTTTTCACTAGGCTGTAGCTTTGGTGTTGTGAAGCTCATTTTTTTTCATGAGTAACTTCACTAGAAGCTTGCTGTGTCCCAGATTGTTGTGAAATATGTCCCATGGATATGTGAAACAATGCTTCAGGTTAAGAAATTGCTGCTGTGGCCCACAATTTGGCACAGTAGGTGGATGTAAAGCACAATGTGTGGTTTTCATTTGTCAGAGAACTGACAGCAGGGTCTAGCATCCTGCAAAATAACAGCCGTTTGGCAGTCAAACTACATATAACTACCAATTATAGTGTTTTTTAGTAGTATGTAGTAGGTGGTTTTAAAAAACAACCTCGGTCCAGTAGTAATTTGCTAAAAGAGGGTAGACGCCACCAAGCGTAGTGGAGTACTTCCATTTATAAACTGGAGCCACCCAGATGTAAACAAGGGCAAACAGCAGTCCAGAGAACATTGCTGGACTTTTTTTATACAAAAAATACATTTAAGTGGTATATTTTGGTCAAAGTGGTCATAAATTCTAAATCTTACACGCAAACATACCTCAGTTTATTCAGAATATTTACGGTAATGATGAGTGGATTTATGCTGCTTCATGTCGAGGTAAGAGTGTGTTTGATTTTTCAGTAAATGAGCTCATTATCACAGTGTGTATGTGCAGAGACAAACACACACTGATCCATCCTCCCTGTGCGTCTCTCTCTCCCACAGAATCACAGCTCAGCTCCAGCTGGAAGCAGAGACCCCTTGCAGCAGATCTGCCTCCGTCTGTCGCTCTGTGTCTGTCACTCAGTGTGTTGTGTCTCTTCAAAGAAACCCCCCCACCGCCACCACCACCACCACATGCTCCTCCAATCCCGCACATCACCACCAATCCACGATTCTGACAACACACCAGGGAGCGAGGATGATCATCTACTTAATGACAGGACCATCGCTCACTCACTCCTTTCTCTCTGTCTCTCCATGTTGCCTGGTAACCAGCAAGCTGGAGCTTGTAAACAAAAGTCAAACAGAGTCCAGAGCCGATTGTTCGTGAGTTCTGGCAACGAGTGAGCTCACCAGGTTGGAGGTTTTGGCAGCTGAATAAAGTCGGAAGAGTTTGTCTAACTTTAGCCTGACTGAGCACTGTTTTGATCAGACCTCCTGACATGAAATCAAGATAAACAGCAACAATCAGGGAAAAAATACACAGATTAACACATTATTTTAATTTAGGTACAGACCCAGTATCCGAGAGGACATGTAGTTTAGTTTGAGTATACAAAGCTGACCGACTGTCCACTGAGCATAGAACAAAATGTCAAAATATTTTAAGACTCCTTCTGCTCCGAACTTGCCAAATACTCCACCATGGTGTGTTGCCTGATGCCTTAAAATGCAGAAAGTAGGAGCTTTAAAAGTGTGGAAGAGTAAACACCCCTGTAAAATGTCTGTTGGGCCCCACAGTAAAGCACCACAGGAATAGGGTTTTAAGAATAAATATATCAGTCAATGAGTAATTTATACCTTTAATATTTATGCAACATAGCTATTCAAACATGCTTGTTCAAGTGTGTAATATTTATGAAAATAAATAAAGTATCACACACTTAAACAAGCTTGTTTGAATAGCTATGTCGCATCTTTAGGCTTTTTTAAAAACAAATTTGCAGAAACTATATTTTCTGTAAAAGGAAAAAATATTATTTTCAGATTCTAAATAATTCACATTCTTTGTCTAGTCTTGATTGTTTTTATCTTGAAGGAACAGATCCAGCTGCTTCAATTTCCCCTTCAAGCCAGCTGCCTGCAAACTTCCAGCCAGTCGCCAGTGAATTCCCAGCCAACTCATCCATTAGAAACCCTCATACTTCTCTGGGGTTAAGCTTGAATTCCACTGAAAACATTCATGCATTTGCAGAGTGTCTCCATGGATGGCTCTTCCCTCACAGCATTACATAACCTCAACCCTCTCCTTGGTTTCGAGAGAAGGTGCCAAATCAACAGAGAACAAACATGACACCACAAATTTACACAGACTTTGCCTTGAGCTTAAAATTTAGAACAGTCAGGGTGGGCAGGCCCTGTCAAGGACCAGCCAAGACCCTGTCAAGGCAGTCTGTATTTCACATTTCTGTTAAATTCTTGTCTGCATAATTTAGATTAAAACAAGGAAGCAAATGCAGCCTTAAAAATTACCATCTTCAATCAAGCAGATTATTTGTCTTTTATTCTTTTAAAAATAAAATAATTTCCAATATTCATCATTTGCAAACGAGTGACTAACATGATGTCACTCAATTCTGTGGATGGCAGAAGTACTCCTGTTGTCAATAGACTACAACACATTTTAGCTGATAATCACTGCAGAGATTCATTTTTTAACCACTAGTGTAACAGAAAGTATCATTGATATGGAACAAAAATGTCTCTTATTCTGTCAGATGAATCTGGTCACCTTAAGAAGACTCACACACAGCAAAATGAGCGAGACCGGACTGAAACAGTCGCTGCACTGCAGTCAGACAGTGTATGGATCGACTATTTACAGAGGGGCTCAAAAGAGGAAAAACAACCACTGCCCAGAGAGCTGATGTGTATAAATTTGCAGTCTGTGGCTCTCCTCGTGCAGATCCTACTTTGTTGTTATAAACATTTATACCTGTACAGACCTAAATCAACGTTAAGCTCTTAAAACAAACCAGAAGTGCCAAATGAAAGTTAATCTTCAGAGTAAGTATGCAGCTTACACTGATTGTTTATTGGATAAAGACAGAGCCATGTTTTTAATAAGTTTACTTGATGACTGTTTGCATTTACAAATTACAGTTTAAGCATTGTTAGAATGGACCTCTACACAGCAATAGTAGCTACATGCTGGACGGCATCATCTCTGACATTCAGCCGAAAAGGAACGTAGTGTGACTCCATATGCAGACGATCAGCAGCCAGGCCCTTAGCAAATTACAGACAGTGATCATGGATTTATTTTCAAGACTAAAAACTTTAAATGGTGTTTGTAAGCCCAATTCCTTTTTTTCTCCATTTACTCCAGAAACTGTTTTCTTAAAATCATTTAGAATTTGGCTGAGCAGAATATTTTTTACTGGTTTGCGTGATCATTTTGCACCTCCCCTGAAGTTCTCCCCTGAAGCCGCCCTGGGAAGGCCCGTCTCACACTTTGAAACCCACTTCCCTAAAGGGGTTTACTTCAGAGAGATCAGAGGGTAGTGACATGCATACGCTTCAATTTGAAGTTGATTCTGATCTGATTCTTGGGTCCTATGTCTGGTTTGAAGTTGAGATGAATTTCAGAACAACAGTCTGTTTGTTGTGATGTGCCCTGGCAGATAACATGGCACAACACTCTCCTCTTGTTGTTGAGTGTGCTCTCCTCTCAGTCACAAACACTTTGAACACGGTCTGATGCCTATGGTCACATGATTGCACTCCCAGCTCCCTCTGCTGTCCTCATCACCTCTCCTGACTCTGCTGAGGACAGGTGATGAGGGCAGCAGGCACACAAACCCTCTAACACACATTTCATTAACAGTCCTGAATCTCTGAGGTCAACTTCACTTACATTCACATCTGTGAAAACACCAAGTTTGGAAAAGCCATTCTGGATCAGCAGTTACACAAGACAGAAACATTTGTTTACACCAACAGCGGCGTCAGCTTGATTGAACGCATGGCAGCAAGACTAGCTGGGTAAACACGTTCATTTACAATTAAGATATGTGGTTCTAGTGCTGAAGCTATGATGAGAGAGCTGCCCTGAGGATTAATGGACTGAAGGATGTTTGACTCTGCTCCCTTTCAGCACTATACTATTAGACTAGGCCTGCAGGATAAGTGAAATGATGCAATGTGCGATAACACTGTTCAAAACTACAATGACAATAATTTTAGTGAAAAAAAACATGTTTGACGTATAAATATTGGCCCTAAAGTTTGTCGACCTTTCAATCAATCAATCAATCAATCTTTACTTATATAGCGCCAATTCATAACAGGTGTTATCTCAAGACACTTTACAATAGAGCAGGCTGGAGACAAGCTCTTCATTTTATGGATACACATATATGCATAGATACATATATACATATATAAAATACACAATTACATATATATACATCCAACACCCAACATGAATCCAGTTGCCAATCAGGAATCCCTCATCATGGCGGCAAGAAAAAACCTTCTATCTTCGATCACTCTATCAAATTGAGCCCAGACTTTGTCCTGTCTTATAACCGGTTTATCTGTGCCTGCAGAGTCATAAACCTTGTCCACAGGTTTATTGTCACGGTGCAGGAAGTTTTGTAAATGAGTGAAATGTAACACTTTTGTGTGACATCATGACGAGCTGCATGGTGGTGCAGCAGGTAGTGTGCATGCCTGACAACAACAGATCAGTCCAATTTCAGTCAAATTAACACAATAACTCTATTTTTATCATCATATCAACATACTACGGTGGTCGACGAGGGCAACAGCCTACAGTGCTTTAGTGCAGTGCACTAAGATGAAAACACCTGCAAGAGCAGAAATGCAGCATGTGGGAGAGAAAGACAACAGAGACTGTAGTCAAGCCAGCTACTCCTCTGTTTTCTGTGGTCAAATTAGCTGCTCCTAAATTTGAAGTGCTCATGTATTTGAACCTTTACGGAAAATGCTCCATGCCAAGCCAGAGGAAGATGACAGACAGGCTGAAACTTTATCATGTTCCTGTTTTCCTTTCACCATCAAAAGTGTGAAATAAAGGAGTCTGGCCTTAACATTGGCTCTAAGATGCCTCTCTTACCAATATGAATGAACGCATGTGTAATGATATTCTATCAAGCTTTTGAGTGATCTGTTTTCAAAGTACACAAAAATATTACTTACTCAAAAAGTATGCCGTAAAAGTACTTCGTAATGCTCACAAAAATTGTTAAGGAGGTCTTCTATACAACGATACCAGTTTCATCAGGTACAAATGGGAGACAATGATCTTATTTTTCATTGTAATATCTGCCCAAAGTGCTCAAAATAAACCACGCCATGCATCATCAGCTATTATTTAATACAATGTTATTACACATTCTGTTCATTCATGTCGGAAAAAGAGGCATCTTAGATTCTTTATTTCACATTTTTGATGGTAAAAGGAAAACAGAAACATGAAAAAGTCGCTCAGCCTGCCTATGGAGTGTGTAACGTAAAGTTTCAAATACATGAGTACTTCAAATTTAGGAGCAGCTGGCTTGACCACAGTCTCTCCTGCCTGTCTCTCCCTGCTCCAGACCCTCTCCAGGCCTGAGGCTCTCCTGTTGTTGTACTTGGTTCTGCTGCGTTTCTGCTCTTGCAGGTGTTTTCCTCTTAATGCACTGCAGTGAGCTGTTGTATGCCGTTTGCCTTCGTTGGCTACCGTAACATGCTGACCGAGTCTGATGAAGGAACCAAATCAGCTCAGGGTTGAAGACAGAAAAGAAAGTAAAGTTTTTTATGAAGCACCCAATTTCACTCTTAAACTCCATAAAGTAGCACAACTCCTTCAAGAGAAGACGAAAACAAGATAAAGAAGTCAATAACAGAGCTTTTATAACTTCTTTGACCTTTTTAGTGAGAATGAAGGGGAAGATGGCTGACGTCTCCTAATGTTTATTTATGCTGTTTTCACCCAGCTGCTCTCATTGTTATTCTCTCCTGATTAGACTGTCTGCTAAACAGACAGAGGGGCGAGAACAGAGTGTAAAGCTCCTGTTATCAGAAAGGCTCACAAACAATAAAATCTTTCTTAATTAGACTCCAGGCTTGGGTGCTGAAACATTTGTTGTGGGCCCTGTTGGGTTACAAAGCCTCCTGATAACCTTTAAGGGCTTAATAATATATAGCACAGTCCTAAGTGATATATCGATAATATACTGATGAATTAAGGGGCTTAGTAAGAAATCGGTATGTATTCTCAAATGAAAGATATGTTTATGCTGAGGTCATACTACATGATTTATTCCATCAATAACAACATTCACTCTTTTTCACTAAGATTAGGAGCCATACATTTGTGCTGTCTTGCCTAACAAGCATGACAGATTAAAGGATTGAAATGGACTGCATTTATTGACTGATGAGATGACAGTAGAAGGAAGAGCAACACCGAAGACGGCAAATATTATGTATTTAGAAAAAAATATTTATCGACATACATTAAGCTGAATGATGTGTTAGTTTACTGATAAATGCAAGCAGTCACTCACCATGTTCCTCTGCCGTTTCTCTTTAAAATTTTGACTTTGACAGTCTGTGGTAGCTCCTCTATAACACATCATAAAGGCAGGGATGCTGTTTTTCAGAGTATTGCAAACCTTTCATGTCTCATAGTTCTCAAGCTGCTCTCAAGGCATCAACCTCAGTTTGTTTATTGTTTGTTTGCAGGACAAAAATCAAACCTGCTGGACTTTCTGTCACAGAGTCGTTTCGTGTCCCAGACTGATCTGTTGTTGTCATTATTATGACACACTACATAAGACAGAACAACTGATTTTTTGACAGGCCCTGAAACCCTACAACTGTTGGGTCAGGCCATAATCATGCATAAACCATGCAATCTGACTCTAACATAAGACATTTTAAAATCGGGACAGTGCAACACAGATGTTCCCAACCACTGGGCCATGGACCAGAACTGGAACATACAGAGACAAACACAATTTATTTAATTATCCCTTTGAGAACAATTGAGACCGAAGGGTGTTTTATTTTGAAAGGATGACCTGATTGTCAGCGTAGCTTGGCGGCACACCTAGTTTTAAATTTCTGATTCTGCACAATGTGAGTGACTGGAGGACAGTCGAGGCACACGAGAGTGCTCAACTTCCTGATTCAGACTTATCAATAATCAAAAGAAACTTCAGACCAGCTCAGATTGATGACCAATGGATAACAAACACTGTAACCACCATATCAACACCATTTCAACAGAATCTTCCCCTACACTCAACCATGTTCCCAAATGGTAATCAGCTGATAAAAACAGATTGAGTCCTTATTAACGTCATATTTTTTTCAGTTTAGAAATAAGCCCATGGCACTCTCTGATCCTGCGTCCTATTGAGTCATACTATGTTCAATATGTGTGTTTGTAGCACTCCACAAAGACTGGTTCACCATGGAACAAAAAGGTTGGTGACCACTGGTGTAATGCATATCTTCATGAAATGACCTGATTATTCAAGGTCTAATGCTCGCTGGAAGATTGTTTACCTTTATTCAATTTAAGAAGCATTATTTTTAGCATAATTGAAACAATATTCGTATCTCTTTTACACAAGAGTAACAAGAATAGAAGTCCTAAACACCCAACATTGGGTTATTTATTGTTCCTTATTATCAAAAATTGCAGGCAACCTCCAGCTGTCAGGCACAAACCTCCTATCTCCATTTTTTATGATTTCATTTATTTCCTTAAAACAGTACTATCGGTCACATTCTATGTTAGTGAGTGGGTTTAATAAACTTTTAACCAAATTAAAGTTAAAAAAAATATGACTTGTGGTCTGGACAAAGTGCCTGTGGGTGATGAGAATGTGGAAGCTGTGGAATAGTTCCTTAAACTTGGTAGTGTAGTTCACCGGTCTGCTAACTGTGAGGCTAAAATCAATCACAGATTTGGCCTCGCTTATGGATGATGAGTTCAATGGTATGGCCGTTTGGCGCACACAGTATCTGAATATGTGGACAAAAGTCAGTCTTTAGGACTCTGGTCCTACTGGTCCTACTTGTCTCACTATACGAGGCCTGTACACCGACTAGTTGCCACTGGACTCCTTCGTGACTATTTCCCTTTGACGCATTTTTGGGTATCATTGGTAGGATCATGTGTCCAATACTGACGTGCTCAGGAGGGAGTGAATAGGAAGGGTCAGCTACTGGATACGGGAGCGGCAGCAGTGCTTCTATGGGCACCTGACGTGTTTCCTGAACCTGATCCAGCTCACCATATACTGGGTGCCCAGGACCAGATCATGAGGGTGACCACATGCATCATGGAGGGGTCAGCTCAAAGGATATCTGAAACTTGGGTCTGAAACAGGCCTGGACGAAGGTTATTAGGAGGCTGGAAAAGAACAGGCTGATGAATGTTTTTTTTATTTCCTGAAAAGTAGTAATTTTGGAGATTGGTGGTTTGTGCCTGATATTGACAATATGCTTTTTGTCCCTACGTCTTCTAGAGAGTCTTGGTCATTAGCTTTTTCCACATTGTCTATTGTTAGCTTAGCCTGTTCGGGGAGGTCCATCCATTCCTGTGCCCTAAAATTAACAAGCATCTAAATCAGCATTATTCAGCATAGTTGGCTGACTGGCTTATTTAGAGACTGTCGTCATTCAAGCATAATTAACCCTCCAAGTAATTGATTTCCATCTCAGCCTTATTCTATGGAGGCTGGGTGATATCTCTGTCATTAAATAAAGCAGGATAAAAATAAACTGGGAGCCTGGGAGGACAGAGATGAGATGAGGAGGCTAATAATCCTTCGTTACAGTCCTGAAATAAAAGCACGTTTTTGTCTTACACTGGGATCGACTTCTCTCTTGATCAGCTGCCATGGCAAAGGCGCCTGTTCCTTTTTTTGACACCTGAAGGTGGTGAATCACACAGGGGTAGAGAAACGTGAGGCGTGGGTAGCGGCAGAGGAGGAAATGAGCGGTTATGCTCTCTGGCAATGAGAAGGGTTTCCCCCGTTTTTCACTCACTGAAAACGCAAGGGATTTCTCTTTTTGTTATGTTTAGAGGAGATGGATGAGAAAACATGAGCCACTGTTTGCTCAGCTAACAGGATGGGTTTCAGTTTTGATTGCTAATTTAAGACAAAGACAGAGTGTTGTTGAAAACAGATGCCCGACTCTGAACCAAAGAAAGAAGAGAAACACAGACGTGTTTCCACATGACAGGAGGATTTGTTGTTCTCCCTCGTTCTCTCCCGTCACTGTGTCCCCCGCTCACACTTCCTCCTTGTCCTCATTATACATCTCGCTGTGACATGACAGCCAGCTCACTCGGGGAACCCTTCTAAATCTGTCGCTTCTGGCAACCAACCAGACGCGGGAGCTAAAAATAGCCTATCAGAAATTTCCAGGCGTTCTAATTTGAATAATTAATTGTCACTTTAAGTCGGCGGAGTCAGCGGAGGAGGGAAAGCCGAGGTGCAGACAAATGAATCCCTGCCAGTCGCTGTCGGCTTCATTTACACAGAGACTAAAAGGGTCAAGAGAAGGCACGTTTTTAAATCCATGCTCTCCGCTCTGCACGCTCCGATGCAGGCGTGGAGCTGTTACTGATACCTCAATAGTACTCTCACCTTTAACATTTAGAGGGGCTCTAAAAGCTTAAGGTCAGATCACACAGAGGGAGGAGCCCTATTGTTCAAATTCAAGAGATGATTCAGGTTTGTTAAAGGATTTATCTGAAGGGTAATCATGACTAGGGGGGGGGGGAGGAGAAGGAGCAGTATGGAGGAAAGATGCTGGAGAAGGCGTCATAAAAAGACTGTTTAGGGTGAGGTCTTAACAGGCTGAAGAGAAGTCTGTTCAAGGGTTAAACTGTTTGTTTTAAACAGTTTTGAAATGTGCTGCTTTATTTCTCCCTGAAGCTGCATTCAAGGGACTCCTCCTCTGCCAATTTTTTTGATTATGCAGCTGACAATAAAACACAGTCCAAAGAGGTGCTAAAGGTAATTCTTGAAAGTCAAACTATTGAAATTTCCAATGCTCAGCCCTCGTGGGCAATTTTTCACTGGACCACGTCAGTCTCCAGTGAGTTCAAACAGTCTTGCAGTAGCCTGAAGCTAGCATCTAGCTCCTTAGCTGTAGGGAGTGACATGGCTGAGTGCAACAGTTAGGACTTAGATAACACCAGGGAGGACTGCTCAGCCTCAAATGCCAACAAAGTTCACATTTTTAACCGTTCAAGGCCAACATAACTTCACTCCACATGCAAAATAAATGTTCTCATCTCACTTGAAACATCATCTACAGGTGCAGTGTAGTGTCTCATTTTCTCAGTAAATACCGAATGAGCTGGCTTGTAAATTCTGCGAAGGAATGGCAGTAGTATATAAGCCCCACCTTTTGCGGGGGCTTGTGACCCCCCCTCTTCTAAAGTCATAAAACCATAAATCATGTGTCATGTGACACATGACAGGTGTGGAGTCTAGTAAGAGGGGTTTAGGAGGCTGTGACGTCAGGGGGTGTGACATCAGGTATATGTCATCAGGGGTGTGTGAATAGAGGGGTGAATTTAGGAGTGTGTGACCCAATAGATTTCAAGTATTAGTTTTATTGTGTTTTTTATGACTTAAGACCCAATGACATTGTGATGATGTGTTTTTTAATGTCCTGAGGGAGGCATGTTTAGTTTTTTTTTTGTGTATGTGTGTTGCTCTATTTGCATTTTTTCAGGATTAACCCTCTGTCTTTCATTCATCCCTGTAGTCTTGAGGACAGTTATCTGTCCCTTGTTGCGCACCCTGTCTTTATTTTCTGTTGCATTGCTTCTGCTGCTGCTATTTTGGGAACTTTGTGACAGACTTCTCTCACTCCTGATTTTTGGGTGAAATTCCTGCATGCGGCTAAAATACCACATCTACCTTTAAAGCAAAATGACCAGTCATGACAGTAAGTGTTGAATAAGTTTTCAACTCATAAATACTCATTTACTCATTTTTTAAGTGAAATGTATTTTCTAATGTGTTCTTATAAGGGGTATTTAATAGATTGGGAAAAAAGATTGAAACTCTAGATATCAGAGCTTAGTGATGTCTACTTAAAAAAAGTACACTGTAAATTGGGGTAAAAGAGTAAATATACACAGGATATTTAATAGATTGGGAAAAACATTCAAACTCTAGATATCAGAGCTTAGTGATGTCTAGTTACAAAAAGTACACTGTAAATTGGGGTAAAAGAGTAAATATACACAGGATATTTAATAGATTGGGAAAAACATTCAAACCCTAGATATCAGAGCTTAGTGATGTCTAGTTAAAAAAAGTACACTGTAAATTGGGGTAAAAGAGTAAATATACACAGGATATTTAATAGATTGGGAAAAAAGATTGAAACTCTAGATATCAGAGCTTAGTGATGTCTAGTTACAAAAAGTACACTGTAAATTGGGGTAAAAGAGTAAATATACACAGGATATTTAATAGATTGGGAAAAACATTCAAACTCTAGATATCAGAGCTTAGTGATGTCTAGTTACAAAAAGTACACTGTAAATTGGGGTAAAAGAGTAAATATACACAGGATATTTAATAGATTGGGAAAAACATTCAAACTCTAGATATCAGAGCTTAGTGATATTTAGTTAAAAAAAGGACATTGTTAATTTGAGTAAAAGGGTAAAGATACAATCAATGCTTTTATTTATATATTTATTTATTTATTTTTAGAGCACAACACAGTCCGAATGGCTCCTCAATCTTTCTGGTCATCCCCTTCAACTCCTAGCCCAACTTCTCTGGTGATCCAAAAACCTCCATTATCTCCATCTCCACTACCCACTTTGATCCACACACCGCCATCATGTCCACCCCCCTGTGACTCCAAAGAGCTGGCTGAAACCCGGACAAGGTGTCCAGGGTCACCGATATTCATAGCCAGTGTTAAGACAGTTGTTCTTCACCTACTTAATACTGTTTTGTATGAATATTGGAAAGAGATCTGCTACAACTGTCAGATTAACCACACAAGCCAGAAACACTGTCTGACGGAGATCCGTGAATTCTTCTATAAAAGACACTTTGATAATCTGATGAGTAAACTCTGGAGTGTGCCATTTATCTCTGCCATCCAGCATTATCTGACCACAATCGGCATCTGTGTTGAGGATGACAGAGTCCAAGGTGTTGCAGAGACATTTCTCCATGATCTGAAACCAGTGGCTAACATAGCAGATAAAATAAATGAGTTGTCTAACACAATGGTTGATGACTGGTTTTTCAAAGTAGACACCCGTTGCGAGGCTGGTGAAATTTGGAAGGAGAAACATGCGCGTGTTGACTCTGTGTAGTCCATCATATGCACAGGCGACCATTCATTTAATTGTGAGGGTTGAGTTTTATAATCATCTGTTGTAGATGAAATAGACGACTTTGTAACAACTACTATCTGATCACGTGTGTTTCTTCTCAGCCATGGTAAAGACATTGCAGAGAATTTACCATGACCCATCACTATGGAGTTAGAATCATGCCAAAACGTCACAAACACACAAAACATGTTGAACACGTGCCCAATGATTCACAAACAAACTGAATATGGTTTGCAAATATAAAACATCATTCACAAACTAATGTATTTAGTTTTGCAAATAAGAAATGTGCCTATCAGACAAATACATGATGCTCTGAAACAAAATACAGCATGTTTTACACATGCAAAGAAACATATTTCTTCAATTACAAAAAAAAATATTTCAAGTACAAATTAAAATCTTTCAAGTACAAAAATAAATCCCTCAAGTACAAATCAAAATTTTTCAAGTACAAAAAAATATCCTTCAACTACAACACATGAATTCCACAAGTACGAAAACCTGTTTTGGCACAATCTTACCGCTGTCACGTGACTTTTGGCGCAATCTTAACGCTGTCACGTGACTTTTGGCACTAACTTTCCGCCTTGCAGATCCACACGCAAATGCACTCTGATCCGTACACAAATGCTCTCTGATCCACTCACACATGACAGTAAAGTTTCTCAGCACTCTCTTGCAATTCACACTCCACAGCATCAGGTGGCGCTGATTCAATCTGAGGCCGCCCACAGAACATACCAAGTGTGATGGATAGACCTTATTCACGTGACGTCATCTCCTCTTCACGGTAAACTCCACTGAGTTTATATGGACCTGAAGGATCTCCAGATAAATAACGTTCAATTCAGAAAGATATAGTGAAGATTAATATTATTTACGACTAGGTCTGCACTGTCTGCACTACGCGCTGTGACGTATTTCCGGTTTTGTCGATTACCGCCCATCCATTTCCGCTAGCTTCGTACAGATCCTGTGATATCGATCTTTGATCGTTTGAACATGAGTGTAAGGAAGAAAGTTTTCAGGATTGCACATTTTCAAAGACAGGAGAGTACATACTCCGAACACTGCGGTGTACCACTTTGTTCAGCATCTTCTAAACTTAATGGCGTGCTCAGCTTTCACAGCTTTCCGTCTGATCCTGCTCTGAGGAGGCGATGGCTAGTAAACATTCGCCGGGATAAATCATGATCACCTCTCACACAAAGGTTTGTAGCCGACACTTTGTGCTTCAGAATCTTATTGAGCCAGCCACTCTAGGTGGTAGAAGAAGGCTTATAAAAGGTGTTGTACCGACACTGTTTGAGTGGAACGGATACAGTGTCGAAACACCGCATAGCAGTGTGTGGGAGAGAGCTGCGAGACCGAGTGAAACAGACCCCGGTGACGAGCATGAGCATAACGTCCATATCTACATGGACCATGATTACTGCTCAAAACCAGAGCCAGCTGCACTGGACATGTCTTCATCTGCTGCAGAGGACATGGCTAAAGAAGTGGAGGAGCTCAGGAAAGAGATACAGGAGCTGCGTATCCACAGAGAGTTTGGGCTACAGCGGTTTGCTCGCTCTGATGCTGACATCCATTTCTACACTAGGTAAGGCTATTTTCTCATTGACATATTATTGATTATGGTTGGTCATGATTTTAACACGTAATTTAATTTCATTATATTGAAAATAAATGACGCCTGTCGTCTTTGTGATTAGATTTTCTAGCTACAATCACCTGATGGCGTTTTGGTCTGTGATAGAGCCTTCAGTGTACAAAATGGTCCGGGTTTCACGAGCAAAAACGGCTGCGAGGAGTAACGAAGAGGTAGGCTATACACTGATCGCTTGGTGGGTAGTGTTAGTGTTAGGGGTTGATATAACGTTTGAGTAGACTTTAATGGTATAATGGCAGTGGTGTCCCCCTTTGGATGAATCAGTGCACTACACTGTTTTCCTAGTCCTAGTCAGCCAGTCTGGTTCATTGGCAGTAAAACATCTGTCTTTTTAGCCCATTCAGGTGTTTTTCTAGTCTTAGTTTAAAACATCTTAACCCAAAACTCCGAGGCAAATGACATTTAATTGAGTAACACTGAACAAAATTATTACTTAAACCCATCATTGTGATAATGACACAAGCATCTTGTAGTTTTAAAGGATCGATTGTTTAATAAACACAAAGCTGCCTTTTCAGTTTTAAAAATAATGTTAAAAATTCAGAGAGACATTTCACACATGACATTTAAATCTGTAGCTATGCAGTTCAGCCTTAGTAAATATTGGACTCCTTGGCACTTTCATCAGGTCATTCTTAAAAATAAATGATTGAATATGTCTGACTTGGTGTAACTTCTTTCTTTTTTGCTTCCATTTTCAGAGAGAAATGCTCCAGCCCATTGATGAGTTTTCTCTTCCTCAACTTCCTGTCAGCTGGTTTGAAAGAGAGAGACCTTGCACATCGGTTCAACATCCGTCAATCAACAGTGAGCCGCATAATTAAAACATGGATAAGCTCTCTTGCCACTGCACTGGGGTCTGTATGTTTTTGGCTTACACAGGAAGAGGTGCAAGCTCCCTGAGGAATTCAGGCAATTTCCAAACACCCAGGTGATCCTGGATTGTACAGAGCTGAGATGCCAACCACCAACCTCAGCCCTTCTACAAAGTGAGATGTACTCTACATACAAATCCCACTGCACTATGAAAGCCTTGGTTGGCATCGCTCCACATGGTCCAATCACATTTATTTCCCAACTGTATGCTGGTTCAATTAGTGACAAGGAGATCAGGAATAGGTGAATTGTTGACTGAAGACATGGCTGTGATGGTGGATAAGGGCTTCCTCATCAGTGACTGCTGCAAATTTAAAGTGTACTGTCTTTCTTTTCTGTCAAAACAGAAGCAGATGCCAGCATACCAGGTGAGGAAGACCCAGGCTATTGCCAGACTCTGTGTGCACATGGAGCCAGTAATCAGGAGGATAAAGCAAAACAGACATTTTGACTGTTTCATCCAGCTGTCTCATGCCTACAACATCAATGAACTCTTTGATTCCAAGATGGCGCCATAGACGGCTGCCTCGGTGCTTCACTCTCTCGTACTTTGTGCGTTTTTGTGTGTTTTCGCTGTTCTCTGATCTCCTTCTCTGGTTACATTCACCAGAGAAGAACTACTCAATATTGGACTTAAGTCTGCTGGACTCTTTTCACCCACTTTCACCACTCCGGAGAGTTATACAGAGATTTTGGCTGGAGGAGTAGCTGCTCTCTATGGATTACGCAGGAAACGCCGATGGAGAAAGCGCGCGGGAGTGCTCGTGAAGCTGCGTCAGCGTGGATTCAGGACTGCACTCCCGTCTATACATCTCGCCAACGTTCGGTCTCTGGCTAATAAAACTGACGAACTGCTGCTCCTCAACTCAAAAAACAAGGACTTTAACAGATCCGCCGCTCTGTGCTTCACTGAGACCTGGCTCAGTGATCACATCCCCGACTGTGCACTACGGCTGCCGGGCTTCCAGCTCTACCGAGTGGACCGCGTCACGGAGCTCACCGGGAAAACGCGGGGTGGTGGTACGTGTTTCTTTGTGAATGAAAGCTGGTGTACAGATGTCACAGTGTTAAAGAAATCATGCAGCCCTCACTTGGAGTCATTTTTCATAAACTGCAAACCCTTTTATTCTCCACGGGAGTTCTCCTCGCTTGTCCTGGTCAGTGTCTACATCCCACCTCAAGCTGCTGTAGTGGAGGCGTTACAGCAGCTGGCTGACCAGGTAACAGACGTGGAGGAAAAACATCCTGACTCCCTGCTCATCATTCTGGGGGATTTTAACAGAACTAATCTCACCCGTGAACTCCCAAAATACAGACAGCACATCAAGTGCCCCACCAGGGACTCAAACATTTTGGACCACTGCTACACAGTTTTAAAGGACGCCTGTCGCTCTGTCCCCCGTGCAGCTTTAGGACTCTCCGATCACTGCATGATCCATCTCATCCCGACCTACAGGCAGAAACTTAAAGCTGCCAAGCCTGTAGTAAAGACTGTGAAGAGATGGACAGAGGAGGCAAAGCTGGAGCTACAGGCCTGCTTTGACTGCACTGATTGGACTGTTTTTGAGGCTGCAGCCACAAACCTGGACGAACTGACTGATACTGTGACATCTTACATCAGTTTTTGTGAGGATATGTGTGTGCAAACCAGGACCCACTGCACATACAACAACAACAAACCCTGGTTCACCTCACACCTAAGGAAGCTACGTCAGGCCAAGGAGGAAGCCTACAGAGCTGGGGATAGGATCCTGTACAGGCAGGCCAGGAACCAGCTGACAAAGGAAATTAAAGTGGCTAAAAAGAACTACACCAAGAAGTTGGAAAACAGCTTTTCAGCCACCGATCCCTCGTCAGTTTGGAGGGGCCTGAAAACCATCACGGACTACAAGAGCCCTTCCCCCCACACTGTAGGTGACCAACGACTCGCTGAGGACCTGAACGGCTTCTACTGCAGGTTTTCACACCCATCACCCACTCCTATCACTCCACCCAGCTGGCCACACAATGGACCACCTGAACCCCCCACCACCTCCCCCCTCCTCCCCCTGCCTCCTCCACCAGCTCTACAGGTCTGTGAAGAGGACGTGTGTCGGCTGTTTCAGAAACAGAAAACCAGAAAGGCTCCAGGACCAGACGGTGTGTCCCCATCCTGCCTGAGAGTCTGCGCTGACCAGCTGGCCCCCATCTTCACACAGATCTTCAACCGATCCCTGGAGCTCTGTGAAGTCCCCTCTTGCTTCAAACGCTCCACCATCATCCCTGTCCCCAAAAAACCCTGCATCACTGGATTAAATGACTACAGACCAGTGGCCCTGACATCTGTGGTCATGAAATCATTTGAGAGACTGGTGTTGAGCCACCTGAAGGACATCACAGGACCCCTGCTGGACCCCCTGCAGTTTGCCTACAGGGCAAACAGGTCAGCGGATGATGCAGTAAACATGGGACTGCACTACATCCTGCACCACCTCGACTCTCCAGGGACCTATGCCAGGATCCTGTTTGTGGACTTCAGCTCGGCCTTCAACACCATCATCCCGGAAATCCTCAGCCAGAAGCTGTCCCAGCTCGCTGTGCCAGTCTCAACCTGTCAGTGGATTACCAACTTCCTGACTGACAGGAGACAGCAGGTGAGGCTGGGTAACACCACATCCAGCATCCGGACCATCAGCACTGGCGCCCCCCAGGGGTGTGTCCTCTCCCTACTGCTCTTCTCCCTCTACACCAATGACTGCACCTCAGGGGACCCATCTGTGGAGCTCCTGAAGTTTGCAGACTACACAACTGTCATCGGACTGATCCGGGACGGGGACGAGTCTGCATACAGACAGGAGGTAGAACAGCTGATCCTCTGGTGTGGTCAGAATCACCTGGAGCTGAACCCGCTCAAGACTGTGGAGATGACAGTGGACTTCAGGAGGTCCCCCCCGACTCTCCCCCCACTCATCATCAATGATAGCACTGTGTCTACTGTGGACACATTCAGGTTTCTGGGATCCACAATCTCACAGGACCTGAAGTGGACCCCCCACATAGACACCATCCGTAAAAAGGCACAGCAGAGGCTGTACTTCCTGCGACAGCTTAGGAAGTTCGGCCTGCCCCAGGAGCTGCTGGTCAACTTCTATATAGCCATCATCCAGTCTGTCCTCTGCACGTCCATCACGGTCTGGTTTGGATCTGCAACCAGGCAGGACAGACACAGACTGCAGAGGACAATCAGGTCTGCAGAAAAAATCATCGGGACCAATCTGCCCTCCATCCAGGACTTGTTCCGGTCCAGAATCAGGAGACGGGCAGGTAACATCTCTGCAGACCCCTCACATCCTGGACACAAACTGTTCAGACTCCTCCCCTCAGGTAAGCGATACAGAGCACTGTACGCTAAAACCACCAGGCGTAAGAACAGTTTCTTCCCCCAGGCTGTTGTCACACTGAACTCATAACTGCAAATTGCCTGTCTATTGTCCATATCATCATCCCACTTATATGCAGCTGTGCACCTTGTTTCTCTTCTTATTATCTTTTTTATCTTGCACATTTTACATATTGTACATACTCTATTTTATCTTTATTCTCACCTTAAGTTAATTTTTAAACTTCTTGTTTATAATATAGGATGTACACTGTGTGTACCTATTTCTCCTTTTATTTTTGTACTTGGAGAGTGAAGTGAACCGGTGACAAATTCCTTGTATGTCTAACATACGTGGCCAATAAAGCTGATTCTGATTCTGATTCTGATTCTTTGCACTTGCATGTCTGCTGTCAAATTACCAGAACAAAGCCTTGGTTAAGAAATGGGTCAAGTGAGACTGTATGGAACTTGTTGAAACTACATCTACTTTGTCATCCTGAGTTTAAGAGATTCTGATCACATTAGCTTGCAATGTGAACACAGCTGAACACACTCTCATCTGAGTTCTTCTAAGTTTTTTGAGTCTGTATAGCAACACAGAAACTAAAATGCTCTAGCTTTATATGTATTTTTGAAATACTGAATGTTCAGTGAATTTATAAACTGTATATATTTATGATTTACAAGGTTCTAATGCTTGTGCACTAAGTTTTAAGCCCACTCCGAGCAATATCAATGTACTTATTAAATCATTTATTGATGTCTTCTGATCTGATTAATATACTATTATTCCAAACTATCTGTCAGAAAAATAAAGTGAGATCATTGTTACATTTAAATGATTTAATACGACTGTCATTTCTTGAAGATTCTAGGTTTTGACTGATAATTCACAGTGGTAAACAATTACATTACATTCAAAAGCACAGCTGAAGATACAGCCAGTTATTGTAAAACAAAGATTTTCTATTAAGTAAGATACATCTATTATTCCAAATTGGAACAGAATTTGGAGTAAAGTTATAACTGTAAATTAGTTTCCAGTACAGGAGGACCTGCTGATGAAACCTGGACAACTTATCTGGTAGCTTGGATATAGAAGAGTCACACCTTAGCAGAAAGTCGATTCCACCACATTTCTCAAATATTTTAGACGAAATATGAAACCAAAATTACTTCCCGAGAGTAGCCTGTGCATAGCATTGCTAGCCTTCTCAAATCAATCTAAGGACATATCCAAAGAATTTATATATTCAACAGGCTTTTCAGGTGATAACAACCACTGGCCATGGTAGTTTGAAAGTAGTTAACCATGTTAACATAACAATAGACGTGCCTGGCTTGGTTGTTGCTCAATAAGAAACTGCACATCCAACACAACACAGTATAAAACCCAGTGGGCCTAGTAGTTTACACTTTAGCTTTCATTAGATTACATTAGATTATATAAAGTTCTTTGACCAAGAGTTAGAGGTATGGCGATCGATCATACATTGATATAAAAAGGAAATACATAATGAAGTGGGACTGCATACACACAAGGAGGTCGTTTGCATTATTAGCATTGCTTAGCTTCCATTCCCGCCTAATCTAGAAATTTTCATTAGTGACATTCAAAACACAGATAACAGTAGCAAGACAACCTATTGCCTAGTCGTAAATAATATTAATCTTCACTATATCTTTCTGAATTGAACGTTATTTATCTGGAGATCCTTCAGGTCCATATAAACTCAGTGGAGTTTACCGTGAAGAGGAGATGACGTCACGTGAATAAGGTCTATCCATCACACTTGGTACGTTCTGTTGGCGGCCTCAAATTGAATCAGCGCCACCTGATGCTGTGGAGTGTGAATTGCAAGAGAGTGCTGAGAAACTTTACTGTCATGTGTGAGTGGATCAGAGAGCATTTGTGTACGGATCAGAGTGCATTTGCATGCGGATCTGCAAGGCGGAAAGTTAGTGCCAAAAGTCACGTGACAGCGTTAAGATTGTGCCAAAAGTCACGTGACAGCGGTAAGATGGTGCCAAAACAGGTTTTCGTACTTGTGGAATTCATGTGTTGTACTTGAAGGATATTTTTTTGTACTTGAAAAATTTTGATTTGTACTTGAGGGATTTATTTTTGTACTTGAAAGATTTTAATTTGTACTTGAAGTATTTTTTTTTGTAATTGAAGAAATATGTTTCTTTGTATGTGTAAAACATGCTGTATTTGTTTTCAGAGCATCATGTATTTGTCTGATAGGCACATTTCTTATTTGCAAAACTAAATACATTAGTTTGTGAATGATGTTTTATATTTGCAAACCATATTCAGTTTGTTTGTGAATCATTGGGCACGTGTTCAACATGTTTTGTGTGTTTGTGACGTTTTGGCATGATTCTAACTCCATAGTGATGGGTCATGGTAAATTCTCTGCAATGTCTTTACCATGGCTGAGAAGAAACACACGTGATCAGATTGTAGTTGTTACAAAGTCGTCTATTTCATCTACAACAAATGATTATAAAACTCAATCCTCACAATTAAATGAATGGTCGCCTGTGCATATGATGGACTACACAGAGTCAACACGCGCTTGTTTCTCCTTCCAAATTTCACCAGCCTCGCAATGGGTGACTACTTTTCTGGCTTGTGTGGTTAATCTGACAGTCGTAGCAGATCTCTTTCCAATATTCATACAAAACAGTATTAAGTAGGTGAAGAACAACTGTCTTAACACTGGCTATGAATATCGGTGACCCTGGACACCTTGTCTGGGTTTCAGCCAGCTCGTTGGAGTCACAGGGGGGTGGACATGATGGCGGTGTGTGGATCAAAGTGGGTAGTGGAGATGGAGATAATGGAGGTTTTTGGATCACCAGAGAAGTTGGGCTAGGAGTTGAAGGGGATGGCCAGAAAGATTGAGGAGCCATTCGGACTGTGTTGTGCTTTAAAAATAAATAAATAAATATATAAATAAAAGCATTGATTGTATCTTTACCCTTTTACTCAAATTAACAATGTACTTTTTTTAACTAAACATCACTAAGCTCTGATATCTAGAGTTTGAATGTTTTTCCCAATCTATTAAATATCCTGTGTATATTTACTCTTTTACCCCAATTTACAGTGTACTTTTTTTTAACTAAACATCACTAAGCTCTGATATCTAGAGTTTGAATGTTTTCCCCAATCTATTAAATATCCTCTAATATTTACTCTTTTACCCCAATTTACAATGTACTTTTTTTAACTAGACATTACTAAGCTCTGATATCTAGAGTTTCAATCTTTTTTCCCAATCTATTAAATACCCCTTATAAGAACACATTAAAAAATACATTTCACCTAAAAAATAAGTAAATGACTATTTATGAGTTGAAAACTTATTCAACACTTAACTGTCATGACTGGTCATTTTGCTTTAAAGGTAGATAGGGTATTGTAGCCGCATGCAGGAATTTCACCCAAAAATCAGGAGTGAGAGAAGTCTGTCACAAAGTTCCCAAAATAGCAGCAGCAGCAGCAATGCAACAAAAATAAAGACAGGGTGCGCAACAAGGGACAGATAACTGTCCTCAAGACTACAGGGATGAATGAAAGACAGAGGGTTAATCCTGAAAAAATGCAAATAGAGCAACACACATACACAAAAAAAAAAACTAAACACGCCTCCCTCAGGACATTAAAAAAACACATCCTCACAATGTCATTGGGTCTTAAGTCATAAAAAACACAATAAAACTAATACTTGAAATCTATTGGGTCACACACTCCTAAATTCACCCCTCTATTCACACTCCCCTGATGACATATACCTGATGTCACACCCCCTGACGTCACAGCCTCCTAAACCCCTCCTACTAGACTCCACACCTGTCATGTGTCACATGACACATGATTTATGGTTTTATGACTTTAGAAGAGGGGGGGTCACAACCCCCGCAAAAGGTGGGGCTTATAAACTACTAATGGCAGCTAAGATGAAAAACAGATGTAAAAATCTGTCCTTTCGCTCTTCAAGGAAGCACAAACGCAGGCAAAGTCCACTTTCCAGAAACTAGTTTATTACGGTCACAAGGTGAAAAAAAAGACAAACAGGAGATGATTTGTGTCACGACACCCCAAAACAACTGAACCTTGAGTTATGGTATGTACGTTATATAGTCGATGGGACGGACTCCTCCAATCTTTCCGAAGGCTTCCAGAAGGGTCCTTCCCCCTCTCCTTTTAACATTCACTTTCTTTAATTCTTAATTATAATTGTGTAATTTCTCCTCCCATGGGCCTTTATACAATCCCATGGAGTCCAGAAGCTATTTATTTTTAGCTATAAGGCACAACCAGGCATATTTCTTTCTTAATTCTATGGTTTTACACAAAATGGCTGACATGCTCCAAGATGGCTTCCCACTTAGTTCCAAATATGGTTGTGCTTTTTCTTCTCCTGACTTTGGAACAGAATGTTCTGTACATTGTGTTCTTTCTTTGAATCCTTGTCCTTAGTTCAGTATTTGCAACTTTGAACCATGGACTCCATTAGGTTTGTATTTAGGCTCTATGGTGTAGAAAATAAACTTTTAATTATGTTGGTGAGATCCTTATATTTACTTACATATAAAAAATATTACCTTAATATGACCAAAAAACCTTTACAGGCATAATATTTCATGTGATACTTCTTACTACATTGTGAGATTCTGATATATTATTAAAACAATCTTGAAACATACATTCTTTGGTCATTTCTAACTATTGTAAGACCCTGAATAGTCAGTACATTCTGAACCCATTTCTACATTCAGTAAGGACCTCTCAATAACATTAAATGCTGGTGTTTGACATGTATCTGTGACTAAATATTCAAGAGACTATATAAACATTATAAAATGTAAATATAGGAATATTATAATAATATTATTATGGATGATATGAAATTATGCATAAAAGGCTTAGGTGTCGTACAGGCCCAGTATATAAGGTAACCTGTCCTTGAATACAAAACCCAACATATGGCAAAATATGTGCCTGGTAATATCAACAATGTTACATATGCTGTATTTGTATGATACTGTATAACTACTACTACCAGCTAATGCTAAAAAAACTAAAGTTACTTGAGTTACTAAAATGACCAACATACCAACAGTCAACATTCCATTATTGAAAGTATGTTAAGAAAGATAAAAACATTAAAAGTATGAGTAAAGTAAAACTCATTAATTAACAGTGATACCAACAAGACATCGTACGACAATTTTCCTCCACAGCAGTCACTTCAATTATACCCTTTCAACCAAATACCTGCTGAGTCGACTTCCAGCCACTGGGAGTCCATCCTACCTATCTGGAGATTCCACCATTAAACACCCATTCATGCAACTGCAGGGTGTCCCCGTGAGATGGCGCTTCTCTCACAAGAAGCAACCTTTGCGTTCACTAGGGTAGCATTAGCGTTACTCAGTCACTATGGGTCTGTCAGAGCCAGAATGGTGAACAGTTCTCAACATGTTTAGGCATTGACCAGTCAAGACTCAGACCTCTGTGGGCGAACAGAAAGAGAGAAAACTGCTGTCACATGTCTGGATTATCTCAGAGTATTTTTGTGTGTCACAGCTAATAAATTTAAATCATGAGCTCTCACAACCCCATTTTCCTTATGAGGCCATTCTGTGTCAATTAAAATGTGGACCCAGCCCCTCTATTTAGATAACAATAAATAAATCAAATATCAACTTCAACAAACATGTCACAGTTTCCTAATGTAATGAGAAACACATTAACTACATGGTATTTAATTAAATATGGGAGTAATGAAAAAAAATTCTAGTTCACAAGTATAAAAGTATTTAAAAGAAATTTTGAAATTAAGAAAAAGGACAGTATCATGGTTTTAGTCTTTGCCAAAAACTAACAAATAAATACTTGAATACTTGATACTAGAAAGCACTTGGAGAACACAAACCTCTGCCAAGGAAGTTCACATATTGCTGTTACATCTATAAGCAATAGTTCCATGATAATATGATTCCTTGACCCTGATTGACCCCAATTGTTGTTTTATCAGATCTGGACCACATTTCTTTATTAAATGTAAAACAAATATCAACACTTCAATCTTCTCAATAGGAAGGATATTTTCGCTTCTCTTCTGTACCTCTTCAGAGCCAGCAGGAGATAGTGGTCTTGAGCTGTGGATCTGTACTTCACAACTATCACTGTATGACAGTGAACACCACCAGGTGGACCAGGGGTCACATCGAACCCCCCACAGCTTCCTTTAGGGCCCCTGGAGTATTATCATATTCAGAAAAATGTCCAGGGCAAAAATGTCATGATTCAACTGTTTTACAGAATTCCACCATTGATTCAATATTTAACCAGAAAAGGACACTAGAGCCAAACAGTATCTCAGTTGCCCCATGTGGCTTGTATGGGTGATAGGGACTGATTTCACTTTTAAAGGTTAATACTAGGACATAATAACAATTCTGAAAAAAAACTGGTCCTTGGACAAATGTAGCTGATGACCCCTGCTGTATCAGTGGTCACTGGGGAAGCCCTCATCAGGCTCTTTGCTGCTGATATGATCATTAATCACCTTTAAGTAAGATTGGCTTTAAAAATCTCCTGCCATCAATAAACTTCTGAACAATAAAATACAACTTTCAGCATGTGTTATTTTTATGAATGATTTAACATCATGATCACAGAGAATTTTCAAAAAGCCACTTCAAACCTCATGAAAAGGGTCGTCTGAGTGGCTCATCAAAGATTTATAGCCTGAGATGATGTTTCTTTCATGAAAATAAGACACAAGTGTCAGAAAAAGCTTGTGTGTGCAGACACAAATATCATCCTCCTGTCCTGACTTTGACCTTGTATGATTTGATCCATGATATTCCTAATCGTGCAGTCCATCAAAAATCACGTCAGATAGAAAATAAACTCTAGAATAAAGCGAGCATCTCATCATAACATCACTGGAAACAAAACAAAGCTGTGTTCAACCTCTTCAGTCAGACAAAAATACCCGTCCTGAAGCTCCTGGGGGAGGTTGTGATTCTAAATATAACAGCACGCCTCTGTTTCATTTGCCCATCAATAATTCAGCTCTGGGCCTATGGAGCAGGCGTGCCATTGACTCATGGAAGCTGAAGTTAATGTGAACACATCTGAGATGCAGACATAGATGTCACTCATGGCTGAACTGATGTGGTCCTGAGACTGCGGCAAGAAACTGAACCATGAGTATGTGGCAGGAGGGGCTGATGGTGAGCCGAGAGGGTCTTGTGGTCTATGGGGCACTGAAGGCTGTTGGGTTGGGTGAATAATAAATGAATAAATTGCTATAAATGCTAATATCACCCTGCTTGTAGTTTTGCATTATATGAATTGTAATCTGAATAATCCATAATGATCTCCAGATCCTCTGACACCAGCTGGAAAAACGTAATATTTGCAAAGAAAATGAAAACATTTGAAACAAAACTTGATATTATTAAGGGGGGAAAACCCTATTTTCAAGGAAATAAATATCTGTAAGAAAAAGTGGCTGTGTTTCCAGGGGAAAACTTTTCCAGGAAGATAATTTTGGGGGAAACTGGACAGTGTTTGGTGGCAAAACTTGCTAAAAAAAAACTTGATGGTAGACAAAGTAAAAACTTGGTTCTTCATTGCTAGGAAAACACAACATATTTTGCAAGGAAGCCACACATGTTATTATTATAAAAAAAATCTGGGGTTTCTATCTGTATGAAAACTTATATATTTTCCAGAGGAGAACTTTTGCATATTCGTCAGGACCATATCAGATTATTTGTTGAAAAACAGGATACTATTTAAAGAACAACCTAACGCTGTTTGTGGGTGATATTTGATTGTATTTGTTGGGAAAAAAAGAGTTAGATTAATGCCTGGAAAAGTTTTTTTAAGGAAAAAATTGTAATTATTTGTTTGAAACTTTGCTACTCTAAATTGGAAAAATTGACAACATATCTTGAAAAACTTGATATCATTTGATGTAAAACATGGCACTTTGCTAACTTGGTATCTCTTGAAGGATCTAATGAAGTTTTACTAAAGTTTTACAGTGTGAATAAAACTACTGACTGAATTTAAAGAACCTAGTTGCTGTAAATGTCTGAAGGCTTTCCACATGGAGAAGGGTTTAGGAGTATTTTCAAAAGTTTTCTATTATTTGAGTGTTGAGACCATAAAACCAGCGTTTTAGGAGCTTGAAATGCACATTTTTGAAACCAGGGCCCAGAGAGACTAAATCTCAAAATGCCGCCTTTGCATTTCCCTGTGTATCTTGAAGATTCAAACAAGGCAACTGGACTGTGTTGAGTTTGTTGGGAAGACGTTTCACTTCTCATCCAAGAAGCTTCTTCAGTTCCAAATGGCTGGTGATGGAAGCAGATACTTATCTTACTAGAGGAGAAAACAACAACAAAGGAAGGGGAGGAATTGGAGAACGACTCATAGAAACTCATCACAGGGTGATTCAACCCCTAGTTACCCTGAATGGGTCGTTAACTACCCCTGTCATGTGAGGTGTTGTGGTCACATGTGCCCAGATGTGAATGCACCAAACACCAAGACATAAACAGAGCAATGTGGTGTATGCAGTCCAGTGCAGTGAGGAATGCGCAGACCTGTACATTGGGGAAACTAAACAACCGCTTCACAATAGTATGGCTCAACACAGGAGAGCCACCTCCTCAGGTCAGGACTTGGCGGTCCACCTTCACTTAAAGGACCAGGACACTCTTTTGAGGACAGCAATGTACAGGTGTTGGCGGGAGAAGAAAGATGGTTTGAAAGAGGAGTTAAAGAAGCCATCTTCACCAGACTGGAGAAGCCTTGTCTTAACAGAGGTGGTGGACTCAGACACAACCTCTGAGCCACATACAATGTAGTGCTAAGCTCTCTCCCCAGGAAGTTCTCCAACTCCTCCCCTTCCTTTGTTCTTGTTTTCTCCTCTAGTAAGATAAGTATCTGCTTCCATCACCAGCCATTTGGAACTGAAGAAGCTTCTTGGATGAGAAGTTAAACATCTTCCCAACAAACTCAACACAGTCCAGTTGCCTTGTTTGAATCTTCAAGATAACCATGACCTGGATGAATGAGAATCTTCACAGACGTTTTTCCCTGTGTACAACAAATATGCACATTTTCAGAAACATTAATCCCATAGCCCACCTCTTCCTTAACTGCATGCGCTATTGTGTCGTCAGTGTTTTAAGGGAAATCCTTTTCTGTCGGGTGCCTCAGATGCTTCCCCTGAAATATGACACTATATTGCTGTATTTTGAACATAGAGTCATCATTCTCCAGCAGTTTAGTGGTCTCCTACTTCTTCTTGTGTTTTTTTTACATCACTCATGTTTTGTGTGCATGCCACATGTCTTCTTCTCTGGTTTTGGTGTATGTCTGCGGGATCTGTACAGTGCCAGGCCTGGCATGAATATGATATTCTTAAGTGTTTTTGTCACAAAACTTCTTTTGAAAACGGAAATAATCGTTTTCATCTCTGTGTGGACAGGGCCTTAGTTTATAAGTTTTAACATCCACAGACTGTACATTATCCTGTCTTTTTCCCAAATGTCCCAGAGGGGCAGTCTCTACAGAAAGTTTCTGCTTTACTCGTCACTGCTAATCTAAACAACCCAAACCATGCACCCGTCTCTCACTGTGGACACTGACTGCTCACACATCCCAATGAAAGCTGTAAGTCTTTGAATACCAGCTTAAATCCTCAAAGAAATAATATGACATTAATCACATTTCAAGGCTGGGACACTTCTGGGAGTCGGACATGATAATCTTTAATGAAGAGGATCAGAAAGACAAAGCCCTCCTGGAAGACGGGTCACCTCCTTTGACTCAGCAGACTCTCTCTCGGTGACCTGTGAAATGTTGGTTTGGTGTGGCACAAAGAACTTGAGGCCTTCGTCTCATGAGTTCTGACAGCGTGTTTTGACAATAAGAGCAGGAGCAGCGGAGTTAACCAAAAACTGACTTCTTCTACGGTTGTTGGACACATGTTGACTGAACAGCAGCTGCTTCTGTCTGACAAGTTGAAGATCCAGGTGTCTCAGACACATGCTGTGAAAATCAGACATCCAGTAGGATTTGTTTTCTGGCATAAAACCACCACTGACTACTTTACAAAGAGGAAAAACAAACCAAAATAGCACTGATGGATCATAACAGGCATCTGAATAAATTACCTTAGACATGAGAACAGCCTTGAAAGGAAGATTATAAAAATAGAGAATCATGATTTTGAGAGATTTTTGTGCAGCTGCCTTCAGAAAAAAGGTGCATGTCTTAGGAAGAGTTTGTCACACAATCATCTAAGAAGATCTAAATGTAAGTTTGGGGGACACATCCAACAGTAAATGAAGCATTCACAAAGAATGATCATTTCAGAAGACAGAAATTCAGGGTGTGAAACCAAATACTCTTCAGATTCAGGTAACTATTGCAGGTAAATGTGTTAAACAAGAAAAAAATACTCATACTAACAAGCTCTGATGTGAGAGAGGCTAACAGTTTCATGATACCCAGCCTAAATTCCCAGAGAAGCCAGGGGGAAAAGCAAAGCTAGCTGTTTGAGGCTCTTCTTAGCCCAGTCTTGTGCCATGTATGTGTTTATAGGTGGCTGGTTATGTTCCTGAAAAACTTTCACTTGTATTGGAGTAATATTTGACCAGGAGTATCTACACTTTCACTCAAGTAATGGAGTTGAGTATTTTGTCCACCACTGCTCTCAGCGCTCCTGTCTCCCGTTGAGTCCTTGTGCCTCCCTCTCTCAAATATCACACCTCTGTTACTACCTCTGGAACAAAGAGGGGGTCAACTCGTCTGCCTCCAATTTCACCTCCAAGATATTCATAGTGGAGATGAAATGTCACAAAGGGGTAAATATTACACCTGGGAACGGCAGTATGATTTGGGCTCCTATGTCTTGCTCCAAGCCCCACTGTAGGTTGAGTTGAGCTGGAGCACTTTTTAACAGCAAGGCCCCTCAAGCCATACTGGGCTGCTCACTTCTATTCAAGGATACAAGGACACAAGGAAGTTTAATTGTCATTGTGCAACAGGTTGCACAATGGTTGCACAATAAAATTACACTGTGGCTCCAAAACAAAACAAAAAAACATTAGACATAGAGGAGTGCAGATGGTGCATTGAGCAGTCTCACAGCCTAAAGGAAGGAGCTGATCCACAGTCTGGTATGGCAGCTCACCTCTATTCTTATTTATTTGAACTGTGCTGATCTGCCCTGTTGTATTTGATCAGTTCAGCATTGCTTGACACCATATTGTCAAGGACTCTACATTCATTTAACTGTGTCTGCTCTGCACAGGGCTTGCCACTCCAAACCAATAATCTTAAATTGTTGTTGGAACAATGATATGATGTCACAATGGTAGTTTTTTTTTTTTTTTTTTGGGGGGGGGGGGGGGGGGGGGGGGCTGGGGTTACCGGCCATCTTTGGCAGGTACTAATGCTGTAAAGAGGAGGAGAGGGAGTCATCCCAATGCTGTGGCTTTTTGTCTTGTGCATAGAAGTACTCTATCATGCAGCAGAGACATGTTGAACACACTGAGTGGCACAGAAATAACATATTATGGTCTCTGTGATGTTCATATTGGAGCTTTCAAATCCTTTGTTGGGGCAGGGACATTTTGGTACAATCTATGCCATTTTATTGCTGAATTATTCCCTCTTGGTACATTTTTGTATTCAAAACACAGAACTTGATCAATGATATTAGCATATGGCCTCTGAAACAAGGGGCCAAAGACTATACCTATACTGAAACTGCCTCTAAGTGAGGTACAAAGAGAATTAAATATCTACAGTTGTGTTCACAATAGTAGCAGTCCCAAATCACTAGCGAGATAAATCACTGTTTTTGTTAGAATTTTAACTTCTACACTGCAAGTAAGTTTCTAGAAGGTTTACTAAAGGTATAGAAAACCAACAGACCCAACAGGCATGACGTGCATGCTGCAGATTCTGTGAAACTGAATCATTAACTGAAAGGGGCGTGTTCAAAAAAATAGCAGTGCTGAGTTCTATTAGTGAGGTAATTATTTGTGTGAAAAAAATAGGTGTTAAACAGGTGGCCCTTATTTAAGGATCAAGGCAACTGACGCTGCATATGCTGGCTGTGCATTTGTCCTTGAAAAACAGAGTAAAATGGGTCGTTCAAGACATTGTTCAGAAGAAGAGCGTTCTTTAATTAAGAAGTTAATAAAAGAGGGGAAAACCTATAAAGAAGTTCAGAAAATGATAGGCTGTTCAGCTAAAATGATATCAAATGCTTTAAAAAGGCAGCCAAAACCAGAAAGGCGAGGAAGACAAAGAAAAACGACTATTCGAATGGATCGGAGAATAACCAAAATGGCAAAGGTTCAGCCAATGATCAGCTCCAGGAGGATCAAAGAAGATCTATGGTTGCCTGTGAGTACTGTAACAATCAAACGACGTCTATGTGAAGCCAAGCTACCAGCAAGAAGCCCCCGCAAAGTCCCATTGTTAAAAAAAAGACAGGTGCTGAAGCGGTTACAATTTGCCAAAGAACACACTGACTGGCCTAAAAAGACATGGCACAATATTTTGTGGACTGATGGGAGTAAGATTGTTCTTTTTGGGTCTAAGGGCCACAGGCAGTTTGTCAGACGACCTGAAAACACTGAATTCAAGCCACAGTACACAGTGAAGACAGTGAAGCATGGTGGTGCAAGCATCATGATATGGGGATGTTTCTCGTACTATGGTGTTGGTCCTATTTATGGCATACCAGGAATCATGGATCAGTTTGAGTATATCAGAATACTGGAAGAAGCCATGTTGCTGGAAATGGCTTCATCCATTTCAAATGCACTTGAAATGGATGTTTCAACAAGACAATGACCCCCAAACACACCAGCAAGCGAGCAAAATCATGGTTCCAGACAAACAAAATTCAAGTAGTGTAGAGTGGCCAGTACCTTAATCCCTTAGAAAACTTGTGGGCTGACATAAAAAATGCTGTTCATGAGGCAAAACCAAGAAATGCAGAGCAATTGTGGAACGTAGTACAATTGTCCTTGGGCTTCAATACCTGTTCACCTGTGCCAGAAGTTGGTAGGCTCCATGCACCACAGATGTGAAGCAGTTATCAGAAACCGTGGCTATGCAACTAAATATTAGTTTATGATTCTCAGGAAAGTTGAATCATCAAGCAATTCTTAGTTTATACACTACATTTTTGAGTTTGTAAATAAAGATGTCAACACTGCTATTTTTTTTAACATAATGGGCTCTAATTTCCTGGCGCAACTCAGGGTGGCGCAGCCTGGCGCACCCCGTGCAGTGGTAATTTCGTCCGGCGCACCACCGTGCGCAGCCAATTTGGCAATTTGGTAGACCGGCTGCGCCGAGATGGTTGTGACGGTGCACCAGGGGGAGGTGTTGAAAGATTCAGCTTGGCACAGTGACAATTTCGCGCCAAAAAAACGTGCGGAAGGTGCGCTGAAAGCTTGCCAGCTCCAACCTGGTCTATTCTCAGCGCATGCGAGGCGCACTTGGGGCAGTGGTAATTTGGCGGACAGGCGCACAGTGCGCACACGTCACCAAAACCTCACAAGCAGGTATCCAGAGTGTCAGGCACATTTCAATGCAATAAACAATCACAACAACCACTATTTAATGTAACCGTCTGAACCCGCACATACATTTATATCTATATTAAGTGTCCCATCACATCTGATGTCAGATCAGAGACGTTTGTCATAACTAAGGAGTTCACATCTCTCAAGCAAACCACAAACAGCCACATCATCCGATACGGAGTATCTGGCTTTTGTCATCTCATGAAATTCAAAAGAAAAGAAAAAAGAGAGAGACGCTCGCTGAATAAATGTAAGTCACTCGGTGTCTTAAGAATTTACCTGCGATTGCCCATATTTCTCTGTTTTAATCTTTATTCGTAACGTGATCTAATAAGATGGAGTACATTATTGCAAGGAGGATGAGGAGGAGATATATTTTCACCTAAGGCGCTGCTATTTGGCGATGACAGACCAGTAATGCAGGTGGATCACAAGCATGATGAATGGATTAGCCTGCTGCTGTGTTTAAATGTAATTATCACTTCATTTTGTACTCACATGATGACACAGGAACAGATTACATCTGTCCCATGAGGTGGTCCACACGGTGACGCGCATCGTGGCTCCGATGCGTGGCCCGGTGGCCCCTGCGCTCCCCCAGTTGCTGTAAAAGTGACAGCAGCTCTGACCTTCTTCACCACCGAGGTGAAATTGTCACTGCGCCTCACCCGCGGCGCATTTAAAGGCGAGGAGAGGCATTCATTTGATTGGTGAAGATCACACTCGGCTGTGTTAAACCCACTCAAGTCTTATTTCCTCCCTCTCTGCTATGTGTGCCGGTAGGAGAGACGGAGGCGTGGATGCGCCTCCCTGTGCCAGACTGCGCCGTGCACGAAACTTGCAAAATGCCCTGGACACACCCTGGTGGCGTGGAGCAGGCGCGACGCAGGGCAGGTGCGCCCCGCCTGCGCCTGGTCTACGGAATTAGAGCCCTATATTTCTTGACTTTCTGTAAAATATTATCAAATTCAATTACTTTTTCCAATTTTCTTGCTTTGAAATAGAATGTGCAGTGTCCCCATTGCATTTGTGTGCATTAAAATAAAATTCATTTGAAGAATTTTGAGGTTTACTCACCTTTTTAAACACACTGCTATTATAATGAAGATAACTGTATCTGTGGTTCCTGCTTTGTTAACAGTCTGTAGTCTTCCTGTCATCTATTTGTAGACTAGTTAGAGGAACATATGATCATCTATCCGGTGTGTGTGTTAGAGTGTAAAATCAACATCAGTCTCTGTTCTTTTTTCTGCGGTGATTAAAAGCCTCGCTGGCAGCCGTTTGCTCAGCCCTCCCAAGCCGTTCTGAATTCATGAATACATTATTGTCATTTACAAGAAACAAACATGCAATTATATGGAGAGCAGGAATAAAAGAGAGAGACAGGCCCAGTTAATGGGCTCTACATACACTCTTTGTGTGAGTCCACACTGTGAACGTACGACAACGCCCCCCCGCCGACTCCTGCAGAACGACCCTTCAATCACAACCTGCAGAGACATCGTGTACCTCCTTCATTAAAGGAGCCTCCTGTCTGTCACTTGCTCCTGATGAGCTTCATGCTCCAGTTTAGATCAGCTTTATTTAGCTCCATCAAACTGGGTCACTTACAAATAACTGGAGCCAAAGCAGAGCAGTCTGGGTAAAAAAAAACATTTGTTGATACTCACAGGTAGTTTAACAAATCAGGGGGAGGAAGGGTTTGTTTACCTCAAACTACGGTTGGACAGTGTAACAGGATTTTAAGATGAAACAGAGATGTGTTTTTTAAATAAAATATCAGGTAAGGTACAGCGTTACCTCTTTGCTTTCCTGTTAGGATAAGGGGGTTGGGGTTTTACTGAACTACAGTTAAACATGTATTTTTTTCTTTTTCTCCCTGTTAATAAAATGTATAAATTTTCACATCAAACACTAAAAAAATATTTGTGTCATGTCTTTGCATGACAAAATTTTGCACATGTATTTGCAAGTTCAGAAGGTTCATGTTTACTATACTGGGGGAAATTTTTGCCCTTCCTACCTGGACGTCGTAGTGTAGCTCAGTCCATTAGAGTTTGGGCTGGGGAGTGGAGGGTGGCAGTTCAAGTCCTGAATGAACCATGCTTGGTTCAACATCGACATCTTCTCCCTCTGGAGCACCGGGGCGTGGGGTTTGCACCACTGCATCCTTAAACTTCATTCCATGTAACCACTTATGAATGAACTAGGGTTGACATTGCTGGTGGTGAGGACAGCTCGTCAGGAATGATGAGTGCTCCCAAACCTGACCTGGCCTGACCCTGTACCGATGAAAGAAGGGAGCTGGTCTGTCTCCTAGCCACAAGAACATCTGGTTTCGTGGTTCTGTCTTCTCAATCTATTATCCATGATGGTGGTGGATGCTTCTACAATCGCTGTCGTCTTCCTAAAAAGGTAAATATCCAGAAAATTCTGACGTAGAAAAACACCCACTCAAGGATCAATAACATCATTCAGAGCCCATATGAAGAGTTAAACCATGAAGTCTGGGTGAAGACCCCTCTGTTGCTGAATCTGCCCAGACGTCTTCTTCCGCTTATCCTTGGTTGGGTCGTGGGGACAGCAGCCTAAGAAGAGAAGCCCAGACTTCCCTCTCCCTGGCTACTTCGTCCAGCTGAGAGACATAGTCCCTACAGAGTGTCCTGGGTCATGCTCGAGCCACCTTATCTGGCTCCTCTCAACGTGAAGGAGCAGCGGCTCTACTCCAAGCCCCTACCAGATGAACAAGATTCTCACTCTTTCTCTAAGGGAGAGCCCGGACACCCTGCACAAGAAACTCATTTCAGCAGCTTGAACCTGCAATCTTGTTCTTTCAATTACAACCCACAGCTCGTGAACATAGATGAGGGTAGAAACGAAGACCGAGAGCTCCGCTTTTCGGCTGAGATTCCTCTTCACAACAATGGACCTGTGCAGTTTTTCGTTAGTTCAGAATTCATTCACTTTACAGTCCATGAAAAGTGTTAAATAAACATGAGCTCAACTTAAAGGGATAGTTCAATATTTTTGAAGTGGGTTTGTATGAGCTCCATATGGCCACTAAGTACCTTAGATGCAGTAGAATGTTCTCTCCTCTCCCTCAGTAAGCCACAGTCTGTAAGAGTCTGTTACGCAGATATAGCCGCAAAAAGGGAAGTATCGTACCAAGAACCAAGGGTTTTTTCGCCACCTACAAGAACTCCCATCAAAAAACAATACCACAGTTTAGGAGTACGCTACCTATGCGTGTTTTTAAGTACATTAACTTTTCGGAAATATAAAGTTTATCTGGAACTAACCGACTCACGTCACGTATTCCTCCGCGTAGCACTTTTCTGGCCCGTAGGCAAGGGGGATCGGAGGGTTCGTACGAACCCCCCCCTCCAGAGTGCCCCCCCAACCACCCCCCCCGCCTCGGTGAAGGTTTTCTGTCATGTCATATAAATAAATATAAATGGCTGTCACCTTTTAAATAACTATTCCAAATCATTCTAACCTGATCAAAAAAGGAAAGGTAATTAAGCAGATCAAAGCCCTAGCACCGAGTCTGGGGACCTTGGGGCATGATGAGTTGACAGACAACTGTAACGTTGCAAAAACAAACGTCCATTTCTCCTGTGCTCCTGTTCACACTCCAGTCCAGTGGGTGGCGGTAATGCCCCTATAACCGCAGAAGACGAAGAAGAAGAAGAAGAGGAAAACGAGAAAATGGTTAAAAAGGAAGATAAAGAAAGAAAACGAAAGAAAACTGCGGCTATTATGTCCCAAAATATCGGCGAGAATTTCCGAAAAAGAGCAAAATTGGGTAAGGTGCTAAGTCCAGGCACCGACTGACGTGTATCGATTAGCGATCGTTAGCTCCGTTAGCTCTGTTAGCTCTGTTAGCTTCATTTTTTTTTAAACTTTATTATCAGTAGACAATAGACGGGTTTATTAAAATTGCGTAAATTTATTTTTTTGAGAGAAGGAGCCAAAAATTATTTTTTTCTCATAAAAGTGATTCTTGACTGTAGTTTTAACAAAAAGACAATGTCCCAAATCTTTCCAAAAGGTGATGCAAAATGGACATTTATAAAATAAATGGATGATGCTTTCTTGATCTTTTTTACAGAAGGTACAGCTGTTATCGATATCAGAAAATCTGGATATGTATACATCAGTAGGATAGAGGTTATGTAATAGCTGAAGATGTTTATTATATATATATATACACACACACACATTAAGATATAACATTTTAAAACAACTTCATAATAATTTTCTGTGTGTTTACCATATGTATGTGTGTGAAATTAATTTTAATTTAAAATCAAAATTAATTAATTTAATTTCAAATTAATTTTGAAATGAGCAAGGTGAGCAACAGAGATGGACAGACATCAAAATAGAGCAACAGAGATGGACAGACATCAAAAGAGAGCAACAGAGATGGACAGACATCAAAAGAGAGCAACAGAGACACAAGGAGAGCTACAACTAAGAGAAAGATAACTGTCCGATAGAGAAATAGTACACCTAAATTTAATTCAATTCATTGATTCACAGTAAAAGGAATGTTTGGATGATAATCGAGATGTTTATTCATTCAATGAATTAATGCATGTTAACAGAGACATGCAGCAGAAGAGAGAAGCAGAGACAGACAACAGACAGCAGAGGTGAGCAACAGAGAGACAGACAAGGAGAAAGCCGCAGAAACACTGGCACTGAGAGGGTTGAAAATGGGAAATTATACATTTGAAAAGTGGCCATTATCAGATTATTTTTATTACATGGTGAAAATTGCTGTAATAGGCTGTGTTTGGAATTTGAACATCAATCTAAAAATAATCACCTGTACCAATGTGATGAGTACCAGCTCATCCACTGCCACATTAGAAGAGAAAGTATGCCTATAGTGGCCAAAAATGGTCACCTCACAACATTTGAAGGAAAATTTGAATGATATAGAGACAGTACACTTAAATTTAATTCAATTAATTAATTCATGTTAAAAGAAAGTTTGGATGGTAGTACACTTAAATTTAATTAATTCATATTCATTCATGTCAGCAGAGGAGAGCAACAGAGACGTATAGATGAAAACAGAGAGACAACTGGGGAGAGAAATGTCATGTAAAAGTGAAGGTGTAATCAATAAAAAGCATAAATTAAAACGTATGAAATGTGCTTGTGTATTTAGGGGGGGCGGGTGGGGAAGTTCACTTTTTAGAATAAAAAGATCCACCCCCTCGACAAGGCTGGCTACGGGCCTGCTTTTGCGAGCCACCTAATCACTCCACCTCCCTCTCAGCTGTTGTAAACATAACAAGCTAGCAGCTTCAGGTGCCGGTTGTAGCTTCATTGATAGCAGATTATTTGACACATCTTTTGGAGATGGAGTTTTTGTGTTGCTTCCCTGGATGCAGAAACAGATGTGTATCACGGAGAACTCTTACCATATTCCTCTTCGTAACAAGGGCATGCGGCAACATCATATACAGCAAATGCCTACATCTCTCGTTACCTGACAGATTGTGTGTACATATCTTTATATCTATATACAATTTATATGAAGTCATGGCAAAATCTAAATATATTCTTGCATTTAGGAGATGGTACATTTATATTATTATGTCAGAAACAGCTAAGATTGTGTTGTAGCATAAGTTATTGGCTAATACACAGTAATGGTTGTGTGTGTGTGCATGTGTATGAAAGAGAGAGAGAGACACACACACAAGTAGTCTGCAATGTTATGGTAAACAGCCTCCTCCACTCTGCTTATTTATCTCTGACAGATCATTGTTACTTACTTTGAGGATAAACTGTCATTAGGTCCTTCAGGTTTGGGACGTTTTTTCCAGTTTATCTTCAGGAAATTGAAGAATGTCCACAATACTCCGGGATTCAGAAGAGCAGGAAAATCTGTATGATGAGTGATGCAGACGGTGTGAGAGTCGCCAGTATCCTCTGACTCAGACAGATCCTAAAGTCGGTCTGTAACCAAGGTCCACTCGTAGCAGCAGCAGCACTCCGAGTCCGTGGGCATTGAGTCGCAGTTCATACACTCGCACCACTTTGTATTTCTGACTCTTTCTTGACCTCCAGTTTCCACCGACTTTTCCTCTCTGTTTCTTTCGGCCTGTTCGGTCTCCATCTGCAGCAGCTCTTCTTCTGTGAACTCCGGTTCACACAGATATCCTCTTGGCTCCAAAGTGAATGGAACTTCATCGTCGCTGTCATAATCACTCGTTTTTAATTTCCTACGTTGTTTCTTCCTCACACCGCTAAGAGTCAGAACAAAAGAATTACAATGCCTGATAAGAGTTACACAAGGCTACAACCGGCGCCTGAATTTGCTAGCTTGGTATGTTTACAACAGCTGAGAGGGAAGCGGAGTGATTCAGCAGCTCGCAAAAGTGCTACGCGGAGGAATACGTGACATAAGTCGGTTAGTTCCAGATAAACTTTATATTTCCGAAAAGTTAACGCACTTAAAAACACGCATAGGTAGCGTACTCCTAAACAGTGGTATTATTTTTTGATGGGAGGTCTTGTAGGCGGCGAAAAAACCCTCTGTTCTTGGTACGTTACTTCCCTGTTTGTGGCTATATAGACTTTTACAGAATGTGGCTTACTGAGGGAGAGGAGAGAACATTCTACTGCATCTAAGGCATTTAGTGGCCATATGGAGCTCATACAACCACACTTCAAAAATACTGAACTATCCTTTTGACATACACTCAAATGTCTCCAGTGACCTCCTCCACATTTGTCCTCTCTCTGGCTTTTTGCACAACAGCTACGGACAAATTTGTATCACAAGTTGGGCAAAGGAGTGAAAGAGGTGAAATTTGCGTTGCTTGTGTAACAATTTGTGTCTTTCGCGCAATAATTTAGCATCATCCCATTCACTTTCAATGTGTTTTTCATGGTGCAACAAACTGAAATTCATGTTAGGTTTGTATATAGCTTTAGACATACAGCAGTTTTAGTTTATTCCTTAAGAAGCCTCCTGAGATGCCTACAACTGAAAATATCTCTGAAATGGACCCTAGGAAACGAGTTCTTATGTTACAAGCCACTGCCGAAATCCACCCTTGTTGCATGCTGATCAGTGTGAATGTCAAGTCCTGGTGACCAGACTGTTTATATTCAAACCCACTCTGAGCAGAGGGTATAAATTATTCTGGTGTGTTTACCAAATCAGCGGGGAAGAGGATATTGTTCACCTTCAGACTGTGATAAATAAACAAAAGGTATACATCTCACGCTGGTTCAAGGTCAAAGCTGATAGCTCAGGAGTGGGGTGTTTTTTTATATCCAATTTTCATTCAGAACACATAAATTTAAAAAAAAAGAGAGACGGATGCACTAAACCAAAAAGGAGGATGAACATGCAGAGGACATGAGCAGAAACAGGAAGAGGGTTTGACCTTGAAGCAGACGGAGGGGAGGTGAGGACAGTGGAGGTCAGAGACAATAACACTCGTGATTTAATCCTCTATTTGTGTGAAGAATATTAAAAATGTGAGTCTTTAGTTATGGCCCAATCATATCATTCCATAGAGGAAAACTTGTGTCTGACTTAATATTAATATTGTTTGTCTTTGTTACTCAGGCTGACATAATGTTCTGACAGATGTTTCGTGTCCGGGAAGACTTTTCAGATTAATGCACCAATGACGACATGTCTGCCTTACTAGAATAATTTTCAGGAAGCTGTAGTGGCAGTTAAAGTAAAAGGTTAAAATGGTAAATGGACCTGAGCTTATATAGCGCTTTTCTAGTCTTTGACTACTCAAAGCTGCTTTACACCGCAGATCACACTTACCCATTCACACCCATTTGCTGTCACTTTCACTCACTGATGGTTCAGAATTTCCATGTTAGTTGTCCATCAGTTTCAGCTAACACAGTCACGCCCTTTCATGCCCATTTACACGCCACTGATGCAGCAGTGGGAGCAACTTGAGGTTAAGTGTCTTGCTCAAGGACACATCGCCATGTGTCGCCCGGAGCTGGGCTTGAACCTGCAACCTCCTGATCACTGACCAAGGTTACTTTACCAAGATCAATGCTTTTCTCTATTAATATGTTCTCCAAAATATCCTACTGTATCCCTGGGTATGACTTTTAAGAAAATCCTTTAAACCAGTTATGAATCATTGTTTGCAAAATAAGTCCTGACCTTGAAAATTGATCGAGTCCATCCTTAAGTCAGGGAGGTAAATTTTGCCAGGTTTCTAGAAATTCACCGAAAGGAACTATTGAGATATTGTGTTCACAAGCAAGAGATGAACCTGAACATCCATGACCTTAAACTTCAACATATGACCTTCAAAACTGAATCTCTTCATCCCCGAGTCTGAGAGGACATTTGGAAAAAGTTTGGAAAAAATTCCCTAAAGTATTTTGTTGCTTTCTTGTTCACAAAAACTAGTTATTGACATATCCACAACCTAACGGTGTGCCTCTTGCCTTGGTAGTTGCCAGAACTTCAGCATTAAATGGTATCCGGGAGCGAGATTTCCGCCCCTGAAAATGTCTCATAGCGAGATCTTCACGAGATTTCCCACAACCTGACGTCAGGTATTTTCAGTCTCTTCTCACTGGATGAGCCTGAGAAAGCAGCTCCTCCCTGCAACTCCTCCCCGGTAATGCCTGAAGCATCGAGCTGCAGCTAGGACAAGCCCACCAAGCTCAGCCGTTTATATTCTCTCCAGGACCAGCAGTTACAGTTGTAGTTTCAGTGGTTGTTTTCTGTTGTTTCCCTGAGCTATATACTTGAGAGAAGACATGTCTGGGAAGGGTCTTCATCTGTGTTTTTTTGGTTGTGGATCAAAATCACAACTATTTTCACTTCCAAAGAATGAAGACACCAGAAAGCAGTGGGCAGCCTTGTTTCCTAGGATCAGCTGCTGTCTAAGCTGTTTCTGTGTGCTCATCATTTTACCCCGGATTCCTTTGTAAACAAAGGGCAGTTTGATGCAGGATTTGCATCTCAACTGCTGCTCAAACAAGGAGCAGTTCCCTCCATAAAGACTGTCCACAGAGACCCGGAACCACTAGCGGTAAGTAATGTAATCAGAGGAAGTAATGTAAATAAAGCCATGATGTAATGTCGAGCTAATGCTAAGCTAGTTAGCGTTAGCGTCAGCTGTGTTGTGTAAATTCAGACTTGTAGAGCTCTTTTACGACTACACCGTAGCTAAAACAGCAAAACTCACAAACGGTGCTTCATCCTCTGTTACTTAAACTCGTAAATAAATATATGATATAATGTTGAGCCAATGCTAAGCTCGTTAACGTTAGCATTACCATCAGCTGTGTTGCGTCAGCTCTCTTACGACCACACAGTTGCTCGAAAAGCAGAACTCACAAACGGCGCTTCATCCTTTGTTACTTAAGTATCTATCTTTTAATTATTATGATGACCATGTCTTTGAAAAGGTTTGCACACCCCCCTCAGCTGCTGAAAGTAATGGGAAGCTATTGTTAGCGGTTTGACTCACTGTTGTGTGTAATCACATAACTAATGTGGGCTTTTTTCTACTTAAAAACTCCTCTGTATTCATGGAGTTGTGCATGATCCATCGGTGAATCTCATAAGTAGCCATTTTAATAATGTAATAAAGGCCAAACAAAACTTTAATGTCTATACAACGATCCGCGGACAGCCGGGGCTAGGAAACAATGCACTTCCGTATGTCACGCCTCCGCTCGGCCTCGGCACCCCCTCCGCTCCGTCTCCGGCTCAGCCCTCACAGAACTGGCCAATCAGAGGACAGAGCACACGTGGTCTCGGTTCTCACATGTACTCTATCTGAATCAGAGCGTTTTGAGGGGGAGCCTGAAAAGCGGCTAGAGAGAGGCTTTTGTAAACGCGATTTTGAGGCGAAGAAGGAGCTTTATGACCAGCAAATCATACAGAAGTACTCCAAATGCATCCCAGATTGGCATAATGACAAGGAAAACAGCATGATATGTCCACTTTAAGGACAAACAGTTGTATGCTCTATTTGTGGGAAGTATCCTGTTTTTCAGGCTCTCTTGTAATCAAACCAGAGCACTGATTCCTATTTGAGTCTGGAACAAAACAATAATCAGAAATTTGGTCATATTTTCTGAGAAAAGCTCTCAACAGCTTTATATCATTTGATTTAAATCATGTCTGACCCATCCCTCTGCGTTGTCTCCATTCACTGAACCCCACAGCACTCTGGCATTATTTGACATGTTCAGTGGCTTTTGCAAAGAGACATTGGGTAGGGAAAGCCACAGTTGCCATGGCGACGAGGAACATGTAAGTGGCGGCTGAGGAGCGCTGTGACAAAAGACAAGGCCAGATCCGACAACGCCCGCTCTGATCGGCCCTGAGCTGCATGCTGATGCGTTTTGACATAATGACGTCCGTACCTGAGACTCTGCACGCTCATTATGTCTGTCAGTGCTCAGCGGACATGAGAGGAGCTGGATACAAAGAGAGACAGTGAGAAACGCGTAGATATGACAGCTGGACCACAGTCACAGTTAGACATCATCTGCAGGTCATTGATGTCCTCTTTTCTCTGTGTTCAATGACGTGATGCTGACAGGACAGTGTCACACTGACAGTGTGCTAGGGATGTAACAGTTACCGATAAAATGGTAAACCGTGTTAAAATTTCTGATGGTTGTATTACCGCTTCTTGTTTAAACCGTGTTTGATTACCAAACTGTGTCAATAACTCACGGTGATGCTGCTCATTGCCTGGAAAAGCCAGAACTATGTGTCTGCTCCTCGGTAAAGCAGCAGCAGTCCCTCACAGACGGAGGCGAGCATTCGCAGTTTGCAATGTTTGGCCTCTGAAAGCGAAAGTATGAAGACACCAGAAAGCAGTGGGCAGCCTTGTGGCCACAGTGGTTGGTACAATGTTTGGGCTCTGAAAGCGAAAATATGGCCACAGCGGTTGGTGCCCACACAGACACTTTACTGGAGATTTTTCCCCTCAACACAGACAAAGTCTGAAGTCTGGTTGAATTTTGGATTTTACAAGGATGCCGAGGGGAAACTGATTGACGGTCACCCTGTCTAAAGCATGAAGCTGTTGCCGATGGCAGAAAAAGACGTGTGTGATTAAAACTGCTGTAACTCCTCGAGTAAATATGCTGACTGAGCCAGAGAGAGTGAGAGTGAGGAGATTTAGTGAGCCATACCTGAGTAAATTATAGCTGGTTTATCAGTATTTTCTGTGTAAGTAGTGTATAAATGTTGTAAATAATAGCATTAGTATCATTCTGGAGTATGTTCTTGCCGTTGTTATGCCGTTTATTCGCTGTCTTTTGCCATATTTCGTAATGGATTGTCTTTTTCCATCATAGTTCGTATTTTCTGGATTTCATCAATCATAATTTGGAAATATTGGAGGAGGAAATATTGAGGAGATCTGCCAGTGAGAGGGGAGACCAGAGGACAGTCATAAAGGGGGCTAACTGGACAGGAGTTGCCTCAGGGACTATTGTCAGTAAAAAGAAACGCCTGGACATGGTCTAATATAACGAGCTGTGACATGGACACTAATGCTGCAGGCAAACAAAAATGTCTGAGTGTATGTAAAATAGGTTAAGTTTATTTTTTGTCTCAAAACTTTGAACAGGTTCATTTACAATTGTTTAAGAAGAGAATCCTGTTTAAAGTTCAAATCCATTTTTTTCTTTTCTTGTAATTACACACTGTTTAAGCATTTATAACATAATAATAACAAACACTTGCCAGAATTGTTTACTTTTATTTCTCTTGAAAAAAAGGGTGAAAAAATTAACTCAAAGGACACTTCCTGACACATTTGTTGACAAAAAAGACAAAAACACCTGTTATATTTATTATATTAAAGGGGTTAAATGATTTCAAGTGAGTGTAAAAGTACTTTTTGAACAATTTGAGCACACTGCAACAATACCCCAATAATATTGATAACTGTGATAATTTTGGCCACAATAACCATGATATGAAATTTTCATACCGTTACATCCCTACAGTGTGCACATGCAAAAACGTCAGCACTAATCTCAGATTCTCCTCACATTCATCATCAACCAAAGGACTTTTATTCACAAATATTTAATGCTAGTCCTGATTATTGTCAACATGAGTCAAGGAAGATTGCCAGAGTTAACACAGGACCCAAAAAATTTTGGACAAAACCAGAACTAGATCAGCTGTTTGGTTACTACATGTGACTTTGGTCCAGTCAACGGTTGCCGCCATGTTGACATCACTGTCCAAAGCTAACTTAAGAGCAAGGTCAAGAGGTCAAGTTAACGCAGGACTTTAGGTCCTTTGATAAATACTCACAGTGTAGGCTTGAAGTCATCTCAATGCACCAAAGCATACAGGACCTTAAAAGATTAAAGTAGCACTAAGTAAGATTCCGGCTTTTTAGCTCTCTAGGGGCCTCTGTGGTCGTTGAGTGTAACTGCACGGTTGTAAAACAGAGCGCCTCACACCAACGTGCATTTGTTGACATACATAGGGAGGAGAAGCGAGCCAACAGGACATCCGTAGAGACAAATAAACCATGTCACCAAAGTACAGTCTGATCATGTTTCTATTTGAATAAATCACCATGTACTTACAAGTCCAATAGTAGCAGGGCTAAATTAGCATCAGTCGGACATCCTGCCTCGTCTTTCAGCTCACACCAGTGAACGCCGGGCCAATGTTTATCCCTGTCCGGGGATACTCTCCAGCTTTCTTTTTTCTGTCTCCTCCAATAAACATTTCTTTTCTTCGGGTTTTTCGCTGCTTCCGCCATGATAACAACACTACATGTAGCTTTCTTCTTCTTGTTTAATGGCGGGTGGCATCCAATGTCAGAGGAACATTACCGCCACCTTTTATGCAGGAGTGTGAGCCAGAGGTCCCTTTTTCCATTAGGAAAATAAGTGCATATTTACTTTAAACCAAATTCTGTTCATTAAATCTGTTTTAAATATTCATAAACTGCTATATATATTCTCCTTTTCCCAATGTTTAGCTTTCACCTAGAGGGGGAAGTGACGTATGCCGTAAAGCAGTCAAAGCAGTAAAAATTTGTATTTTTTTGTGGGACATGCCGTGCGATATAAGTGTGAACAAGCTCTTTGTGCAAAGAAAATGCTAGCTGGAGGATCATAGAGGACATCAGCCAGCATGGGAACTAATACAACATGGCACCTGTGAAGGTGTTGGTAGAAAAAACTGTCAGCAAAAAGGCAGAGAGCAGCTTTGAAAAGGGTAAATTCTCCTGCTTGAACGAGCTGGACTAATAAAGTCTGGAAATCTAAATCAGTTCTTAAATCAGTCCACAAACAAACATTATTATTAAGTTTGTTATCAGCCTGGTAGCTGTAATGCAGTCATTATCACTGCTGCTGCAGCTTATACTACAGCGGTGTGATGAGTCAACTTGTCACCCTGTTTGTTGATACCTGGGCAGATTGTGTCCTGACTGCAAACGAACTCCAGGGTCAACTGGACACAAATCAAGACTACATCTTTCAGCCAAGCTCAGGATCAATTGCTATGTTCATATATATTCAAACAAACCATTCCCAGCAGGGTGCATCCACTTGCATTGGAACAAATCTCCCAAGCAATTAAGGTGTGAAAACAACCTTGGAAACATTAGACAGAAAATTCTCAAGGATGCACGGCTCCACTAAATTCCTGTCCTTATCGTTGAGTAAAAGGGATCTCTATTTTTCTCAGTTTTTTTTTTTTTTTTTTTTTTTTTTTACAAAATATAAATGTTAGTCAATGTCAATTAGGACTCTGTAGTTTGTGTCTATTTTGACAGAATTATTTACATGGTAAAACAAAGTATGTTTAGTTTTAGTTTAAGTCAAATGTGCAGGTGAGGTAGAAAACTTAGTGTGGGCTTAGTTACACTCCAATTCTAAGAGTAGATACAGATAAAATTAACAGAAAAAAACATTAAATCCTAGAAATAAAAGGGAAACAACTGTATGTTGCATTAATCTCTGTGAGATAATTACTTTTAAAGTTAAGATCTATCTTTGCACATAGTGAAACAAGATCATTTTAACACTTATTGTATGTCAGCACCATCAGAGAGCAAAAATTCAAAACTAGCTGACTTTGAGTATAAACTCTCTTTGCCTTTTGACTTTCTAACAAATATCCTGTTTTTTCAAGGACTGAGGGTTAATTTGTTTTTATCAGTCTCTTGAGACAGAAAACAAGCTCAAAAACTGTTTCCAAAATAGCGCCCTTTTCCTATTACAGAGATGAAACCCCTCCCAGCAGGACTCGTGTTGTCCCGCTGCCTGCCCGTGTATCCGTCCCCTGCTGGACAGAAGGGAGGCTCCTGCTGAAAACTGGTTGTGGGCTGAGCTGGCTCCTGTGGCACCCTCTTTTTCCCCCCGCAGGCAACTTCCAATTGCGCCTACGGGCCAAATGTGAGCGAGTATCACAGCATGGCATAAAGAGAGGCCTGGCCAGCGATACAGTCCCTCGTGGGATTTACTGTTGACCTGCCAGAGGTCACAGGACGCAATGCAGGCTGGCTATCGAGTGTCAGGATGGACTTGAGTTTCATTATTGATATCTTCAACATTTGTTCTGCTTGATTTCTCCGTCTACTAAAGCCACGAAGAGAAACATGAGGAATGTAGGTCAAATTCATGAAGATGGTTAGCACATAGTGTTCACATTTTTAAAGCAAACTCAAGATCTACCTTTGTTGTCTGGCTTTAAGCTGATTATATTAATCATTATTTCGTCTTAAATATTTATTTATTTTAATTCTCTTAATCGGTTTTATTTTTCCATCAGAGTTCAGATGTCTTGTTAAGAATTTTATTCTCTGTTAATTGATTTTCTTTTCATTATCCTTCTTTAGCAGATTTAATAGCACATTTGGTGTTTGGCTATCTCATTTTACCATATCATTATTTTAAATTTAAATACAGTTATTTATTTTTCCCTATAGTATGTTTTATCTTGTTTCTTATCATGATTTTTTTTTTTACTGTCATTTTAGTCTTAGCTCCTGTGTTTCCTCATTTTTAATTCAAGACAGTGTTCCCTCAGTCCTCTAATTCTGTTTTCTGTTAGAATATCCTCTTCATGTCTTCGTGTGTTTGCGTAAGTGTGTGTGCTGTATGTGGATCACGAGGGTGGGTAGGGTCCTGTATATTCATTGTATTCAATATTCCACTTTTTAGAGAAAAAAACCCAGAAAGAAGAAGGGCCCCCAGCCGGCATGTGCAGCCCTCGCTGGAGAAGCAAGTCTGGCGGAATCAGAGGCCTCAGAATATGAAGATGCTCTGCCCTTTCAGGAGAATGAGAGCACAGATACTGCTCCAGAGGGGAGCCAGGCCCCGATCTCCCCTGCCCTGGAAGAGGTGTCCACCAATGAGGTGTTCTCTGAATTTCCCTATGCTGAACCTGGAACCAGCCATTCCCCCGGCCAGTTTGCCACAAGCCAGAGGGAGGATCCGAACTTAGCCCAGGTTCTAAGGGACGTCCAGGTCATCGAGGGCACTCTACAGCCAGGGGTGAGTAAACTCTCATATCCCCACTTCTCCATTCAGAATGGTCTGTTGTACCGTGTGGTTAAAGAAAAGGAAGAGTGTGTTAACCAACTGCTTGTGCCTAGTGCTTATGTCCCAAAGGTCCTGTACTTGGCTCATACCCATCTGTTAGGTGCACATCTGGGAATGGACAAAACCCTAGAGAGACTGAGTACAAGGTTCTTTTGGCTAGGGATAAGGGGAGACGTTCAGGACTACTGCCACCACTGTGCAGAGTGTCAGCTCACTGCCCCTAAGCAAAACATCAGAAGTCCCCTAGTTTCCCTCCCCATCATTGACACGCCCTTTCAGCGGGTGGCCATGGACATCATCGGCCCCCTGCCGAAGTCCAGTCGAGGGCATCGCTTCATTTTGGTCATTGTAGACTATGCCACCCGGTTCCCCGAGGCTGTCCCGCTCCGCAATGCTGCAACAAAGGCCATCGCAAAAGAAGTTTTATTGTTGTTTTCCAGAGTGGGCGTTGCAAAGGAAATCCTGACTGACCATGGGACAGCCTTCATGTCAAGGGTGATGCGAGACCTGTGCATGCAGATGAAAGTCAAACAGCTGCGCACCTCCGTCTACCACCCCCAGACAGACGGCCTGGTTGAGCGGTTCAACAAGACCCTAAAGAGCATGCTCCGAAAGGTGATAGAAGTAGATGGGAAAAACTGGGATCAGCTGTTGCCTCATGTATTGTGGGCTGTCCGGGAAGTGCCTCAGAGCTCTACAGGTTTTTCACCATTCGAGCTCTTATATGGACGGCGGCCTAGGGGAATCCTCGACCTCGCTAAGGAAGCCTGGGAGCAGAGGCCATCGCCCCACCGGTCAGTGATTGAGCACATGGACAGTATGCAACAGCGGATGGCTCAGATATGGCCCTTGGTTCGGGAACACGTAAGGGAGGCACAGATAGCACAAGCCCGGGTCTATAACAGGGGGGCCAAAGTCAGAGAGTTCTGCCCAGGGGAGAAGGTCTTGGTGTTGCTCCCCACAAGTGACTGCAAATTCCTGGCAAGATGGCAGGGCCCGTATGAGGTGGTGGAGGAAACGGGGCCAGTGAATTACCGAGTGAGACAGCCAGGCCGACGGAAGGGCCTCCAGATATATCACATAAACCTCTTAAAGAAGTGGAGGGACCCGGTTGTAGCCCCTCAGGAGGCCCTGTTCACCAACATGCCCCCACAAGAACTGACCCCAGTCCCCCTAGGGGAACAGCTTGGCCCCCAGCAACAGCAGGACCTCCAGGAGTTGGTGACTCAGTTCCGGGACGTGTTCTCAGACCGACCGGGGAGGACTACTGTCATAGCCCATGACATTGTCACAGAACCGGGCAAAATTGTCCGGCAACGGCCCTACCGAATTCCTGAAGCCCGTCGGTCGGCTGTACGTGAGGAGGTTCGAAAGATGCTGCGGATGGGGATAATTGAAGAATCCCACAGTGCCTGGTCCAGCCCCATTGTAATGGTACCTAAGCCCGACGGGACACCCCGGTTCTGTAATGACTTCCGTAAGCTCAATGAGATCTCCCACTTCGATGCCTACCCTATGCCTAGGGTGGATGAACTCGTTGAGAGACTGGGCCCTGCACGCTTTATCAGCACACTAGATCTGACGAAAGGGTATTGGCAGATACCACTGACAAGACAGGCCCGTGAAAAGACAGCTTTCTCCACGCCAGACGGCCTATACCAATACCGGGTCCTCCCATTCGGGGTCCATGGAGCCCCTGCCACGTTCCAAAGGATGATGGACCGGATCCTCAGGCCCCACCAGAGCTTTGCAGCTGCTTACATTGACGACATCGTCATCCACAGCCGGGACTGGCCATCACACCTAGCCCACATTCGTGCTGTCCTGGTGGCCTTGAGAGAAGCAGGCCTGGTAGCAAATGGGAAAAAGTGCCGACTGGGCCTGGAGGAGGCAGAATACCTGGGCTACACCATTGGGAGGGGACTGGTGAAGCCACAGAAGAGGAAGGTGGAGAGCATTATCAACTGGCCACGTCCGGTCACTAAACGGCAGGTGAAAACCTTTCTGGGTCTGGTGGGGTATTACAGACAGTTTGTACCACATTACGCAGTCCTGGCAGCGCCCCTCCATGATCTAACACAGAACCGGCAGCCCCATCATGTAAAGTGGACCCCGGAGGCGGACCAAGCTTTCCAAGCTCTTCAACAGGCCCTCTGTGCTGAACCAATCCTGATCACCCCAGACTTCAACAGACCCTTCATATTGCAGACAGATGCTTCAGAATCTGGCTTGGGGGCGGTTCTGTCGCAGGAAGTCAATGGGGAAGAACACCCAATCACCTATATCAGTCGCAAGCTTCTGAAGCATGAACGGAATTATGCCATTGTAGAAAAGGAGTGCTTGGCAATCAAATGGGCTGTCACAAAGCTGAAATACTATCTGTGGGGCCGAAGATTCACCCTGGTCACTGACCATGCACCTCTCCGGTGGATGGTGCGGAACAAAGGGAACAATGCCCGAGTCACTCGTTGGTTCCTTGAGTTGCAGGCCTATACCTTCCAGGTCGAACACCGAGCAGGACGGCTCCACAGCAATGCTGACGCCCTGTCTAGGAGAGATGAGGACATTCGGACGGTCGCTCCATGCCGGGGCACGGAGCTGGAGGGGGGGATATGTGGTGTCTCCCCCCACCACTGGTGCCTCATGGCCAGCAGAGGTAGCCAGAGAGGAGGACGAAGCAGACACCAGCTGGGCAGGGTAGTCAATCTGAGGTACCTACCCTGCCAGGTGACTGAAAGCTGGAGAGAGCCCAGCTGAAGAGAATCACCCATCAGAGGCTGCTTGAGAGTGAGAGGAGAGTTAAAAGACAGAGAGGGAGAGAAGACAGAGAGAGGGGCAGAGAGCTGAGGATAGGGGAGTCAAGGAAGCACAGCCTGGATGACCAAAGACTTTGTCTTCTCCCCATCTCTGCAGGAGGACCCCAGCCCTGCTCACCCAAATAGAGAATACCCCAGACCGGGAAGAACCTGAGTTTTGTTTGCTCCCCTGCCCCTTCCCCCTAAAGTTAAATAAACTGTGATTTTCTGTTTAAAGCAACCCCTGCAGTCACGGCTAGTCTCTCCTCCCTTATCACAATTTCCACAATCCGGAAAAGAGAAAATATCTAGTGAGTGTCAGTTTTAACAGCAGAAATGCCTTGTTGTTGCCAGAGGTCAGAAGAGAGATTTTAAACATTTTTCCTGGTCTGATGAGACTGAATTTCTTCTGGGACAATCAGATGGTAGGATCAGAACTTGGTGTGAATATCATGAAAGCATGAATCCATCCTTCTATCACCATTACAGGCTGGCGGTGGTGAAATGGTGTGGGGGATATCTTCTTGGCAAACTTTGGACCCCTTGGTACCAACTGAGCATAGTTTAAACCCATACCCTGAGTATTGTTGTTGCCCATGTCCATCCCTTAATGACCACAATGGACCATCTTCTGATGGAGACTTCAAGCAAAACACTCCAAAGCTCAGATCATCTCAAACCAGTTACCTGAACATGACAGTGAGTTCACTGTACTCCAGTGGCCTCCACAGTTCACCAGATCTCATTTCAATAGAGCACCCCAGGGATGTGGTGGAACAGAATCTGCAACAACTGTGTGATGCTGTCATGTCAATATGGACCAATATATGAATCTATGGTCCAGAGCAATAAGGCAAAAGAGGGTCTGATCTGGTACTAGGAAGGTCAACTTAATAAAGTGATCACACAATTAAAATCAAAACAACTCAAATTTATTTCACTTTACACCAAAATATGTGGTTTTATATCATAAGATTGTGATTACATGTTAAATTCAATTACAGTTATGGCTGCTACTAATGATCATAACAAGATAATGGAGATTTAAAGATGACAGATTATCATAGTTAATTTATTTAAGTTTATCTGTTATTAATATATTAATATATTTATTATTTTTAAGCATAAATCACTTTTAGATGTTCACAATCTTCAGGGTGCTTAGTATCAATAAATACAAATGGTGCTTGTAAAATGATTGTGTAATTGTGTTCAATTATAGTATTTTAAAGACCCCACAACCTGCTTTTTGGCAGATCACATCACCTTTTAGCTTGTTTTTTTCATGTACTTCTGTGTAACAGAGTTCTTCTATGAACAAGAAATCAAAAGGTCAGCGTTATAAGGACTTCTCCCTCTCCTCTTCTTTATGTCACCCGTAGCTGCCTTAAATAGCTATCTCCTGTGCTTTCACAAATAGACCCACCAGTGTGATGCCCTACCATTATTTCATCATCAGTTCACTGGCTCGTGTTGGCAGGCCCAATGCAGGGCACAGAATAAATGCAGAGTTGTTGACAACATGTCACAGCAGGTAGTGCATGTGCCTTACAGCAAGAACGTTTCTGGTTTGATCCCTGTGATTGTGTCAAGTTTCTATTTTCTCTCCATGCATGCGTGGGTTCTCTCCAGGTGCTCCGGCTTCATCCCACAGACCAAAAGCATGCTCAATAGGTTGATTGGTGAATCTAAATTGCCATTAGGTATGAGTGTGAGCGTGAATGGCTGTCTGTCCCTTTATGTGACCCTGCGATTGGCTGGCGACTGGTCCAGGGTGTATTCCACCTCTCTCCCAATATCAGCTGGGATAGGCTCCAGTCCCAGCGACCCCAATAAGGATAAGCAGTACAGATGATGAAGCCGGATGGATGACCTGTAAACCAGGGTGAACTGAAGCCTTAAAGGGATACACCAACATTTTTGGTGTTTTCGTGTCTTGCCTCACTCCAGAGTCCATGACAAGCAGATAGGCACCATTTTTTTGACTGTGTGTCCATTAACAAGGAAGAGAAAGCCAAAGCTTGCCTACCGATAGTTAGCTTAGCTCAAACACTAAGCACAGCCATTATTAAATGCAAATTGCCTGCAAGTTTAAGAATGGCTTGCAAATGAACGGCTCACTCACAACTGCACATCGGTTTTCATTATTCACTTAAAAGAACTGTTTAAAATACTCAACTTGTTCGCAAACCTCACATTACTAGCACAAACCTCCTCAGACGTAGGTCAATAAAACTTAGCCTATGTTTAGGAGTAGAAGCAGAAGAAGACAATATGAAGATCATAGAAGATGATGTAACATAAAGGGGTAAAAAAATGAGTCACAACAAGCACACAAGACCGTTTAGAGTTGCTGAAGAGTTTATCTGATGGCTGTGGGCACAGGCAGGCTAACACTACCCATTGACTCCCAGGGCTCTAATATCCTGGCGCAACTCAGGGTGGTGCAGCCTGGTGCACCCCGCGCAGTGGTAATTTCTTCTGGCGCACCACCCGTGTGCAGCCAATTTGGCAATTTGGTTGACCGGCTGCGCCGAGATGAGTGTGACGGCACACCAGGGGGAGGTGTCCACAGATTCAGCTTGGCGCAGTGACAATTTCGTGCCAAAAAAACGCGCGGAAGGTGCGCTGAAAGCCCGCCAGCTCCAACCTGGTCTATTCTCGGCACAGGAGAGGCGCACCCCGGGCAGTGGTAATTTGGCTGACAGGAGCACAGGGCGCACACGTCACCAAAACCTCACAGGCAGGTGTCCACAGTGTCAGGCACATTTCAATGCAATAAACAATCACAGCAACCACTATTTAATGTAACCTTCTGAACCAGCACATAAATTTGTATATATATTAATTGTCCCATCACATCTGATGTCAGATCAGAGACGTTTGTCATAACTAAGGAGTTCACATCTCTCAAGCCAACCACAAACAGCCACATCATCCGATACGGAGTATCCGGCTTCTCTCATCTCATGAAATTAAATAGAAAAGAAAAAGGAGAAAAAAAGAGAGAGACGCTCGCTGAATAAATGTAAGTCACTCGGTTTCTTAAGGATTTACCTGTGATTGCCCATATTTCTCTCTTTGAATCTTTATTCGTAACGTGATCTAAAAAGATGGAGTACATTATTGTAAGGAGGATGAGGAGGAGATATATTTTCACCTAAGGCGCTGCTATTTGGCGATGACAGACCAGGAATGCAGGTGGATCACAAGCATGATGAATGGATTAGCCTGCTGCTGTGTTTAAATGTAATTATCACTTAATTTTGTACTCCTATTATGACACAGGAACAGATTACATCCGTGCCGCGAGGTGGTCCAGATGGTGACGTGCATCGTGTCCTCCAATGTGTGGCCCGGTGGCCTCTGCGCTCTCCCAGTTGCTGCAAAAGTGACAGCCGCTCTGACCTTCTTCCCCACCAGGGTGAAATTGTCACTGCGCCTCGCCCGCAGCGCATTTAAAGGCGACGAGAGGCGTTCATGTGATTGGTGAGGATTACACTTGGCTGTGTTAAACCCACTCACGCCTCCTCTCCTCCCTCTCTGCCATTTGCGCCAGTGGGAGAGACGGAGGCGTGGGTGCGCCTCCCTGTGCCAGTCTGCGCCGTGCACCAAACTTGCAAAATGCCCTGGACACACCCCGTTGGCGCGGCGCCTGGTCTACGAAATTAGAGCCCCCAGTGTTTGAGCTAAAACTAATTAGCAGTTGGCAAGGTTTATCCGTCTCTTTCTTGTTACAGCATGCACAGTCGAAAGAATAGTGTCTATCTGCTTGTCATGGACGTTCTCCTTTAAAGTGGAAAGAGCTCTAACAGAGCCTCTCAAGCAAAGACAGAATACAGGTAGATTAGGGGTTCTCTGTTTATGTAAATCAGATTTTTTGTACATTAGTTGTTGTGAAAAAACCCTAGCAGTGATCCAAAAAATAAATAGCCAGAGTCAATGCAAAATATGGGATATATAATTTTGTATTAACATACCTGGGATACTGATTTTTGACCCATATCTGCAGCCCTAATTGTGACACATGTTGTATTTTGTATTGTTTGTTTTGGAATAAGTATCATATTGTATATTGTGGCAAACCCAGCCCTATCCCCAGCAGCTAAAACTGTCATTTATCTCTTACAAAGCTGGGGTACCTTTACATTCATGGCAAAGCTCAGAATTTAGTGGCTCACTTCATTCACATCAAACATGTTGATCTGCAGGTGAGCAGCCATCAGTCTGGTCTGAACTCTGACAGCAGACCACTATGAATCATGTTTTACTCTAATTTGGAGGTTGAAGTCTGCAGAAAAAGCCTGGTCTGATTCTACAAGTCCCCCGGGCTCTTAGCCTTAACAATAAATAAATTCAGGTATGATGAGGCCCCGTCACACTCTCCTCTCACCTCCACCCACCCTGGGGACAAACTCACACGTACACACTGAGAGGCAGACAGGAAGCCACAAACCTGAATGTTAATGCAAATGAAGGTCAAGGCCAAGATATTTTTTTGTTCTAGGTCTGTGCTGGTCTGGGATCTGAGCTCTGTGACTGAAGAGTGTCCTGAGGATAAATGTGAAACACCTCCTCTACGGTCTGACACTTGCCATTTTCTGTGTCAGAGGGAAATATAACAGCCAGTTTGTCTGCACTCATGGGATCTATGTGTAAAATAATTGGCTGCAAGATGAATTATTAATCTGTTGTTATGTCTTTAGGCCTTCTACTGGTAGAACATGTAATCATTTAAAGATCTGTCAGGAAGTGCTGCAGTCTTCCGCTCATATTTACCAGTTTATCACCTTATGGCGAGCACATTTAAAGGTTAATCAGCTGGATTTGCCAAGGGCATGGCACTTTTCACCAAAGGAAGAGTAGTGAAGGAAGAAGAGCATTTATTAAGCCAAAATGCCAGTTTTTATCTAGCTTAATGCTGAATTTAGTTACCTCTTAAAGCAATAATACGCAGCTTTTATATCTTAAAGTAGCAGCTTCAAAGTTAATCTAAAATTGAGATAACTTTTGACAGGGAAAACTCCGTCGATCCCATTTCCACAAAGCGCCCTGGTCAGCTGCTGTGTAACTTTGCTGGCAAGCCATGATTATTGGCAAAAAGCGTGTACAGCTTTACAGCATCAGGTCACACCCCAGCTCTCAGCTAAAAAGAAGCCAGCCAGCCCGCCTCAGAACTGTTTGGTGCAGTGCAGCTTGAAAGCCCTGCCCCTACGGTTGCTCAAATCGCGTCCCCTGCCTGTGTGCTGCTGTGTGTTTTCAACTGATGTGAGAGACCAGAGTGTCGACAGGCAATTTTGTCGCTTCTGGTGTGAATGCAGGGTCAAGAAAAGTAAGCAGCAAAGGCGCGTGGGATCATTGGATTAGTACATCTGGACTCCTCAGAGGTTGTTTTGTTTATTTGAGAGCCCCCTGGTGGCTGAGTTCTACATACTGTGCCTTCAAGTTGATAATGCACAAAGTGGACAGCAAAAAAGCTTTGTTGAGTCAAAAGCACGGGCTGAATATGAGAACCAATGACCTCCACCTTTAAGGTTCAGAATCTAATCAGTTCTTCACTGTTGTTGATATCACATTCTCAAGCATGGGTTAAGCATAAGACTTCTTGGCCTTGACCTTTAATCTCTACATTCCAAAAGTATATTCACTCTTTGGTCAGAGTGGACCTTTGTGCTAAACTGAGCACAAATCTCATATAGATTGTACCTAAGTTGAGTCTCACCTGAAACCCACATCCCCACTTCCCTCTCATGTCTCCCCTGGTTGGGTCTGGACCCCACATTGGGAATCAAGGTCTCATAGCATTTGACCTTGTACCTCCAAAAGTCTGACCTTGCAGTGCAGCTGGATTCTTTAATTGGATGTCTATAATCAGGGGAATACTTCTTGAAAAGATAAAAGCTGGAATGCTTGAGCTCGGTCTGCAGAGGCACTGACTTGGCTTTAGGGAGTTGTTTTGGTGTGACTGTTTTTGACCTGTATTCAAGTATCTTTTAGGTCAATTATGTATTTTGATGTTGCTTTGGACAAAGGAAGGGCGTGCTGTAAAATGATTGACTTTTTGAATGTATACTTGTTTTTAATTTTTAATGGATCATGGTTTGTAATTTTTCCAATGTGTTATGGACCACGGGAAGAGTAACTGTGGTCAAGTGCCAAAGCTAATGGGAATCCTAACAGACAATAAACAATGAACTGACCATTCACGTCATTTCTTAATCACATGAGGACCAAAGAACACTGGAAATACAAGGGCTGATTGATAAGTTGTGAGCCTTGTATTGAAGAAGATAAGCAGGGATGTCCTTTTTCAGCTCTACTATTCCTTGACTATTTAAGGCTGTGTACCCGAAGTAGCACTCTAAAGTAAACAAGGCAAGTGACTTTTCCAAAATGGACAAAATGCCCCTGTTCACAAGTCTGTCATTGCCATGGCTGCCATTAAAGATTGTGGGTTTGAATTGATTGAGCATCCGCCCTATTCGCCTGATCTCGCTCCATCAGACTTTTATCTATTTTTGAATTTTTGAAAATTGCAAAAGCCATTTCCGGTACCTACTTTTGGTCAGATGATGATGTCATACATGCAGTGGAGGACTTTCTAAACGGTCAAGAAAAGGACTTCTTTAAAAGTGGCATTGAGGCCCTTAAACATCGCTGGCAAAAGTGTATAGATACTGAAGGGGATTATGTTGAAAAATAATGCAATATGTCTGCCAAAAGTCAAACCCTTAAATATGAGGCTCACAACTTATCAATCAGCCCTCGTAGTTCTCCATGAAAAATGTATTTTTGATCTTTTCTGGACAGGTTTCAGTGAGAGCCTGATTTGTGATGTGGCATGAATTACATTCTTTAGTCCTCAGCAGCCATTGCTACTAATTAATGTGACTGAAATCCAATCACTTTCTGAATATGTCTATGAAAAGTTCTGTCTTCACTGAACTCTTCCTATGAGCTGTTAGCTGCATTTTAATTTGTGAGACTTTTTGAAGGGTAAGAACCAGGAGATTTGTTTGAATTACTGGATTACTGAAGTGCCTAGGATGCAACCCATGATTTTTACTCAGCTATCGTGGAATCTAATGCTGTAATATGTATAACTCACTTCTATCCAGGCTGTGAGGGTACTTGTGATGGAAATTTCACCATCTGCTCTGCTCTGATAAGATATAAGTATACTGTAGCAACAAAGTGTAAACACATCTGTGACCACATGGACTTTGAGTGAAATAATAACAAAATTCAATGCAGATCAGCTGACGGAGCGAAAATCTACCGAGGGGTTAAACAAGTCCTTCAAAAACCCAGACTCATCAAAGAAAGGGACAAAAATTGACTATGGATATTCATGATACTGCCCTTCTCACTTTTGTCATCATGGGACTCTGTCATTCTCAAAGTCATTGTCATAGACAATGGTTGTGCCATAGACCAGAGGTTCCCAAACAAGCTAAAAGATCAGGCTTTCCAAATTTAATTAAGACCAAAATGTGGTTTATTTAAAGGGTGACTGGAGCCCTGCATATCCACCTGTGTGGCCTGACTCTGCAGACTTTGCACTCAGGCTCTCTGTCCCTGTCACTTCTGTGATGAATATAAAAATACAACCTGAGATAAATTAACTGTTAAACCTTGTGCTCATGCACTCTTCCACCTGTGATCTGGAGGTGGTTGCAATTATATTTGACTCTGCTCGATGTGTGTAAGCTGAGGGCAGCAGAGGCACATGAGAGGCAGCTACTCCCTGATGTGGAAGGATTTAGTTCAGAGGGAAGGACTAATAAAGAGCCATCAATAATCATTAGAAACATAAGATCAGCTCGAAATGAAGCCAATAGATGAAACACACCACAATATTAGCAACGTATGAGTGCTGTTTTTTAGCATTTCTCTCTGTATTCATAAAGTGAAGCCATTTGATCAGTTACTGAGTGAACTGGTGACTTTCAGCCGACCATGTTCCTAAATATCATTGTTAATCCTGATCCCTCCGATCCTGCCTGTGTTGTGGTGTGTTAACTACTCTCAACATGTGTGATTGTTAGACTTATGCAAAAAGGTACAACTTTTACTGATCATGCATTTGTGGAACTGGTAGGGCCCACAAAAAATTAGCCCCTGAAACTTGAAGCTGGTGTTTCAGCTGCAAAGTGCCAGCATTATTTGGGAACCATTTCCAAACTTAGGACCAAGTTCTGAGAGACTGGTGAAGTCAAAGACAGAGTGGGAAGATGGCGTCCCAAGAAGACCAGATCCTCAGAAGAAACCGTAGGCTTTCTCTAAGGAAAAGAGGGGATCTTGGACAACTTTTTGGGTGCCACCTACACGTTTAGCTGTGTTGCTCATTCTGTGAATGCACAATCCTTAAAAGCTGATGTAATAAAAAAGAAAAAAAAAAGTTGTTGTAAAGGTGACTAGTCAGGTTTTTTGCATTATTAAAGGGGAGATATAATCAACAAAACAATGTTTCAGACCTTTTTTTTTTCTTTGAGGAGTGTGTATTGTATTACCTGAAACCATGTTATGATTGGTGACCAGTGCTTTAGACTACAGCTCTTTAAAGCTGAAGCCACATCCACTGTGCGTATAACTGTCCTCCAGTTAGACACATCTTGCAGAGTCAAATATATTTTCAACTATGTCCAGATCACAGGTGAAAGAGTGCATGAGCATAAGGTATAAAAGTAAATTAATCTCTGGGTGTACTTTTTCATTCATCACAGCAGTGATAGCGACAAAGTGCAAAGTCTGAGCAGTCAAGCTACACAGGAGTATTTGTGAGGACCATCATTCAAATACAAAAACACAATTCAGTCTCAATTATTCAATAAAAGGCAATGAGATTTTTGTTTCTCCAAGGCCTAGTACCAGTCAGCAGTCCAGTAGTTGGGGACCTCTGCTCTAATGTTTCCTATGGCTGTATATACATCCTTTGACATGTTCCTTCTCCAAGCCGCCTGTGGGCTGAACAAACACTTGGCTAAGGGAGTCTTTAGCACTTGGGGAGGTGGCATATCCCCTAATGACATCTTTAAAAAGCACATTTTCTAAGTAGACATTAAGGGATTTTTAATCATATAAGACAGGCTATAGACACATTGTTGTGTAAAAGACATTATAAAAAACATAATGTACAATATTTAACCTTTAATCCAGTATCCACATATTTCAGACAGTGTCGTGTAAATGTTGTGTTTGTTCGGTGGCTCAGTAAAAGGAGGAAAGTTAAATTAGCTGGCTGGGGTTTGGTCTATTCGACAATTAATGCTTAAATCTGTCACGTAAATAACAACACACCAGCAGAGGAGCAGTATGACTTGTTTGATTCATGGTGCATCCTAAACATGCCTATGAATAATCAGTTGACTTAATCTAATTTTATGAGATCTAGACTCCTGTTTGCGCACAATTTATGTCCTGTTTAAATTTCCAGTTATGCTCCAACATATGCCAAATCACTGTGAACCACTCAAATCTGAGATGAGCTAAGGTAACTTTTTCATCTCCACATCTTTACATCTATATCCACCTCACCACATTTTGCACTTTGCTGTGCCACGCTGACAAAGAAGCACAAACATCTCATTCTGCATGCACGGTAACAAAAAGGCCCTTATTTTTTTCCCACACAATAGATCAGATTTTGAAAAAACACTGCATGTTTACCAGCTATTTATGTCCAAATGTCTCGGCTGTATGCCAAAAAGCTCTGAGGAAAAAAATATAGTATTAGTGGAATAATTACATTCCTGTCAGAAAGCTGATTAGATGCAAACCCTCTGGGAGACAGAGACAGAATGAGACGGAGATAAAGAGTGCAGGAAGAAGTAACCGCAGATGCTAAAGGAAAGGCATGAAGAATGGAGAGGTAAGAGGGAGAATAAAAGATAACAGAAAGTATGAACGAGCAGAGAGAGACGGAGGCAGACAGATGATAATGAATGTGACTGCTCGCTGCAGCTCACGCTACCCTCCCGACCATCCATCGTCCAACCGGTCCTCGTTAAATAATACAGATAAAATGGAAAAGCTCTCATCGTCCACATCCATTTAGCTAAATCGCACTCTATTGTACAAAAAATGTACTTAATGATTCATGAAGCAGATCCCATTACTAACACAGCAACTTCCAGAGAAACTACGAGAGCGGCATGGAGAGGACTCGAAGCCGAAGTCGAAGAGAGTTTCATTGAGAAGAGGGAAACAGAGAAGGAGACGCGATGGAGAGAGGGAACCCATGTTTGTGTGACAGTTCGTACTCTCCGATGAAATGTGTGATCTTCACAGGTTGTCCTGTCCAGTACAGAGATGACTATAACCACAACTGCTGTGATTTAAATGTCAGAGGTCAGCTCTTTTGTCCAAAAGTGACAACTTGACTGCGCCTTTAAAATAAAATTTAAAAAAAAGTAATCAAGGACTCTGGTACTAAAACTCATTTTCTTGTGGGAAAGTTTTCATTAAAAATTGTTGTCAATCAACTTTTTCTCAACTCATGATTGGAAAACTATCATCATAAGAAAAGATTTTTCTATAGGACAGAAAACATTTAAACCAGGGGTGTCCAAACAATGCTCGAGGGCCAACTGTGGCCTGTTGTCCATTCTTTGTTGGTCAACAGAAGTTCCAAAAATTAATGGATCTGTCTCATACTAGAATAGAAAGCTGGGTAGCACAGTGGCATAGCAGGTTGTGTGGGTGCCTTACACAAAAAGGTTGCTGGTTCAAACCCTTGTTGGTCAGGGTCTTTTTGTGTGGAGTTTGCATGTTCTCCCTGTGAATGCCTGGGTTCTCTGCCTCTCTGGCCTCTTCCCTCAGACCAAAAAACACTCTCAATAGGTTATTTGGTGACTCTAAATTGTCCTTAGGCTCGGGTTAGTGTGTAAGTGATTGTCTGTCTCAATGTGGTCCTGCAATTGGCTAGCTACCAGTCTAGGATGAACCCTGCCTCACGTCCAGTGTCAGCTTGGATAGGCTTCAGCCCCCTATGACCCTGAGATGGTAAAGGTGATGGCTGGATGAACTGATAGACAGAATATACTGTAAAGCTTGTGTGTGAGTAATGAGTACAGACAAGACTGATTACAACATTTATGAGCAACATCAATTCCTTGCCTTCATCTTCATCTCAAGATCTGTTTTACAAGGAATATTGTGTTGGGGATCTTTAAGCACCTAGATGGACCAGTGAAATATATTGAACGATCCATCTGGTGTGTCGGGTACAAATTTAGCTGTACTTCCCAAAATTTTGTTGTACTTATTTGCACTGACAGCAACGAATGTTCTGTTCTATGCACGGCCATTACCACTAGGCAACTGGCACACATGGGATGAATTATTTTTAATCATGCCCGTCTTTATTTTCTTAAGAATTTCCAGTTTAGCGAGTTGGGGACATGACCACAAGCCCACATGGTGTCACTGTTGGTCAGACGGTCTTAAGTCCTGCCTCAACTTGACCTCTAGGTTTGTCACTAAGTCAATCCAATTTATCCATAGAAGGTGTTTACAGCACGGCTACTTCCTCCAACAGTGATCCAAAGCTTTTTCTGATAATCAAATTGCTTTGGATTTGTCCATGTTTTTCTACAGTCAATGCTCATTCTACACTTTCACAACTGGGTTCCCTCTTGATCCAATGGCCTATCTCTATAAAAGCCCATTTAATAAATTATAAAAATATTCAAATGGACCTTTTTATTCCTTTAAACAAACGTCTCCAACAGGAGCTCTGGAGCAGGGTGCATTTTTATCCAATTCAATTGTGAACTCATAAATTTGAAAGAAAAGCGAGACAGATGCATTCAGCCAAAAAGGACAAACCACATGCAAATGAAATGACTAGAAACAGGAAGTGGGACCTTGCAGAAGGAGCAGACGGAAGGTTTGTAAGGAGAGAGGAGGTCAGACAGACGGGTGGAGTAAACAACTCATGATTTAATCCTCCAGTGTGTAAAGAATATTAACAACAATGGTTTTATGGTCGTGATCTAATCAGAGCAAAAAAAACAGGCTTACCGGATATTCTTTCAGACTTGTTTCTTTATTACTCAGTCTGACATCATGTTCTGGTAAGATGTTTCAAGTCCAGGAAGAGTTGTTAGATTAGTGCACTAATGACGACACGTCTTCCTCCCTAGCTGTCTGTTTTCACATTGGTGTCGTTGTAGCAGCTGTAGGAGCTCTTCACTTGAACTAAGGGGGCTTTCTTACCAACGTTGTTCGGTCCAGACTTTGGACTTCTCTGTTTGGTCTGAACTAAAATGGTAGGTGTGAAACCTCCCCTGGACCAAACAGCCGGACCTTGGTCTGACAAGAAGAGATGGTCTTGGTCTGGGCCAAATGGAACCATGGCCTGGTTCATGTCCAGTTTGAAAGCATTGATTCAAAGGTTCGGACCTTTGTATCAATGAAAGGAAATTACAACATGACTGCCTGAAAAAGGAAATTCATCACCAAAACAAAATGGGCTGCAGAAGCACATGGAGAGAAGAAGAGACAGGATGTCTTACAGAAATTTGGTCATATGTCAGATTGTTGTCTGATAATTAAACTCAGAAAATGAACTCGAACCAGCCTTATGTACAGCTCTTCAAGTTGTCGCTGTTGGTTGTAGAAAATCAACAATAATATGAAGGTGGGAATGAGGATTTCATTCATGTTTACAACGTTCAAGACCCACATTATTCAGCATGTTGACATTCAACGCCACCAGCCAAATGACCAATCAATGTAAAATACAGAGACACACAAAGCATGTAGTTGATGACAATATCACGTAAGTTTTTCATTTAAAGTCTGTTAGTCTGTTTGCAATAATGACAGAGTGAAACCCAAACAGACTGCACCAAATGTGTAAAATGTAACAAAAACATGGACCTTGGTCTGGACTTTCAGGTTTGAAAACACCCTAAGAAAGAGGACGTGTTGTTCAACTGGTTATTAATCAAGCAGCAACTTTCAGTGTTGAAAAATAGAGCCAAAGTGGGGGTGCAAAAAACTGGGCCACATATACAAAAAAAAAACAAAACCCTGTTGAGTTCGTTATACAAGCCACATTTTTAGAGTTTTGTAGGTGCTGCTCACTCCTAGTCAACAGTTTCCAAAAATGTCTTGTCTTTGTACAAAGCTTAATTCTAATGAAGTTGGGATGTTGTGTAAAATGTAAATAAAACAGAATACAATGATTCACAAATCCCTTTGATCTACTGTATATTCAATTGAATGCGAGGGAGATGCTTCAACTCCCCATCAATCTCTGCCAAGCAGGTCAACCGAACACAGGAAAAGTTTCTGAGTCATTTCAAAATCTACCAGTTATAGGGAAGATATTGTTGATGCATACAGCATGTCAACACCAGGCAGGAAATATAACTTATTCTTTACATGCGGCTTTTTCTGTAATCTCGTAAACTCACAATTACCACATGAAGTTGTGGTTCTCTCCTGATCTTTAAATACCTTTCCTGTGGATGAGGATATGTGCCATCGGTCTCTGGTGTGGACATGTTGCTCCGGAGCTGGGCTATGAGGAAATTCAGTGTTACAGTGAGCCAATGGGCTAAACAATGGTATGACATCACACTGGTAGGTCTATCCAGGGGCAAGGGGGAACAAGTTGTTTTCGAGCAGCAGCTGGCACCATAAACATAGGGGGAGGAAGAAGCCCTGATGCCACAGACTATAAATCTTGATCATAAAAGTGCTCTATCACAGGAAGGAGGCATTTGAACACACTAAAGGGAATGTAAAACTAAAATAGCCAAGTAAGGGCTGTCTAAATAATCTGTTAACTGAGCCTTTGAACGATGCATTTGAGAAATTTCTGCAATCCCAAGTATACTGTGGTTACCTTGATAATGCTACCTGAATGAGAAACTTTTTTAATAACAGTGACTAAAAAATTATTTCATGTTTATTGAATGGCTTTTGTCTTAGTGAGACCCAGAGAAAACCTTGCAGAGCAGATTGACCTGCCTGATTCATTGTCTAAAATCCTGCGTGTCCATCTTGCCAACTTCCATTGTCCAATGATTTCACGGCTAAATGATTTCACAGCTAGTTGCAGACGTAACAACAGCAGGAAGTGACTGTATGTTTAAAAACAATGGCGGCGTGTGAAATGATCTTGGTGGATGCGGCAATATCTGCAGTTTTATCAGAAATGGACTCAATTTCTTCTTTAAAAGAGGACAAAGGACGTCACTTTAACCTCTCTTATGGGAAATCGTGTTTTTGCTTTTCTCCCGACTGTTGATCACTGCTGGGAAACTGGAGATGCGGAAATGCTGTGCAAAGGATGCTGGTAGTATGGTAGCCCAGAGTCATGGTTATTCAGCGATACCTGGCGAAATCTGCTCTCCTCAGAAGTTTAACGGGAGAACTTGGTGGACCTTGTCTTTGACGAGGCTAATGTCACATATAAGTGGTAAATGATACATCTGTGTGGTATAATTTAATTTAAGACAATCGTCTAAGGACTGAAATGTAGTTTAAGTTAACACCTAACAACAGAGTCAAGCTGCTACGCCGTACTGTGGCTTGATGTGGACTGGTCAGTGATGAGTGTGATGAGGAGAATGATCGTCCAATCACCAGCTGCAGTCGTTTTTGAAGGTTCAGCCCCTGAAAACATTTCAAATGGCTCTTTACCAAATGGACTAGTAAGTGTTATCTTGCGCTTCTATTATCCCTTATTAATTCCTTCACTTAAGTCTGTAAATGGTTTTGAGTGTTTTAAGGTGTTTTTATTGGCTGAAGTTGCTGATTGCTGTTTGCCCAATAGGTTTGCTTATTAATGGGAGATCTTATTTATTCACAATAACAGTTTAAAATGGTATTAGAAAGAAATGGCAGCATAATAATATCATTAATCTTTGTGAATAGTTGCCAAACTTGTTGTTTTTTCCCCCTTTTCACTCCTGAGCAGCCCTCCCTCTATGTGCCAGACTCTTTTTATTTTTATTCAGCCAGCTCCACAGTGAACTCCTACATGATTCTTATGTTTTTACTGTGACTCATGTTTTAATACCTTGTTTTGTAGTCTGTGTTGTGAAAACATCAGATTCCCACACAGTCGGGAAAAAGTAAAAGTGTTGTCCTGTTCTTATTCAGTTATGAAGTCCCAGCGTAGCCCTGCGTCGGAGCAGCCGACAGATTGGAGTCGTGCTGCTGTCACACTCTCTTATGTTTCTATTACTCTTCTATTCACTGTTAGAAAGGTGGTTTGTGGAGTTTATAACCTGCGCTGGAGTTGATCTTGAGTTTCTCTGAGGACACCGACAAAGCAAAAACATGGGGGTACTACAAATCAGCTTGCAGTGATCAAAATCTGCACTGAAATGCCATCAGTATCGAGTCAAAACAAAGGACGCTTTTTTATTGCAATGAAATGATGTTTTCAGACAGATTTTTTTTTTTAATCAGTGAGACTGGGTGATGTAAGAGAGACAAGCAAATTATTAATTTAATTATTTTGTCAGGGAAAAAATTATTTTTTTAAACTGCTGACTTGGATTCCTTGAATATCAATCACTTTAAAATGTTTATTAAACATTTACTTTGCCATGGAGGGATACATTGTGAGGACAAAGGAGGACAATGAAAAATATTTAGAAATGTAGAAAAATTTATTGAAGTGGAAGGCTGGTAAGCAACTTCATTTTTCTCATACATATTAGGTCGTAAAACCTGATGATGAAGTTCATGGTGACATGGGCGTTTTCGTTATGATTATGTTTTGTTTTTATTTTCAGTGTCAAGTCTGTCTTGTGTGTATTGTGATCTGTCATGTTCCTATGTTATGTGTTTGTATTTGTCTTTTTTCTATTTATATATTCTATATACGCGCTTTTTTTTTAATCAGAAATGGACTCAATTTATTCATTGATAGAGGAGCAAAGAACGTCACTTGAAGCTTGTCTTACGAGAAATCATGTTTTTGCTCTTCTCCTGACCGGGGATCACTGGGAGAGACCGCGGAAATCCTCCACAGACATGCCGGTTAGTCTATGGTCGTCATAGATACTTAGTGATACTTAGCGAAATCTGCTCTCCTCAGAAGTTTACCGGGAGAACTTGGTAGGGATTGTCTTTGACTAGGTTCATGTCACATATAAGTATTAAATGATACATCTGTGTGGTATAATTTAATGTAAGACGATAGTCTAAGGTAATTTAAGCTAATGGCTAACTACAGCGGGAGCTGCTAAGTCATTCGTAGCAGTGTTGCTTAATCTGGATTGGTCTGTGATGAGTGTGACAAGCCGAACGATCGTCCAATCACAAGCTGCTGTTGTTTTTGAAGGTTCTGCCTCTGAAAACATTTTCGAACAGCTCTTTCCCAGATGGACTAGTGACACATTTCCATGGTTGATATATGGAACTGTCCATCTGGCGTGTCAGGTTAATGAGCACCCTGAGCACCAAAACATAATTGCATTGATAAAGCGCATAGTTCACAACAGCCCTGTGCTGAAAAACCTCCACAGCAATACATCACCATCTGCTCCTTGTTCATATATGTAATGCTGTGAAGGAAGCTGAAAAAACACAACTTGGGTCCATGGTGCAATTCAAAAGGTGGAAGCAGAGGCCAAACTCCATTTTGAATTAGCTCTAAGATCTCCAAAGACCATACCTTGGCCTAGCAGAAATATTCATAATTATACCTGCATAAATCTTGTTGTTTTAGTTAAGATTATGCTAAAATATATTTTGCCAACTATATTTAAAATCTCTGTTAAAGGCCAACCATTAATTTTGTAAATTCCAGGTTCATCCCATTTATTCCTATAAATTCCTGTTAATTCCTAAGGAAACTTTGAAAATTCATAGAATTTTGCAACCCTAGTGCTGTATAATTTGAATGCATTTCACTTCATAAACTTTATTTTAAAATTTAACTAGTTAAACTTCTTTTTTTTCTTCCCCTTGTCTGCATTATCTTTCTAGCTGAGAACTGTAACCGATGACAGCGTTGAAAAGACTGTTTCTGTAGGTTTTGTTTTTTTGCAGTGACAGATATGTAAGTATGATTCACTGCTACCAGTGACCATCACCAGCCCTCCCTGTAGGCTACTCCATCAAATTAAACTTTATTTAACCCCCGATGTGAGCTGAAGGGGAGGGCTGTGTTATACCACAGTGTAATAGAAGGGGAAATAGTGACAGATAGGACAAGACAAGACAAAACAAACGGGGAGGGGGACAAACAGGTAATGCTATTAATTTGAGATAGCAGTCCAAGTGCTGTGCTGATCTAAGTCCATATAGGAAGTAAAGGCAGTAAGAAACCAGGGACACCAGAGATGTGGGGTCTTGATAGAAGGGGGTGGGCCCACAGGGATGGGATAAGGAGGGAGCATGCATCACAGGACGTGAGAAAATGTGTGAGAGTGCCCAACTTAGCATGTTCTGATGGAACAAATCAATTCTTTACAGTAAGTCTCGACAGGAGCTTGAGTATCTGTACAGGCATGCATATGAGGTGATCACCGAATACCCTAGTAGTTGCCCATACCCAGGGAGACCACGGCCAAGGGCATCCCCTATAGCCACCAGGGCAACCGAGACCCACCACAAGAGCCCCTAAAGCTACCGGCCCCAGGAACAGCCCCAGGACCCAAAGGGGCACCGACCCACTCCCCCAAAGGCACTAAGGACAACACCAGGGGTTCCGGGGCAGCGGCTCCCCGCAGACAGCACCCGCCCCCACCAACCACCCGCCCACCCAGCCCCAAGCCACCCCCACCCCCAACACCCCCCACCCCCACCCTCTCTCCTACTTGTTGTCACAGATCTGCATGTAGGTTGAAGTAAACAAAGCTGTGGGAGTGTGCAACGTTAACAAATTAATCTAAAGGAAATTACACAAACGCTCTAAAAAAATTCGTTTTACGTTCAACTGGGACAAGTATATAAACATTAAAAGTAAGTCCAAAATCCAGTCATATCATCTAGTTAAAACAGCTGGCTCATGCTGTCGCTTCAGCAAAATATTTTTTATGCACAGATCTGCCCACTCATGTGGCTCACTCAGAACATTTGGGGAAACCTTCAATTTTGTTCCAGAGTAAAAAGAAAACATTTCTCTCTCTCTTATTCAGCCTTAATGAAGATGTTGCACACCGTATCCTGAATCATCTCCCCGAGTACAGTGATTACAATAATGAGATTTATTATTGCGCATATTTATCATAGATAATCAGGTTTGGTATTATGATAATCTGAATCCAGCCCGAGCAGATCTGCATCAGTTTCACTACAGCGTGGCTTCTCATCGAATCAGCACGCTCACTCAACCTCGCCATGCTGCCAGGCAACCTGCACGGCACAAACTGACATTTGGGAGCAGCCAGCGCTCGATGAGTTAGAGCCTGAGCACGCAGACAGTCTGGCATGCACTTGGAGACACACACACACACACACACACACACACACACTGGTGCATGAGCAGACATGTATCCTTCTGCTCTTCCTGCTGCCTCTTAGCACACAAACACACTCGACCTCACACACGCACAGGAAGTGAGTCGTTTTCTCTCTAACACAGCAGAGCAGCCCCCAGCGGATTGATATCAACGCTAGGCATTATGGGTGAACCTATTTGCTGTTTCAGATCGAGTTAGGGCCAATTAGCCTGTGGGGGGTGAGAGGAGCCATCGCATAAGAAGTTGCAGAAAGGAGCAGCATGGAGAGGACGGAAGACGGCCTGAAGCTGAGATTATAACAGAGACCACTTCAAAAAACAACTAAACACACATACTCTCAGATTCTGACCCAAAAAACTAAATACCAACCTAAACTCAACGTTTGATCTGAAGAGGGTTTACTTTAACTGGAATAAAACACCCTAACATCCATTTTTAAGTATTTTCTCTCATTACAGCTTCTTAAAGCCAGATAAGAGTAACAGAAAGTTTAACTCAAGTTTTTTTTAAGATTATTTTGAGGGCATTTTGTGCCTTTATTGATAGGAGAGAGAGTGACAGTGGATCGGCTTGTGAAGGGGGGGAGGGAGAGTAGGGGAGGACACTCTGCAGACTAACAACAGGCTGGAATCGAACCCAGGCCGGCAGGAGCATGTATGTAGGTTGTGCCTGGTTGTTTGCCACTCCACCAGATCAGCACCCCATTACTCAAGACTTTTAGAGAAGTGAGGACACTACTTGAAAGCACAACACATATATTTTCATTTGGCTAAACTGTTGACTTGAAATATCCAAACACAAAAACATTAGAGCACTCAGAGAGCGCAAATGTCCACCAAGGTAGCTCACATATTGCTGTTACATCTATAAGCAGTAGTTCCATGATAAAGTTACAATCATGTCAATGTCATTATTAGTTAGAGAGTTATTGAGCAAAAATGATTGTTTGCTAATGGCGGTTATCTGGATCACCACCAAATCTTATCATTTTTAAGTTGGGCCATTACCAACATCTCCTGAAATTTTCAGCAAAATTTGTCCAGTTGTTTTTGCTTAATCTTGCTAACAAACAAACAGACAAACAAACAAATAAACAAACACACACATAAAAAGAGAGCCGTACATTCATATCCTTAACCAAAAGCACTGACTTGCAAGGGATACGCCAACATTTTTTTGTTTTCATGTCTTGCCACACACCGGAGTCCATTACAAGCAGATAGACACCATTCTTTTGACTTTACATGCAACAACAAGGAAGAGACAGACAAAGCTTGTCCACTGCTTATTAGCTCAGCTATAACACTGGGAGTCAATGGGTAACGTTAGCCTGCCTCTGCCTACAGTCATCAGATAAACTTTTCAGCAACTCTAAACAGTCCTGTGTGCTTCTTGGCTTCTTGTGACTTGTTTTTTTTTTTTTACATGTTATGTTACGTTATCTTTTTTAGACTAAGATTAGCACCTCATGTAATTTTCAAAGCAAAATACATAGGAAACTAAAAACCACAGGGCGCATACACAAACCACTGCAGACATGCTTGTAAGTAGGTCAACAAAAAGATCACAAATAAAGCGTTATAAATCTCTCATAAGGAAAACAGCTTGCACAATGATTGCACATCTGGGGACAAAGTTTATAAATCTGCATTGATAAACCAGTTATAAGAGCAGGTGGCAAAGTGGTGCAGCAAGTAGTGCACAAGCCTGACAGCAAGAAGGTTCGAACCCCATGTTGGTCAGGGCCTTTCTGTGTGGAGTTTACATGATCTCCCCATACATGTTTGCATTCTCTCCTGGCACGCCAGCTTCCTCCCACAGACCAAAAACATGCTCATTAGGTTGACTGGTGACTCTAAATTGCCCTTAGTTATGAGTATGAGTGTGAATGGCTGTCTGTTTCTCTACGTGGCCCTGTGTTTGGCTGGCTACCAGTCCAGAGAGTACCCTGCCCTCTGCCCAATGTCAGGTGGGATAGGCACCAGCCCCCTGTGACCACAGAAGGATAAGTGGTATAGATAATGTATTAATGGATGGATGACAGAGCTCAAAGTAATCTCTCTTACTTTGGGCTGAATTTGAAAGAAAATATACAAACTCTGGAGCTAAAATGTAGATTGCTTACATGTGTTCATGTATCACAACAATTATGTTATTACTCATCACATGCTTTACTCATATTGAGCAGCCCTAATATATAAATATAGTGTTTATATTTAAACCAAAATAAGGTCAAAATTGGCTAAAAAATTGAACCGCTATCTGGTCTTCTTTGAGTAAAATAAATCAGGAAGATGAGTGTGTTGCTCATGATCCCTCAGCAGCACAGCTTCAGTCCTTGCTCACTCATTCAGCTCTGGCTGCCATGTGTTTGTGGGTCCACGTGCACAGCAAGTGGAGGTGATCTGAGTGTCGAGGTAGATGGATACAAATATCATTAGTTTTCCCTGAAGGTGACTGAGATAAGCAGCACGGCGATGGATGGATGTGTAGAGTGAGAGGGCTGCCCCACAGACTGATGCTGTGTTAACATGAAATGAATCGCCTGAGGGAGAGAGACTGTGCGCTGTTCTGGGATGATAGGAGATCAAGAGATGTGTGTCAGCGAGTGTGCATGTGTGTGTGTGTGTGTGTGTGTGCGTGTGTGGGTACAGCTCGCTTTGTTTGTGAATGAGTGGCTCAAGAGGGAGTGGCACACTGCTAGAGTAGTAATGGAAGGATCTGAATGTGTCTGTGCTGTATTCTAAGGGAAATGGGAGCAATAAAGACGAGGATGTGAGTTATAGAGAAGGTGTGGAGTCTCAGGGATAAGCAAGAGATATCTATCATTGGGCTGGGAAATGTAGAAGCTTTTAAGATGTAGTGATACATCTTTAAAAGAGGTATTGGCTGAGACAACAACATTTATGTCAATATAGTGATGCTCATTAAGATTTTACAGAAGTTAAATGAAGAATTACTGCTTGTTTTCATTAAGAAACATCCATCAGTCCATCATCTACACTGCTTCAACCATTAACAGTCATGGTGGGGGGCTGGAGCCTATCAGAGCAAATGCCCCATACATCAACGTTTAGTAGCCCTATAGTAGACCCTCACTGTAAAAAAAATAAAAAATAAAAAACTCCAGAAAACTTGAAAACTTTCAAGGTAACTGTCTGCACCAGATTTTTGAGTTTTGGCTCAAAAGTCAAATTTTTGAGCTACCAAGAAAAACTACCTGAAATACAGACAATCTCAGGCAGGATTCAAACCCGGATAAGATACAGGATATTCTGGATATGTAGTGATACTTACTACTGTGCCAGTCTTGCACTCCAATATTTCTGATTTTACGCAAAGCCTGTGTTCAGAACCTAACCTGACCAAGCCTGACCTCAAAGTATTTTTTTTAGGCCAACCTAAGTTAAAAAATTAAACTAACTTTAAAAAAAAAAAAAATGAATAAGGATAGTTGAGATAACTCATTAGATTAAGTCCATCATATAAAAAAAAAATTGTTTTGTTTACGAAAAATGTATATGCCTGTTATTTTAAATTTCATTATTACAGTGTGACCACACCTGACCTTAAACTAACTGTTTTAAGTTTTGCCAACTTAAGTAAAAAAAACCACTAGACCAACTTTACATTAAAAAATTAATTAATATAGTTGAGATAACTCATTTGATTAAATTCATAACACAAAAAACAGTATTTAGTTTTGTTTACGGAAACATGTATTTAATGCCAGCAATTTTAAGTTTTCATTATGACAGTGCTGTGACTTATTGTAGAGAGATTTTAAACATTCACCAACATAGATAATGCATGTGAAGAGCGCTCATCTTAGGGAAACCTTGGCCTTATGTAGCTTGGTGCTGCTGATCATTGTACAAACATACTGTGACATCATCAATTTGAGCATGGGGACAAAACTGCGTACTTGAAGTGTAAATAAATATTCAAATATAAAATAAACTACTCCACAGCATGAGAGTGCCTGGAGCAGTGAACCACCTGATCCAGCAAAGGGCACTCCCAGCACAACTTAATCGGCCAGTGCTCTCCTAACCTGAACAATGGCTGCATCTTGGTTGCTGGAAACAAACCAACGACGAAGACACAACGAGGAAATGGAGGACAGGCAAAGCCACTCTGAGCGGACAATAACAACACAACATCTGAGGAGTGTCCAGCAGAAGTGCTTTGGGCTCCACTGTGTGTCTTTAATGTGTAAAGCAGCTGTCCAATATGACTTGGACTTCTACCAAACGCTGTCCGGTCAGGCCTTGTCACATGCCCAGCCCAGTGCTTCTGCATCCGCAGCCCCCCTGCCAGAGGCACTGAAAATGACCATTGTGGACAAGAATGCAAGATTCATTTGAGAGGACACGCAGCCTCAAGAGAGATAAATAGTAATATGATCAACTGGAAATGTGTGTTGCAGTGAGGGGGTGGGGATAACTTTGGTCATGCTCAAAATAAGAACAGTTTTAATTATTGAGAAAGTGATAGCCCTAATCTCAGAATTATGAAACCATGCCTGGAAGAAAAACATAGAAATGGTCCTCTTCATACCTTGGTTGTTGAGTTTCTGTTGTCTTTCAATCATCTCAGACCACTCAGATCATTCCGGCAGTACTGCAGCCCATTGGATATTTTCTCTTTTTCAGACCACGCTCTATAGACCTAAGAAATACTTGTGCACGAAAATCCCAGCACATCAGTAATGTCTAAATATATATTTTTTTATCAACTTTCATTTCCATTCTATTGCTTAATTTAAACTCCATTAGGTTGTTTCAAGCATGTCTACATGCTTAGATGCATTGGGTTACTGCTATGCGATTGACTGTTTTTTGCATCACTGAGCAGATAAACAGTCAGCTGGTGAGTGTTTATTGTGTATTGCTGTAGGTTTCCTCCTTCCTTTAATCCTCTTTCTCTTTTTTGACTTTTATTCTCCGTGACTTCTTCTTCTTTCTCTCCAGGTTTTAACATGAGCATCAACTTCGCGCTCAAAATTCTTGCTCCAAATCCAAAACTCCTGAGATCTGCCAAGAATACTGTCCACATCCAACCCTCCCTTGACTCTGTGAGGGTTTGTGATTTCAGAATCCTCTGCTGAGTCAAGGTCACTCCTGTCCACGGACAGAGGCAGACGGATGGGAGGACTAAGGGGGAGAGACGGGCCTTAATTTGCTTTCACTCATCTACTCCTCTTTAGATCCATCAAGATCAGGGTGAAACCTTTGTGTTCAGCACACTTTAGTAAGGTCAAAGAAGAGAAAAACAGCACATGCACATTTTACCAATCCTGATTTAATATACACAGAACAGGATTTCACTTAAGGCTATGATTGGTGGTGGGGAGGGGGGGTAAATCTGGCAGTCATTTAGTCATAAAACAAAGTACTGAACAGATTACATGTTAAAAAGGGGACAGAGTTACATCAAAGTTACAGGATCAGGCACACTGTTGTTAAAGCTTCATGAGGGGCACAAAATTTGATAAAACAACCACAGAGTTGGAGAGACTTTGTGATTATTAGAGCTGCTAAATGGTGTTCTTATGCAACAGAGTGAAAGCACAGTGGTGGATCACTTGACCTTTGACCTTAAACAGTGAAATTTAATCATCTGATCATCGAGTCAGGGAGGACATCTGTGCAAAGTTTGACAGAAATCCCTTTAAAGGATCCAGGAAGAATCAAGTTCACAAGCAAGGTCCAAGGACATCAGACCTGTCGAGACCTTTCAAGAAAATCCTGGAAAGCAATATCTAAAGATATGACCTTAGACCTATGACCTCTGAAATATAAAAGGGTCCTCTTCCACTTCAAAAAGACAAATGTGCTCAGGTTAAGACTTACTTAAAAAGGAAATCCCTTAAAGCATTTTTGTGATAGCAGTTTTCACAAGTTCACATTAGTTCAAAGTTTGAAGGAAATAGCAATCCTGAAATATTGCTCTCCACAGCAGATGACGGCCACAAGACACCATGACCTTGACCTTTGTCCTCTCAGCTTTTATCTTCACCACTTCATTCTTATAATTTCCAAACCCCAATTCCAATGAAGGGAAGTTGAGACAATGCATAAAACATAAAGTAAATCAGAATACAGTGATTTGTTCATCCATTTTAAACTTTATTCAATTGAGTCACTCATTCTGAATTTGATGCCTGCAACACGTTCCAAAAAGGACGGGACAGGGGCAGCAAAAGACTGGTACAGTTGATGAATGCTCAAAAAACACCTGTTTGGAACATTCCACATGTCAACAGGTCAATCAGAAACAGGTGAGTGTTATGATCACGTATAAAAGGGGGATCAATGCACAATTTTAAGGAATTTAGAGCAACATATGCTGCCATCAAAGAGATGTCTTTTCCCATTTCAGCTAGAAACTGCCAAGACACTTTCTGCTCATGTTAGAACAGCGTGACTTCAGAGTAAAAGAGTGCAGGAACTAGACTGACCTGCTGCAGCCCAGACCTGTCTTCATTGAAAGAGTGTGGTGCATTATGAGGCGCAAAATAGAATAACTGAGACCCCGAACTGTTGAGCAACTGAAGTTGTACATCAAGCAACAACGTGAAAGAATTCCACCTACAAAGCTTCAACAATTAGTGTCCTCAGTTAACAAACACTTATTGAGCGTCGTTAAAAGGAAAGGTGATGTAACACAGTGGCAAACATGTTTCTGTCTCCACTATTTTGGAACATGTTGCAAGCAACAAATTCAAAATTAGTGAATACATGCAAAAAAACAAGGTTTATCAGTTTGATCATTAAACATCTTGTCTTTGCAGTGTTTTCAATTAAATGTAGGTCAAATGGATTAACAAAACACTGTATTCTGTTTTTTGTTTTGTTTTGTTTTACACAATGTCCCAACTTCATTGAGATTTGGGTTTGAAGAAGACATGTGTGCAAAGTTCTTTGAAAATTTCTTACAGCCTTCTTCTTCCTGTGCTGGGAGTAAACTGAGTCGAGCACATTCTTCCTCTGAGGACAGTGAATGTCAGTTATTAATACATTTAAACTTGGACCAAAGTTGGTCCAACTCAGGAACACACACCAAACTCCCTCTTCATCACAGCTACACAGCAACAAACCCATCTGTTTGAGAAGCAGACGACAAGGCCCCAATAAGAAGGGAAATGAGGCATAAAATGCACATCAACTCAATTTTCCCAAAACACCCGGAGCTGGTGAGTCACTCAGAGGACAGCAGGAACACAGATAAAGTGTTTGGTAAGGGACAGGCTGAGGACAGGCCGAGGAGAACTAATGTGTTGACAGGTAAGTTAGAGGCACCTACATGGAGACAGGAATGCTGGTGAGAGTAGTAACTGTGTTGTAGCTAGGAGGAGCAGTTTGAGCAGCAGTATTGCTTAAAGGTACACGACAATAAAGTGCAAAGGACAAACAGTTTCTTTACATATGAGGGGATGGGGGTGCAATCATAAAGTTAAAGGGATATGCCAACATTTTTTTGTTTATGTCTTGCCTCACTCCCGAGTCCATGACAAGCAGATAGACACCATTCTTTCGACTGTGCGTGCAGTAACAAGGAAGAGATGGGCAGAGCTTGCCCCCCACTAATTAGCTTAGCTCAAACACTGGGAGTCAATGGTGTTAGCCTGCTTCTGCCAACAGTCATCAGATAAACTCTTCAGCAACTCTAGATGGTCCTGTGTGCCTGTTGTGACTTGGGTTTTTTTTCGCATTATGTTACGTTATCTTCTACTATCATCATATTATCTTCTTCTACTGGTAAAAAGAGGCTTTGTTTTATTGACTAACTTACAAGCACGTCCGAGGTGGTTTGTGCATGTGCCCTACGGTTTGGTTTCGTATAAATTTCTTCTAGAAAAATACATTAAAGGCACAGTTCAGTTTTTTTGATGTGGGGTTGTATGAGCTCCATATGGCCACTAAATACATTAGATGCAGTAGAACGTTCTCTCCTCTCCCTCAGTAAGCCACAGTCTGTAAAAGTCTGTGACGCAGAACCAGCCACAAACAAGGAAGTATTGTACCAAGTACAAAGGGGATTTTCTTCACCTACCCACCTACTCCCATCAAAAGATAATACCACAGATTAAGAGTACGCTACCTAGAAATTTTTTTGAGTGCATTAACTTTTCGATAAAAATAAAGTTTATCTGGCATTGCGGCGGTGCTGCACGGAGGCATTCGTGACGTGAGTCAGTTAGTTCCAGATACACTTCATTTTTCTGAAAAGTTAATGCACTCAAAAAAAGTTCCAGGTAGCATACTCTTAAACTGTGGTATTATTTTTGATGGGTGTCCTCGTGTCCTCCAGGCTAAGATTACCCATTGACTCCCAGTGTTTGAGCTAAGCTAATTAGTGGTGGGTGAACTCTGCCCATCTCTTTCTTGTTACTGCACACACAGTTGAAAGAATGGTGTCTATCTGCTTGTCATCGACTTGGGAGTGAGTCAAGACACAAAAGGAAAAAAAATGTTGTCGTATCCCTTTAAAGGTATTTTCTGCTTCTTGCCACAATATCAGCTGTAATAGTACAAGCTTCAATAAAAGTATCTGTTTCAGAAGACCCCATGTTTTCAGACTAATCTTCCTCCAGGTTTACAGCGTATAACATGATAAATGACCAAAGACCAGTGGAGAGCCTCATGTGTAAATGGTGACCAATGAGGCTGTCTGGCAGCTTGGAGTGGACGCTACTCTTCGCTGCACCCGGACTGAAAAACAGCTCACTCATCATCCCGCTGTGTGCTCCTCCACCCTCGCATCTCTCTGCTTCTTCTCCAATTTACTGGCGTTTCTTTAAAGCAAACCCTCGGGGTGACGGAGGGTCTGTTACCACAGGAGCGGGTAAACAAAAGAGAGATTTTTCGACTGACATGAACTCACCTCTGCCGCTCTAAGTGAGAGCCAATATTGTGCTGCCCTTTGATCCGCAGGAGGACTGGACCTGCTGAGGCAGAAAACTGAACTGTGTCTGTGCAGGTACCCATGGAAACACAAGTTAATATGGACACTGCTCCCCTCAATATTCACAACTCAGTGCTGAATACTCTTCTGAATAAAGAGGGCTGTCTTCTTCTGTTAAAGTATGCAACCTAAAAAATAAAGTAATTCAATGAAGACTTGGAACCAAATCTCTTTTTCTCAGTCAAACTAATGTCTTGATAAAAGTCCAAGAACAATTTTTCTGGTTGCTCTTTTCCTTCTGTAATGGGGCTTGATGAAAATAGACATAATCAACAGTAAGTACGTCTGCTGGCATGAGTCAGGAGCAGTGAGTTAAAAAATCAATAAAGGGCTTACAGAGAGCAAGGCCAACATCCTGGTCTGCCCTTCAGAGCACACTTTGAGCTTCTAAACGCTGCTTTAGAGCTCCATTCACGCTCTGACTATTACATTTGTATTCTTAAAAAAGGCATTAGCAATAGATGACACTTCACAAGACCCTCCTGCCCCCCACGAACCACCATCATTACTTCTTGTACTCCTTTGCTGGTAATAGATACTAGAAGCATCGGCTCCCAAGTCGAGGAGAAATATGACCATTTGGCCACTTTGATTTTCCTTTAAATTTGAAACACACAAAACTGCTCAAGAGCCTGATTTGGGCAGGTTTCAGCCTCCACCACAGAAGCATAATTCACAGAACCAAACATACACTACATAGAGTAGTAAAAAAGCTTTGGGACACCCCAGTCATTTGTGATATACTGTATTAGCAATCACTCTTAATTCTCCAACTGCAATTTCTTTTAGTCCAGTCACAGCCAAAATATTAAACAACTCATAAAAAGCCATTAATACTTAAAGCTGATTGGTTCCTTACAAACACATAAGAAATTCTGAATATTGAGTCATTTTGGTGCCACTGATCAACCAATAACTACTGCTTATTATTAAACAGAGCTGGCTGGCCCATCAGGTAGTATATGCAAATGCTAATGGTGCCATGGCCTCCAGGGGGCGCCACAAATTTGGAAGAAAATTCACCTTCAATATAATTATATTACAACTAGTAATTACCATAAACTCTTAAAATAGGAAACATCACATTGTTTCAAATGTAAAGCAATGCCTAATTAATATTACTACGAATGGTAATACCAAATTACTCAGATTTTTCTTGTATTTAATTGAAATTTGTTAAGCATGTAAATTAAGTTACAAATTATCTCATAAATTAAAGACAATGGTATAAACCATCCTGTTCAACTTCTTTTGTAAGCATATGTAAATCGCTGATGGAGGGTGGGCGCCATATAAAAACTTGCCAAGGGTATCACAATGGGTAGGGCCATCTCTGTTATTAAAGACACTATTTTTGTTACTGTGCTTTGTGCCAATATAAAGCAGCACATCTGAAAGTTCTCCAGAGACAAAAATGGCTAAAACAAGGAACCCAACGCAGGAAACACGCCTGAAGATACTGCCAGAGAGCCAGAAAGTGCAGATGCAGTCACTCAGCTGTTGGAGAGACTCTTCAGAAATACAAACAAACCAACAGCTCAGAGGACAAACCAAGACCTGGGCGTCCAAAGGTTTCCTCAGCAAGAAATGACCGCATCCTGGTCCGGATCCTTGAGTGTCGAGCTCAATCCCCAGACATGAGCTCCACTGAAAATGCATGGTGGGTCATCAAAAAGTCTGTTTCAAAGTGTAAACCAAAGAATTTGAAAGAATTAAAGGAAGTAATTCACGAAGAATGGGACAAGACTCCCCCTCAACAGTGTGAAAGGCTGTTGGAGAACATTCCAGGATTAGATCTCTACTGCACATGAATGGTAGGAATACTAAATATTAATTTGATGATGTGACGGCTTATTTATTTTTGTTCAGTTTGGACTCATCCTCTACTCATCCTTGACTTTGATACTGACAATGTTGAGAAGTAACATGTTAAAACTATCAAGGAGTTTACTTTTGTTTGGGTTTTTTTTGATAAAAATAAACAAAAAATCATTTGTATTTTTTTGTCTGTCTGATGCAGCAAAAAATTTTGAAACACCAAAAAGATTTTTTTGAAAATATTTAATGATAATATTTGAGTTTGTCAAATTTTCAAGGTGTCCAAAAACTTTTTCTACTCCTGTACATTCCAATGAACCAGAGCTGCCCAAGTCAATCCATAAACTGTACAGACTATGGATGGGGGGAATTCTTTGAACACAGCATGGTTGTTTGTGCCAACTGAGCGACCACTGAAATTCTGAGATTTATACACACAACCATCTCTATGGTTGAGAGTGAATGGGCAAATATAAACGTGTTAAAACTTGGTAAGCAGAAGACCATCTCTGAATGAACAATACGTCCAATCTTGAAGCAAAAACAGACTGAAAGAACGGGCTACAGCAGCAGAGGACCACACCAGAGGCTACTCCTGTCAGCTAAGAACAGGAAATTGAGGCTCACCATAACTGGACAACAGAAGATTGTAAACATTTTGGTAAGTCTTGTTTTTCTTTGGTGTGAACATCATCAGAGCATGGATCCCTCCAGCCTTGTATCAAAAGTTCAGGTTGCTTGTGGTGTAACAGTGTGGGGGACATCTTCTTGGCACACTTTGGGCCACTTAGTACCACCTTAGCATGATTCAAACCCACAGCCTACCTGAGTATTGTTGCTGACCATTTCCATCCCTTTATATCCACAGTGTACCATCTTCTCATAAATACTTCAAGCAGGATAACGCTCCATGTTCCAAAGCTCAGATCATTACCTCCGCCAAGGAGGTTATGTTTTTGCTATGTGTATATATAGAACTAGATACATTTCTAAAGAAGTCCACATAAAGAGAATATGTCTGTTGGACTTGCAGATCATGGGACAGAGATGAGAACACTTCCTGCCAGAGGCTCCTCATATCCCACCGGGACTGAGGACACTTTGTATCCACTGTTGTGCAATGCTCACCGGCACCATTAGAGATTTTGGAGAGACAAGTTCTTATGGTGGAGGATATTTATGCCTTTATGTTTGGCAGACGATGCCTCGGGGCCGTGTGTGACAGGAAAAGATGAAGGAGACCCAGGAAGAGATGGAGAGCCCGGCTCTCCAATCTGGCCAACAAAATAGTGGGCCTTCTGGTTCCAGTAGATTGGCTGGAGATGACTTGGCACTCCAAACAAAGCTATTTCCATCTCTCAAGCTTGTTCTTCATTCCGATGACAAATGACCAGTGTCTGACCCCCTGTGGATGCAATTCTATACCTATTCTCAATTCAATAATGTTCTAAAAATACCTGCATTCAAAAAACAACAACAACACACCTCCAGGGGTGTGAAGGTAAGGCTGGGAAAAAAAGACCAAAAATCAGATTTTGGTATTTTTATCCGAATAGCAATACACAACATCTAATAATTCTAAATATGATATTGAGGATTCGGGACAACATCACTGGGTCAAAATCTGCTTGTGAGTAGTTGATTTTCCAGTTTTTCTAATAATATCCTTCCATACATTATATTTCTCTGTACTCACTCTGCTTTTTCGTGCCTGTGTGCCAAAATGCAGGTATAAAGAAACTCCTGGCTGCTTGTTGATGTCTAGATAGTACACATTACTTTAACATGGGTAGTTCGAAAAAACATCATTCTGCCACTCCTGGGTGTGGGTAGGTATGGCAGATGTTCTACATTTGCAAAATCTGAAAATTAAAATATCCGAGTTCATCATACTGTATGATTACAATATATTGTAGTAACAGGTTAATACATCACAATTTTCACTAAATATTCTTTAAAGTTTTTAAAAGTCTTGAGCAACCCACAATATTACATGCATAAAAAATATAATCAGTGTTATATATATAAAGCATGGTCCCTGCAACATGGTTCAACTTTATTGCCTGTCCCAGTCACAGAAATAACTAGAAGTGTTCTGAGGGCACAAACCTGTATCAAGTCATTTCTGACATTGTTAGCAGAGTCATTATTGAAAATGTGTTAACAAATCATTCAAAAATTCCTGGATCCACATCCGGATTCTGATCAACACCAAAATCTAACGACCACCCTTGTGCAATGACCAAAAATTCCTGAAAATTTTATGGATCCACATCCATACTCGGATCACCACAAAAATTGAATCCCATCTTTCTTGTGCCATGAGCAACATTCTCTGGGACTTTCATCAGTATTTGCAGAGAAATTTTGAGTAATCTTGCTCAAAGAACAGATGGACTGACATAGGGGCGGATGGCCAAATAGGCAGACAAAAAGAAAAACAAAATGGACGAACGCTGGCCAAAACAGAACCTCCTAGTCAGAGGTAATAATATTAAATGTAAAAGACAGACTGAGTCAAATGGCTGAATGTCTGCTGCAGCCACATGTCCACAGGTTCTATGAAATACTAAATAATAATAAAATATCACAATATTGCACTAAAAATATCATATTTTGTCTCAAAAAACTACAAGAAATTGGCATAACGATATTTTCTTTGACCCCACATTCATTATTATACATCAGTCAAACTTCATTTGTACAGTACTTCTCATACAAATGCCCCTAACCCATACAACAAATGCAACACAAAGTGCTTTACATAAGCAGAGAACAATAACAACAAAGTCAAACTAAGAAAAAAAAGATAATAGCAAATAAAATTTCATATGTTTATATATATGTTTATATATATACATATATGAATATATATATATATATATATATATATATATATATATATATATATATATATATATATATATATATATATATACATATATATATATATATATATATATTTATATATATATTTATATATATATCAAATAATTGCTAAAATCTTTTATGCTTGTGTTCAAAATGAACTTTATTTCAAGGATATACCTACTGTTCTATTCTAAAATCCCCTTTACTGTCAACAGTGGGAACCATAAGTGCTAAATGCTAACTCAATTCTGCATTTTTGGAGTCATAATGTGTTCCACTCACATCAAAATTCAGACATCACATCCCAGTTAAATGCTTTCTAGTTACAAGCTGTTAAAGCCCAGGTACATAGGGAAGTAGGGCGACCAAAGGGGGCGTTCCCAGTGACATATCTAAATTGCAACTCGGACGATACAACCTCCGAGATCTACTGGGATGCACCTTCAGTCCTGCACCTCTCTGTTGTTCAACAATCAACATACCAATGTCCAGATGAAGTCAGGAGAACTACATCAATAAACAATTTTCTTTAACCTACATGTTATCTGAGAATGTTTTGATAAATCTTAAAAACTGTCTTCATTTCCCCGCCCTGTGTTGAGGGGCCATGTGAGCAGGACAGCACACTCAATGCCCTCCAAAATGAGGGGATACACATCCACACATCCCGCTGTGTGAAGCAGGAAAACAAAGCCAAACCGGCGCTCTCAACAGGATCTTTGGTGTTTTCAAGCGCCAGGCAGAGCCACGCTGACTCGTTAAATTGTAAGCCTTTTCCTCAAAGGAGGCTAAAGAGGCGGCTCTGCCAGCAGGATCAATGCCAGGCAGACTTGGAATGGTCACACATCTCGTCTTACTCCGCTCAGTGAGGGGATGTGGACCATTTCAGTAGGGATTATGTGGAAGATAAAGAAGGAAGGAAATGACAATGAGGAGAGAGGAAAGTACAGAGGAGGTACGAAGAAAGAATTTACTCGTCTGCCAGACTTACAGTTCAGAGGAAGTTTACGTGTAAGAGAGGCTTAAATAAAATACTACTAACCAGATTAGAATGAGAGGGAGTGTCAAGTTACCTAAAATAAAGTTGAATATCTGGAACCCATTAATCAGTTTTTCATCTGATTTTCTGTTAAAATTTTAAGACATTGTTTATTTAAAGGACTAGAGATATTTTTGTGCGGTGAATAATACTCTTCCTGCTCGTATTCAAACATTTATTAAACTAAGAGAAGGAAAATATAGTTTACGAGAAGAACGTATGTTTGAAACATGAAAAGTTAGAATAAATATTAAATACAGATGTGTTTCAGTTTTATGGGTAAAATTTTGGAATGAGTTCAGTGATGAACTAAGATTATGTAAACCTCTCTTAAAGTTCAGGAATACCTTAAAGCATAAATTAAGTAATGCTTATAAGGTATAATGATCATACAGTATTATGATTTAAAGGATGTCTTATATGTTTTTTTTCTTATCTGTCAAATTTATCTTATAAAAAATAAGTCACAAGCTTCAGCCTATGCCTTTTTTTCGTTTATTGACAATGTTTGTTTTTAGCATATATGTAACCGAAAAAAAACAGAAAAGCATTTGGAGAGTGCAGACTTCCGCCAACATACAATGCTGGATCACCACACACTCCGATATAACGGCTGAGTCTCCGCTCATGTCTGTTCATGTGGAGAACTCCTCCGCAGGCAGTGCAGGGGAATCTGGGTAATGTAGTGACATAGGCTTGAAAAACGTTGACGTGAGTTTGCAAATAAACTACAATTCCCATAATGACGTAAAGGGGGCAGAACCCTCAGAGCAGCTGAGGAGAAATGAATGGGATCTGCCAAATTCAATGTTTTTTTGTGACGTCAATCTGGATCTTAACCAGATGAAATTGACTGTGATGATAGAGTTATATTATATATATTATTGTGTAAATTTTGAAGCGAATCCATCAAGTGATGTCAGAGATACCATTTTTTGTAAAATACAGCCCAATCCACCAAATTCACCACCAAAATGGTAAAATTTTCATGTAAATCCATCCAGTGGTTTTTGCGTCATCTTGCTAACAGACAAACAGACAAACAAACAAACACACAGACCCTGGCAAAAGCATAACCTCTTTGGCGGAGGTAAATATTCATTCATTCATTCAAATGACCACCATTCACTAAAGCCAAAATTATCAAGGGTCATGTTTAGGCCTATATGCAGTGAACTCCACTCAACAAAGATTCAGGATAAAGTTCACAAGTGCATTAAACAGGCTCAGGCTGTGATCACAGCACCAAAGAAAACTGTCCCACTTTAGCCCAAAGAGACACCATGTTCACCCCTCTGAAAGGATGTTATGAGGAAAGTCTGAGTCTAAGAATATCCTGCTTTAGAAAAAGGTTATGAATGTAGGCCAAAGACAGACACCGACAGAACATCAGGAGATGTGCCTAGCCTGAGCTGCTCCCCAGTGGGTTGGTGTTTTTCCGCCGTGCTGTTCCTCCTCTTCCTGACTGATCACTCCTGTTTCCTGGACCCGGTGAGACGGCCCGCTCTGCTGCTCTCAACGGTAACTGTCACTCAAAATCCACGATGGCTGTGGAGCCGGAGTGGAGGGATTTCTACAGGGACAAACTGATGTGGCTAAAGGTGATGACGTAGCTAACACTGAGTAAATGAATGGGCTATGATAATGAACTCTACTCTCATTGGCTGCCCAAAGGATTCATGATGGGAGGGGGAGGAGGACTTACAGGCTACAGAGTGAACTTTAGAAATAGTCTGCCTGTGACAAGCAAAAAACACGCATGTAGGTGGAGGCTGTACAGCTATGACATTATAAACCCCAGAAAGTCTCTTTAAAGAGACAGAGAGCATTTTTTGTGAACTAAGAGTTTAGTCAAAGTTGTCACCTTCTTCTGCTCCCAAAACCCCCTCTAATAACATTAAAAGCAAAGAAAATTGATTTTGCAGGATGTGAGACCTTTAATGGTTCGGATACTACCATCCTTTTCCAGTGCCGCGTTGCTGAAGCGCAAGTGCTGGAGATTTGCTTTAGGTCCATTTTCTTTCTGCGCGGCCGCTTCCAAACCTCGTAAATCCACTGTCGTGGAGAAAGTACCAGAAAGGAAGTCAAAGGTGTGGAGTATCTGGTACTTTCAAAAGAAAACACAACGCACGGACTCCCGAACGTAAATTTCTTCAATAGTTTGTCTTTACATCACAACTGGAGGCACAAGCATCAGGTCAACAGTTGGTCAGAGGGTCCCAGAGGCAACATGACACCATGGACGAAGAAAAGTGAACCGTGGAGGTACAGAAATATATAACATTATATATGACACCAAACATCCCTTCTTCAAGGATATAGGCAGGTAGAAGTGAAATAAATCATGAAGCTGTGTGGTTGGGACCAGCAAAGGGACATTAGAGAAGTGAGGTGTTGTTTCCTCCTTTCTCAGTCTATAACATGTTTGATTAAAGTGTGACATCACAATTCGCACGAGAGCTTGTGGCTCTCCGGGGATCAGACCCCCTCCCTATAGGGCTGCACACCACGGCGCTGCTCGGAGCTCCGCTTTCAGTAGGTTTTGTAGGTCGGTGCAGGATCGCGGCGCTGCGCTTTTGCGTTATGTGGAATTTGGGGGTTATAATGACTTATTTACATCTCGCTTGAGCTTCCTCTAATTTTGATACTCTTTAAAAAAAACATAGCTCAGGGTTATACAGGTTTGAGTCCATTAGCTTTAAATCCGGTTTCATCTCCTCTGCTTTACTCTATTTCCACACCAGGCTTAACAAGTTTTAAACAAGCCTCTTTACCTTCTTAGATACTGACTGGCATCCTCACAGTCATTCATACACACATACAATAAGAAGAATATCCCAGAATGCCTTGGAATGCATCCAGCCTCTTCAAATCCCCGACAAATTCATCCACCGTGCCACAGCAGCGCTCATTATTGTACCATTACTAGGCGACGGGTGGCTGTCCCAAATAAAAATTGATCCCTCAGACGAGTAATCATCTTAGACCCACAGCTCTGCCTTTGTGGATGCTCAGCGACGTGAGCATCCACAAAGGGCGACGTGTCCCCAGATACCACAGAGAGTTATTAATAGATATCGTTTCCTTTTGTTCGCTGCTGCTTCCGGCTTTGGCTGCACGGAGACAAAGAGGAATCATTCGGGTTCTCTTTAAAGAGCTCAAACATAAGACTCAAATATTGACCTGAGACACTTCTATACAGACAGCTTTGAGGGTTCAACTTGTAGCTCCTGGTAGGCATCAGATTTCAGTCTGCAAAGCCGGAGAAATGCATCCTATGCGTCGATTCAGCATGTTCTCCAAGCTGATGACAGGTTCTCCTTTGGAAGTCAAAAAACAAGGAAATAAGTCCGGTGTACTAATTCAACTGGCGACTGTGTAAAGTGGTGACGTTGAGTTGACACCATGGTTGACTTGGTCCGTTGGTGTGTTTGTGTTTGCTCAGTTCTTTAGCTGACATATAACTTTCCTGGAGCCTATCCCAGCTGTCATTGGGTGACAGGCGGGGTACACTCTGAACCGGGTGCCAGTTGATTGCAGGGCCACATAGAGAGACATGCTCACACTCACACCTAAGGGCAATTTGGAGTCAACAATCAACCTAACAAGCATGTTTTTGGTCTGTGGGAGGAAGCCAGAGTGCCCAGAGAGAATCCACGCATGCACCGGAAGAACATGCAAACTCCACACAGAAAGGCCCTGTCCCATGGATCAAACCGGCGACCTTCTTGCTGTAAGGCACATGCACTACCTGCCGCAATTGATTGTTTTTTTTTGTTTTGTTTTTTTGATACAATGATAATTAAACATTTTACAACAAAAGAATAGGGGGTACACCCTCTATCTTCGCTGGTGCTTTGACTATGACATCTATCAGCACAGTCAGCTGCAAGTCATCAGTTAACACGGTACTCATTACACCCTTACACCGAAACAGTCGGTCATCAGACAATGCTGATGGTGAGGTCTGACCACTGGTCAACAGTTGCTAACAAATATCTGATTGTGACATTGATTATTAATGTTTGTTTTGATACTTTTACGCTCAGAATTAACACCATGTTTGCAGTTGACTTCTAACACAACAGGCTGTTACATACTTCTAAGGTTTTTTGTGCCCTCGTGTGGTTTATTGCATATGGCTAGTATATAGAAAAAAACATTCAGAGCTCCAAAAGGTACAACAGGAACTCACAGACAAACAGCAAGTAACTCGACTTTAGGGATAATAATTAAGTGAAAAAGATTACATTTCTTTGTAAACTCTTGAAGAATATTTGTGAGTTTAAACAATTCTTTGTCACTTAAATCAAGGGCTTTGTCCCTGCTATGTTGATGTACCTGTTGTCCTTAGAGCCTGCCTTATAACAGCTGCGTTTGACACAGCTGACTACACAACCTTCATCCCTCCTCTCCTGCCCTTTTTGGTTTTTAAAGTGGTCTACGTCTTATTTGTCAGAGAGGTCTTTTCAAGTTCAACTTTGGAATTTTAAATAATTTTTGCCCCCTCCCATGTGGTGTACCCCAAGGCTTCATTCTGAGACCAGTTATTTTTTCTTTGCATTTGATGCCCCAGGGTCTAATCTTTAAAAAACATGGGGTCTCCCATAATCTTTATGCAGATGATACTCAGATCTATACTCTTAAAAGAACAACTTAAAAAAAACATTGTTCTGGTCAATTATTTCTTTCCTTACCTGTACCTATAATACCAATTGGAATTGTATATTCTGTTGTTGGAAAGCCTGATTGGCCACTTTTAAGACAAAGGTGCAACTTTTAAGGATCATGCATTTGTGGAATGAGCAACACAGCTGAATGTGTGAATAATGGCCCTCAAAATGTGCCAAAAAGGAAGAAAATGCCCCAAGAAGACCAGTTCCTCATTCCTGCTTCACTGGGGATGTGTATGCTTTCTTCCAGGGGAAGGGAGATTTTAGAATTTTTTTTTTTTTTTTCAAAACCAGGGGTCCTTTTTCTTGTCCACACTTTTCTGTTCAAACTCAGCATGTAAATCATGTTTGTACTCTGAATTAAAGACTGTCTGGTGAATCAGGTTCATGCCACTTTGAAAGATCTTCAAGTTGACCTTGATATCAAAACTTAGCTTTTATTCACTGAACCATGATATGGTCATTATTAGTCCCTTAATCCATCAGTGTCTGTAAAAGAACAGTCTCAGGTAGAGGATTTCTCACTTTGAAACCAAAGTCCTTTTCCTCAAAGCCTGGGAGTCATCTTAGAGGTCACTGTAGTTCGACTTTCTATTTAGAGCAGGGTACAGTAAAAGGATAAGTTCAAACAAAGAAGAGGAGATGCAGTATGAGATGTTCTTGTCCCTGTAGTCATCAATGTGAACCACATCTGATCTGCTGTGTACTTCTGCCAAGTTCAAAGTGCTGCCATAAACCAGCACTTCTGTCTTCACCCAGATCTCTTTCCTGGAATCCATTTCTGTCATCAGCTGCTAAACTCACCCTCTGGCCTTTCCATCTAAACCAGGCTCATTTTATCTTTAAGCCCGCATTGGCAGCATTTAGCCTGTGGTTACGGCCAGAGCAAACAATAGAAGCAAGTTATACCAGGCATGTAAGTAGGGTATTAAACGACCTTTGTTGGCAAACAGAGAGCCAGGCTTTTCATTCAGTCTGTAAAGAAAATACTCCAGTTTTGACCCTGAACCGGAGTTAGCTCGTCACCCTGTTTGTCAGCAAATGTACTGCGTCCATGGGTTGACTGGATGGAAGTTAGACGAGAACACCTTTTTGGGTTTAGCTCGGCTCAGTAAAACATTTATTTTGATCATCATCTATGTGAAGCATTGTGACTGGCTGGTGTCCAGTCCAGGGTGAGCCCTGCATTTTGCCTGATGTCAGCTAAGATGAACTCCAACCCCTTGTGACGTTGATGGCACAGTAGGGGCGTCGGTGGAGCAGTTTGATAGTGCGCTTGGTCAGTAGTTGGGAGGTTGCATGTTTGTGTCAGTGGTGTGTAAATGGGCATAAAAGGGCGTGAATGTGTTGGTTGATACTGATGGACAACTGACATAGTAACTAAGAACCATCAGTGAGTGAATGTGAGAGAAAATGGGTGTGAATGGGTAGGTGTGACCTGAAGTGTAAAGCAGATTTGAGTACTCAAAGAGCACTCAAACGATCTGCATTAATTTTCAGATCATCATCAAAATCGAATCAATTTTTACTTGTGCCACGACCAACATTTACAGAAAAAATCAGTTGAAACTTTTTTGACCTTATTTTCTCACAGACAGATGACAATAAAGAAAAAAACAACCAGTTACAACAAAAACATGACCTCATTGGTGGAGGTAATGAAGATCATTGAGTATCCTGAACTTTGTTTTTTTTTTTTTTTTACTATTGATCATTACAATGATGGAGATTCTGTCACATAAACTCTGAAAATATTTTGGGACAATTTTGGTGGTATTTAAGATATTGTCTGGAATAATTGCAGACAACATTGTTTAGCTATTTGCCTTGTCAAACCATTACTGGAAAGCTTTGATGCAGATGTAAGCATACTAACATATTCAGAAGTTAAGCCTGTTTCAACCAACACTGGGCTAAATTTACTGGCTGTAATACACCTAGGGGCAATTTGGAGTCTCCAGTCAACCTACTGAGCATGTTTTTTGGTCAGTGGGAGGAAGCTGGAGAGCCCCGAAAGAACTCAAGCATGCACAGGGATGACATGCAAACTCCTCACAGGAAGGCCCTGACTGACAGAAGGATCAAACTAGCAACCTTCTTGCTGTGAGGAAGGTGAACTACCTGCTGCGCCACCGTGCTGCCCAGAGCAATATCAGATTAGCACAATAAAATGTTAGCAACTTCTGGAAAACTGGGAGGGGCTGGTGAGAGCGAAGGGTTTTCAGTTCGTGATTTGGTAGTTTGAAACACGGAACAGTCAAGCACTCCTCCAACCAAAATTGAGAACAAACATTAAACCCCACTATGCCAGGGACACACTGATTTAAAGGGATTGAGAGCTGACAATCTGACTGGTTTGATGTATGTTGTGCCCAGAATACACTAATGTATAATCAAGGCACATCTGTCCTCTGCATCTGGAGCTGTCTTGAAAGTTTTGTCGTAAAAATAGCAAAGTAGAAAGCACCCAGAGAGCACAATCCTCCACCAAGGAAGCTACCATATTGCTGTTACATCTATAAGCAATAGTTCCATGATAAAGTTAGCATCATAATATGATTCCTTGACCCTGAAAACCCACACCTAGTACTCAGAATCTTGTTGATATTATTATTAGTTAGACAGTTATTGAGCTAAAACAGTCATTCGCTCATGGTGGTTATCTGGATCACCACCAAAATCTAATAATTTTTAAGTTGGGCCATTACCAACATCTCCTGAAAATTTCAGCAAAATTTATCCTGTTGTTTTTGCTAAGTCTTGCTAACAAACAAACAAACAAACAAACAGACAAACATACGCCAGCAAAAACATAACCTCCTTAGCAGAGGTAAATGTAAAGAGCTGCCCAAAATCATGACGACCTATGTATGAATGTTGTATGTAAAGAGGATTTTGACAGTATTTGGGAGTTTTCTGTTATATTTAACCATTTAAAACACTACAGAGCCCAATACTGGGTGTTACAGACCTCTATTTTTATCTTTCAGGGGTGTAAAACAAGTTTCAGTATTGTTGGATTTAAACATAAATCATATCAACTTTATTGTTCTGGTATTTGGACAACATTTTGTCAATACTCAACAGAAAAAATGTTTCTTATATGCTAGGCATTACAATGTAGAGATATGATATTTGGTCCATCTATCACAGCCCTGGTTCAAATTTCCTGTTTCTATCTAAAAATGATCTGTTCTCGCTGTCCAATATGCAGACAGACTAATTATAGTGATTGTCAAACAATAACGCACTAAAATCAAATTCTGCCTTCCTCCATATCTGATAACAAACAAAACAAATCACCCAGAGAGGACGCCTCGTTCGTCCGCCTCATCAACAAACATCTCTCGGACATTAGAAACTGTCAGGGCGGTACAGGGCTGCGTGACTGTTATTATGAGAACAGGAGGGTGTGGGGGAACACGAGGCTCGGGAACAGGACAGTAGGTCACTGGATTTGCCCCCTTCTCCATAATCACCTCTATTTGGAGGGGTTAAAAGAAGGGCCCATAAAACATGACCTTTTGTGAGGTTCTAGTTGCTGTCCTCGGGGCCAGGTGCCTTCCATTCCCAACATGACAGTTTTACAAGTCCCTCCTGACACCTTCACTGTGTTCAGGGACGACCCACATGCATAAACACCGGGGAGGGGAGAAAACAAGGAGGAGGATGATGAAGGGCAAAAGGGGGGGTTTCCTGGAAAACTGTCAAAGTCAGGAGCAGGAATATCAAGAGGGAGAGAGGGACATGGTAGCGGTTAACAAGTTCTTCAGTCACCTGAGATCCTTCAGTTAAAAACTTACGAGCATCAGAGTTGTACAAGATGTGAAAACAAACCCTAAAACAACACTTAAAATATGAACACACAAAACATAACTGTTCATACATCTTTTAGATGTTTTTATGAGCAAGAAGTTGTCAAAAAGTTGATAGATCCTGATGTGGGAAACAAGGGAAAGTAAATAAGGAATGTTTTGTCTATTGATTAGGAGACTCATTCTATAATAAACAAAAACAAGTAAATTTAAACAAACAAAAAACAAACATTTCATGTGTAGCAGAGACTCAGAGGGAGACACAGTTCAACAGGTTTATATTAAGTTTTTATAAAATCAATCAATTCCTTACAAGAATCATCAAATACTTTATTTTTGAGTCTCACAGTCAATGTCAATTATTCCGATTTCAAAAATATCATGCATCACATTAAATCAGTTTGTTCGTGTTGGTGCCTCCTGACGCTTGACACTTTTCTGTTATTGCTTTCTTGCTAGCTACGAACATCGCCCTGTACAGGTATGCCTGTGTAAACGTGGGCAAGCGTTTTTCTCAGATATGGAAGTTTAAAATATACAAACAAAAAATCTCAATCTGTTAGACTTTTTCTATGCTGTCTCTCATGGATTCATTGATTTGACTCATTGATATGACTCATTGAATCATTAACTTCTTGATTTTATTCACTGACTCATTTATTTGACTCAAATATCATGTTTACATGAGAGCTTTTATTCCCCTTTAATTCCGAATAAAACTTAAATCCTCTTTAAAAAGATAACAAATGACCTTGTAAACACCTAATCCCGAATGAAAATGATAATACAGAAAAAAACTTAATTCCGAAGTAAGTGGCTGGTTTATTCTGATTTTAAATCTGAATTAAATGATTCCTCGATCATGTATACGTTCATTCTGCTTTAAATTAATTCCGGTCATTCTACGCATGCTTGTCCCCTTGTCCTGTTGCGATGACGCATGGGACGCTGACGGGAACAGGAAGGCTGCCCGAAGCAAGCGTTGGACTCGAGCCGAGACAATTTAGAAGATTTGGAAACAATAACAGAGTGGATGGACATAAGCATTATGCATTATTAAAATGCAGCATCCAAGTTGGATGAGGTTTCCCTGACCATGGAGACCATGCTGGAGACGTTGAACTGGAGTTTTTCTTCTGGTAGACGTAGGTATGTCACGTCCGCCCCCTGTCCATTCAGAACCATTCCCAACCCCTAGGTCTTGAATAAATGCAAATAAACTTGTGTTCCATGTTAACCTCTATTCGGAATTACTATTTCCATTTAAACACGAAGGAGAACACTTTAATTCCAAATTATTTAATTCTGAATAATTAAAAAACACCATATAACCGTGGCCATTGACTGATTTGACTCATTGATTTGACTTACTGACTCACTGACTCATTGATTTGACTCACTGATTCATTAATTAAAATATAACCCAGAAAACGTGAACACAGATCGAGAAATCATCAAAAGCTGAAGACCAGCAAATTGCTCCCTTGTAAATATGAGGCAGCTCCTTTTCACCTCCGCTACAATGGTTTTGAATTTGAAATGTGCACTGCCAACTGAAACTACACTGCCTGTGGACACAGGGCCTTAGTTTTCAAACCTTCCGCCCATTTTTTTTTAAAGTTGTATTTAACTTCCTTGGAGCAAAACCTATGTCATGAGCCACCAATAAATAGGGCTTTGCTAGACTTCCTGACTTTAGAACCTTAAAGGCAGCGTTGGTAATCATGGAAAAGTAGCATGAATTTGAATGCAGCATCTCTTCAGGACTTCGTCTAGCCCCTCCCCCTCCTCCCTGGAGCTCCTCCAAAACGGCATCACTGCTCACATGCATTAGCGCCGCTGTTTTGCGACCATATGTCTGATATAAAATCACGACTCAAAACCAGTCCTCAGCACATCATTTTTGTTTTGCACTGCACCAAGTCATGCCTCACTCAGCAGTAAGAAATCACCAAACTTACCACAGTAAAGTTAAACAAACAAAAAAACATGGCAAGTTAGTTAGTTCTCACAATCCGATTTTGACTCTCGTTTTGCCCTGGCTTTGTCCAAATTCTTTTTTGTTTCAGCCTTCTCTGCGTCCGTCTTTCTTTTCTTGCTCTTTTTAGCAGGAGGAGTGGTTACCAGTAATCGGGGTATCGGTAGTTTCTCTGCCATTCTCCAGTGTACTTGGATCCCTCTCAGCTCGGTTATGTGCACTGAATCAGGGTCAGTGCACGCCGGCAAAATGTACGCGCAAAAGGTGGGCAGAACATCAGTACGGGATTCGATTGGTTTAATAAATTCAATCTGAATTGCTGTGATTGGTCGGTGTTTTCCCTGCTTTACTCCTGCTGTAGACAGTGGCTATTTTTCACTGATTGCCATCGAGACATAACAAGCATTTTAACCAGTATAACAGAAAGTGTATCTAAATCTGATTACCAACCCTGCCTTTAAAACATGTTTTCAGTGTAGATTCAACCATGGATTAAGACTCTCTTCCATTTGTTTAAACAAATCACTGTCTCACATAACAGCCTGAAGTGGCGCCCCTACCACACTCTTGCTTTTATATTGAAAAATAATCTGGGTTGCATACATTCCACTTCCACTTTTTACAGCTTTTCTCCCTCTTTAAATCAAAACACAAGTTTATGTCAACGGTGAGATACTGTTGAGTAAAATATCTGCTATTTTTTTGAAAGTCAAGACAAGTATGGAGTGTTGCTGGGCAACACGTCACTGATGGAATTCAGTTTGTGAAATGATTCAGCGCCTTCAGAGGTTAAACTGAGGTCCAGAAAACAGACCAAAACTCAATAATCTTGGGTGAATTTTTGTTATGCTGTTATGCCTGACAGAGCAGCTGTGTATGACTTCCCTTCTGTCAGAAATGATCCAGGCTGTTGGCTTGTTTCAGCATTCAGCAGAAATCTAAACCTCTAATTCCAGTTCTAATTTTAAAGCCTTTCTCCCCTTGTTATATCAAAAACATAAGTTTAAGTCAATGGTGAAATACTGCTGAGTAAAAAATCTGCTAAGGATGGAGGGTTTTTTTTGTAAGTATCTCAAGTCAAGACAGGTATGGGGTGATGCTGGGCAACACATCACTAATGCAATTCAGTTTGTAAAATGATTCAGGACCTTCAGAAGTTTCACTGAGGTCCAGAAAACAGACCAAAACTCAATAATCTAGGGTGAAGTCTAGTCATGCTGTTATGTCAGATAGAGCAGCTGTCTATGACTTCCCTTCTGCCAGAAATGGATCCAGGCCATGGGCTTGTTTCACCATTTAGCAGAAAATTTAACCTCTAATCTGAGTATAAACCTAAATAAAGTTGATAGGTCCTATCCCTAGTAAGTGAGATATTCTTAAACAATGATAGAAACAACAAACACCAGCAGAGGTGCAACATGGACAAAAATTGTGGATCACAAGTAAAGATAGAAAATGATGGGGTAAGTTAAAACAGTATATTTTTACATGTACAGTCTAAACACATCTATGTATGAAATCAGTCAGTTATGGTGTCGGAAGACTTCAGACCCAGTGGAAGTGAACCCCCTCCCCTCCCTCGTTGAACACACACAGATGCTGTGACCTGTTCTGTTCAGCGTTTAACCTGAAGGCAGCACAGCACTCCCGCAACCTGTCGGTCAGAGTGACTGACAGCCCTAACAGAGGGAGTCTAAAGAGCAGAGTTTCCTCTGAGGGAAACAGGTAATATCTATGCTAATGCAGGGGCACACATGACTACACATGAGTTAACATATTAGCATGATATTTACTGACATCTCATTTTTAAGCTCTTTCTTTTTCTCAGGACAACAGACGTGTAAGATAAATAATAGAAAGGCTTGAAACTTTACTCCTTTGATTGGCTTTTGGTTACAAATTGGTACAAGATTTATATGTTGTACTGGAATAAAGTGACCTATAATTATTATATTCAATGACACTTCAAGTGCGTGGATCTGTTTATTGATAAGGACAATTTTAGAGGTAATCTGATTGGTCACAGACTTGTATGATATAGTGATGCTTTTCTTTCCCCTTGAGTGATCATGATCATGATCTAGGAAGAAGGCATCATCAGATTTTCAGGCATTTTCATGCAGGGAGAGAAACAGAAAAACAGGATTATATCTTTTCACTGGTGTGCAATACGTGCTTGGCAGCAGCCCTGATCTGAGAAAATCTATTCTAGGGTATGACACAGACACTTATGTGAGGTGATAGCTTGTAAATAGATTAGCAGCATATGACCTAAAATATATATCACTGATTTTTTTTACCCTTTCTGGCAGTGTTAATCAAAAAGAGGGGGCATGGCCACATGCCAAGGAGGGTGCAGAGGTCAAATTGGGGTCTGGGTCCCAATTAAATTTTTGATTGGCCACACCAGATACCAATCCAAGATTATGCTCTGTGATTGGGTATGTGCTAGTAGTGTGACAGCTAATTTATTTTTATCAATTTATTTTTATTATTTGCCATCATTCAACTCCCCACATACATGTACAGACAAATATGTGCGGACAAATATTGACTGTCTACAGGGGTTTTTAGTTTTTCACTCATATGAAGGGAACCATCCAGAGAGGAAACAGTTTGGGAACACAGTAAATGTTGCAATCTTGAAATCTGGCACAGACAAATATTGACTTTAGATCAATGCTGACCACTGCAGATCTGGAACACCCCACAAAAGCTGCAGTTTTGAAGCAGTGTTAATTTTGTCAACTAATTATTTTCGTCATAGTTTTTTGTCAACAACCTCTTTTCCCTGATGAAAACTAGACTACAACTAAAAAAACAAACAAGTGCACATGGACAAAAACTAAAACTAAATAAACTGACATTTTCATCAACAGATAAAAACTAGACAAATTTTTTTGACAGAGACTTAATCCAATCAGACCTAATTTGGTCATGTAGAAAGAAAAGACAAGTAAGGAATATATCCAATCACAGATACTTTGGTTGTGTGGAAAGATTGGATGAGTTAAGAAGGACATCCAATCTCAACTGCCTTAACTTGGTGATGGTGGGATAAGTTGGGAAGTTATCTGATCAGAGCTACTCTCTTGAATTGATATATTCATGTAGAGCAGGTTCACTGTTGTCAATTCTGGTATTGTAACTGAGATGCTCTGCCAGGTAGCCTAAATAAAGGTGATTGCATTTCACACAAAAGTTCAATTTGCTTCTGTTCATTTACACATTCAAACTTTACTAGCATTCAATAAAGGGTTATTGGATGTTTCATTTTATCCAAGTGTAAAACATGACTTCAGAAATTCAAGGAAATATAAAAAAATGTCTTACCTCTTACGATGCATATTTTTTTTGACTAAATTTACAGAAGATTTCATCAACTAAAATGATGTGAAATTTCATCAACTAAAACTAGAATAAAATTAAAACCATTTAGATGATTAAATTTTGACTAAAACTGAAAGATATTTAGGCAAAAGACTAAAACTAAAGGGCAGCGTGGTGGCGCGGCAGGTAGTGCACATGCCTCACAGCAAGAAGGACGCTGGTTTGATCCCTGGGTCGGTCAGGGCCCCTCTGTGTGAAGTTTGCATGTTCTTCCCCTGCATGCGTGGGTTCTCTCCTTGCACTCCGGCTTCCTCCCACAGACCAAAACATGCTCTTTAGGTTGACTGGTGACTCTAAATTGCCCTTAATAGTGTGTGCGTGACTGGTTGTCTGTCTCTCTATCTGGCCTGCTATCGACTGGCGACCGGTTCAGGGTGTACCCCGCCTCTCGCCCAATGTCAGCTGGGATAGGCTCCAGCCCCCCCGCAACCCCTACAGGGATAAGCGGTATAGAAAATGAATGAATGAATGAATGACTATAAGTAAAACTAAATTAAAAAGTGCTATTAAAATTAACACTGTTTTGGAGATGCTCTGACTCAGTCGTCTGACCATCACATTTTGGCTTTTGTCAAACTTGCTCAAATCCTGATGCTTGCCCATTTTCCCTGTTCCTGACACCATTTTTCAGGACAAAATGTCCTCTTGCTGCTGAACATATCCCATCCACCAGCTGCTGCCATGATGAAGACGTAATTAGCATTATTCACTTCTCCTATCAGTGGTCATAATGTTAGGCCTGATCTGAGTATTACTACATAATATCAGACATAATGATGCTCTGGGCCTTTGCTTGGGGAAGATTTCTGTAAGTGGACCCAGTCAAAAACTTATAAATGACCCCTACTCTAGGTCCTTAGCACATACTTGCAAATGGTGCACACCAATCAGTCTGAAAGCACAGTTTTGTTGACCACTCATCCTAAAAAAAAGATTCTTTGATTCATTATGAATAAACTCTCACAACCAAACCTGCAGTTCCTAAAGGGCCCAGCAGGGGGCCGCAGCACAACAAAGGGAAGCACTGTGGTATTTCGTAAATTTTGGTGATTTTGCAGATAAAAATGACAGCACTTATCTACCTTTATTTCAGGTTGAGGGCTGCAACCAGAGTTTAGAGCAGGGATACCCAACAAGGTGCCCTTGAGCACCTGGTAGTCTGCAGGGAGCCAATGAGGTGCTCTCAGGGACATTTAAAAATAATACAAGCTACGATCACAGAACTTGAAATAAAATTACATTTTTTAAATTTTAACTGTATGTTTTGCGAACAGATCACACTTAATAAATACAATAATAACAAATGTAACATATGCATCACATCTTAAAACCACCTAATTTTCTCAAACTTTGACCTGCATTGGGTCAAAGTTTACATTAATGCTGACACAGAAAAATAAATAATTGAAGATGGGTGTAAGTATATTGTTCTCATATATTGTAATAATCTGGCATAAAATTATCATTAAGAATAATTAAAAGGAAAAAAGTGAGTACGTAGCCTATCAAATGCATAATATGTAATTTTCTTTTGTTAAATTATAACATTTTTATTTTTTAAGAACATAAAGCAAGCAAGTAGTCCTCCATAATTCTCTTCATCTTCATGGGTAGCTCTCAGGCTCAAAAAGGTTGGTGACCCCTGGTTTAGAAAGTCATTTATCAGACCAAATGTTTTAACAGGGATGCAAAGATTTAGGAGTCCAGAACACCACCTTGTGTTTTGTTCATTATTGAGGGGAGTTTTGGCAGTGACCCTCACATTAGCTGGAACATTCCAGACAATAATATTCTCCTTGCTTCAGAAGGTTCTTTTGTTTTGGTTATCAAAATTATTTTAAAACAGAAAAAAATGAACTTAGGTAAATAAGTCTGTGTAGTTCTGGTACTCCGCACACACCAGACAGTCTATGTGAATGTACAATAACTAAACCTGAAGCTTAAGAGACCTTTGAACAGTTGCCTCAGTGTGTGGGCTGCTGGGTGTGAGGGGAGCTCAGGGCACACTCTTGTTCTCACTTCATCCTGAGTAACTTCACATGTCAGCACCTATAAACAACTTCAGAACAACTTCCAAACAGCTTTAGACTTCTCTGTTACAGCTCGACCTCAGGAACCTCTGGATAAAGTGGCTTACATAAGCAAATGAGCAATAAGGAAACATGAAGGCTTTGATTAGAGAAGTGCTGCCCTCTGTGGGGCTCAAACATTACATTTAATTATAGAAAAATGTGTGAATACATCCACATAATCATAAGTCATAATTTTCAGTCATAATTATGACTGAAAACTGCTTTATTGCACATAGTTCTTTTGCGGTGTAAAAAAACTAGTTCAAAATCTAAAAAAAAAAAACTAATAAAATCAGCCCGGTGTCATGGTGGGCATTTGTGGAGAGATTGAAGAAAATCTCTTCAAGCAGTCTTGTAGCATCACATTTCCAAAATTGTTCTTGAGTAATGGGTAAACATGAGGCCCTTTGACTTTAACCTTCTAATTTGAATCAATTTATCCTTATGGTACAGTGGTTACATGTGCTAAGTTTGGTGGAAATCCCAAAAGTATTCTCAATACAGATCCAGTCGCTTCACTTCCCCCTCCCAGCCAGCTGCCTGCCAACTTCCAGCCAGTTGCCAGTAAATTACCAGCCAGCTGTCAGCTACTAGAAATCCCCTCCCAACACACCTTTTCCCAGTTATTAGAGCAGCTGCCAAATCAACAGAAAGTAAATTTGACTGCAAAAATTCTCACAAGCATGGCCTTGAGATGATATTTTATCTCAGGGTGGGTAGGCCCCATCATGGACCAGCCAAGACCCTATCAGAGAAAATGGGGAGGTTTTGAGAGGCTGCATCTTTATATTGTGTCAACAAGCAAAGGATGACCACGAGATGTGTAGTCAAAGTTTAAAGACTAGAAAGCACTTGGAGAGCGCAAACCTCCTCCAAGGTAGCTCACATATTGTTGTTACATCTATAAGCAATAGTTTATGATAAAGTTACCATCATAATATGATTCCTTGACCCTGGAAACCCACACCCAGCACTCAGAATCATGTTGATATTGAAGTATCTGATGTGAATCCATGAAATGCAAAGGTATGTGACCTTAGGAATGAGTTCATGGGAGGACTGAAGATGACCCTTTGCACCAAGAATGCAGATGACCTGTTAACCTTTGTTAAGTAATATATGGTACAAGTGACAGTTGGTGCCTTTAATTTACACAGCCAAAGGCTAGTTCTACTGCTGTCCAGATGTTAGGAGAAGCTGTGTACACAACTCCTGATCCTATATAAGCTGTGGTCAAACTGAAGTCTTGGAGAAAGACATCATCGGCAGTCTCTCCCAGGTATCCTGCAGTGCCTGTATGATTCTGGTGTTGTTTTTTGTAATAAACCTGTTATTCTGAAGCAAGCCAGTGTCACGAAGTCTCCTTCAATCTTCTGCACATCACGAGTGGTCAAGATATGACGAGTGGCGTTGCGAGCTGGGTCAGCTGTGGTCTCCAGTTGTCATCGCGGCTTCAGCATATTTTTTTCTGCACCACATTGACGTTGGGTGAGTTTTTCTCACTTTTGTGGGATAGGTTCATATGTTAGGGCTGAAATGTTCAGCTGGCTGGCTGCACTGATCAAAAGTATCTTGTACGGAAAACGCTGTGATGTGTGTATGTCTGAAGCGACGCTTTGTCTAAATTGAGTCAAGAGAAGAGTAAAGAAAAAATAAGAAATAAGAAGAGAAGAAATAGTAAAACAAGTTGTGATAAGATAAAGTTGTAGTAAATGTAGAATAAGCGGAAAAACTAGTAACGAGTTGCTAAATAACCATGCAAGATTAATGAAGACAGGGCCCGTATCTTCTTAACGGTAAGACGTGTATTAGTGACTGCGTGAACGTTTGGCTTTAAGAAAATAGTAGAATCGGTAGACTAAAAAGAAATAATAATAACCCTGGGCCCATGGAAAATTGGCAAACTAAAATTTAGATGAAAGAAGAAGAAAAGACAGAAAATAAAGATAAAGGAAAAGAGAATAAGTCGGCTTAAAGGAAGAATTAAGTGTTAAAAGTTAAGTTAGCGATAGAATAATTTAAGAATAAATGCCTTCCTTACAGTAGGAATGAAAAACTAGAGTTCTCTGTGAGAAGTGTGTTGGAGCTGTGTGTGTGTGTATGGGTACCCGTGCATGCGTGGGTGTGTGTGTATATGTTTGGGAAGCTCTCTGTGTGTGTGCTTGAAGAGAGTGAGAGAGAGTGGGTGCATCTACAACTGCAGCTGTCACTTTGTGGGGCTCTGCTTTGCTTCTTCTTTCTGGGGGGTTATTTCTTTCTCTGGGGATATAAGGTTATTGAGAATAGAAGTGGACTAATTGAAGGTTTTTGTGCTAAAGCTTGGATTGAATCATATGTATATACATGTGAATGAATTCAGGCGGCAGCATAATGCTGGCAAATTGTCCATGGATTGTTGTCTCTAAATAAGTCACTGTTCCAGGAAGATCTGAATTGTTTTTGAACATAATTCTGTTAACCCTTTGGGGAACAAGCAGTTCGAACATCATTGAAACTGGAACTTTGCATAAGCGACAATAAATCAGGTCTGCTGGGGCTCTTAAGGCTCTAGTGGTAAATGAACCACTTATCTGACTCCATATTCTGAAAGTAGGCTTGTAAGGATAGCTTTCTCTGTGTGTGTGCTGTGTGTCTTCATGGTGCTTAAAGGGTGGGGTGTGTTTCAGTGTGGGTGTAATGTATACATATAATAGACATCTTATTAAATGAGTACATATATATAGATATTCTGTTTATAGCTACATCTGTAAGTTATAAGAAACATAAGAGACTGATTAATATTAAAATCTCTGCGCCTTTGCTGGAATCTGAGGAGTGATTAGTAAAGGATAGTTCTGTTTACACAAGCATGGTTGAAAATATAATCAGAAACCCCAAATTTGGTCGTTAATGTGTGCATATTTCAACTTGTTTATTGTAATGTTATAAAGAGTTAAGCAACTATAAGTAATACATTTTTGTTTTGTTTTCTTTTTCCTCCGTCCAATTATGAGGTATATGAGTTGGAGAAGATGAAATACATCTGAATTTGAGGAACAGATGAGGAGATAGTTGGCTGTGCTTCACACCAAGGGGGACTTGCGGATGAAAGGCTCACCAGGACCTGTCTTCATTTGAACAGGCCAGTACGATTTTATCCATGAACTCTTTCAATGTGTGATTGCTTTCACTTATTTGTGCATACACCCATTCAAACTGATACATATTTAGCTTGTTTGTGTATATCATTTCTTTGTTTGGGTCAGTGAGGTATGTCTGTATTACATTTTGTAATATTTAGAAGGGAAGCTTGGCAACAGACTGATCAAGTAGAGCATTTAATTAATTAATGGTGTATCCTTGACTTAGTCAATTATTTGGAAGTGAATTGCTTGGGTTAAAACGTTGATGAGAGCTATATATGTGGTTAATAACTTGTACTTGGTCTAGTTTGATCTATGCTGCTTTTGGCATAAATGTTGTAATTGTTTGACAAATTCAGATGATTGGGTGTGGTCAGAACATTGGGTGATAAACAAGTGTCTTTACTTTTGTATTGAGAGGCCTTGGTTTTCATCTTAGGTTGGCAACTTTATTCTTTCTTTGTTGATTAAGAGGTGCTCTGTTATTTCATGAGTAACCTTTTGATTAATTAGAGTTTAAAGGAGGAATATAAGAGAATTATAAAAATGTCAAAAATGGATGCTAAAACTTCAAAAACTATTACCCCAGTTGATGTAGTTCAGAAGAATAATCCCCTTATCAAAGATATTGCAGAGATGTCAAAAAAAATGGAGTAAGCGTTGGCCTGACATTGACCAGCCTTGGCCAGTGGAAGGGACTCTTAACCCAAATGTAGTTAAGACAATACAGGTGCTTGTGTCTACTTACAAAACAGGACAAAAGAAAGGTAAGAAAGGACAGAAACGCAAGCAGAAGAGACAGACGGAACTTGGGATTCTGCAGTTATTTGAACATGAGGGACAAAAATTGTTAAAAGCTGAGAAGGATAAAATTGACAGGACTGTTGCAGAAATAAACAAAAATTTGAAGGAAAAAAAAATTGTTAAAAGCTAAGAAGGATAAAATTGACAGGACTGTTGCAGAAATAAACAAAAATTTGAAGGAAACAGAAAAGCTAATGGCAAAAGTAAACTCACCTTTCTCACATACCACTTCAGATAGAGGGCCCCCACCGTATGAGACAGAGGTAAAGTTTGCATTTATTTATCCCCAGCTCCCAGTGATTAAACAGGATGGTAATTATCAGATCAAAGATGAGGAGGAGCAAATAATAGCGACAGGGATGACTAAGACAACTATAAAGATGTACCCAAGCTCTAAAAGTAAAGAGAAAACAGCACGTTCAGTAAGCCGGGGTGGACAGAGGTATAGAACGATAGAAATGGGAGATGACAGTGAGAGTGATCTAGATGAGGCTGTTGGAGGATACAATCCAGTGGTCAGAAAGGCGTTGGCTAAGGCAGAGAAAAAGGGAGAAAAGTCACTTATATAAGCTGTGGTCAAACTGAAGTCTTGGAGAAAGACATCACCGGCAGTCTCTCCCAGGTATCCTGCAGTGCCTGTATGATTCTGGTGTTGTTTTTTGTAATAAACCTGTTATTCTGAAGCAAGCCAGTGTCACGAAGTCTCCTTCAATTTTCTGCACATCACGAGTGGTCAAGATATGACAATATCATTATTAGTTATACAGTTATTGAGCAAAAATGATCGCTAATTGTGGTTATCTGGATCATCGCCAAAATCTCATCATTTTTAAGTAGGGCCATTACCAACATCTCCTGAAAGTTTCAGCAAAATCTGTCTAGTAGATTTGTGTAATCTTTCTAACAAACAAACAAACAAACGCCAGTAAAAACATAACCTCCTTGGCAGAGTTAAAAATGCCTCGAAGACTTAAAACTGGAGATATCTTGTTAACAAGGCCAAGTACCATAAGGTCAAAAGGATGGACTGAAACAACTTGAAGACATAATCCCTTAGAACTCAGCTGTTGCTGTTATGTGTGCAAAAAAAAGCTGACATTTAATGATTTTTTTCTGTAAACAAAACAAAATTTTCTTGTTGTGTGATGAACTAAATCAAAGGAGTTTCTCAAATACCCTGATTAAGCTTTTTATGTAAAATTGGGATAATTTCTTAACTTAAGTTGGCAAAACATAAAACAATTAGTTTAAGGTCAGGCCAACTTTGAGCCACGTTTGGTGATAGCATGACAGTCTCTTCAAGCATTGATCTCTACGGGCTTCTCTGTGAATCTCAATATTTAAAACAAGAACAGTCCTTTTAGTGTCTGCTGAAAAATAATTGGTGAGACGTCTTCATTGAAGACGCATCTTCAAGGGGCATCAAGTCTGTCCTGCATTGTATTCATATCAGTTTGGAGACAGCTTTTAGACTTTTCTGTGCCACCAAAACTGAGTCATGCTTTGGTGTGACAAGCACAGTGACTCGCCCACACACCACTGATAAGGAAACTCTGGATTCAACCTTCAAAAGAAGAAGCACTCAGAGGCATTCAGCAAAAGAAAATAGAAGACATTTGGGTAATGTTTTGTTGATGTTGGTTGATTCTGAAAAAGACACATTTTATTGGCCATGGGGCAAATGTCAAAATTAATGAAGAAGCTATTCACACAAATGTTCTGCCAAACAGACACAACTCAGAAAAAGAGAGAGGATGTTTTTTTATTGTCTTGCAGGTTGTCTGGGATACTTGGTGTAGACCGCCTGCTGTGGACATATGAAGCTTCAATAATTATTATTACAAATATTGGGCTTTTCCTTTAGCCTCATTCCATTATCGTTACAGTCCCTGATATTAACTTTAGAGATAAACAAAATTAAACATATGGTAGGTAATGCAAACTGCACACATATATTAGTATGACCTTGACAAACAATCATGGATGACCGGCTGATGTGGACCTGCTCGACTCCATGTGCTCTATCCTGCATCAACCATCAATAGAAATGGCATCATTTAACATAAATTCATACTTTTAGATCAGTTAAACCCATTTTAATGGCAGTTCAGCTAGATGCTGCTGTATTAATCAAAATCATTCCTCTCCAGATTATATTCTTTATAGGTATTAATGTTAATATTAAATTGACCTCTCTATCCATGGATGTATTGATTATACATCCATAGTAACTATCTTTACAACCATATAGACATGAGGACCCTCTTGAAAATGAGATGCCACATCTCAAGGGGCTTACCCTTAATAAATTTATATTCAACAAAGACAAATATGGTGCTATACAAAAAAGATTAATTGATTGAATCTATATTCAGCAGAGACAAATGTGATGAGGACAGATTTATGCTCTGGGTGTCCATGGGTTTGTCACTATCATAAATTCTTATTTTTAGTCCCTTTGACTCTGCATGGATGGAAACACCTCTGGATGTATCTATGTATATATACAAGTATATTTGTAGTTATGCATATATGTGTATCTATAAAGCGAAGAGTATGGCTTCAGTCTGCTATATTGTAAAGTGCCTTGAGATTACACTTGTTACGAACTGGTACTATACAAATAAAGATTGATTATTGTACAGCCTATGTTGAAAGAGGCATTTGTAAGCAGCTTCAATCCATTCAGTTGTAAGATCTACTACAGACCTGTGGCTATTAAGTATTTCAATACCCCACCAGGAGGTGTCTATGATGTGATCTTGCTGGACCTCGGTCTATCTCCTCCAGCATCACACTGAACCTTGAATCATTAATGCTGAATCCCTTTCAGAGTTTATATAAGACCATCTGCCACAGCTTGTTAACGTAAATGTAGCGTAAATCTAAACGTGTGTGTGGTGTGTCTGTAAGCTTGCAGGCCCGCAGGTGGCGCGTTGACGTTTGTGCCATCATGTGACGGTGAGCGTGGAGAGCCAGAGTGGCACAGATGGTGTCAGGGTAGGGCTCCTCTAGAGTCACGGCCTCCTGACGTGTGAGCCCACGGACGGGGAGCCAAAGATCAAAAGGGACATCAGAGACAGACCAGAGAGGCTCTGTACGGGACAGAGACAATGACTGGACAAAGAACATGTACACATGCTCTGTTCACAGAGGAAGGCCAGAGTTTCAAGATGGACTGTGGGGTCGGGGACAGTGTACATTTGTCTGTTTGTTTTGTTGTTAAAGCAGAAAGGCTCTAACCTGACAGACCAGACGGACAGTTCTATGTATCCACCATGGAAATATTTCACTAGTCCATCTGGAGAATAGAAAATGTTTCCATTGGCAGAACCTTCAAAAACAACTGCAGCTGGTGATATGACGATCTGTCTGCCAGTCACACTCATCACAGACCAATCATATCAAGCCACAGTATGACATGGCAGCTAGACCCTGTTGTTAGCTGTTAGCCTAAACTACATTTCAGTCCTTAGACTATCGTCTTACATCAAGACATACAACACAGATGTATCATTTACCACTTATATGTGCCATGAACCTCATCTACGACAATCCCCACCAAGTTCTCATGATAAACTTCTGAGGAGAGCAGATTTCGCCAAGCATCGCTGAGTAACCGCAATTCTGGGCTACCATACACTAATTGGTATCGTCCGTGGTGGAATTCCACATTCCCTCCCAGTTAGCCATCAGTGATCCCCAGCCTCTTTGCCTTGAACGTCCAAAGGAAACATGATTTCCCATAAGAAAAACTTTAAGTGACTTTCTTTGCTCCTCTTTTAAAGAAGAAATTGATTCCATTTCTTATAAAACTGCAGATATTGCCACATCTACGGAGACTGCTTCAGAAGCTGTCATTGTTTTTAAAGATGCAGTCACTTCCCGCTGTCATCACATCTTCAGTTGCTGCTTCTCTTCCCTGAGTGGGCCGTCAAACTTTTGGCGGTGAAGTCATTGGAGGTTGGAGCTTGGAAAGATGGATCTGAGTGATTTCAGACAATGAATCAGGCAGGTAGATGATTCATTCAAAAGATTATAGGTGTTAATATTTAAATGATCTCTCTATTCATGGTTGTTATTGATTAAACTCCAATAAAAAATAACTTTAAAATCACACAGACATAAGGACCCTCTTGAAAATGAGATGGCACATCTCTAGGGACTAACCTCGAATAAATTTAGGACAGATTTTAGTCCCTTTGTCTCTGCCTGGATGGATTCATCTCTGGATGTATGTATATGAACACGTGTATGTTATATATGTATTTGTTTATATGCATATACACTGCCTGGCCAAAAAAAAAGTCACCACCTGGATTTAACTAAGCAAATAGGTACGAGCCTCCTGTTGGATAATTACTGCATGTGTGATTATCTTTCAGCTGGCAACAACTTTTTTAACCCCAGCTGATGCAATGAGTAGCTTCTCATTTCTTAACAACCATGTGGAAAGACACATCCTGTGGTCATGGAAAAGATGTTAGTCTGTTTAAGAAGGGTCAAATCATTGGCATGCATCAAGCAGAAAAAACCATCTAAGGAGATTGCAGAAACTACTAAACTTGGGTTAAGAACTGTCCAACGCATTATTAAAAACTGGAAGGATAGTGGGGAAGCATCGTCTTTAAGAAAGAAATGTGGTCGAAAAAAATCCTGCATGATCGTGATCGGTGATCACTTAAGCGTTTGACCAAATCAAATAGGAGAAAAAACAACAGTAGAACTCAGGGGTATGTTTAATAGTGAAAGTAAGAGCATTTCCACACACACTTAATGTGAAGGGAACTCAAGGGATTGGGACTGAACAGCTGTTATGCCTCAAGAAAACCACTAAACAGTAAGGCCTACTGGAAAAAAAGGCTTCAGTTTGCTAGGGAGCATAAAGATTGGACTCTGGAGGACTGGAAGAAGGTCATGTGGTCTGATGAGTCCAGGTTTACCCTGTTCCAGAGTGATGGGAGCATCAGGGTAAGAAGAGAGGCAGGTGAAGTGATGCACCCATCATGCCAAGTGTCTACTGTACAAGCCTGTGGGGGCAGTGCTATGATCTGTGACAAATCTTGTGACATTGCAGAAGCTTATTGAAACAATGCCACAGCAAATTTGTGCTGTTATCAAAGCTAAAGGCAGTTCAATGAAATATTAGAGTGTGTGACCCTGTTTTTTGGTGGCGACTTTTTTTTGCCTGGGCAGTGTATGTGTATCTTTAAAATGAAGAGTATGGCTTCAGCCCACTCTATTGTAATGTGCCTTGAGAAAACAATTGTTATGAACTGGCGCTATACAAATAAAGATTGATTGATTAAGTTATTAACTGATTGGCAAACAGTGTATCTTTCTCTCACTGACACCAGAGTATTGAGGCTCTGGAGGCATTAATCTGTCTATTACTCTATCAATAAAGTATTTTTACACAAAATCGACCAGTAATGTGCGGTTCCAATCAATCTTGGGAACTGTGCTTTCCAATACAACAAGAATATCACTGATCAGGCCCTGCAGGACAATGCAACATGCTACTGTAACTAGTGATGCACGATATGAAAAATTTCAACCGATAACGATAACCGATAATTTCTTTCTTCTCATGGCCGATTCCGATACCGATAACCAATAAGTTCATATTTTTATATTTAATAATCTTTTAACATGTTGACAGCTTGATCCAACCACTGATATTGTATTGGTCCGATAAATATTGTACATCCCTAACTATAACTTATGATGTTAATCCAGGCCACCCCCATGCATGATTTGCAGGTAACTCTGCCGTATAGGACCGAACCATAAATGCCTTTACCCACCATGAAGCAGAGCAGGTCTGAGTCATCCAAGTCTGCTAGAGCGTGCAAGAACCAATGCATGCATTCAAAGTCCAATACTTTTCCCCAAATCTTTTAATTAAAAACACTTTCACTTAATCTGCACTTTAACTCTGTGAGGCTCTGAACAGCAGGAGGAAGCAGAAAGGTCTGAGATTTCTCCAGTGCTGAAGTGTGGGACTTGAATGATGAAGAAGGCCTAAGATGGAGCTTCTCCTCATGCTCTAATTAGGATTTCACAGTGTTTCGAAAGCCTCTTACACGCACGTCTGTAGGTGTGTGTCCATGTGTGTGAATAAGAGACCCTCTCGCAGCCTCTTCCAGCACGCCACATAAGTGACTGCTAATAGAAAGAGAGTCATGGTTGGAGGCAGAGCCTGGTGGAGAGTGAATGGTGTAATTGCCTGTGTGTGAGGAGGGCGGGGATACGAGGGTGCTACAGAGGAGAGGGTTATATTTACAGGCCGGGTTGTGAGCATGAACAGACACAAGCGGCATTTCAATGTGACAATGCAGCTGGCGGTAATCCTGAACAGCTCACAGACTCATTGTTCTTACTTTATAAACATTTGTTACATCAATTGTACTGAGGTGAAGGGAACACACTTTGGGTTGAAATAAAGCAGAACATGTGAGAATAAGGCTTAACATGGTGACTGGGCAACATCAGATAAATAATTGCCCCACTGGGACACCAGTACAGTTTAATGGATCGTATGATATCATACACCTTAAATGGATAGTTCAGGCTTTTTGGAGTTGGGTAGCTCGAGGCCTATGGCACTAATAAATATGATTGCCAATAAAGAAACTGGCTAGCTCTGCCCGACACAGCCAACATATATATGTAGCAGTAAATGGTGGCACTGAAAGCCTCATAATTACCCCACTTTTAAGGATAAACTACTCAACTCCACCGGCCTGACTAGACGCTACAGTAAAATTCTTTACAGCATTTCACTCTCAAAGTGCTTTCCTCCTTAACCCTTATGTCCCCAAGAACAAAAGAGAGCGCACTGAAAAAAGACAGAAGACAAGCCTGGGGAGGAAGCAGTGCATTGTGTGAAAAAATGCTTTCCTTGGATGTGTGAGGAGTGCAAGCTTGGGCATTTCCTTACAAATTTATTGACAAAAAAAAGATTAAAAAAAAAAAGACCAGGCGGCCTGTTATAATTATAGTATTAAAAGGGTTAAATATGTGAGATTAGATTAGATTAGATTAGATTAGATTAGATCAGATAAAATTAGATTAGATTAGATTAGATTAGACTAGAATATTTTATTTTAGATTAGACAGAACTTTATTAATCCCTTTGGGAAACTCCATCAGGGAAATTAGGATTCCAATAGCAGTTTCAAAAGTAGATAGAAAGATACATAAGTCTTAGTCTGGACCAACCGGAGCCACGGTCTGGTTCATGCCCAGTGTGAAAGCATAATTTTGAAAGGTTCAGACCATCGTATCAATGACACGAAATTACAACATGACTACCTGAAAAAGGAAATCCATCACTAAAACAAAATGAACTGTGGAAGCACATGAAGAGAAGAGGAGACCAAATATCTGATAGATATTTTGTCAGACTGTTGTCTAATGATAAAACTCATAAGATGAACTTGGACCAGCCTTATGTACAGCTCTTCAAGTTGACGCTGTTGGTTGAAGAAAATCAACAGTAATATGATGGTGGGAATGAGGATTTGATTTATGTCTACAACATTTACGACCTTTGTTATTCAACATGTTGACGGCCAATGCCTGGCCAAATGACCAATCAATGTAAACTAAAGAGACACACAGAGCATGTAGTTGATGACGATACCAAGTAGGTTCATCATGTAGAGTCTGTTAGTCCATTTGTAATAATGACAGTGTAGCAATTATTTTTCTGGATATTAATTAACATTAATTAAAGGAATTTATATTCATTTAATATCTCATTTGCTCTCGTTAATTAACGGGGCATCATCCTTTTTATACAAAAAAGGGCAAAATTTTAATTCATTAATTGATTTATTAGTTATTTTAAATTAAAATCAGATAAATCAATTAAATCAAACTTATCAATTTATCAATTTCGTCAGTCTCAAGTCTAAAGACAGAATTCTCATACAGTGATGTCAATCTTCCAAATAGAATACCAACAGACAGAACTTTAAATTTAAGGGTGATTTATTAAAAGCATATGATGAATATATAAGACAAAATAAAATAAACAAAACACTTAAGAAGGAATGAATGTCAGAGTCATATTAATCAATGATGCTGTGAATAAGGAAAGAAGTTATGAACCCTCAAGAAACATTTGAGTATATTGAATGGTTATGGAAGATTAATTTAATGAATTAATCTACTTTAGAAAGGTCAAATCAGCTGTAACTAATGGGGAATTAAACCAAGACACTCAAGCCCATCTGTAGGAGTTCAGAGCCGCAGTCTTACTATGGCGTTGCTTCTGGTGTCGGATCTCAAACTGGTCCGTGAGTTACTGGAGAGCCTTGTAGGACTGTTCTGGTTTGGAGTCGTCCCTAAGGGAGGCTGAGAAGTCCACACTCAATCCAGTACCATGGATCCAAGTGAGGTGGTGTTCCGACATGAGCTGGTCCCGTAGCTTTCACGGAAGAGAGGTGCCGTCTTAGATTGGACTAGCAGGTTCTGTTAAAGGTGAAGCGGGAGCTGGAGCTTTGAGGTCTTGATTAGATGAAAAAACGATTCGTAATTAATTCCAAAAATTAATCATTCGTTGGCCCGACGAAAGTTATTCTGAAATTAATAACAAAAGTCCATTTACTATGAAACAAATCTTTGTAGTCTTATAGCTTACTGGCTTATCAAGAAAACCGGCAGGTGTGTAACGTTACTTAGACAACACTTAGAAAAAGATACAGAAGAGGATATAGGAGAACTAGGAGAGCTAGGGGAACTAGGAGAAGATATTGGAGAGGATATTGGAGAACCGCATTGACAAAAAGAAATACGGATGACCCTAGAAGAAGATGTAAAAACAAAGTGTAGGGATGAAAAGTCAAAGAAGAAGAGAGAGAGAGGAATGTGTCTCTCTGGTTTTGACTGGTAAGGAGGGTCTCACAAGAGGAGGGCCTTAGATGAGTAACAAAGACTTTATCAACTTACATTTGGCCAAAATATTAAGTTGTACTTTGATAACCACCCAATATAAACACTCCAACTGAGTAGAAAATCTTACGATAATTGATTTGATACCAAATAGTCCATATCTAAAAGATAAGAAAGAATAAAACGTGAAATTCTTCTTAAAAATACAACCAAACAAAATATATGTGGTTAAAACTTAGATATATGAGTTTGCATGTCTTTGAGATGTTATGCTACCAAAACTTAATGCATAGAAACTGTATAATAAACATTTCATCAATAGAAACAGGCAATAATGCAGATATAACAGATGCATTCCTGGATAAAGTTCTCTCCTCAGTCTTCCACTGAGGAGTGCTCTTGGTTTGTCGAAAGGTAAAACTTCAGAGGAGGCTTTAAGAAGGTTAATGCATTATATTCATAACTTGGGCATTTGTAAGGTTAGAGAAACAGAAGTCACATCATCAGAATGCATTTTTCATGACAGAATCAAATATCACATTGTTAGATGTGTCCATTGTTTCGTTAAAGAGTTATAAGGTTGTGGTTTTCTGTTGGCTGAAAAACATCTGTTCTCTACTCTTGGGCAGCAATGAGGGGTCCACTACCCAGGAGGTCAAAAGTCATCTTAGGTGTCACAGAAGAATCTTCAGGGAATAGAACAGAATTATTTAAGTCTCTGGGAACGTAGTCTGTTCGAACACCTTATCAGGTCTCGGCCAATCATTGTTTAGGCCAGGAAGTTCAGGGCAATAAATACATCTTTAGCGTCAACAAAGTTGTCTGTTGGTCGTAGATGGCGGGAAATAAAGAGAGACTTTATGGCTCCACATGTCTCTAGTAAGTTACAACCAGGCCTTAGAGAGAGGAGAAAGGAATGAAGGCATTCTTGGTCCTTTGGAGGAGTTGATCTTGCTACAACAGTGTGAAACCCAAACAGACCCAACCAAATGTGTAAAATGTAACAAAAACACAGACCTTGGTCTGGACTTTCAGGTGTGAAAACACCCTAACAATGCTTTTGCTGGCCTCAACCTGCCCCCCACCTTCTTTTGGGCAAATAAAAACCCCGAGATAGCAGCACAATGCCATTTCACTCAGAGATCTTCAACCTTCTAACAGAAATGCTGTTGCTTGGTGGTTATTTCTTGGGACCAAACCCTGTCATTTCCCTTAAACATGGAGCAATCGTGAGCGTTTCAGCCCTGAAGGTGTGGACCCTGTGACCTGGAGCACTCAGATGAACTCAGCTAGTTAACTTTTCTGGAGGAGTTTGTCTAAATATCCAGATGTCCTTGAGTCCTAAGTCTGGGTAACTGACCCTCGAGTACGGCTTAGAGCAGACAGAGTGCTGGCTCTCTGCGAGTGTAATCCTCCCAAAGACAGGCTGTTTACCTCCCAATCAGAGCCACTCCAGCATCTGTGTGAACGTGATATCTAAGATCAGGCTGATAAAAGTCAAGACTCACAGTGACTTTGCTGTTTTTTTTCTGACCTCAGCTCTCCTTTCTGCCATCTTTCTTTTTTATCCTGCCTCACTTTTATCCTCTCCTCTCTCCTCTGAGCTCATAAAACAACCGTCTGCTGCAGGTATTTCAGGACAGTGCTTCGAGGAAACAGTCACCGCCGACTGCTGCTGCAATTTACACGGGCTCACCAAAATCTGACTGTAGAAGATTGGAAAAATGTTGCCTGGTCTGATGAGTCCGGATTTCTGCTGTGAAAAATCACAAACATTCTGCATTCAAAGCCCATCCATCCAATATCTATGCCGATTATCCCTTTCGGGGATAATTGGGGCTGGAGCCTATCTCAGTTGACATTGGGCCAAAGGCGGGTATAACCTGAAGTGGTCACCAACTGATCACAGGGCCACATAGAGAGATGGACACCATTCACACTCATGCCTAAGGGCAACTTGGAATCACCAATTAACCTAATGAAGGTGTTTTTGGTCTGTGGGAGGAAGCCGGAACACACGGAGAGAGCACATGCATGCACAGGAGTAACATGCAATCTCCACACAGAGATTGCCCTGACCGACACTGGAATCGAACCAGCAACTTTCTTGCTGTGAGGCATGTGCACTACCTGTTGCACCATCATGCTGCTCTCTTTGGGCCTCAGGCAGGAATTGAACTTGGACTGGCCGCACAGGGCAAGAGCCTTCATAGATGGTATGTGCGTGGTTGATTCTTACTCCACCAGAGCAGCAGCATGTTTAAAGTCACTTTTTACAAAAATAAAGCCATTGGAAAATGTCCCCCTCCTCCTACCTTTTTCTGTTTAAGTTTGAGAAAATAACCAACAACCCAAGATCTTTTATTAGTGCTAAATAGGAACTCAAATTTCTAACGTTTGGCAAGCAACACTATAGCTTTAAAAGCATCCACTGTTTAATAAATGAGGTAATTATTGCAGATTTAGTCGGTAAAAGCCCCTGTCATGTTTCCATAGTGATTTGATACACACAGATTAACATGATTCATCATGTTTATTGGCCTAGTTAGCCGTCCCCTGGTGAACACAGAGAGAGCTGAGTGACAGCTGCTGGTGGAGGAGTCCTCCGTGTAATGAGTGATTGTACAAAAATAGACCAGAGAACAAAGCTTTGATTGGTTTATATCATTATAAACCAGCTATTAAATCCAACACTGTTAGAATGCAAATCCTAATAGATGGTCGGCAAGTGTTTGGATACCCACTCAACTAATTTTTAGATGTTGTCCTTAGGGTTGCAAAGGGATGGAAACTTTCCGGTAATGTTCTAGAAACCCTCCGTGGAAGTTAAGCCAGGGAATTTTGGAAATATTCCACACTGGAAGCATTCCATGGGAATAATGGGAATTTATAGGAATTAACTGGATATTGGGGGTAATTTGAATGAACTATATCCCATCCAAACAAATAAAAACATTTTGTGTTGTCATAGGCAGACATCCAGGCAAAACAATACAATAAAAAACATTTCAACAGATTTATTTGTAAGTAGAACTTTATCAAGCTTTAATTATTTTATTGACTAATCCATTTCAACTTCACTTTATGTCCACAAGCTCAAATGTTTGTCCTCAATAGTTCAGGGCTCTAGAAATCATCTGTGCATGTGATGAGGAGTGCACAGTGAATTTAGGGGACGTGGCCTCAATAATACTGCAGTAAACAGTGTGCTGTGTGCATGTGATTGAGGAAAAGAAGAGGTATTCTCAAGTAAACCTGCATGAAATATGGTTGTTTTAGTCAAGGTGAAGCTAAAATAGATATGCCCCAACAATATATAATATATCTGACAAGGACGAACCTTCAATTTTGTAACTTTTATGGTTTATTCTGTTTTACCAGAACACAACAGATCATGTTTGCATGCTCAGAGCTGACACAAAACAGAGAGATGTCCAATTTCAACAGCAAGTTTGGCAATAAACAATCTTTAAAAAGTTTAATCCAAGGAATTAACACAAATTGATGAAATAATTAAATCCATTCAACTTCCATTTGGTCAATTATTGATGCTATTTTTTATGACATGAATGTAACTGACCCATTTGTGTGTCACGTGAAAAATAACTGTGAGGAAATGACAGGTTAAATGAATGCTAAAACCACTTTGAAAAAACACAAACTCACACAGATACAGAGTTAGAGTCACTTCTGGGCTTTATCCTATAACTCAGGCAATAAATGCTGCATTTAAACAAAACTTTATGGCTCCAAAGTTGTAATTTTTCATCTTTAAATGTTATTTCAACTAGAATCTTCATTTTCTGTGGTAAACCATTAAAAAAAAACTTGGTTTAGACTTTTCACTGTTTAGTGCCACTGAAGCACTAAACAGTGAAGCTCAAATCCCTTCCCCTATTACCAATTATCGCCAACTTAGTTAAGCAAATAAGACCATACATGTGTTTAGCACAGTACATTAAAATACTCGACTCAATAAGTTGTTCATTTAATATTTGAGGCTCATGCTGACAGCATCTTGAGGTCCAATCAGCAAAGATCCCTCCTGAAATATGAAATATTTATTTTATTTTCCATTTTTATTTTTTTACCTCCCCATTTCTCAGTGGGTGTTGGAATTACATGATGGTGTTGCTTGTCTATTTGTTTCCATTTTTTATCCAAGAGATCGATCACAATATAAAATCTTACATTTTACCTTGATTTTTGCATTTTTGGTCTCTCTACATCCTGTAACTGACTTACTGATTTGTATGTATTTATTTATTTTAAATCAACATCTTGTTTTGCAGTATTCTCCCTTGTTTTGGGTGTGTATCCTCTTTGTTTCTTTGTTGATTATCTACTTGGCTGGTCATCTGGTGTTATTATTTTAGCTGGTCACACACACAATTGTTTCAAATGCTGATGAAAGCCTTGGGCTGAAACGCGTCCATTTTGTTGCTGCTGCATGAACTTTAATAAAAGTCAAAGACTTCATTGCGAGTGCTGATGCTTTTGTCATTTGGGACCTCCTAAAATACGCCCAGCTTGCCTCGTAGTAAAACAGCCTATGATTGTAAATGTGCTGAAGCCAACAACAGATAGCTGGGAGAAAGTTCCTTGCACTTTAATAAGAGGAGGAGGATGATTGAAGATTTAAAAAGCTGTTTTTAAGAGAAGTTATCTAAATACTAAAACTGAGAATTGTGAATATATCCTCTCTTGAAGCTGATCTCTCCACCTGTTCCTTGAATGATTCCTGCGACAGTTAACCTGAGTTTGTTGGAACTCATATTACTCAGCGTTCAGGGTAACCGAGCATCTGTTCCTGCAGGCAGAGGAGCCATTTTAAGAGCTTGACTTCAGCTCTGCTCGAGCAAAAAGAATTCAGCCTCTCAGCAGCAGGTCCGCTGCTATCCAAGGGCAGCCGTGTCTCTCTGTGCCGGGGGAGGATGCTCTCCCGTGAGGGTGAGAGTCTTCATCTGAGCAGATGCATGCCACAGTGCGCCAGCCGCTAATGCCTCCTGGCATGTGATATATCTGAAAATACCACTGCTGCTCACTGTCAGAGCGAAGAGGAGTGTTTTAAGTCAGCACATCTCTTGACTAAATGTCAGTTAAATTCACCAGCGAGACTCAGAGTCCGACTCAGCGCTATGTCACTTCTGTTCATGCTCACAGCTGTGGATGAAATGGTTTCCTCTGGTAAGAGAAGAGTTTACACAAGACCAAGATGAAACTTTGGAGCACCACACCTTAAAGTGTTAAAGTAGACAGCAATATATCTATCTCCTAGAAAATAAGTTAAACTGAAGCTCTTTCCTCTTATCTGTTTTAATGATGCATTTTAAACTTTGCAGAAATCTGAGTCATGTAGAGGTAAACACATGAGAATTTTCTAAATCTGAAGAGATTTTTTATCTGTTAGAGACCCCACACATGGCGATAAAAATTAGGCATTGAACAGTTTTGATCATTCTGTGTGTGGTGTGCTTCGATAATGCTAACACAGCACACCACACACATTACGATTCTGTCCAACCACCGATCTAGAATCTAGTCCTCCAAGCCAGAAATCTTGTGTTATCAAATTAAGAAGAAGAAACATGGCAACAACCAGAAACACAACATGCAACATGATAGAGGAAATACGAGAAGAGGGAATGATGGTGGTCTTGGAAGTATTTTTGACAGAAAAATCCTGAACTAAAAAAAAGAAAAGATTTTAGAAAAATCCTGGAGACAGCGTGAACACGTGAGCTGGTCCTCCATTTCTGAGCTCCGCTGAACTAATTATTGAAAAAGTTTTATATTTACGATTGTCAGCCCTGACCCATTTTGGAGCTGATCGTCAGGACAAATTCACTGTGAGCATACCTCAGACCACAGGATAATCTTATATGATAATCTTATAAGACATAAGATAATCTGGCATTTGCCATCCTTGGTTGGGAAACTGTCCTCCAGTTACACTCATCATTCAGAGTCAAATATATTGACAGCTCCGTCCAGATTGACTGCATGAGCACAAGGTTTAACAGTGAGTTTATCTCAGGTTGTACTTTTTCATTCATCACAGCAGTGACAAAGACCAGAGAGCTTCGACCTAAAGTCTGTTCAGTCAAGTTTCACAAAAAGATATTTGAGGATCTGGTTGTCCTTTCAAAGTAAAACACTGTTAGGTCTAATATATGATAAAAAAAGGAATAACATCAGTTTTTTCTTCTCTACTGCCTTGTTTCTTGAGCATGACAGTGAGTTCACTGTACATATTTGGGATGTGATGGAACAGGAGATTCTCATCATGGATATGTCGTGGACAAATCTGCATTAACTGTGTAATAATATCATTTCAATATGGACCAAAAGCTCTGAGGGATGATAATTAATCTATGCCGCAAAGAATAAAGGCAGCTTCAAAGTAACAGGGGGTTCAAGTTGGTACATACTAATGAAGTGGCCACTGAATGTGACCCTAGATTGTTTTATAGATATGTCCCAGAATAATCTCTTCCTACCTCCAACACTGCAGATGTGTGAGTCAATGACAGAAGTGCCAGTGTAGGAGGGAATCAGCTTTGTACTTTGACACCCATGCAAAAAAAACAAAAACAAAACATCACTATTCTCCACTTTCCGTCACTTTGGAAGGAAAATATTTACAGTAAGAAGAAGATGCACTTGAAAGAAGATTTCTCATAAAGTAATTCAGTGTTTCTCCCACTTATGTTTCAAATGAATGATTTTACTCGACACCCACTGAGGGTTTTCATCGGCAGGCTGACATTAAGTAAGATATTCATAATGCAGACTAATACGAGTCATATCAGCACATAAACAGGACAGATGTGAGAGCTTATAAAGAGCACAATCACTGTTTGGAAGGATTTTCCTGTTGATACTGATCTGAGAGGAGGAAAGTGTTCAGGCTGCTTCTCCTAGTCTGACATTACTGTTCTCTCCAACATTATCCCATGTAAAATATGCCCTTTTTTTGGGTGGCTTGTTCTTCTAACACTAGTCTCAGGGAGGGTAAAGGTCATTTACCATCACATAAGCTGCTGTATGTGAGGCTATCAAGGTCTATAGTTTGTTAATGACTGGCCCAAAAAGTGGCAAAGCACTTACAAAGCTTCAAAAGCAGCCAGCTACCTCACTTAAACTCAGGGCTGAATTTTGATGAAATGCATGATCTAAAAGCATGCAGTGCACAGCGGTTTGGGGCGTGCTGGTCTATATTTAGTGATTTTGACAACCCAAATGCTTGATGCAAACCCAGTCACAGCGTTCAAAGAGGATGGACTATGTGCCTTGACAAGATGTGGGCATGTTTTGGGTGTAATACAAGTCAAGTCATCAGAGTGTCGACTCTTATTTCCATTTAAGGTCACATGTACTGCAACTCATGAAGAAATGAGCTATCACGCTCAGTTTTTAAAGGGATACAAATTATATTATATATTTTTTTTCTTTTCATGTCTTGCCTCACTCTCGAGTCCATGACAAGCAGACAGACTCCATTCTTTCGACTGTGCGTGCAGTAACAAGGAAGAGACGGGTAGAGCTCGCCCATCGCTAATTCGCTCAGCTCAAACACTGGGAGTCAATGAGTAAACCTCTCTTATAGCTATGATAAGAAAAAGAGCTGCATCTGATCCTCTACAGTGATGAAAACCATTGGGTTGGGAAAAGTGACAGCCTTTGGGTGCTGTACATCCTGTTAGTGAAAAAAGCTCAGGAAAGTTTGTGTTGTGGCTTCAAAATAGCAGAAGACTTGGAGGTCAATCTCAGTGTCCTCAAGTTGGGGAACACATCAAGCTTTGCGCCTGACCACTCATTTTCAGACAAACACACCCCTGAGAGCAAAGTGGAGTGCATTATCTTTTGTTTTTTAAAGGCAGGGTTGGTAATCAGATTTAGATACACTTTCTGTTACACTGGTTAAAATGATCGTTATGTCCCGATGGCAATCAATGCATGACATGTTCTTAAAAGAGAGTGAAAATAGCCGCTGTCTACAGAAGGAGTAAAGCAGGGAAAACACCAACCAGTCACAGAGATTCGGAGCAAATGTATTAAACCAATCAAATCCCGTACTGCCGTTCTGCCCACTTTCTGAGCATACATTTTGCCAGCGTGCACTGACCCTGATTCAATGCGCATAGCCGAGCTGAGAGGGATCCAAGTACACTGGAGAGTGGCAGAGATACTACCTATACTCCGATTACTGGTAACCGCTCCTCCTGCTAAACAGAGCAAGAAAAGAAAGACAGAGACAGAGAAGGCCGAAACAAAAAAGAATTTGGACAAAGCCAGGGCAAAAACGAGAGTCAACATCGGGTTGTGAGAACTAACTTGCCATGTTTGTTAGTTTGTCTTTTTAACTTTAGTATGATCATATTTTGGTGTTTTCTTACTGCTGAGTGAGACATGATTTGGCGTAGTGCAAAACAAAAATGATGTGCTGAGGACCGGCTTTGAGTTGGTGGTTTTATATCAGAGATATGGTCGCGATTCAGCGGCGCTCGTGCATGTGAGTGGGGGTGTCGTTTTGGAGGAGGTCCAGGGGGTGTGGGGGAGGGCTAGACGGAGTCCTGAGGAGATACTACACTCAAATTCATGATAGTTTTTCGTGACTACCAACGCTGCCTTTAAACAGCATGAGCACTGGGTGTATAGATGACACATGTGTCAGGCGGAAATTAGAGAAGACACCTGCACTTCACGACAAAACACTTTACGCCATGCATGCAACAGGGCCCAAAGTTATAAACATACCATCCATCCATTACCAATACCCATTATCGTTGGGGACTGCGGGGGCTGGAGCCTATCCCAGCTGAAATTTGAGGGGCACACTCTGAACAGACGGAGTCCTGAGGAGATGCTACATTCAAATTCATGATAGTTTTTCGAGACTACCAACCCTGCCTTTAAACAGCATGAGCACTGGGTGTATAGATGACACGTGTCAGACGGAAATTAGAGAAGACACCTGCACTTCACGACAAAACACTTTGCACCATGCATACAACAGGGCCCAAAGTTTTAAAGATACCATCTATCCATTACCAATACCCTTTTTATCGTTGGGGGCTGCGGGAGCTGAAGCCTATGCCAGCTGAAATTGGAGGGGCACACTCTGAATCGATTGCCAGCCGCTTGCAGGGCCACATAGAGAGACACACGACCATTCACGCTCACACTCATATCTAAGGGCAATTTGGAGTCACCAATCAACCGAATGAGCATGTTTTTGGTCTGTGGGAGGAAGCTGGAAATGCGAACTCCACACAGTTTGCATGTCCTGACTGACACATGGTACAAACCAGCAACTTTCTTGCTGTGAGGCATGTGCTCTGCCTGCTACACCACCATGCTGCTCTGTGTTAAATATTACTTTAAAAACAAACATGCTTGTAAAAGTGCTGGGTGATACATCCAGGTTTGATTTGAAATATGTTTTAAGTTTCCCAAGATCATTAAACCAATATTATCCAGATTGAGAGGTTCTGTATTATTCAAAACACACTTTTAATGGTTTTCATGCAAAAATCTGAGTCCATGGTCCGTCTCTAGAGTCAAGAGCTTGCTCACACTGAAAACTATCTGAGGCTTACTTTTCTTAATAAGTTGTGTGGGGCAGGACAAAGGTTTCAAACTCATCATCAAGAGGAATTAGCAGAACTGTAAAGGGTCCCATATAAAGATTTCAAGACATCTGTGACTATAAGAAATTCTTTCACAACCCAGAGGAGGGAATGTCTGTCTCTCCTTCAAACATTGTATTCTTATTAAGGGGACAAGAGTGAAGTTCACATTCTTCTTCTCCATCTCTGCCTTTAAATCTCTGAGGGAAGGCTCGCTGAAAAGGTCTATAACTCCGCCATGAAAAAGTGAGCGACCAAATAGATTTGTTCCTGTGAGGCAAACATGAAGCACATTTACACAAAGTGAACCAGATTCAACTTTTGCTCCCTTGATTTTCAAACACAGTCTGCTTGATTCACACCACAGGCTGTCCCCTGTGCGAGGAAGCAAATTTCTTGCTTGTGATATAAAGGCAGGAGGAATTGGGCACATGGCAAATCAATTGACCACGGTGGATGGAGTGTGAGATTAATGTTTGAAAGTCCTCCTGCTTTACGGAGATTTAAAAGTCAATGCAAACATTCAGAGAGAGATCCAACAGGTGGGGGTCCTTTCACCTCTCCCTTCAGAGACACAACTCTGTGCACGGCGAACCCCTTGTGGTTTTTATGGAGGAGCAGACGCACCAAGGTGTGAAGAGTGCTCTGCTCTTACTCTGTCTGCAAGTCTGTTGGGTCCCCTGGAGCCGAAATCCAGGAGAGAAATACTAATAGGATTGGTTCTGCCAGGTCTGTATCAGGGAAGTCTAGCAGACAGACTGAGACTCTTGTGCTGTCCTGCAGGCTTCAGGTCAGCTCACCTCCATTTCAGCTGGTCCTCAAAGACACCTAAAAATAATCTGCAATAAAACCTATAGATGTAATTAATAGTAATCTACTCCCATATGAAAGCTAAAATCAAAGCTAAACTCCCCATCAGCTTTTATATTAAAGTCTACAGGCCTGTTGTATGCCCTACACACACTATTTCAGTGTGCAGCGCAAGTGTCTTTCTAATATTCCTCCTGGTGTTCTTGTCATTTTTATACTTAGTGCTCACATTTAAAAATAGCAAAAAGGTTATGTGCTCCTTTTTGCACCTAGGGATGTGATTGCCCTAAACTGAGGAGTGGACAGGCAAAAAGATTTAAAAATACATCTTGAATTGCCCTGTGAATTTTAAAGTATTATTGTGTTTTAAAACGGAGGTTGCTCATATACTGCTAGTAAGAAATACAAAGTTGGCAGGGGACTTTTAACATGATTATTTTGATCATTAGTGGCATTTATTTGGTTCGGTCACATTAAAGCCAGAGATATACTTGCAGCTTGTCCCTGCATTTGCCTCCTTGAGTGTTTTTGTTTATACTTGCCTGTATGTGACACCTGCTACTTGAGGACACCACAAGAGAGTTTTAAAAGACCTCAGGCTGTATGTAATTACCTGTTGTGTTAGAGGTCAATTGCAAACATGGTGTTAATTTTAAGAGTCAAAGTAAAAAAACTATACACCAATAATCAATATCATCAAATATTTGTTGACAACTGATCACCAGTGGTCAAACCTCAGCATTAACATAGTCTAAACTCTGTTTTTATGATAATTTCCTCCATGCACTTGATTGTCTCAGTGTATGGGTGTAATGAGTTGCTGTGTTAACTGATGACTTGCAACTGACGGTGCTGAAAGATGTTTCAGTCAAAGCACCAGAAAAAGCACAGGGTGAACCCTTCAGTGCTTCACTTTAATTAATCATTAGTAATAATTAGTTTATATGTGAGAAAATACAGCCAAGGAAACTAAGCTAGCACAAATATATCTACAGACAAAGTCAACCATGGTGTCAACTCCAGGTCACCAATGTAAATGGTCACCAGTTGAATAACAACACCAAACCCTTTTTCTTGTTTCCCACCTTCTAAAGGAGGATTTAGCTGTGATGACACTAACGAACTGTCATGTTTGTATCCATTCAGTCTCATTTTTTAGATGTTGATGATTTTGGTTTTGATTTATCAGTTTGTGTTTTAATATTTCTATTTTTGTTTTTTCTGCTGCTGTGATCAATCTTTTGTCTCTCCTCTGCCGCTACATTGATCCCACTGGTGACGTGTAGACTGCAGCTTGCATCTGCGTTGCGTTAATTCAGGTAACGTGTACAACCCACATTCATGGCAGCCATCTTACAAACACGTTTGCATACTTAATAGCAAGTATTTCTCCAGCTTTATGAGAAAATCTTTAATACAAGTGATATAAGAGCATGACAAAAAAGTCAGTGCTTGATGGTGTCAGCATCAGAGGCAGTCCTACCTGTTGTTGTTCTTTAGCAGCCTAACATTAGCTTTTTACTTTTGCTGAGCTATGTAGTCATAGCGGCTACTTCTGCTCTCACTAAAGATAGTACAGATAGTAAGATGACTCACTCCACAGAAAAACCTGCCTCAGAATACAATGTTATGTCAGCCTTACTGCACAAAAACACAGGAAGAAGTAATTTACAGACTATCTGACAATTAAATCCATCATTATCAATTCATGTCATAGAATTTTCTCAGCCACAGTGACTAGTTGTTGCATCCCTCCTCTCCAGAGCATTTGTCTCTGCAGCAGTTAACATCAAGAGAGCCATAAGTTTGGAGTGATAACAGTGAAACCCCATGGAGGCCAACTTCACAGAAAATCCACTAGAAACATTAATCTATAAAGACGTGAATCAGTTAGCAGCTTCAATAATGGCGTTGGTGTCAATGACTAATATAAGTCACACTGCAAGCCTCATTATTTAAGGTGAACGTCACAGGGTCAACTGATGAGCTGACCCAACCCTCATCCATCAACGGGAGAGTAGGCATCTGCCTTTCTGTGCGTCTGAAGCATGGACTGTGTCACTAATTTTTGCCCTGTTAGTGTAAATGTCCTCTCAAAGTAGCCAGAGTGAGGGTGTAGTAAGATTGGACATACTTGAGGACAGTCAATATGGTGTAACGATGTTAATCTTTGTTAATGCTCGAATCATGGTCTAAAATAGAGGGTGATGATTTAAATGTGAAATTCAGCTGTCTGTTTATGTTTGTCAGAGTTAACTTTAACAGGAAACTGTGAATAAATAAGTGACCTCACATACATGGAGACACTATTGTCATATTCCACATATACACTATATTGCCAAAAGTATTGTCTCGTCTGCCTTCACACACATATGAATTTAAATGACCTCCCATTTTTAGTCCAGAGGGTTAAATATGATGTTGGCCCACCCTGTGCAGCTATAACAGCTTCATCTCTTCTGGGAAGGCTTTCCTCAAGGTTAAGGAGTGTTCATGGGAATTTTTGGCCATTCTTCCAGAAGCTCATTTGTGAGGTCAGACACTGACGTTGAACAAGAAGGCCTGGCTCACAGATTCATCCCAAAGGTGTGCTATCGGGTTGAGGTCAGGATTCTGTGCAGGACAGTCAAGTTCTTCCACACCAAAGTCCCTCATCCATGTCTTTATGGACCTGCTTTTGTGCACTGTTGTGCAGTTGTGTTGGAACAGGAAGGGGCCGTCCCCAAACTGTTCCCACAAAGTTTGGAGCATGAAATTGTCCAAAATGTCTTGGTATGCTGAAGCATTCAGAGTTTCTTTCACTAGAACGAAGGGGCCGAGCCCAGCTCCTAAAAGACACCCCCACACCATAATCCCCTCTCCACCACACTTTACACTTGGAACAATGCAGTCAGACAAGCACTGCTCTCATGGCAACTGCCAAAGCCAGATTCCATCCGACTGCCAGACAGAGAAGCGTGATTGGTCACTCCAAAGAACACGTCTCCACTGCTCTGGAGTCCAGCAGTGTGCTTTACTCCACTGCATCTGACGCTTTGCACTGCACTTGGTAATGTGAGGCTTGGATGCAGCTGCTCTGCCATGGAAACCCACACATGAAGCTCTCTACTCACTGTTCTTGAGCTTATCTGAAGGCCACATGGAGTTTGGAGGTCTGTAGATGCTGACTCTGCAGAACGTTGGTGACCACTGTTCACTATGACCTTCAGCATCTGCTGACCCCACTCTGTGATTTCACGTGGCATGTCGTTCCCAATCACTTCCACTTGTCATAACACCACTTACAGCTGACTGTGGAATATTTAGTAGTGAGAAAATTTCACAACTGGACTTATTGCCCCCGTGGCCTTCTATCACAGTACCACGCTGGAGTTTACTGAGCTCCTGAGAGCGACCCATTCTTTCACAAATGTTTGTTGCAGCAGTCTGCCTACTGAGGTGATGACTGTATACACCTATAGACATGGAAGTGACTAGAACACCTGAATTCAATAATGTGAATGGGTGAGTGAATACTGTAGTGTCTCATTTTCTTAGTAAAAACCGAATGAGCTGGCTCGTAACTTCTGCGCAGGAATGGCAGCTAAGATGAATAACAGATGTAAAAATTTGTCCTCTCGCTGTTCAAGGAAGCACGAACGCAGGCAAAGTCCACTTTCCAGAAACTCGTTTATTACGGTCACAAGGTGAAAAATAACAAACGGGAGTTGATTTGTGTCACGACACCCTAAAACAACTGAAGCTTGAGTTATGGTATGTATGTTATATAGCCGATGGGAGGGACTCCTCCCGTCTTTCCGAAGGCTCCAGAAGGGTCCCTCCCCCTCTCCTTTCAACATTCACTTTCTTTAATTTGTAGTTATAATTGTGTAATTTCCCCTCCCATAGGCCTCTATACAATCCCATTGAGTCCAGAATTTATTTATCTTTTGCTATAAGGCACAATCAGGCATATTTCTTTCTTAATTCTATGGTTTTACACAAAATGGCTGACTTGCTCCAAGATGGCTTCCTACTTAGTTCCAAATATGGTCGTGCTTTTCCTGCTCCTCGCTTTGGAACAGAATGTTCTGTACATTTTGTTCTTTCTTTGAATACTTGTCCTGAGTTTAATATTTGCAACTCTGAACTATGGACTCCATTAGGTATGTATTCAGGCTCTATGGTGTAGAAAATAAACTTTTAACTATGTTGGTGAGATCCTTATATTTACTCACATATATAAAAAATTACCTTATATGACCAAAAAACCTTTACAGGCATAATATTTGATGTGATACTTCTTACTACATTGTGAGATTATGATATATTATTAAAACAATCTTGAAACATACATTCTGTGGTCATTTCTAACTCCTGTAAGACCCTGAATAGTTAATACATTTTGTACCCATTTCTACATTCAGTAAGGACCTCTCAATAACATTAAATGCTGGCATTTGACATGTATCTGTGACTAAATATTCAAGAGACTATATAAACATTATAAAATGTAAATAATAGGAATATTGTAATAATATTATTATGGATGATATAAAATTATGCATAAAAGGCTTAGGTGTCGTACAGGCCCAGTATATAAGGTAACCTGTCCTTGAATACAAAACCCAACATAAGGCAAAATATGTGCCTGGTAATTTCAACAACGTTACATACGCTGTATTTGTATGATACTGTATAACTACTACTACCAGCTAATGCTAAAAAAAATAAAGTTACTTGAGTTACTAAAATGACCAATATACCAACATTCAACATTCCATTATTGAAAGTCTGTTAAGAAAGATAAAAACATTAAAAGTATGAGTAAAGTAAAACTCATTAATTAACAGTGATACCAACAAGACATTGTACGCCAATTTTCCACCACAATACTTTTGGCAATACAATGTATATTGACATTTTTAACAAATAAACCCATGATCATTATCCCAGAGACTTTGATTATTAAGAAATACTTCCTGCTTCCACCTTCAGAGCTGCTTTTGAATATGATTTGTGTTTGTTTTTCACCATGTGGGGAAAAAAAAGACCCTTGAAGAAGGACTGTCCCTTTTCAAAAAAATCCCCTGCCTTTAAAGCCTCCTTCATTCCAGCAGTAACCAAACACAGAAAAGTTCTGCCGTCACATGCCTAGGCCTGTTTTTGAAGTCTGGAGCACGGAGAACGATGTCACGTCTGTATTAAAAATAAATCTGAGGTATATCCTTTATTCAGAAGGTTCAGTGCTCTCTGTCCTCTCCTGCAGGCCTTGATCCTGACATTAACTATTCAGCTCCTTCACTGAAACTTTCTTCATAAAAATGAAGACTTCAGGCTACTGTGACAAATAATAATTTTGAATAAATGTGATATCCACCTGAATAATTGCTTAAAAGTATCATTTTTAAAAATATTGCAACCAAAATGGGCTCTCTGAATTTAGGAATATTGTAGTTCCTATCCTACAAGGAAGGAAGGAAAGGAAAAGGAACAGAAACACATTAGAGAAGCCCTGAAAACCTGTGGATACCTTAAGTGGGCCTTTTTGAAGAACAAGAAAAGAAAGGAGACGGGGCATGAAAGGGAAGAGAGACGCAAGAACATTGTGATTCCTTATGTTGCAGGTTTATCCGAAAAACTCAAGAGAATTTTTGGCAAACATCACATTCCTGTTCACTTCAAGCCTGGAAACACATTAAGGCAAATGTTGGTCCATCCCAAGGACAAAACACCAAGACATAAACAGAGCAATGTGGTGTATGCAGCCCAGCGCAGTGAGGAATGCTCAGACCTGTACATTGGGAAACTAAACAACCACTTCACAAGCGTATGGCCCAACACAGGAGAGCCACCTCCTCAGGTCAGGACTCGGCGGTCCACCTTCACTTAAAGGACACGGGACACTCTTTTGAGGACAGCAATGAACAGGTGTTGGCGAGAGAAGATAGATGGTTTGAAAGAGGAGTTAAAGAAGCCATCTTCACCAGACTGGAGAAGCCTTCTCTTAACAGAGGTGGTGGACTCAGACATAACCTCTCACCCACATATAATGCAGTGCTAAGCTCTCTTCCCATGAAGTTCTCCAAACATTCACACCTGGGCACATGTGACCATAACACCTCACACGACAGGGGGAGTTAATGACCCTTTCAGGGTAACGACTCTCAGGGGTTATATCACCCTGTGATAAGTTTCTATGAGTCATTCTCCAACTCCTCCCTTCCTTTGTTGTTGTTTTCTCCTCTAGCAAGATAAATATCTGCTTCCATCACCAGCCATTTAGAACTGAAGAAGCTTCTTGGATGAGAAGTGAAACGTCTTCCCAACAAACTCTACACAGTCCAGTTGCCTTGTGTTTTGAATCTTCAGGATGACCATGACCTGGATGAATGAGAATCTACTCAGAATATTGTAGTTATTTTCACGTTTGACTGATTATTTTATTAGCTTCAAATGAGAAATGACGAAAAAGGGGATTTTTTTTTTAGTTCATCTCCATACTTAAAGACCAAATTCATTTAAGTACGAAAGTAAAAATTTCTCTACAGTGTCTTGAGTGGATTGTTTATTATATGTTTTAGGGATTAGTAAATAGGATTGGCTATACATGCTTTTTTTGGTTTATAAGTATTTCCATATGTATTTCACTCAAAAAAAATGAATTATGAGTAAAGCTGAATCTTGCATTCAATCAAATTTCCTTTTTACTACAAAGATTAGCTTAGGTTGGCTCTAATACTGTTTTTGGAGCAATACCATCAGTAAACCTAATTAGCTAACGTTATCTTGTTAAACAGTCCACTTAATGGACTGACTTAATGCTAGTCCATATATTCATTTTTATTCAAATAGTGTGCCTCTGGAACATGTACAAACATAACTATTATGACAACATGTTATTAATTTAATATTATTACACTGTCATTATATTCTGTAAGTGTGGAAGGGGCATTTTTTCCATATAAATCAGACATTTCCATTAACAGGCATGAAAACACGTCAGGGGTGAAAAAGGTGAGAAGGATACGACCCCTCAGGGGCATGCTCCCCCGGAAGAAAATTTTGAATATTTCATAATTAAAAGCATCAATCTGATGCATTTAGAGACAAAAATCAAGCAGAATAACAACAAGAATGTCAGCAAATTTTAATTCTTCTTGTGCAGGGGTCTGCAACCTATCCAATCAAAAGAGTCATTTTGCCCGCCACTCCCACCAAAGAAATCTGTGTGGAGCCAAAAAACACATTTGAACCTTTAATTAAGACAGCAGCACCTGTTGACTCTGTCGTTATAATGACATTTGATCTAAAAACAAATTGCTTTACCACTTAACATGACTGCTGTGTAATGGGTCATGTTATTTTTGTTACTTTATCTTTGCTTTATTGTTATACCACATTATATTGCATTAATTAAATTAGAACTAAAATGAAAACAGTGGTGTGTATACTTTGATAACAGAGCTTGTCAACAAAAATAACAGTTAATATTAGCCTGCATTAACACTTATGTTTTTATTATTTATTGTTTTATTATTGTCATTGTTTTTATTAATTTTAATCATTTCTTTCGAGCATTCATATCTGTTTTTATGCACATTTTTTATAATAATCATGAGGTAGTCTTGTGATCTTTGAAGTGCTTTTTTGAAACCTCTTATTGTGTTTTAAAGCTCATTTCACTTTAATAATTAATCAACTTTTTAGTTTTATGTCAATCGTGATATCTTTGCCAAAATACATCGGACGAACATATAACAGTAACTCACACACACATGAGTCTGTAAATACTGAATGAGAGGGGGGGCTGACAGCTATCACATCTAAGCAGACATGGTAATAAAAAACACTCTCCAGATATCTTTGGGTAAAAATCCCACCACTTCAAAAACGAGGGCACAATTGCGCTGAATTTGTCAGCTCCCCCGTTTTCTCGTCTTTTACGAAGATTTATCGACGACACGCCTCCGTTTTAAAAAGTTTGACTCTCAATCCCACCACAGCTGCAGCTTCTGTTTTTAAATTAAGAGAGTGCATCAAAAAATCAGCCGGATTAGCTGCATAAAATGTTTGAAACGATGTAGCAGGTAAGCTTATAGCTGAAGATGCAGCAGCGCCCTGCTCTCCCTCTGCTGCAAGTCACACAGAGGGGAGGCGAGGCACGCGCATGACGCATGTTGAAGTTTACAAGATGTTAAAAATAAAGACATCATTCGATTAAGAAAACACACATTTTTTGCATATAGTGCGAAAACATGCAAAATAAATAAATAAATAAATAAATAAGAGTTTAATCCAAGAGAAACTAGAAAAGCACTCAGAGAGCACAGACCTCCGCCAAGGTGATCCGGATCAGTCCCAAAATTTAATCAGTTCTTCCATATCCCATTTCCAACAATTCCTGAAAATTTCATCCAAATCTGTTCAAAACTTTTCAAGTTATTTTGAACACAAACAAACAAACAGACAGACAGACAGACAGATAAACGCTGGCAAAAACATAACCCCCTTGGCGGAGGTAAAAAACAGTTATTTGCTTTCTTGTTTTCCAAGTCCAGAGAGCCACTCGGGGGGTCAAAAGAGCCACATGCGGCTCCGGAGCCATGGGCTGCCGACCCCCGTTCCAGTGATACATTACCTGTATCTAACGTTAAGCCTATGTCAACAGAGCTCAAGGCTAACTTAGATATAGACTACCAGAAAATATTGAAATTACTGAAACCATCACTCACCAAATTCAGTCAGGCAACTAAAGTTAGCTATATTACACATTCCAAATTGGCGAGGCTTCTTCTTTTCAGCTTCCGAAAGCTTTGGTCTGCATTTGGAACTGCTTGTACACTTCACAAACCAAAAAGGCAGCAGTATCCCCTACGGTCCCAGAGAAAAAAAATGGTGATGCGAGGCCCTTCACAGTACCATTTCCATGTTCTCGAACTTGTATAGTGAATGTTTTATCGGATTCAGGGCTCCCTGCACACATGTTCGCAGTTCACTGATAATCTCTGGTATACCTCCATGTCCCGGCCATAACCCCTGCCCCTCCCCGCCAAAAAAAAAAAAAAATCTCATTGGATCTGAACGATTCACGTAGGTCACCTATTTTGGTTTCAAAATGGCAAAGTGATTTTCATGCCTGCATTAACCTAATTAATGGGTTAAACATGCCGTGCAAATGGATCTGCCTGATTTAATGTCTATAATCAGGCAGATCCATCCAACAAAGCAACTGTGCAACTACAGGAACTACGAGCAAGAGGACAGCAGGAAGTGACTGCACAGATTAGCAAAGATGCTAACAGCTTCAGTAGCAGTTTTATCAGATCTGGACAACATTTCTTTAAAATAAAAAATAACACAAAAATCTTCTCTATTGTAAGGATATTTTCGCTCCATTTCTGACATGTTTTGCCAAGAGTTTGTTTTATGAAGTGGCTCACGTTCTATCCTTTACACCAGAGAAGTAGCGCCCGCCTGCTACAATATCTGATTGGCCAGTAATAAATGGGACTGATTGATTGTTCAATCACCTGCTGGATATGCTTTGAAAGGTTCTGCCCTCCCCAAACACTTTCTTTGGGCTCTTTCCCAGATGAACTAGTATATATCTCTTTAATATATTGAACGGTCCTTTTGGCATGTCAGGTTATCAGTTCTGGGTCCCCTCCATTTATCATCTCACCTCTTAAAAACTGAGACCTGTCGTGTGTTAATTTGTGTTGCTGGAAATATGAAATTTGAAGTTTCAAATGAATTTTTACCTAAATTTGCTGATAGATATTCGTACAGCTGTTTGACATTTTCCATTTAGCATTCATAATTTGACATTTGAGGACAATAATCAGCATTTACAGATGAATAAAATACTGTAACTTGTGTATCTATTTTGCAAACATATGAATGCAGCGGGCCTTAAGGTTTTGGCTTGGTTGTGGAGTGGCTCGGGCAAAAATAGTTTGAAACCACTACTCTAGACAACTGTTGTAACAATGGTAGAAGTTCACAATGGTAGGTCTGTTTGTGGGTTAGGTGAACGAGATGTTTCAAGCAGTAACTTGTGCTTGAAAACTGAGCGAGTTTGATTTTTGGGAAAATGACAGCCCTAGCAGTCAACTACCATTGTTTGGTCTTATAATGATTCTTATACACAGAGACTATGTCAATGTTTTGTACAGTCAATGACCAACAAAGGGGATCAATTTCACAACTCGAGCATTAATAACTGTTTGATAAGATGTGTTCAAACAAAGTTGTGGCATTCAGAAGTGAAGCTCTGGAGACTGCAGGCTTTTACTGTATGACACAACAGACTGCACGTCATTGTGTGAAAGGAGCTTGAGCGAAGAAGAGGATTGTTCAGCTGAGCGTGAAGTCTAACCAGCAATATTCTCCGCTTCAAACCAAACAAGCTGCGAGTCCCACAAGGAAAACTGTGAAGCAGGCTTGGCTGGGAGAAGTTTACAGTTTGTGAAAGGTTCATCGGCGAAAACAAGCGATGTTTGCAGCATTTGAGAGTGAGGAATGTCTCCTAACTGCTGTGATTCAAAGTAAACTTTAAGTCCTTATCAGAGACTTTATTTGCTATTTAATTATTTAACACTTACCCTGATAAGTTAAAGGACTAAACTCCAGTCTCCTCCTAAAAAGGAGTGCAGAGGCAAAGCAGCAACCTTTAGTACTGATGACTTTTCTTACAGAGAGACGAGCTCCTGGGAGGTTTCTGTTACTGGCTGCAGTCGATATCAGGCTGCCGGTGCCTGCATTACCATATGTCATCAGGATCAGCCTGAGAGACCCCTGTAGGAAGGTGCATTAACAGTATTTTTATAGTTACAGCTCCACAAAAAAGACTACTTAAGTCTGCTCCCTGAGGTACGTCGCACTTGAGTATTGAATATTTTAAGTTAGTTTCTCTGAAAGCCAAACTGTATTTGACGAGTAAACAGTTCATGATGAAATCAAACTGGAGAGAGGACAAACATGCTCAGAAGACTCTTAGTGAGTGTGTTTTCTTACATTCCAGTTCATTTTTAATTTGGCTGATAAAGATTTTACTTACATTTGCTAATCTACTCTTCTCAAAAAATGCTCCATCATATTGAAAAACACATATTGTTGGTTGAGGCAACAGTTATGAGCAAACTGTAATGCTTTGTTCAATCATCTTGTCAAGAAATATCAATGGAGTCCCACCAGATGAGAGAGCAGAATTTGAGGACCATTTTAGATGCAGTTTTTTCCACATTTGGTGTCCTAGAGGGATATTTTTTACACAATGGAGTGTACATGATTAAGTACACATAATTAGAGGTGCGAGCGTCAACGCTGGTGCCTTGGAGCTACATGAGCCTGGTTGTTTTGTTTCCATTATTCACTCTTGTTTTGTCCCTGCTTGTTGCATTTTGCAGACAAAAAACGTGCAAGGCCAAAACGTACCAACCCTGGAAAAGAGCAGTCAAACACTGCACACAGTCAGGTCCATAAGAAAACTAGCTGTTGCTGTAAAGTCAAAAAGTTAATTTTCTTCTGAACCTTTTACAGCATCTTATTATAAAACATATGGCAAACTGCCTCAATTCTTAGCAAAAAATCCTTAAGGTATCCTGGTGGCACTGTCAAGCCCAAACATCCAATCTACAAAATCACTACTTTTCAGGGAAAAATATATTTTCTTTTATATAAATGGATTCTATAATGCCATAATTGGATATTGGCTCTGGTACTTTCAATTTACTTAATATTTATAAAACCAAATGACATGCAGGGTGATCAATGGTAAAAGAATATTAGAAAATCATGAACAAATCTATGCAGGAGGTTTCTGGCCAACAGCAACGATATACAACATTTTGGACCATTGGCCACATTCATTTTCTCAGTCACCTTTAACACTCCCTAAACATCACTAGCACTGATATCTCCTTGTTAAAAATCTAAAGCCAGGTACACAATACTAGATAATCAGCCTGAGTTTCGGCTCAGATCCCCACTTTCAACCAAACTCATCAAAGGCCCAATAAAGCTGTTGGTCCCACAGAATATCTCACCTGATTTTCCTGCAGTATGAGATATGCCAAGTATTATTTTAGGTTGTTCTTGCACCTACAGCTCAGTTGTTTTGATCCAATTCAGTAAAAAAAAAAAAAAAAAAACATTACAAATTTGCATATCTTCCTTGGATTGCATCCTGTTCACACGGCAGTGTTCGGAAATGAGCCAAGTCCAGACTGAAGGGCCTTATGTCATGACGTCACAGCAAGTGTGACTGTAAGTGTGAGTCGCACTGTGCATTACAGGAAGAAAGCCAGCAGGTTAGACTACCCACAAAACTATAATATAATAATGATAAAAAAAGCAGATATTAAACATCCTATATGAAATTGTACAGATAAACATACTTATCAATGTGGGACACATCTTATGATATAATGTTAAACAAACTGCATGAAGAAGAGGGGCTTTTAATGCTGGAAAATTGGCTGAAAAATTGAAGCAGCTGCATGTGCAGCAATGGAAAAGAAAGAGCCTGGTACCAAAACCAAGTAGAGTTGAGCCAAGTTGAGCAACTGCCACACATGTAATGCCTCATTAGAGCAAAAAAGGTTTAAAAATTCCTGAAATAACCTTTTAGGGTGTTTACTGAGAGCTGGATAAAGTTCAAACTGCACCTGTGATTCTCCCTTATGATGTTTAATGGTTAAACTTTCCTACTGCAGCACCATGAGCCTCTACTTTAGTCTGTTTGTCCATCTGCCTCTCTCTCCGTCCACCATGTTGTGCTGATTTGGGACCACATGCCCTCTAATTAAGCTCCTCTTGCTCAGATGTGTCTGCATTAAACAGCAGATCCTCTTCAGAGCCTCGCTCTGTGAGTTAGAGCAAATGATCAGTGGACGGAGCTGAAAGCCACGGGTTGATTCAGCTGAGTAACCGCAAGAGCAATTAGGGTCAGACAAAGATCCCAAGAAACCAACGACGCTCACTTCATCAGCCTGCTTCCATCTACAGGGGCACAAAAACACATATTTTACAGCCTGATTAGCAAATAAAGCTGCCAAATAGGGCCAGTCAGCAATGAGCCATCATTATAACAAAATGACAACTTTTCTGTATCCATCACACTCCTGTTGCTGCTCATCCGGGGTGGCATTTTCAGGCTCACCCTCACCCACGTCCAGAGAACTGTAAGTGCCAGTGAAATGAGAAGGCAGTTAAAAAAAACTGTAAATACTTCTCTGAAAACGTGGCCTGACCTCTGTGTGTGAGAGGCCCACAGGGCTGTGAGGGTGTGTTTCTGCCAAATGTGAGTTAATCTAGGAAGTGAGAAGAAGAATTTTAATACTTACTCTGAGCTTTAAGAGGAGAGAAAAGGTCTGAAGGCTGCGCAGCTTATGAAACTGCATTGGACTTCAGTTGCTAAGTGACAGGATTTTATACCTAAGACTGAAGAGATGAACAGACGGCAATAATCTAAAAACGTTTCTCTGTTGGGCAACAAATGTCAGCGTCTCTTACATACTTGGATATTTGTGTTGGTTGTTTCATTGAAGTAGACAAAATTAATCTACTTCATTATTTAGGGTATTCAGAAGATATTAAAGCGCCTAATGTTCATGTAACTTTGTATTTGTGAACCCAAAGTGGGGTACACACATAAGGATTTTTTTTAATCTGAGGAGATGTTTTATCTGTCAGAGACCCCACACATGAAGATAAAAACAGGCACTGAACAGTTTTGATCGTACCGTGTGTGGTGTGCTCTGATAATCTCAACACAGCACACCATACACATAACTATTCTGTTCCACCATCAATCTAGAATCTAGTCCTCCAAGACAGAAATCTCACATGATCAAACGTGATCTAACAAAAACAAAGAAGAAGAAACAACATAGCAACAACCGGAAAACACAACACGGAAGAGGACATTTGAGAAGAGGGAATGATGGTGGTCTTGGGACTAATTTTGATGGAAAACCCTGAACTAAAAAAAAAGAAAAGACTGTGGAAAAAATCCTGGAGACAGCCTGAACATGTGAGCTGGTCCACCAATCTTTATGTTTCAGGTCGGCCATGCTTGTTTTTATTTATGCCTGCTTCCTTGTTCCTCAGTCAGCTCACTTCTTGATTGGTTACATCCCGTTCCACGTCACAATTCACTGAGTCATGACTCAGGAGTCATCGGCTTTCCTCACACACATGAAGATTTGTGGTCGTAAAAATTGAACAAGTTTAATATTTATGTAGCAAGTCCCGGCTAGGACTCTGCTGGCAGATATATAGATAATCCACTGGAAATATAAAAAATTATACACAGGAATCAGGGACACCGGACAACTGTTGCTCATTCTCCATTCAACCAGATTATATTTATTTATCCACATTCATTTTAACCATTTCATTGCAATCATGAATTATTCATTGTATATTTATCTGTTTCACATTAAAACATATTATTTTATCTACACCTGGATAACAGTCCATGCTAGTTATCACATAAGTGTCTCTTTAAACATATTTTCCCAAAAATCCACATCTGTGTCAAACATCAAATAAACAATTTTACTGAAATCATATCTTCTATCTATCAACAACCACGTGTGCTTCTCCCTTAAACACACTTCATCATCTATGTTCTCTTTAAAGAGTATCTCTGTACTAACTGTTCATTTTATAAGTGTTTACTTTGTTTATAACAAAATAAATCTCAATTGCAGCTTAACTTTATTACATTTACTCTATATAATTAACACGAACTGAAACGTTAACCATGGCTACCAAATAATTTATTGCTAAACTCGAACTTTAGCATCTACATTTAATGTGCAAACCACCTAACCCAAGGTTGCAGCAAACTGATTTTAATCTGCAGGTTTAACATTAGCTCGCTATCTTACAATTTATTATACACACAACTGCAATTCACACACTCAGGAACAAACAACAAATGCCCAGGAGCCGAAAGAAACGAACTAAAAAGACATGAGTGAGCTACGGCGTCAGGCGCCATTTTCTCAAACATAACAGTCACGTACTGTAGTACTTAAATGTTAACATACTTGACACACTTTAATCTACTCACAAGACATCACCCGGGGATCATTTTGGTAATTAAACATCTGTGGTCACATAAAAGACGAGACACAATAACCTGGAAATATAAGAAATTATACACAGGAATCAGGGACACCGGACAACTGTTGCTCATTCTCCATTCAACTGGATTATGAGCCCAGCTCCCGCTGCGTATCCTTAAGAGTCCCAGTGACGCTGCTGGTTAGTGCTGCCACCAAGTGTCCATTTTGTGAAGTAGCATGTCATTGTATATTTATCTGTTTCTTGTGCTAAATGAATTAGACAGCATAAAATAATTGTATACAATTGCAATAAAACAGAAAGTAACTTTAAGGGAAAGGAAACAAAGTAATAAAATCTCAACAAAATACTTATTTTGTGAGTATCACATTTACAATTGTCGGCCCTGACACGTTTTAGAGCAGATTATCAGGACAAATTCACTCTTAGTACACCTCAGACCACAGGATAATCTTATAGGATAATTTTATAAGACATAAAATAATCTGGTGTTTGCCGTCCTTGGTCGGGAAGGGGGAAAGTCAGGACAAAAACAGCCTGATAATCTTATCATGTGTACCCTGATTAATGACACAGTTTTGCATCTGTTTCAAAAGAATCAGTGCCAGAGTATGAAGCCCCTCCCTCTTTTAAAAACGCATAATAGTTATACACAACAGCGCTCACCTACTGATGGACATTTCCCATAAAGGCCTGCAATTATTATCTGCTAAAAACACACATAAGAACACAACAGTCTTCAAACACATAGCAGTGTGTCATTGAAGTAAATTAGTGCAAGAGAGCCTAGAAGCAAAGCACAAGCAGCCTCTACATCACTGCTGCCTGTGCAAACATTTATTAGCCACATTTACATGTGCACTTTTTCTTCAATCTGATTAAAACCATTCTGATTGGAGTTTTCAGATCACTGTTTACATGGACACAATCTGATCATGGCATGCATGCACATGCATCTAATCCAGGGGTCACCAACTTTTCTGAGCCAGAGAGCTACCAAATAGGCGAGGAGTATTATGGAGGGCGATTATTAGATTTAAAGTTTCTAAATCTGTACATTTTTAAAGTTTACCTTAAAATATTTAATACTATGCATAATAGGCTACATATGTGCCGTATGTTAACCTTCTACTTTAAATGATTTCTCTAAATAATTATTATAATTGATAAATAAATGATTTGAGAACATTTTACTAACATACATCTTTAATAATTTATCTGCTAAACTTAACTGACGTGCAACAGTCTGTAAGGGCTCCAGTACAGCATGAAAAAAAAAGTAAACTCCATGTGGGCTACCAGGTGCTTGTGGGCCCCCTGTTGGCTACAAGTTCTTTATGCTCAAATAATAAAGCGCTTTAACATGTAAAAGAATTATTTGTGGTCAGTATTTGTCGGTTGTAAAAAATGTATTGCGGCAGCTGCCAACTATATGAATGAGAGATGCATGAGTTGACAAATGTTTTCTCCATCATGAGGGCAAAATTAATTAGAAATGAGGTTCCACACTTTGTTTAGACTCTGTTAATATTTCTGTTTGTCTTTATATGAGACCACTACAGTCACAGACTCCTTCTCTGTTGTTAACAAAACTCTTTTGCTGAAGGACTGAGAATTTATTCCCCTGCTGCTGTTGCTGACTCTGGCTGTCTTTATATTCTATTTCTATTTCCTCCGCCAAGCAGCTTCGGTCAACTTTGGCGAAAATGGTCCTATCTGGCAATGTTAAAGAATCCTTTGAAAAATTCCTGGATCCAGACGGTGATCCGGATCACCCCCAAAATTTAATCAGTTCTTCCATATCCCATTTCCGACAATTCCTGAAAATTTCATCCAAATCCGTTCATAACTTTTCAAGTTATTTTGAACACAAACAAACAAACAGACAGACAGATAAACGCCGGAAAAAACATAACCTCCTTGGCGGAGGTAATGAACCGAAGTTGTGTTCACCAAACATTTTCCTCCTGCTCTCTTTAGAGAAACTAACAGCCTGCGGTGAAAAAGACGAAAGGCAAAGAAAAAGCTCGACAGCAACCATAGCAGGCAGTTCAGAATAACAATCAGCATAAACCACCCTGCTCATTCCAACGAAATTTCTTTCCAAAAGAGCTCTTTTGGATCAGAATCTTCTGGTTGACATGTTTACAAAGTGGGATTTTATTCTGATCTGGCGTTTATTCAGATTATTTGTGTTTTCATGTTTTCTGTCTTAATTTTGACTTGTTTTAGGCATACACTCACAAAAAAACTGGACAAGAAAAGATTAGAAAAATGTTGCCTGGGCTGTTAAGTTGTAACTCCTGCTGCTACACTCAGATGGTTGGGTCAGAATTTGGTGTGAACATCATGAAAGGATGGATCCATCCTGTCCTGAGTCAAAAGTTCGGGCTGTGATGGTGTGGGGGACATTTTCTTGGGAAACTTTCGGCCCCTTAGTTCCACCTGAGAATGGTCTGAACCCCACAGTCTACCCGAGCATTGTTGCTGATCATGTCCATCCCTTTATGACCACAGTGAACCATCTTCAGATGAAGACTTCCAGCAGGATAATGATTAAGCTCAGATCATCTCAAACTGGTTTCTTGAACATGATAATGAGTTCATTGTATTCCAGACCTCCACAGTCACCAGACCTCAATCCAATAGAGCTAGGGGGGCACCATAGTTAATTTTTGCTGATATCCAATGTGCTGATATTTTCAAACTAATCATCCATGATATCAATACAGATATTTTTCGGTCAAGAGCAGGGGGTCAGCAACCTTTTTGAGCCTCAGAGCTACCAGAAAGATGAGGAGGTTGTTGAGAGCAGCTTGTTTGATTTAATTTTCCTGAGTAGTGGACATATGCTTAGGAACATGAAATACTTTACCTTAACATAATTAATATTTTGCTTTTAATCGGCTTAATATGACACTGTTTGTTTATTTTACTTTAATTGATTCTTACAATATTTTTAACTGACTACTTAACAATAAACATTCCTGGGTCTTTAGTAAATTTAAATATTTTTGTTAAACTTAACTGAAATGTACAACAGTGACATTTTTCTGTCAATGTAAGGACTCTAGCTGGTGAAAGAGATGTAGCATCAGTGTAAACTTTAACCTCACCCATGTCCAAGTTTAAAGAAAACAGACAGTTTCAAATAGGCTGTACATTTACATTTGTTGTTTTTTTATATTGATGTAAGTTTGATTAATGAGCAAAACATAAAAATTAAAAATTGTTTTTTATTTCGAGCTTTATGATTTTTAAGAATGTCCCTGTCGTTTGGTTGAGGTTAAATTTCCTGCTGAGCTGTAAAACAGCAGCTGCGCCAAGAGAGGAACAGAGACAAAGAACACACAGCAGCCTTAATCTCTGATTTATTAATTACCTTTTAATGTGAGAGCATTGAGGTTGAGCAAATGGAGTCAGACAAAAGAACTTTGAGTGAATCCATTGTCCTTGGAAGAGCTCAATCTTCTAGAGTGATTGGATGAGCATTAATTATTCAGCAATGATCCCAAACTAACTGGCTCCTCCCAGCTGTCTTCTGACGGTGCAGAGAGAGAACGGGTGGAGCACCTTTAGCATGCATGCCACCACATCCATAAATGTATGATACAGTACTCTTATCTAACCGGCTGCTGAGTGCACAGCTGACTACATATGAAATGCTGTACATCCACAGATTGATCCAGAGTCTGCAGAAGGGCTGGGCGATAAGGAACAAAACATGATTCAGTGTTTGTTTCTTTGTTTTCCTGCTGAGCGCTGATACATGATATGCTCTCCATGATTCAAAAAGAGTTGGGGCTAATGATTAGTCTGCTTGCAAATGTTTTGTAAGGGTCCCACTCCAGATACTCATTCATTTGGAAGATCTGATGGACCAATAATGACAATACCGGGACACTGGAGAAAACAACCCTGACTAACCTGATTAAAAAATGAATTGTATTGTACTACCCCTGATGACCTGTTTGTTTCTTTCTCTTGCTTCATATCTGTCTCTTACATGAATAGACTGTCACCTCAACAGGAACAGGTCAGTTTTAGGCAAGTTGACGCTTTGTGCTCTTAACAAAAAAACAACAAATAAAAAAAGAATTGTGCTGGTGATTTTGAGTTTTGAGATACTGATCAATCAGCAAAAAGCCAAAATGGCACATCCCTATCAATAACACTTGATCCCTTAATATACTTAAAATAATCTTTAAATGAGAGATAATATAAAGAATGACTCAATTTAGACTGCACGTTTCCAAAAGATAATTTTGTCATCAGTGAGCATATATCTGCTGGTGGTTCTTACAGTTAAAGATCTTCCTTTCAAGTAGTAGGCCTTGCATTTTTTTCTTTCAAAAAATCATCAATTATTTCATAGTGAATGACAGCCTCTCATCTTTTATCTCATTTGAAAATATTTCCAAGTGTCTTAAAAACCAACAAATTTAATCATCTGGAGGCTGCTCTCCAGCTGAAGTGGACACTGAAGAAGAAAACACGTCTCCTCTCCTGTTTGATCTGATCCATTTGTGCAGTGCTCCTCACATCAGATTCTGTTTGCAAAATCGAGCAATAAAACTTGTCCAATTGGGCTAACGCTTAGTCATATGCAGTTTTGTGAAAACAAGCACCATGTCTTCCATTTTGAGGTGACTTGTCACGCTGAGATCTCTCTCCACGCACATTTTCACTACACGCTCACATCGGTTTAACACTTGAACATGATTCGATGACTAACCCCTGCGATGTTTTTTTGCAGTCATGCACCTGTCACTTTACTGTGGGACTCCGGATGAAAGCTGAGGGGAGAGACTGAGGCCTGACTTGTTTTTAAGGTAAATTGTTTTCAAATGAGATATAAGGTAAGAATCTGTCGTTGGTATCTATATACAATCCACAATTCCAATGAAGTTGGGACGATGTGTAAAATGTAAATACAAACAAGATATAATTTGCAAATCCTTTTGACCTATATTTAATTAAACAGACCATAAAGACAAGATATTTAATGTTCAAACTGATAAACTTCATTTTGTTGCAAATAGTCACTCGTTTTGAATTTGATGTCTGCAACACGTTCCAAATAAGCTGGGACAGGGGCATGTTCACCACCGTGTTACATTACCTTTCCTTTTAACAACACTCTGAACTGAGGACACTAATTGTTGAAGCTTTGTAGGTGAAATTCTTTCACATTCATATTTGATGTTTTTTATATTTTTTTCATATTTGAGTTTGTTTTATGAAAAGGTAGTAGAGGGCGTCCCGAGGTAATTTAAGTTGTTGAGCTGTTATTATGATTGTTGTTTTGTAAATAAATTGTACCGCTTTTCAGTTTAAACTTGCTGACAGACTCCTGTGGCTGCTTGGGACTCGGTGGAAATGGGGTAACTTCATGTTATGTCTTGGCCACCCCTAGAGGGGGAATAACACCACACTATTGTAACACAAGCAGAATGTGTCTTCATTGTCTCACTGTAATAAGCAGAGATGTCCCTGAAAAGACGTCTCTTGGATGGCAGCATATGTTGCTCCAAAAAATGTATGTACCTTTCAGCATTAATGGTGCTTCCACAGATGTGCAAGTTACCCATGCCATGGACACTAACACCCACCCATACCATCACAGATGCTGTCTTTTGACTTTTGCTCTGATAACACTCTGGATGGTCCTTTCCTCTTTAGCCCAGAGGACACCAAGTCCATGATGTCCAAAAACAGTTTGAAATGTGGACTCAGACCACAGCAGACTTTTCCACTTTGCCTCAGTCCATCTCTGATGAGCTCAGCCCAGAGAAGCCGGCGGTGTTTCTGGGTGTTGATGATATTTGGCTTTGTCGTTGCATGGTAGAGTTTGACCTTGACCTTGTAGATGTACAGATGAACTGTGTTAACTGACAATGGTTTTCTGAAGTGTTCCTGAGCCCATGTGGTGATATCCTTTACAGAATGATAAAAGTTTTAAATGCAGTGCTGCCTGAGGGATCAAAGGTCATGGGCATTCAATGTTGGTTTTCAGCCTTGCTGCTTATGTGCAGATATTTCTCTGGATTTTCTGAATCTTTTGATGATATTATGCACTGTAGATGATGAAAATCTCTAAAGTCCTTGTAGCTGTATGTTCAGAAGTTTTGTTCTTAAACTGCTGGACTATTTGCTCACACAGATGTTCACAAAGTGGTGAACATCGCTTCAATCTTGCTTGTAAAGGACTGAGCGTATCAGTGATGCTCCTTTTATACCCAATCATCACCCTCACCTGTTTCCAATTAACCTGTTCACCTGTGGAACGTTGTAAACAGGTGTTTTTTGAGCGTTTCCCAACTTTCCCAGTCTTTCGTTGCCCCTGTCCCAGCTTTTTGGAACATGCTACATGCATGAAATTCAAAATGAGAGAAAAAAAAACAAAAAAACAATGAAGCTTATCAGTGTGAATGTCAAATATGTGTTTGAAGTGTAGGATTTGCAAATCACTATTCTGTTTTAATGTACACAGTGTACCAACTTCATTAGAATTGGAGTTTGTAAAATAATATCCAAGTTGATAATTAAAGCATTGTCACAACATTTGTTATTTATTTTTATGTGAAAATATTGAGAATCATACCATGGATCACCAGTCAGCTGAAAAATAAACTACATCTTTGTATGATTTCTGGTCTGCAGGTCCCAGAGTTAGTTCATAAAGGCACCAAATGCTGTTCAATCAAAACCTGTAAAGAAACAGAGTAGAGCTCCCCCATCATGTACGGTCATACAAGTACTCATGCTTCAAAATGCTTCATTCAGGATCAAATGCTCCTCATGCCAGCTGTTGCCACAAATTCACAAAACTGAGTTTTCTGATTTTTAAAAGCAGAGTCAAGTTTTTTCACCGCTTCTTTCAAAGCTTTTCCCATCAAGGACAACCAGATCTCCATAGCAATGTTCTCTCACAATCACTCTTTTATCCTCTGAGGTATCAGTGCGTCATTGCTCCAGCCTCGCTCCTTGTGTGTTGTCAAAGTGAAGTGAAGAGAAATGTGTGTATCTATAACCAAAAGATACCGAGGACGTCAAAGGCACAAAAGTTTCAGAGCAAATCAAATCAAATGTGATTAAAAATACCTCAAAGAATTTGAGTCTCTCTTAAAAAAGATGAATTTAGGGCTTTTATGCCTTTATTAGACAAAGAGGATAGAAGATGGGGAGAGAGTGAAGGAAAGAGGCCACCAGCTGGAATCAAACCCATGCAGACTGTGTCAAGGACATTATCCTCTGAGCAGGGCATGATCAGAGGTGACCGCTGTGGCTGTCTCTACCTGCAGAGGGCAGTCATGAAAGTGTATGTATACATTTAGACCCAAACAGATCAATAATGCCACCAAATACTCATATGCATCAACCTGCCACTTTATTAGGTACATCACTGTAGTTTCTTGTCAGGGAAAATAGCTAATAGGGCAATCACATAGCAGCCACTCAGTGCATTTATGCAGATAGACATGGTTGATACAGCCTGCTGATGTTCAAAGTGAGCATCAGAATTAGAGAGGAAAGGGAATTTAAGTCACCTTGAACATGGCTGATTGTATGACATGATGGTATTTCAGAAACTACTGACTGATTTAGATAGAGATGGTCCAAAAAGGAGAAAACATCCATGGAGCATTTATCTCTTTCTTTCCATTTCTGAAAGCACAACACGCTGAACCTTGTAACAAATGGGCTAAAGCATCAGAAGACCACACTGGATGCCACTCCTGTCAGCTAAGAAAAGAAAACTGAGGCTACAATTCCAACAGACTCACCAAAATTGGACATAAGAAGATTGGAGAATAATAAGTCTGAATTTTAACATTCAGCTCGTCAGAATTTGGTGTGAACATCATGAAAGCATGGATCCATCCTGCCTTGTACCAACGGTTCAGGTTGCTGGTGGTGTAATGGTGTGGAGGATATTTTCTTGGCACACTTTGGCCCTCTTATTACCACCTGAGCACTGACTAAACCACACAGCCAATCTGACAGTTGTTGCTGGACATGTCCATTCCTCTGTGGTTACAGTGTGCCAATCCTCTGATGGATACTTCCAGCATGATGTCCTAAAGCAACAGCAATGGTTCAAGGTTTTTATGCAATGCCATGTAGCTGCGGACTGGCCTTTGCAGAAGAGTTGGAAGGACAATGGGGACAAACACATGCTGTGTAGAACATTATTCATCGTAATACAGAATTAGAGAGAAAAGGCTTGTTTCTAAACCCCAAATGAAAACACATTTACAAGGACTCTGTTTTAATCAGCTGCTTAGTCTGGCTTAAAGTCACCCGTTGACATGGTAACTAATTAAACCACTACACCTTTTAAGCATGGAAGAAAATGCTCTGAAAACGTCATGCATACGATGCTGATGGTGAGCATTTCATCCATCAGTCATCAGTCTGAGCTTATCTGATGATTCTATCAATTATTGAAGGGAATGTTTTAGTCTTTCTGCACCAGGGAGTTGAGTGCTCTCATCACGCCTTGACTGTCCTCCTGTGGCACACATCGTGCAGAGTCAAATATATTTACAGGTACATCCAAAGAACAGATAAAAGAGTGCATGAGCATAATGTTTAACCACGAGTTAATCTCAAGCTGTACTTCTTTGTTCATCACAGCAGTGACAGTCAAAGGGCCTGAGTGTAGTCCAAGCAGTCAAGCTTCGCAGGGGGATATCTGAGGATCTGATCATCCTCACAGTCTGGTCCCCAACCCCTGGTCTGCACCTCAGGAGTTGGGGACCCCTGCCATACAGCACCTTTGGGATGCTGTGGAATGAGAGATTTGCATCACAGGTGAAAAATGTGTGATGCCATAATGTAATCATGGACCAAAATCTCTGAGGATGTTTCCAGCACCTTGTTGAATCAATGCCACAAAAACTCAAGGCAGTGAAGGTGCACCTAATAAAGTGGCCAGTGAGGTTTGTTTCTGGGTGGAAAGTGATCTTGAGGTTTAGTCTCTCTTTAAAGTATTACAAGGTTTCAAAAATTCTGCGCCAAGAGAAGAAATCAGCCACAAAGACCCAGTTTGAAGTCTCAGAGTAACTCCGTCATCATGTATGCCAAATCTGGCACTTTAATCTACTGTGTAATAATTTAAAAGTCCCTTCACGGGGAGAGAGAGAGCGTGTTCTTCATTTCAGCAGAGAGTGTGTGAGCATGTGTGTGTGGGAGAGAGAGGGTGAGAGCGAGCAACACATCGAGAGGAAAAGCAAGGCCTGATGGGATGCTGTATATAGCTAACAACAGTATGAGGGAAGAGGTCCCATCATGCATACAGAACAAGTCTCCTTCATTAACTATCCAGCAGGCCGCTCTCCTTTGTATGCACACAAACCTACACTTTATTTTTGTTGGTGGTGGATTCAACATTTTGTATGAAAAGATCTGCTCTGTTAGTCTATATTTACAGGACAGATAAAGAATAACAGCTGTGAGGGTGCATTTTATCCTTTTCATGAGGGCTAAACAATCTCCTAATACTGTTTTAATAGGCAGCAACCACTCCACTGTTTTTGTTTTTGGTCTGACTTTATCAGTTAATACTTGACCAGATTATCTCAAGAGGCTAACCTCTAATAAACTTGTTTTCAGCAGAAACAAATTTGACGACGACAGGTCTATGATTGGTCCTTTGATCTGTCACTAACTTTAGTTCTTACTTTAGTCCACTTGCCTCCTCTTACCTTCCTTCCTTTGCCCACACACCCAACACAGCATCGTGTGGATTTGCTGTTCATCATGAGACTGGGGTCCACATTCAAGATTTCCTGCTGCTTAACAGAAGGTTTTTTCTTGCCGCCATGATGGAGGGATTCATGATTGGCTATATGGACTCATGTTGGGTGTTGGATATATATATTTGTATATATATGTATATGTGTATTTTATATATGTGTATATGTATCAATGCATATATGTGTATCCATAATATGAATAGCTTTGTACTCTATTGTAAAGTGTTTTGAGATAACACTTGTTATGAATTGGCGCTATACAAATAAAGATTGAAGATTGATTGATTGAGATCATGTGGTTAGCACGCTGTAATTGCAATTACAGCCCAGTCAGGGAGAGAAAGGGTTTTTGGGACCCATCTGACCAAATACTGACTGTTTTTATCTTGTTGGCATGTTGCTTAGTGAAAAATAATTACAAGCACATCTAGAACAGCTCCCCAACTCCCAACAAAAATTCTTATATGTCCGATTTTTCTTTTTAGATTAAAAATATGCTCCATCTTTATAAGTGATTACTTGTCTTTTGGACCATGTTTATGTGTGCTATATTTTGGATGCATCTCATCACTGCCACAGCTGAGGTCCTAATCCCCAATTTCCACATAGCCCACCTGTTGAGCGTTCAGTTTGTAAATAGCCCCGTCTCATCAGTCAGCCTATTTCCACAACATGCAGCTTGATCCGTCTCAGGCAGGAGCCTACCTCCGCACTGGTGTGCTGGAAAATCTTCAGTGGGAGCTTCCTCAAACCATCATCTATTTCTGCCAGGCACATTGACCCAAAACAGGAAAACAAGAGCTCAGATCACACAGATCCACGAGAACGACTAAAAACGCAGTATGCCAGGCCTGTAGTTGGTGATGTAGTTTTGTAGTGAAATAGCAGTGTTACAATATGTCTGTGCACTAACGGTTTCCAGTGAAGACAAACTTTTCAGTTATATTGGTCAGAGTATTGATGCAGCAAATCCACATTTTGTTGGAGGAGGGATAACAAACCGAGCACAGTAAGCAGCTAACATGTTGCTCGGTAGTTGGCCATAGCTGTTGTTGTTCCTAGGTGCGTGCTGCCTTTATCTGAAGGAGTACTGCACATGCGACACGCAACCTGTTTTCCCTGACAACCCTGATTCCTGTTTCGACTCTGGAGCCTGGCACCGTTCTCGTGTAAATGAAAGGCACGAACACAATGAAATCTCTCCATTTTTGGCCATTTTCGTTGTCGTGTAAACAGGCCCTAAATGTTGGACTATGGTCCAAGACCAGATTGGGTTACCACCCCATCAGAACCCAGATTTATTTTGATAAAGTTTCTTTTATAAACTGTGCAAGTTTTCCTTCCAGTTTCTTATTCCTGTCAGTAGGATCAACGGTCAAGGAACTTATCTAAAAGTGTCACACAACTCCACTCAACCAATCACTCAAAAGAGCCAGAGTGAGCTTGTAAGGAGGGTGTGTGAGGAGAGAGAGAGACAGAAGTTTAAGAGACACAGCGGGAGAAATGGAAGAAGTACAGTTAAAAGAAACATAGTGTGTTTAAAATAAGAAAAGAAAATATCAGTAAAATGTTTTCACTTGAGAAAAGATGGACCATTTTGTGATATTTTTCCTATAAGCAGTTAAAACCTGAATGATATGTGTGCTTCAATACGCACAAATGATAAAATACGGTCATATAAGACATGTTGATATTGGATTATGAATTTCATTTGACATTATGATGCTCCAGACCTTTGTTTGAGGAAATTCTCCTGAACTAGACCCAATGGACTTTGATTTATGACCCCTGTGCTAAAGAACCTAAAGTAAAGTAATCACAGCTAAATTCAGTCAAAAGTGAGATTTAAAATGTTGGTCTAAAAATAGGAATTACCTGTGCTGCCCTCCAGTCTGCAGGTAGGCTGCTCCACAGATATGGGCCATAAAAATTAAGAGCTGCTTCACTGTGGGTCTTTGTTTTAACTTTTTGGTACGATTGCACTTATAAAAGAAAACTACCTGAAGATCTAAGGGCTCTCACAGGATCATATGATAAAAGCAAATCAAATGAATAAGAAGTATTTTAATAACCAAGAAAAGAACCTGAAAATCAGTTATATAAGATTCAAGTAGCTACAGCAGAGACTCTAAAATTGGTGTAATTTGGGTTGTCTTTCTGGTCTTTGTCAGCATCCTTACAGCTAAATTTAGGAGCAGCTTGTTAGGGTTTGCATTGTGTGTTTAAAACTAGGGATGAACAATATTGGATTTTTGCAGATAATGGATATGTTGATATTTCTTAACTCATAATTGCGGATACTGATATTTTGTGTCAAGAGCACAAAGTCTCTCCTTGACTAAAATTGGCCCGGTCTTCAATGATTACAGCCCATTTTGTGTTAGAAAACAGATATTAGGCAAGCAAAACAGCATTGTGTTTTTCAATAAATTACACATTAGAATAATAAAAGTTAACATTACGTGATGATGAGGTAAACAATCATAGTAAATTGCACATTTTGCCAATGGAACAACCAGTACATGGGATTTTCAAGCTAATTCGTATGGTCAGCAAAATGTTCATATCTTATAATATTGTGCATCCCTAAATTAAAGAGGGAATGTTTTTCAAAGTAGAGTCAGAAACTTGGAAAAAAGTGGCCTGTACGCTGTTTAAAAAGCTGTTTTCATAAAACAAAACATTGAAAACATACCATAAAATCTATTAATTTAAATACAACACTTATGACTTTAAGACTTTTTAATGGCCTAAATTTAAGCTGGGTGGCACAGTGGCACTGCAGGTAGTGCTAGTGCCTCCCAGCAAAAGGGTTGCTGGTTGCATGAGGCGTTTGCATGTTCTCTCTGTGCATGTGTGGGTTCTTTCTGGGCACTCTAGCTTCCTCCCACAGACTTAAAACAGGCTCATTACGTGGACTGGTGGCTCTGAATGCCCTTAGGTATGAGTGTGAGCGTGAATGGTTGTCTGTCTTTCTATGTGGCCCTGTGACTGGCTGGTGACCAGTTCAGGGGCCTCATTTATAAAGCTTGCTTACGCACAAAACGGGGCTAAGTCACTTCCCACGCAAAGGTTGTGATTAATAAAAATAAACTTGGCGGGAAATTGTGCGCACCAGTACGTCAACTTTGATTCTGGCGTACAAACATTTTGGAGATGTGGGAAACTGGCGGCACGGCTGGTGAGGGGGTGAAGTGAAGCCAGATTCATCTCATACATTTAATGTCATCACATATCAGACTTATAGACCCGCGTAATCATAAACACCCGAGTCTGCAGTGTGACAGACATGTTCACTTACTACTGTATGCAATGTTAATATATCATTCTTCATCTTCAAATGATATAGAGCGGTGGATAGCACTGATTAATTAATATTAGCTGTAACAAGGTGTGTAACAAACAGTCTAATTGCTGAGTAAACATATAGTGCTGTGACACTCGTGCGTAATGTTGCACAATGGATGCGCTGGCACTGCTGAAGATCACACAGACTGTGGATCAGGATGGAGAGAGTTTTTTGGTACCACGAAGATTTCCTGACCCATAATGATGACTGGCTAATAAGCTGATTTAGATTCCCCAGAGCAGTGCTCTTGGATCTATGCGCTGAACTGGTCCCAGTGTTAAACAAAACCACCAGCCGGAACCACGCCATCCCGGTGCGTATATGTGCTGACAAACTCTGGGGTTTCTGGCAACCAGCTCCTTCCAGCGGGAATAAGCCGACAGGTATGTGTTTGATATGATTAACAATATACACTGCCTGGCCAAAAAAAAGTCGCCACCACAAAAAAGGTCACACACTCTAATATTTTGTTGGACCAACTTTAGCTTTGATTACAGCACGCATTCATTGTGGCATTGTTTCAGTAAGCTTCTGCAATGTCACAAGATTTACTTCCATCCAGTGTTGCATTAATTTTTACCATCAAGATCTTGTATTGATGATGGGAGAGTCTGACCACTATGCAAAGCCTTCTCCTGCACATCCCAAAGATTCTCTATGAGGTTAAGGTCTGGACTCTGTGGTGGCCAATCCATGTGTGAAAATGTCTCATGCTCCCTGAACCACTTTTTCACAATTTGAGCCCCATGAATCCTGGCATTGTCATCTTGGACTAGGGAAGAAAAAATCCATTGATGGAATAACCTGGTCATTCAGTATATTCAAGTAGTCAGCTGACCTCATTCTTTGGGCCATAATGTTGCTGAACCTAGACCTGACCAACTGCAGCAGCCCCAGATCATAGCACTGCCCCCACAGGCTTGGACAGTAGGCACAAGGCATGATGGGTGCATCACTTCACCTGCCTCTCTTCTTACCCTGATGCGCCCATCACTTTGGAACAGGGTAAATCTGGACTCATCAGACCACATGACCTTCCTCCAGGACAGTTCTTAATCCAATTTTAGTAGTTTCTGCAATCTCCTTAGATGTTTTCTCTTCTTGATGCATGCCAATGATTTGACCCTTCTTAAACAGACAAACATCTTTTCCATGAACACAGGATGCGTCTTTCGACATGGTTGTTTAGGAAATGAGAAGCTACTCATTGCATCAGCTGGGGTTTAATAACTTGTTGCCAGCTGAAAGATAATCACCCATGCAGTAATTATCCAATAGGAGGCTCGTACCTATTTGCTTAGTTAAAACCAGGTGGCGACTTTTTTTTGGCCAGGCAGTGTATAATGTCACATTTTCTGTCTGCCCCTTAAGGATATGATATAATACAGTTAAATTCTGTTCTTAGGTTTGGAATATCGCAGCCATTCCTCAGCACAATAATGCCAGTCGTGTTGGATGGCATTACACTGTAAAACATCACAGCCCCATTTAGTTATGTCCACTAGCTCATTTTCTTTAACTCAAAGAGCCCTAATCAGTTTTGGCATTTGAACTCAACTGTGTGAGTTTTTAAATGTGAAACTTAAAATAATTAATTGAGTTGATGTTTGTCAGATCTGCACATGTTCATTCAACTTAGTCACTCAAGTTATCAATGAAAAAAATGAAAAGGATCTAAAAGGCGGGAGAGTGGGGGCAGGGTGTTTACTGTGACAGTGTTGTCATGTATGACCTAATTTATAATCTTTAAAGCATGGACACTTTAAAGCGTAGCTCTAATATAGTAGTTATGCAGTGACAATATGACATTTATTCAAATTTAAATAGCAACCATAAATAGCAAGTTGTTCAAAACAACAAATCCCTCGAAGGTCTAGTGTATAACTCCCATGTGTTCATTGTGTTGAAGCAGAGAAATAAGATTCCGGATCTTCAACTCCTGGATGAGCTGATGACTGCAACATCCTCACAGAGAAGACAAGAGATCATGGGTGATGAGCCACTCATCTCTACCGTCATGGACGGACAGCCTGCACTGTTCAGTAAAAGACAGGTATTTATTCCTTTGCTGATTAGAAGCATGGACAATTCTTGGTTAATTTTCTTGAGCATTAATGCCACCAGACAGCATTTAATGTATTTATTATACATTTCATTCTCATTTTAATTAATGGTGCACAGATTGACTAACTGATGACAAAAATAGCAGATTTTTGACCCTCTCTGATCAGACTTTTTGACTGACAGGCTCTCTCACGCAGATTAGCAATTTCATACTGTACTCAGGGTACAAAAAAAAAATACAGCACAGTCAAACACTTCAACTACAGCCTTTCATACACACAAACTGCCCAATAGACATACACACAAACACTTAAACTTCAACCTTAATTGCAATCTTCTGTTTCTATGACCTGATTTATTAGATTTACATTAAACAACCAGGGATAAACCATGTTAATGGTGGCTGTTCAAAACTTCATGAATGTTAACTTCATAATGGTAAAATAACATTTCATGTATCATTTTAATTGATAACTTCATAATGCATTGTTTTACTTTACATTTATAACCCCTCAAATTAGGATTTCAAATTGTTGTAACCTTTTTCTGATCCATCTGTTTCAGCTAAGTGCCGAATTCAAGCGAGTTGTCACCACAGTCCTACTGCAGTCATTGCTGGGTGGACTAGATGCCATAACCTTGAGACCTGCAGTGTCTTGATAGAGGTATGCAGAAATGTGAACCCTTACTCAATTGCATGTAGTGGTGGAGTGTAACTAAGGGCGCACTCACACTAGCCATTCCATACTGTGTCTTTATGTGTTCTCCTGCTAAAGTTTGGATTATTTGCATAGTGTGACTGCTCTGTGCATTGCTTAAGCATAGTTTACTTCCCTGACCCCTTGGAGGAGGTGGCCCTCAGGACTGCATGCTTGCAAATGCATGAGCACATGCACATGTGATGCGACTCTGTTTTTGAGATGTGTGTCCCTAAATATTTAAGTATCACATCAACTGATCTGCATGTGGATGACTGTTGTTGTTGATGCATAAAAACAGCAATTCAAATCAATTTTAATAGCTTTTTTTTTTTACATGAAATTAAATGGTAGTTTTATCTTACATATACACCTTATGGAGTGCAGTTTTATTGAATACAGTTCTCAATTCAAAACAAAGGAAACATGTCACAGCCTTTCACGCTAGAGCCACAGTTTCCACAGCAGACATCAGCATGTAAATTTGTGTCAAGGTGGCTGTGGTGACCAAATATTGAAGAAAAAAATGGTTTTGAGATTTTTGTTGAAATATATAATGTTAAAAAAAAAAATCAGAAATTGCATCAGAAGAAATAGATAATTTATGCTAAGTAGTTGAAATGGACTCATCCTCTAACATGTATTGCATCAAAATGCAACTTGAATTGAAAATTAAAATACAGACATTAATGTAATGAAAAATAAACACAAAAATTGTCACCTCACAGTGATTTTCACTTTGCGTACTTAATAATTAATCTTGGCTGATAACACTTTGAATGCTTTGACTAAAGTAAAGTTCTGAACCCACAACTTTTAAAGCAGTTGATTTAAAAAATAATCACTGGTTTATTAGTACTTGGTTTTATAGTAGATTTTTTCATAGTCAGGACCTTCTTCCACCACTGGTAACTTCACTTGTTTTTTCTGCTCTTGCAGGACACAAACCAAAACAGGAGACCCGCTGCCCTACTTGGCCTCCCATGGTTCTTTGCAGAGGATTCTGCTGACATTAGGCTGTGATGTAAGTTTTTTTGTTTTTTTATATTTTGACATTTTTTGTATCCATGTTTCCATTTTCAAACTCGAAGTTATAATGTGTAATTTTCCCTTTATTGGTCAATCTCAAGATAAATGGTGACGAGATAAGCAAGGGAGCTGTGCTCCTTTTGAAATGAGGACTCTATCCAGTTAATTAATGTAAAAGTGTCAATGTAACAAATGTTCATATTCAAACCCACACCAGTTTTTACATAAATTATTAAAAAAAAAAAAGACAAATTATTAGGCTCAACCATGGCTTAATATCCCACATTGTTCCATATTGAACAAAATATGAATCCTGGTAAATGTGGACATTTTAATTATTTATTTAAGAGGTTGTGTGATCTAACTGTAAAGTTGCAAGTTATTGATCATGTGCATGTGGTTATCTTCAGGTCAATGGTGTAACCCCCAACCTGCTGATGAGAGGAATGAAGGTTGGATTGCTGATTGGACATGAAGGCATTTCCTCCTCAACCCTTCATCGTGGCTGTGGAAGTTGAAACAATCATCCTTGACGACCTCAGAGATGTACCTACAGGCTTTGCCATGTTGATGGTCACCATCTACTGCCTCAGCCTGGAGTACCCTCAGCGGGAATCCACGGGCTCAGAAACAAACTGCTCGGGTATCATTTTAAAGGAAGTTCTGTGAATGAGCGACTCAGAGGACTAAGTTGATTGGAACTCCGATATTGCTCTTCCCAAAGACATTGCTTTTTATTTGTGTTCAGCAATGTGGGGCTTGTTGATATAGACGAGGATAAGAATGGAAGAAAAGTTTTACTGTGAAAAAAGGTGTTTTCTTACTTTGTATTTTACTCTGTATCTCCTAATTGGATTAACAAGTGGGGAAACACTAAAATGCAATGCTGAAGTAATACTTGTGTTTAATACTGGTTAAAAATAAATTTTATGTTTTTGAAAGAAAGAGGTGTAAGAATTTTATCTGAATTTAAGCATAGCATGCTTTAACTGTCTTTGAAAGGATTTTTAATAATTAGAAATTTAAATCATCTTACCTTACAATAGCAAGTAATATAAATGTGTAAAATTTATTTTAACTTGAAATCAACTTGATATTGTGAGTTTAAACCATACACAAATATGTGTTTATTTGACTAAGTAAGAAACATTATTGACAATTATTCATTGATTCAACTTGAAATATTTAGTTGAAACAAGTATGCCCTAAAAGTTATAAACAATTAGAACTTAGCCTCTAATGTTAAGACAGCTGCTGATTTGAAGTTAAATCAACTACTTGGAACTATTATTTGGGTTCCAACAAATTAAGTTTTTAAGTTGACTTAATTTACAGTTTCAAGGCAGCAGGGAAACTTACATTTGCACGTTGAACCAGCTTGAAATGTCTTACGGTGTATAAACATGACCAGTCGATACATCAGGGTTCCTTACACTTTGGGTGAACAGGCAACATTAAAAGGCAATTTGCAGCAATGTCAGGTTTCCCAAGTGTAATCGGCGCAAATGACAGTCTGCACTCACATTGCTATAAGAGCAAGATTCCCATAGGGAAAGATTCCTGCAGCATTGTATTGCATTGCAGTACACGGTAAAAAAAAAAAAAAAAGCATACAGTGTATCAAAAAGTAAAAAACAATTTGCAGATATAACTAAAAAATAAAGATTGTATAAATTAATAATAAAGATTGAAAGTGCTGAAGCTTTAAAAAAAGTTTGAGGTGTGTGATTCAAAATACATGATTACAATTTCCACCTTTGTTTCAGTCTTTCACTCAGAGTGGTTGATGCCTGCTTTCTTAATATTCTGTTCCTAAAAACTCAGTCAGACTCCCTTTGGACATTCAGATATTAAGGAACTTGAGTTACAGTTCTAAAAGAGTTGAACATTTATAATTTCCCCTGATAAATGCAGGTGTGATGTTACAGTTTCATAGATTTCCATCTAAACACAACGTACTGTCAGGAACACAGAAATCACAGAATGTACAACCAACAGGTGATGAATGCAAACTGCAGAGAGCTGCAGTGCTGGGTGCTTAGCAACAAACACACCACAGACAGACAGAAATCAGGAGACATGTCACACCTTAAACAGAAGCACAGCTGTTAAAGTGAAAGTCGTCTTCATCCTCACCTCTCACTTCATTAAAATACCTGCAGACCTCCGCACTCTGTCATTAAAGTTAACCAAAGCAGCCCCACGTCATGATTGGCGGCGTGTATTGACATGACTGGCAGTGGCTACAAACATACCCAGCGGCGCGCCATCACCGCCCACGCCCAGGCAGCCATTCGCCCCAATCTCCTACCCAGCGTCAGGTCTGCTGCAGACTCTTTTTACTCAGCCGGGCCTCGCCGTCTGTTCGAGGCCGATCAGCTGCATTTTCAGATCTCCTACAACGTTACACTCTGCACAGTGTGATCCAATGAGGAGTGAGGAGGGCCCTACCAAACTTACAGGAGCAAGGAGTGAGGAAGATGAGGGCCATCATCATGTGTCACCTCTGATAGTAAGAAAAATGCAGTTCAAGAGACATGCACACATGGATCAATCATTTTAGTGACACTATCATAGGGCTGGGCAATACAGATCAAATATCACGGTTCAACACAATCTTGATCTGATTATCTGTAAAGCAGTAACCAACGGTTGTCTTAATACCAAGATTATAAACTTTGTTATGGTTATACTAAAAAAAAGTAAATGTCTTTCCATTTGATAAGATGGCAACCAAAATTAAAGTCCTCTCCACCACGTATTGGGCATTCTGATCTCTGCCAAGGAGGTTATGTTTTTGCCAATGTATGCTTGTTTGTCTGTTTGTTAGCAAGATTACGCAAAAACTGCTGGACGGATTTTGCTGAAATTTTCAGGAGATGTTGGTAATGGCCCAGCTTAAAAATGAATTGATTTTGGTGGTGATTCACATAACCACCATTAACAAATGATCGCTTTTGCTCAATAACTCTCTACCTAATAATGATATCAACATGATTCTGAGTGCTAGGTGTGAGTTTTCAGGGTCAAGGAATCATATTATGATGGTAACTTTATCATGGAAATATTGCTTATAGATGTAACAGCAATATGTGAGCTACCTTGTTGTGTAGAAGAGAAAATTGGGCCAAATAGGTAAAATTATATTAAAGGGGGTCCTAAAATGACCTTCTGTTGTCAGGTGGAATATTTTCCCAGGTCAGCTTGCCCTGCAAGCATATAAATGTTATCAAAGTGTTGGGGAAACCATATCACCGTCACATTGGCAGTAATAAATGTTATCAAAGATGTCTCGGCTAAGGAAGGGTGCCACGTTGGCACATAGTCACGATGATTTTGCTGAAGGAAGACCTTTATCACCTATGCAGTAAAGCAATAACCTGGCTGAAAGGCTTTAAAAGGACATCTAGAGGTTTAGTCAGGGAGTCCATCTAGCAAGGAGCTGTTTGAGGTTGTAAGTGCTGCGTAAAACCCACAATAGGCTGTAAAAGTTGGCTCTGTCTTCACATCTTGCATCATGAAATTCAACAACAGGTGGAGGTTTGGGCTCTCCAACTGCTTTATAGTTTCCACATTCAATAATCAGAAACAGCAATAAAAAAGTATATTGTCAAAATTAGGGATGTTCTCAAGCGGATAATCTCAAATCTGGTTTAACAAAATTAAAATTGAATTAACAGATAAGTCTTAAGTTAGAAAAGTGCCAAAAATGATCAGAATTGAACACTCTAGAAAGCACATGGTTACAGAGTCAGTATGTAAACAATAAAGGTAAGTTGGTTTTTATACTGCAGTCAGGCTGATGCTAATGTAAGTAGCTCTAGTGCTCCTATAGCGTCCATTTATGATGCAGGCGCTCTGCTGCCTCTGCTTCTGTTATATAAAATCTGTAAGATTTTATATGACTGATGGGTTTTGCTGCTACAATTATGCTGAAAGAGGTCATTATAAGAACACTTGCATTGATGTGGGCTAATATTTTATTTTAAGCATCAGTATAGAGTGGTGCAGGAATGATGTATTTTTGTAGGCCAACGTGGAAGTTAGCATCAAGCTGGTTCCCTCAACTACAAACCCACTAAAAGCCTCTGGGAATTTTCACTGCTATTAGCCTTTGGATTGTTGCTGATAAAAAGTTCTGAGGAGAACAAAAATATTAAACTTACATGTTCTCCTTTTGTGATAATCTTAACAAATTAACCTACTTTTTTAAGCTTAATCAGAGAGACTGAAAAGTTATTAGTAAGCTACTATCACACTACAACATGGCAGTTTGACTGATCAAGTTGGTCCTCATGTCTGTGGCAATAGTATATGAATTGTTGATCATTAAAAACAATCAGAAATGCTTGCTATCAGATTTCTAGCCATTTTTGTAGTCCTTGTTAGCAGTTAGTCAGCAACCGTCATTTTCAACACAGAACAAGGATTTAAATTCAAAAGCAGGCCGCATCAGATGCATTTTATTATTGGTTGGGAACCAGGAAGTGCTAAATGTTGACTCACTTCCACGTTTTTTAGATTCACTACTGCACCGATTTATCAGGTCAAATAACTAGTCATAATCAGAGGGCCCCTCTTTAAAGCAGCAGCCGCTGGGGTGCTTAAATATTAGATAAAAGTTTGTTCACATAGGTAGCTGTTTAGCATTAGCTTTGGCTATTATCAGCCCTTTTTACAAATTTGGGCCAGCAGCAAATGAATGTGAGGTGTACAGATATCAGTTTAATATGTTTACCGTATGTGTTACACCTGGCACACCTACCTACAGATTCAAGGGAGGACTTTTGGATTTGGCAGAAGAAAACGAAATGTCAGGCAAACACTGATCAATTTTCATGGAATTACTCCAGAAGAAGTAATTAGTAATATTATGATCACCAACTGGCAGCCGTGGGTCTAAATAAGGCCCTCCAAGCTTCCCATCAGAAACCACGAGTGTCAAGAATTTATTGCAATAACGAAGGCACCTTTAGTTGTTGTTGAATCTTCGTAGCTATTGATGCAACCCCCAAAACAACTGGGATTAAAACAGTTTTATCAGAAATTTCTTCATGTTTAATGTGTTTTGCAGAAATCAACCTATCATACATTGCCAACATTTGACCAGGGAAACGAGTATATGAGAGTCAGACCCAGGAAAAAATAAAATATTAGGGCCCCTGAAAGAAGTGGCCATGACATCGCAACAACCCCAAAAGGCCAGCAGTAGTAAGGGTTGATAGAGACAGATCTCACATTTAAAGGCTAAGAAATACAAAAAGTTTGGAAAAATAACAGTCATGAACTAATATGTTGATTAGAATAAAACATTTATATATTTTTAAATGTATTTTCAAATACAGCTCTCATAGCATATGTCAAGAAAAAACTGGCCCTCGTGTGAATGTAGTTGATGAACTCTGAGCTTAGTTTTTATTTTAAATGTTGGTATAGGCATTGGCCCTGATTTTCCAAATTCCTGCATTACCATCAAAAATACACCAGGCAAAAGTTGGTGCTTAGCAAGAACTGAGGCAAACCTCTGCTATTTGCAAGCTTTGCCCACATTTCCAACTTTTGCCATCATATTTCTGCAATTTTAAACAGCACACATGAGTTTGCCAGTGATTTTTGATCATTAAAAACATTAACATTAACCCAATATTGGGTGTTCAGGACTTATATTCTTGTTGCTGTGGTATTACATAGGCACCAATATTATGCAAGTTCCCTACTAATACAAATATTAAAAAAAAAGAATAAACAAAATGCTAATTCCAAATTGAGACTTAACATATCAAATAGATTATCTTGTGGCGAAAGGTCATTTTATCATTAGAAGTAAACAATCTTTTTACTAAACATTTGGCCTGTCATACAAATACTACTAACTTTAGTTGAAATAAACATTATTCCTGACCTTGCATCTCCTTAAAAACTTGACATATTGCCCAGCCCAATTCTCTCACAGCTTTTTATTTGTTTTGTGCATTGCTGCCTCAAAACTAACATGCTAGCACGCTAGGGGTTACTGTGCAGTAAGGGTTCATGGTTGAGCAGGTTTCTGAAATCAATCAGTTTCACAGACCGGACAGATCTGAATGAAAGCAGGCTGTGGTGATGAGCGATGATGTTTCCATGACAACAGGCAGGCTGAGCGTGCAGCCTGGCTTTGGTATCTTCAGGCGTGCGGCAGGCGGCACCCAGGCAGTTTGTGTTTTTAACCTCTTAAGTGGAAGAAAGCAAGCAGCAGTCTCAAATGGGTTCATGGGAGGATGGGGGGGTGCGTGGGTGAGGGTGACGTGTAAAGGTGGGCGGGGGTAGAGGGGGAGAGTCAGGCATCAGTTAAACCTCGGTCTCAGAGTGCAGACATGGGAAATGAAAAAGGTGGTGGGTGTTATTTTATTTATTCATCTTTTTGTTACCATCCAAATCCAGAAATGGCCAACTACAGAGATATGAGAGGGACAAACAAACAGGTTAACACACTGGAGAACACAAACACCCACACACACATACAGAGAAAACAGCCATATATATTCCTCACTCTCTTTTCAATCTCATAAACACACAGGAAACTCTGACTGCATCTCACACAGACAGGCAAACACCAACAGCGACTGTAAAAAACACACTGCGTGCAGATTAGAGAAGCAGCGCTGAGAGTGAGGAGAGAACAGGATGACTACAACAATAGAAACAGCATGGGGAGTGCAGAGAAACATGCCTGCTAACGCTCGCTGCTGGCACATGCACACTCAGATGAGCTGCTTTCAGAGGAGGGAGACGAGTCTTTTGGGTTCTTCGGCTCACCTTGAAAAACCGCTGAGTTCCAATGTCTGCTATTTAGCTGATTATGGAGCTGTTGTTACAGATACTGTCGTAATAATAGGGATATACAGAGACGATGCTGTGAATACTTTGGATGCATCAAACTTTTTCTTTGAATGAAAAGAAAATCCACAGTTATTTTGTAAAGTAGCTTTCAAAAGTTTGAAAGTTTAAAATGAAAAAAAAAAGAAATTCAGCTTTAATTTGACTCACAGCTTTTGCAGTTGAGTGAGAGAGAGAGTGAGTGATATTAAAGACTTAGTGAACACAGATGAGCTATAGAAATGGATTGTCCCAACAAGAGCTGGCTCCCAGAGGAGGACAGAGGACTGCCCTCACTGTGACACCCAGCAATTAGAGACAGAGCTTCATTTTCTCCCCTAAAAATAAGGCTGAATGTAATATATCACACACACACACAGTTGAAATATACGAATGATACCCATAAAATTAAAGGCAAGAGAAGTCAACGCCTTTGAGCTATGTTATCAACTGGCGTAACCAGCGGCAGTGCCCCAGAAGGTCAGGCTGTATCTCCCCCAGCTACCACACCAACTTCCAAGTATGCTTCGATTGAGACTCAAACTGAAACTGTCTTAAAAAAAGAAAATTTTTACGCCCCCCTTCCCATAACCACTGGATTAGAGAAGTTCTTCACAATCTTAAATTTAAAAAACTCACATTTTCACTTACTGACTCGACTAAAAGATTCCAAAACACGTGGAACCCCCTTTGACATTTGTTAACTCTTTCAGTCTTTCCTCAGACTCAGAGGAAGAATGAACAATAACAGTTAAGTAGCCCCTCTGCAGCTGCAATCAGCCCCCCTCCTTATTTTTTTTTTTTATTTTGCTACTACTTAATGTGAAATGTGTCTTGGTCTCATGATATTTGAAACATAGGAATAACAATGTTTATCCCTATCTGATTCTGACCTAAACAGGGTTCCTGTGGGAGGGGGGTGGGTAGGGTAATATACAAATATTTCTTGTGCAGTTATATTTTCTTGTTCTGTACCGTGTGTGTCATTTGTATTTTAAACTTTCAAATAAAAAAGAGTTGGGAAAAAAGTAAAATGATGATGCTGTCATGCCCTGACATTTGTTCTCTTCATCTTTTTTTCCGATTTTGATTGGTTTAGGATTAATCTGGGTTTGTGGGAAGTAAAAACTTGATACACTCAATTTTGACATGTTTTGACTTATATCTCAAATGAAAGTAAAATGATTATGGATTTCAGTCCCTCAAATCACTTTAATGATATCTTTTTGGACTGTGAGAGATTTGAGACTGAATCTGGGTATCCTGACATTTTTAAAGGAAAATATCCAGATGAATATTATCTAACTACGTGCAACAATTTAAATCGCATCTCCAACATGTTCCATAAACCTACTTATTGTTCCATTGTACACTACATCCCTATGACATTTACTTTATAAACATGTTTCTTCAAAGACTTTTCAAACAAAGTCAAGGCGTGTAACTTAAAGTACCTTTCATAACATTCAGTTTTGCAACTACAACCAAAGATTCTTTGATGAAGACCATGGAGAATAACTGTGCTGTAAAACAAAACTGGCCTGGACAAAGCAGACTCTGGTCCACTTTTTAGGAAGGTTTGGTTGATTTGAGGTGGTGTGAAAGCTCACATGAACCCCTGTGTTGGCCAAAAGAACTTTGCTTCTAAGCAGATCAAAAATTGTCTCACAGTGGGTGAGAAGGGCACTAACACCAAAGAAGGACCAAACAAGCCTTATGAACAAAAGAACAGGGAGCTGTAGCTTTAATTTGGCCAAATATCGAAACAGTAAGAACACTAAGGTAGCAACAGTGGGCACAAAGACTGCAGCTACAGCCCCAACTAGTGGAGGAAGCTAGATTACACATCATTTGACAAGCTTTGGCCCTCCTAACAAAGAGCATTTTGAAAGCAACCAAACCAAGTAAAAAATTAAACAATGCTGCAACTTCCATCACCAAACTGAATCAAGTCACCTGAACTTCAGGTGTGAAAGTGACCTAACTAACCCGAAGTGATTTAACACAAGTTTGGAGAAATATGATGCTTAGCTCATTTTACAATGCCCTAAACACATCATAATAGGTTTGTTATGATTCCAGCACTCTCTGGTGTCTTATTTTCATCTTGTGTTTTATTCTTTTCTGAGTTTAATGTCATTCCTGCTGTTAAAGACCACTTTACAGTTAATGCTGTCGTCTCGGCTCTGTCAGTGTGAAAGGTGAACTTGTAAGAGGGCTGAGCTCAACACTAGCACAGGTTAGCGTGCTGAAATCACACCCTTCATTTCCATGGAGGATAATACCACATTACTCTCTCCTAAAGCCTTGTCAGGGGGCGGATTAGTACCCTCAGGGGACTGCCTTTAGACATACACACACACATTACACATCCCCTCTGTTCCTAACACAAACACATGAAGAATCTGTTCCTTGTTTTGGATTTATATTATCAAGAGTTCTTTAAAAACAGAGCCAGCCGTTAATAAAACCCAGGGATGGGCAATATATTGAGTTTTTAAGATTAATCTGTATACTTTAGAGCAGGGGTGGGCAATTATTTTTTCCATGGGGCCACATGAGAAACAGAACACATGAGGGCCGGACCAAAAGGCTGAACTAAATTCTGCATAATATTAAGTGTATTTCTTTATATAAAGCAGTAAATAGCATTGTTTTTATAAGCTGCTGAGACTGGTAAGAGTATGGTAAAAGCAAAGTTGCCTTACAAAAAATGTCATTTATTCAATCAAATTTCCCAAAACAATGGTTAACAAAATGTGAACGTTTGTACCATTTTTTCAGTCACATTCACCCCAAAACACAATTAAGACATCGCAATATTGTCTTTCTACTCCAAATATTAAGCTAGATACATCATTATAATAATGATGCCCACATCTGCAATCTAATCACCTCATTTGGTGTTTTTCAGTTCTTTTTGTTCAGTGAGAGAAATCTAGTCTCTGTTGGTCTTTAACGAACGCATCAAAGTCAGGCTGAATGTCTGAGGTGGAGATGCGAAGCACAGCTGACAGATGATCATCGGTGAGAGAGGATCTATACCTGGATTTGTTAAACTTCATCACTGAAAATGTTTGTTCACATATGTAGGTAGAGCCAAAGAGAACAAACACCTTCTGAGCATGTCTACTCATGTTTGGAAACTTCTCCTCCTTGAGAGAAGAGTAAAAATCTAGCAGTGTTCCTGACTTAAAGTGCTCTGCCAGTATCGCATCAGACTGCATGTCAATAAGTTCCAGCTGAACATCACTGGGTGCATTATCCACATCACAGGTAAAGGGACAGGAAATCATCTGCATTTCACCCTCAATTGTTCTGAAATCTTCAAATCACCTAGAAAACTCACCATGCAGTGCTCCTAACATGGCTGAGTACCTGCAGAGTTGGTCAGCTGATGGTGTGACTTCCTTCAGGGTTTGCATGTGAGTGAGATTGTTGCTCTCCAGTTGCCTTGAAAGCAACTGCAACTTTGTCACGAATGCCTTCACCAGGCTGTGCATTTTGTGGACAAAAAGGCCGTTGCCTTGCAGTTTTGTGTTCAGTGCAGTCATCAATGCAGTCACATCAACAGCAAATGCAAAATCTGCCATCCAGTCCTCATCTGAGAGCTCTAGGATGCCTTTGCCTTTGTTCTCACAAAACTCTCGGATCTCTGCTTTCAGGTTCCAAAATCTTTGTCGCAATTTGCCCAGGCTGAGCCATCTGACAGCTGTGTGATAGCTGATGTCCTTATGTTCAGTCTCGTGCTCCTCTAACAGTGCAACAAACTGCCTGTGATTTAGTGCTCGTGCCCTGATGAAGTTTACTATTTTTGTAACAACATCAATTACATGGGTAATTTTTAGCACTGACTTGCACAACACATGCTGATGTAAAATACAATGCAAAAAAAACACTTTCTGATCTGCGTTGATTTCATTAACTTTATCTTGCATACGTTTCAAAAGTCCGACATTTTTACCTGTCAGATTTTGACAACCGTCCGTTGTGACTCCTGCCAGTCTGTCCCATTTCAGTCCCAGTTTGTCCATGCACGCATTTATCTCTGTGAATAAATTGTTCCCTGTCGTCGTCCCTTTCAGTGAGCGCATTGCTGCCAGCTTTTCCATAATCTTGAAGTCAATTATCCCATGGACGAACACGAGTAACTGGGCTGTATCACAGACATCACAGCTCTCGTCCAAAGCCAAGGAAAAAAAGTCAAAACTTGCCACCTCAAGTTGCAGCTGAAGTTCCAGGTTTCCTGCAATGTCCTCGATCCTTCTGGTCACGGTTCGCCTGGACAGCGGGACTTGCTCAAATGCTTGTTTTTTTTCAGGACATAGCGCTGCAGAGTCCACCAAGCACTCTTTCAATAATTCCCCCTCTGAGAATGGCTTACTGTTTTTAGCGATTTTGTGGGAAAGCACAAAGCTGGTCTTGGTTGCTGCATCCCTGGATGTGTGAAGCTTGGTAAAAAAGCCTTGCTCCTTTTCTAGCTTAGCCAGATGTCTGCGCCATTTCAGCATCAGTCAAGTTTCGGTATTTCTCAGCATGCTTCGTCTGGTAATGCCGACTCAAATTGGAGTCTTTGAACATGGCGATCTGCTCTCTGCAAACTAAACACACGGCTTTATCTCTGACTTCAGTAAATAAATACTTTTGGGGGCTGAAGTGTTCTTGTGACCTGCTGGCAACAACGTGGATCGCATGCGCATTGCGTTTTTGTTAAACACAAATTCAAAATAAAAGTAATGCACATACAGTCCATGCTTGAGGTAAAATTAGAAAATATGTTTATTTTGTAATTTCTAATTAACCTTACGCGGGCCAGTCAGAATGAACCAAAGGGCCCGCGGGCCGTAAAATGCCCAGGTCTGCTTTAGAGAATTCTCACTGGTCACCTTATTGGGCACCTGTTCAACTGTTCACAAAAAAAGCTATTCAGCCAATCACATGACAGCAACTTGATGCATTTAGGCATGTCAAGGCAACCAGACAATGTTCAAAATGAGATATATATAGAGATATAGATGTATCTAAGAGTTTGTCTTCAGCCTGCTGTATTGAAAAGTGTCTTGAGATAACACTTGTTGTGAATTGGCACTGTACATTAATTGATTGATTGATTGATTGATTGATTGATTGATTGATTGATTTAAAGCTGATTTAAGTGACTTGCATGTGGTATGATTGTTGGTGCCAGAAGGGCCGGTCTGTTAGAAGCTGCTGTTCTACTGTAATTTCCATGCACTGCCATCTTTTTGGTCTGCAAAGAATGGCCTGAAAAGAGAAAATATCCAGAGAGTGACAATTCTCTGGGAGAATGGCCAGAGATGAAAGAAAGGCAACAGTTTCTCAAATAACCACTTGTTACTATACCAAGGTATGTAGAAGGCCATTGCTGAATGCACAACATGCCATATCTTTAAGCTGATGGACCACAGCAGCAGAAGACTACATTAGGTGCCACCCCTGTCAGCGAAGAACAGGAAACTGAGACTGCCATTTGCACAGGCTCACCAAAATTGGACAACAAAAGATTGGAAAAATGTTGCCTGATCTAATGGGTTTTAATTTCTGCTGCAACATCACAGCCTACTGAGTATTGTTGCTGACCAAGTTCATCGGTTTATGACCACAGTGTGCCCATCTTCCGATCTAATCCCAGCAGAATGATGCTTTGTGTCAAAAAGCCTAAATCTCTTCTACATGAAAAGACGTTCTCTGTATTCCAGTGGCCTCCACAGTCACCAAATCTGAATCAAATAGATTATCTTTGGTATGTTTTAGAACAGGAGATTCTCATCATGGACGTGCAGCCAACAAATCTGCTGCAACTAGGTGATGCTATCATGTCGATATGAAACAAAATCTCAGAGGAATGTTTCGAGCACATTGTTGATTCTATGACAGGACAAATGAAGGCAGTTCAGGAGGCAAAAGGAGGTCCAAGCAGGTACTAACAATGTGCACCTGACCTTCTCTCACTGGCCAGTGAGAGAAGTAAGGGCTACTAAGCTAATATTAGCACACAAACTTTGTCAAATAATGGTGGATAACTGCAGCTGTTGCTTTAAGGCAGTGTTTTGGGGTAGTAAGTTTTAAAGGCAGGCATAGCTTGTTCAAGCCAACACAATATTTTATGGCAGAATTAAGAGAAATCATCTTGGTGCTACTGTCTAAAGCAGGGTACACACATAAAGATTATCGGGCTGATTTTGTCCAGACTTTCCCCCTTCCCGACCAAGGACAAAAAACACCAGATCATCTTATGTCTTATAAGATTGTCCTGTAAGATTATCCTGTGGTCTGAGGTGTGTTAAGAGTGAATTAGTGCCCATTATCGGCTCCAAAAGGGGTCGTAGTCGACAATCGTAAATATTAAACTTGTTCAACATTTACGACCAAAAATCCTCACTTATGTGGGGAAAGGCGACGACTCCTGAGTCATGACTCTGTGAATTGTGAAGTGGAACAGAATGTAGCCAATCAAAGAAGCAAGCTGACTGAGGAACAAGGAAGCAGGTGTAAATAAAAACAAGCATGGCCAATTCCTGAGGTGGACCTCAGAAATGGAGGACCAGCTCACATGTTCACACTGTCTCCAGGATTTTTTCCACAGTATTTTCTTTTCTTTAGTTCAGGATTTTTTCTGTCAAAAATAGTCCCAAGACCACCATCATTCCCTCTTCTCGTATGTCATCTTCCATGTTGCATGTTGTGTTTTCCAGTTGTTGCTGGTTTTTTTTCTTCATTTTTGTTAGATCACGTTTGATCATGTGAGATTTTTGGATTGGAGGACTAGATTCTAGAACGGTGGTGGGACAGAATGGTTATATGTGTGGTGTGGTGTGTTGAGATTATCGGAGCACACCACACAGTACGATCAAAACTGTTCAATGCCTGATTGTTATCTTCATGTGTGGGGTCTCTAACAGATAAAAAATCTCTTTTTGAAAATCCTTATGTGTGTACCCCGCTTAATGTTAACTACCACAACTGCAGCCAAGGAACACAGTCTGGCATCTTGACAACCATTCGTTATTTCTTGTGATAGGCTCCAGTCCCCCTTGACCCCAGAAGGATTATCAGTACAGATAATGGCTAGATGGATCATATATTGCTATCCCCAAAGAAAATGTCATTATATGTATCAACATTTGATACAAAAAAAAATTATAATCTGATTTTCAGCCCTTTCGGCCCAGCCCTAATAAGCACAGAAACATTTCGGCTTGGAGGCGGAGCAGCATCTCTGCGTGCTGCCACCATGACAACATGGCTGCAGGTGGTGATTGCGGCCATCGGGGACTGAGTTTCACATGCAGACTTCACTGATGCACTTGTAGAAACAGATGCCTGTGCGTGGTGCCAGTGGCAGGAAATGTGGTGACTTTATGTCTGTGTGCACACCAGGGGTCGAGCGCAGTGAGACAGAGGTATGTGTGCTGAAAACAGAGGCATCCAGTGTCAGTGACATACCTGCCAAAGATACTGACGCAGTACTTACCTCTGATGCTTGACAGTTAGGGCTGTGTGATATTGACCGATAATGATATCCAATGTGACAATTTCATTATGTCAAGAAATTTTTAAAAAAGGGTCACGATAAGGGATGCACAATATTGGATTTTTGCTGCTATCAATATACCTATATTTTCAAATGTGTTATTGCAGATAACAATACCTATATTCTTTTTCTTTTTTGAAAATTGACTTATTGATTTTAATGTAAGAGTCTATTTGTGTAAGGAACATATGTAACAACAAAAACAACATTAAACTCTTGAAAAAAATGACATTTTCTTTATTAACTGTATCCATGAAGCAACGATACGATGAAGCGATATGGCACATTTATGTACTTTTAGGATATTCCTGTCAATATATATGGGATATGAATGGCTGATATATTGGCTATAAATACTGGCAAAAATGCCAACGGCCGTTACTGATATTTAACATTTTACTCAATCAATAAATCAATCTTTATTTTTAGGGTGCCAGTTCATAACAAATGTTATCTCAGGGCACTTTACAATAGAGCAGGCTGAAGCCATACTCTTCTTTTTATAGATACACATATATGCATACATACAAATATGTGTATATATATAAATACATACATTTATTTATATATACTAATACATACATCCAGAGAAGTATCCATCCAGGCAGAGATAATGGGACTAAAATTAAGAATATATGATAGCAACAAACCTATTGACGCCCAGATCATAAATCTGTCCTTATCACATTTACCTCTGCTGAATATAGATTCATCAATCAATCTTTGTTGTATAACACCATATTTGTTTTGTTGAATATAAATGTATTAAAGGTAAGCCCCTTGAGATGTGGCATCTCTTTTTCAAGAGGGACCTCAAGTCTATATTGTTGTGAAGATAATTACAATGAATGTATAACAAATACAACCATGGATAGAGAGACCAAGCTAATATCAAAATTAATATCTATAATAAACATAATCTGGAGAGGAATTTTGTTGATTGATGTAGCAGCATCTAGCTGAACTGCCATTAAAATGGGTTTAACAGGTCTAAAAGTATGAATTTATGTTAAAAGATGTAATTTCTGTGGATGGTTGAGGCCAGTATCAGCCTATACCTATATTGCACTGATAATATCGTGCAGCCCTTGTCACAACAAAAAAAATTTAAACGTTTAATGTGATTCCAGTTAAAACATTACGCAATAAATAAACCTACGATGCCAAATCAAAAAAGATAGTCTTGGGCACCATGTGTTGTTGGCTTTCAGTCATGTGACCTTCATGGTGGGCAAAAAGAGTGTCTACTATTATTGATCACTTTGTGGAGCTGCAGCGCAGGCTTTTTCATTTTCAGCTCTACAAAACAACACATTTACTGTCATATTAATGAAAACTGTGAAAACTGAGGCATAAGTTACATAACCAAAAACAGAACAGTCCTTACAAGATTGTTGCTCTAGGTACATTTAGACACCATTAAAGTGGAGAAGCCCCCCCACACCAGTGCCTGAATGAAAATCTACACATATATGGGCAGTTTAATGTATATTTGATGTGTTTAAGTCAATGATTCTGCTGTTGGTTAAGTGAAGAATACAAGGGTCTTAATAATCAAATAATAATAGCTGATGAATGGATGGAGTGGGGAATTATTTGATGACAATAATATCACCCAACATTTGGTGTTTGGTACTTCTGTCTTTGTTGCTTTGGTATCAAAAATGTATCAATGAAAAATACACATATACACATATATAGATATATATATATACATATATAGATGCACATATATGTGTGTATATATATATATATATATATATATATATATATATATATATATATATATATAGATAGATAGATAGATAGATAGATAGATAGATAGATAGATATTTATATATATATATTTATATATATATATATAGATATATATAGATAGATATATATATACATATATAGATATATACAAATATATACATATAGATATATATATACACATATATATATACATATATACATATATAGATATATATACATATATAGATATACAAAACTCAAAACCAGTGAAGTTGGCACGTTGTGTAAATCGTAAATAAAAACAGAATACAATGATTTGCAAATCCCTTTCAACCTATATTCAATTGAATACAAAGCAAAGACAAGATACTTAACGTTCGAAGCGGTAAACTGTGTTATTTTTTGCAAATATTAGCTCATTTTGAATTTGATGCCTGCAACATGTTTCAAAAAAGCTGGCACAAGTGGCAAAAAAGACTGAGAAAGTTGAGGAATGCTCATCAAACACTTATTTGGAACATCCCACAGGTGAACAGGCTAATTGAAAACAGGTGGGTGCCATGATTGGGTATAAAAGCAGCTTCCCTGAAATGGTCAGTCATTCACAAACAAGGATGGGGCGAGGGTCACCACTTTGTGAACAAATGCGTGAGCAAATTGTCGAACAGTTTAAGAACAACATTTCTCAACAAGCTATTGCAAGGAATTTAGGGATTTCATCATATACGGTCCATAATATCATCAAAAGGTTCAGAGAATTTGGAGAAATTACTGCATGTAAGCGGCAAGGCCAAAAAAACCAACATTGAATGCCGTGACCTTCGATCCCTCAGGCGGTACTGCATCAAAAACCGGCATGACTGTGTAAAGGATATCACCACATGGGCTCAGGAACACTTCAGAAAATCACTGTCAGTAACTACAGTTTGTCACTACATCTGTAAGTTCAAGTTAAAACTCTACTATGCAAAGCGAAAGCCATTTATCAACAACACCCAGAAACGCCGCCGGCTTCGCTGGGCCCGAGCTCATCTAAGATGGACTGATGCAAAGTGGAAAAGTGTTCTGTGGTCTGAAGAGTCCACATTTCAAATTGTTTTGGAAAGTGTGGTTGTCGTGTCCTCCGGACCAAAGAGGAAAAGAACCAGCCGGACTGTTATAGGCGCAAAGTTCAAAAGCCAGCATCTGTGATGGTATGGGGGTGTATTAGTGCCCAAGGCATGGGTAACTTACACATCTGTGAAGGCACCATTAATGCTGAAAGGTACATACAGGTTTTGGAGCAACATATGTTGCCATCCAAGCAACGTCTTTTTCATAGACGCCCCTGCTTATTTCAGCAAGACAATGCCAAGCCACATTCTGCACATGTTACATCAGCGTGGCTTCGTAGTAAAAGAGTGCGGGTACTAGACTTGCCTGCCTGTAGTCCAGACCTGTCCCCCATTGAAAATGTGTGGCGCATTATTAAGCGTAAAAACACGTCGGAGACCCCGGACTGTTGAACAATTTAAGCTGTACATCAAGCAAGAATGGGAAAGAATTCCACCCGAAAAGCTTCAAAAATTGGTCACCTCAGTTCCCAAACGTTTACTGAGTGTTGTTAAAAGGAAAGGCGATGTAACACAGTGGTAAAAATGCCACTGTGCCAACTTTTTTGCAATGTGTTGCTGCCATTAAATTCTAAGTTGATGATTATTTGCAAAAGAAAATAAAGTTTCTCAGTTCGAACATTAAATATCTTGTCTTTGCAGTGTATTCAAATGAATATAAGTTGAAAAGGATTTGCAAATCACTGTATTCTGTTTTTATTCACAATTTACACAACGTGTCAACTTCACTGGTTTTGGGTTTTGTATATACATAGATATATATATACATATGTACATATACATATACATACATAAATATATATATATATACACACACACATATATATACATATACATATATATATACACACATATATACATATACATACATATATACACACACATACATATATACATACATATACATATGTGTATGTATGTATGTATGTATGTATATATGTATGTATATATATATATATATATATATATATATATATATACACATAAATATACACATACATACATAACTATACATATATATACACATACATAAATATACACATACATAAATATACACATACATATATATACTAGGGTCCGACCGATATAGATTTTTTGAAGCTGATGCCGATACCGATATTTGGCAGAAAAAAATACCGATTACCGATTAATCGGCCGATCAATTAAAAATGTATTTATAAAATGAATTTTAAAAAACAAATGGTCCCAAAACACGTACTACAATGAATATATGAATTACAGGCAGAACATTTTACCATTTTACAATACTTTGTCACTAAGTATTTGTTAAACTTTACAACAGAGGGGAATTTTCAAGTACAAAAAAATGCAAAGCATTAACCCTCAGGGAAATTAATTATAAAACCTTAAAAAGAGTCACTCTTTATCTTGTACTTCTTGTTGATGAAAATAATAAGAAGGTAGGTTATAGTTCAGGTAGAACAACTTTTAAAAAGTTGTAAACAGGTCATTGTGAGAGGAAAGTAACAACATTCTTTTCATAAGCCTCTTTTATTTTTCTCCTCTGCAACTTTCAAGAGCAAAGAACTTTCAAATACAAAACAAAATAGTGGGCAAAACTGCAGTCAATTCCTGCAAAATGAAATAACCTTATTTAAAATGTAAATATATAGATGAATTATGAACTCTTGTCCTGTCACATCTGCCTTTCAGTCCCAGAGTCCTCATTAGTGTATCAGAAGTAGGTTTTAGTGCACGTAGAACCACTTTTTTATTGTAAACATGAGGTAATATGTGTGAGGAAATCAGAAAAGTTTGTGGGACACTGCACATATTGCACAAACTTCTTTAAACAGGCCTGATTAAAGTTTCCAGCTATGACGAAGGCTCCCCCGATGACGTCAAACGGCTCTGAGGGAGCAATGCTGATGCTAGCATAGTTAGCTAGTTAGCTCAACTGCAGCGTCGGGGACAAGCAGGTGAAGCCAGGTTTCCGTAATAATCATCTCAGAACAGTCACAAATCAACCGATCCCCTGCCATTAGAAGGTCCAATTCGTCAGTTTTGTGAATGACAGATCTGGTATTGGTCAGCTCATCAGTGTTGGTCTGGCAGCTGCTTCTGTAGCTGAGCAGAGAGCCCGGTGCTCTCGCTATGTCCAGCTGTATACTGTGCGAGCGCTGAAAGTCGGTCATTATGTCGGACTTGCAGGCAAAAACAACATTCAGCAACTCTGTGTCACTGTAGGTGAGTTTTGCCCCATAACACTCCATCATCCATACACACAGCAGAACTCAGAGCCGCTTATCAACAAGCCGCCATATTTCGCAATGTCATCATTCTGCGCAGCTTGGACGCCGAACAGTGTTTACTGTTTTATGAGAAATTAAGAATATATCTGCGTTATATCGGCAAAACTCTGACCGATGTTGAATCCTTTTAAAGGATTCAACATCGGCTAAAATCGGCCGATTTAATTGAATATATATATATATATATATATATATATATATATATATATATATATGTACATAAAAACACTGCCTGGCCAAAATAAAGTTGCCACCTGGATTTAACTAAGCAAATAGGTACAAGCCTCCTATGGGATAATTATCGCATGGGCGATTGTCTTTCAGCTGGCAACAAGTAATTTAACCCCAGCTGATGCAATGAGTAGCTTCTCATTTCTTAAACAACCATGTCGAAAGACACATTCTGTTTAAGAAGGGTCAAATCATTGGCATGCATAAAGAAGAGAAAACATCTAAGGAGATTGCAGAAACTACTAAAATTGGATTAAGAACTGTCCTGGGGGAAGGTCATGTGGTCTAATGAGTCCAGATTTACCCTGTTCCAGAGTGATGGGCACATCAGGGTAAGAAGAGAGGCAGGTGAAGTTATGCACCCATCATGCCTTGTGCCTACTGTCCAAGCCTGTGGGGGCAGTGCTATGATCTGGGGCTGCTGCAGTTGGTCAGGTCTAGGTTCAGCAACATTATGTGCCCAAAGAATGAGGTCAGCTGACTACTTGAATGTACTGAATGACCAGGTTATTCCATCAATGGATTTTTTCTTCCCTATTCCAAGATGACAATGCCAGGATTCATCAGGCTCAAATTGTGAGAGAGTGGTTCAGAGACATGAGACATTTTCACACATGGATTGGCCACCACAGAGTCCAGACCTTAACCCAATTGAGAATCTTTGGGATGTGCAGGAGAAGGCTTTGCATAGTGGTCAGACTCTCCCATCATCAATACAAGCTCTTGACGAAAAAATTAATGCAACACTGGATGGAAATAAATCTTGTGACATTGCAGAAGCTTACTGAAACAATGCCACAACGAATGCATGCTGTAATAAAAGCTAAAGTTGGTCCAACAAAATATTAGTGTGTGACCTTTTCTTGTGGCGGCGACTTTTTTTTTGGCCAGGCAGTGTGTGTGTGTATATATATATATATATATATATATATATATATATATATATATATATACATATATATATATATATATATATATATATATATATATATATATATATATATATATATATATATATATATATATATATATATTTTACCAACAGTAAAATACAACAATTTCCCCTTTAGCCTAAACATTTTAAATAGGTTTTATGGTAAGTAAGGAGATTACTGTTCGTGGTTCTGACTGTAGTGAAATCGTAACCTCAAATGTTTGAGCAGTATTACATTAAGCCAAACGTTAAAGACCATCAAAGGATAGTGGGATTATAACGAACACATCTTGCATCAGTATGGCTCCCAGATAAATCCCTGCTGCCAGTCTGGCTGAAAGTTTCCTGATGGATTGTGAGAAGAGGGTGAAAGGGGGATAACTGATATGAGGCAAGGTCAATGCCGGTTACCACACACTCACACACATACTGGCCAGTGAACTTAAGTTTAAATTCAGCCTGGAGACAGTTTCTGTCAACGGGCAACAAAAAAACTTACCAGTATTACTAAATAAACACATTATGGATGCAAACATAGGCTGGTTAAAACCCACCCTGCTCTCCTGAAACCTCTAAATCTTGTATTAAAGCCGGTGTAGTTCTGTTCAAAGCGACCTGTAGACAATGAAGAGGAGGAATGATGTAACCACAGCAGAAATGAACCTTGTGTTGTTTCTGCTGCCAATAATATTGTGCTCTCCTTCTAGCTGAGGGTGGTATGAAGAAAGGTCTCCAGGATTTTAAAGAGTAGAAAATGATTTTTAGTTAGGAGGAGCTTAGCTGTTCTAAGAATTGCTATTTCATTAATGTTTGCATGGCACTAATACAAGAAAATGTACTACTAAATATGTGATGAAAATTTACCCACAACAGTTCAAAGGTCTTCATAAAATGGAAGAACAGAAGGAAGTGTGTTTAAGCTGATGGTCATTAAGTTTTTAAGTATCCGAAATGGCTTACTGGGGCTGGAGACAGAAGTTTTAATGCAAATGGATAAATAAGAACATTATGGTAAATGGACTTGAGCTTAAATTGCGCCTTTCTAGTCTTTTGACTACTCAAAGCTGCTTTACACCGCAGGTCACACTTACCCATTCACACCCATTCACTCTCACATTCACTCACTGATGGTTCAGAATTTCTATGTTAGTTATCCATCAGTATCAGCTAACACTTTCACGCCCTTTCATGCCCACTTACACGCCACTGACGCGGCAGTGGGAGCAACTTAGGGTTAAGTGTCTTGCCCAAGGACACATCACCATGTGTCGCCCGGAGCTGGGCTTGAACTTGCAACCTCCCGATCACTGACCAAGCGCACTATCCAGCTGCGCCACCGACGCAGCTGGATCAACATCATCATCAACAATGTGTGAGGCTGTACAGACAAAATCAGGTCTGGTTGTTTAGCTGATGACAGATGAGTTCCCTTGCTTAGAAAGCTTGAGTTAGGGAATTAATCTCAAATAAACACAAACTTTATGCCAATAATACTAAAATTGTGTGCTCCTTAAGGTCCTAGTGACAAGTTCAAGGTGGTCTTAAATCTTTTACCAAAAAAGTTAGACATTTAAATGTGTTCCAATATAACAATATCTTATAATGTATCCAGAGAAAAAATCTATAACTACAACAGTGACTGTTTACAAAAGAAAAAGAGATAAAAATGTTCTCCTTCTATCAAAACAAGTTTTTTTCACAGTCACAATTACATTTCTGTCTGTAATTGATAACATTGACATCCATTCAAGCATGCTAAATCATCTACACTTGCCTAAGAAAGCTGGGGCCTCATTTATTAAACATTGAGTAGGATCCATACTAAAAGTGAGCATGCGCCAGAAAGCTGAAAATGGAGTGTGCCAAAAAAAAAAAAGATTCAAACCATGCGTGTGCACACTTGCGAGCACTTTTCCCTTTATAAATCACAGTCAACTTGGAAAGTTGCGCAGGTGGATTTACCTCACATCCCGCCCTCCACACACCCACGTATTACCATGAATGGTCAATGCAAAGTAGCTCATGAATGTTTTTGCATCGCCTGCCTGCAGTCTTTTCCCGACACTACTGTGCATCATAGGGGGCAGTGAATCGCCTCGGATGCGGATACACTGATTGTATGCATATTTTTTCATTTTCACTCGGAGCTCTAATAGCAATGTGAGTGCAGACTGTCTTTTGTGCCGATTACATTTGGGAAACCGGACATTGCTGCAAATTGCCTTTTAATGTTGCCTGTTCACCCACAGTGTCAGGAACCCTGATGTATCTACTGCTCATGTTTGTAATGCCATCCAAAACGGCTGGCATTACTGTGCTGAGGGATGGCTGCAATATCCCAGAGCTAAGAACAGAATTTAACTGTATTATGTCATACCCAAAAGGGGCTTTAGACAGAAAATGTAATATATTATTTCCAGAAACCCCTGAGTTTGTCAGCACCTATACGCACTGGGATGGCGGGTGGATTTGTTTAACACTGGGACCGGTTCAGCACATAGATCCAAGAGCACTGCTCAGGGGAATCTACATTAGCTTATTAGCCAGTCATCATTATGGGCCAGGAAATCTTCATGGTCCCTAAAAAAACTCTCTCCATCCTGATCCACAGTCTGTGTGATCTTCCAACTATGCCAGCGCATCCATTGAACAACACTACGCACAAGTGTCACTGCACTATTTATATGCTTACTCAGCAATTAGACTGTTTGTTACACACCTTGTCACAGCTAATACTAATCAATCAGTTCTATCCACCGCTCTATATCATTTGAAGCAGACCCAACACAGCCCCCCCCCAATCAGCCTGTTTTTGTGTATAAATACTAACCATAAGACTTTGATTCAGACTTTTATTATAAGTTAAATATTACAGCTGGTGATTAGCTCAGTCAAAACAAAAAAGAATGTATAATAATAACCACATCTTTTTTTCTTTTTCTAACTATCTTCCAGGGGTCAGACAGGAAGCTTTGGGGGGCCTGACTTGGCCCCCAGGCCACCAGTTGATGATCAATGGTGTAAAGCCTTGAAAAAAGCATAATACCCCCACTTTAAGTCATGACATCTGAACAGTTTGTACTCATGTAAAGTGAAATAATTCTATTAGATCATACCATAACTGAGTTTTAAGAATAATCTCTCAGGAAATTCTGTCTGCTTATTCTTTATTTTTTACATTGCAGTTAACATTTATTTTCTTTTTAACATTAGTTTATAAGACACAACTATTATAACGTCCTCTACTTTAATTATTAGTGCAACATTTCCCCCTCTATAATTCTTCATTATCCACAAAATGGTATGATGATATCTAAAAGCTGGACTATTACATCCCAGAAATTTGATCTATTTCTCATAGGGTGTTCACTTTCAATTTCTGCAACCACCATATCTGAACCTAGGAACAGGTTTTAGGGTAAAGCTGGCTCTGTGATCTGTTGAATCCTGACTGTATGATGACCTCTGACCTATTTACTCTCTGTCTCAGTCACTGTTGGCAGCAATAGCGTTTCTATTAAAGTAGCATCTAATCATAGAATGTACTTTTATGAAATTTTTCAGGGGACCAAAGGATTTTGGAAAAAAAAACAGTCAAACAAAGATGTGCCAAAGGGGGTGAGTTTGTAATCGGTCATAATTGTCACAATACCACGTGGGAGAGAGAGAGAGAGAGGGAGAGAGAGAGAGAGACAGAGAGAGAGGCGGCATGAAGCATGTCTCTCCTCTGTAAAACTTTCGGGTCAATAAGTGAGGTTTATAAAAGTCTGAATGCATCAATCAGCTTCTTTCTCGCCTCATGATTTTAACACAGAGAAGTGCATCTTAAGTAACAGTAAAAAAAATAGTACATTGAGCCACTCAAATAACCGTCCACCAGTCTGCGTGAAACACAGCACGGTGAAAAAAGAAAAGTTGAAAACCTTTTTTTCATTCCTTTAAAATCTTTCTCCCTCTCCCTCTTCCTTTTTCTCTTCTGTGCCCCTGATAGCTTTCCTTTTTGCCCTCTACCTTTAGCTTTCTGTAATCTGTCAACACGATTCAAACGAAAACACTCTTACTCCAGCGCACGCTTCAGGGGGTGCACCCTCTGGACATGTTCCTGGTCTGTGGAAAAATAGGCAAGTTTTTTATTCTCTAGATTTTCAATGTGCTCACTCTGGCTGTTTGAAAGCCTCTGCTTAATAACTGGCACCCTAAAATGAAAAACAACATTCACTGCTGTCATCACACAGCCAACATGCATCAACTCTGAAATGACACCTACTTGCACAGCAGCCAGGTGGAATTTTGGTTAATCTTTATTTTAAATACCACATTTCATGAACTGCCTCCATATTTATGGCCTCTTCTGACTCTAAACATTATAAGCTTTAACCTGCAGTCTCATGGATATGTCTAATATGAGGTTCTGCAAAATTGCTCCATGAAAAACAGCTTAAATGATTTGCTCAGTTTCACCCTAAACTAGAAAGATTTCCTACAAGCCCCAATTCCAGTTAAGTTGGGACATGGTGTATGTAGAGAAGCTTGTACGCCCATTAGTCTCCATTCGAACATCATGCTTTCACAGCAAGCAGTCATTCACTCTGCAACGCCTCAGCCTGTCAATGAGAGATCAATTCACTGTCAGTTATTCAGAATTCAAAGAAAATGACGTCAAAGGAAGAGTCTGAACCTCACCAAAAATGTAAATTCTTTGAAAAATTAGCTTCCTCTTTCCCAACAATACCCAGAATTCAACAGCTGTTGGGGGGGGGGCACAAAAGCCCTGTCCTTGGCAGACGGTGAAATATGATTGGCTCTTTAGACAAAGTTAATGCAGACGTTTTGACATAAAACTCCTTCAACACAAGGGTTAAAACAAAAAAAAATTAAACCTCCTCTCAATCAAAAGGTGAAAAAAAACAGAAGATGAAGGGGCTGACAAGGATGCTAATATGACCTATATATCTCTGCATTCACTCCCAGCATGGTGGTACTGATCTTATTCTGAAGAAAATAGAAGGACAATACATTTCTTTATGTTAGATATGAAATTGGAAGACTCTAGGATGGAGAAGAATGAGATCTAATCGGGTAACAGGCATGCTGTGATGGTTGAAATGACATTCTTCGAGCTGTAACCCATTGAAGAAAAAAAATCTGTTCTTACTGGAAAGACGGAGTGACACAGAAATATAAGATACCATCTAAAATAAACCGCTTCAGGGTGCAACAAACGTAGGATAAAGATTGGCACAGACCTACACGCCTAAAATACACTGCTGCTATGAATATCCACCCTGGCAGGGTGTTAACACCTTGTTTGCTTGTGATAAGTGGAATAATGTGTGATTGCTTTAAGGTGATAATGATATTTGCTTCCAAATTAAGCTCTAAAACAAATGCTGGATACTGATAATTAGCCGGAGATGGAAAAATATCTATAACAGGTAAATAATTAAAATATTTCCTGAGTAATGTTTTTTTTTTTTCTAAAAATAAAGAAATAGTCAACATTACTGGATGCCTTTTTGTGACACTCTTCATGAAACTTTACTAACCATCTTTGAATAACACAGAAATCTAAGTAAAATATACATAAATAGTCGACCAGATATTTTATTCAGTGCTGAGCAACATTAGCAAAATTAGTAATCCATCTGTGAATAGTGCATGACATGAAGTATTACTAAGTAAAAGCCTTCAATTAACGATTCATTTGGTTTTTGCTGACCTCTTTACTCCAATTCACATTCTTGTCAAGAGGCGTAATTATGGCTTGAAATGCTGCTCGCACTATAGAGTGCAGAGGTTACAATAAATGCAGAGTTGTTGACAACATGGTGTTGAGAAGCGACGAACTGACCATTTATCACGGAGCAGTCCAGTTAACCTATCAGAGCAGACTGGTCCCATGTGGGGGAGGGAGCCTTATAGAGGCAGGATCTCTAACAGAGCAAGAATACAGCACAATCAGGGGTAACCTGACACATTATATGGATTGTTTCACATATCCATGGGACATATTTTGCATTCATCTGGGAAACATCCCATAGAGAGTTACTGGGAGGAGGAGGGCTTTTTAAGAAAACATCAAGGTTGACTGCATGACTGTCAGATTTGTTTTGCTCTAGTCAGAGGCTTGAGGTTGCTTCTAACTCTTGGTACTGCTAAACCAGGTACCTACTACTGCCTTTTGTCCTGAAAAGGGTGCTGAGAAGCCGGGTTATTTCTTGATCAGGCTCAATCATTGTAGCTTGAAGCTTTGCAAGATGGATCTGACATGGAATTTGGCAAAGCCAGTTCCACTTCAAGGTGATATCAGGGGTACTCTGTATATGAAAACAATGTTTTTTGAACATTAGTGAATAGGAACACTCTCTAGAGCACTTCAAACACAAGCAACCCTGATATCATCAAGACAATGTTTGGGTAGCCCCCCCACTCAGCAGAGGGAGAGTGCTTTGGGAGGGTGAGGAGGTGTAGGCAGGTAGGACAGGATGCTAAAACTACACGTCAGAAGTCACTAATGATAATATGATTGTGGACGAAGCAGCAGAACTATAAGCTATGATCCAATTTAGATCCTGACTTCACTGATACATGTTAAAAAGCGCATCAACAGGATTTATGAAAGAGTCGAGAGGAGCACTCTCACAGCTCACAGAGTAGCTCACAGAAGTGAATCTGAAGCAGCGTCACCCTGTGCGCAACGGTTACACCTGAGAAAGAAAGCTGCAGTGTTCTAGCTCTGTATTCTACAGCAGTGTGAGAGAGCTCTATAGATGCTGCAGGATGAAGAGGATGTGCAGTGGACACAACACTATAAATGGCAAGACGGACATTTTAGCATGTGTAACTCTCTTTGCAACTGAATAATTCTTTTTTGAAACAGCGGTTGTTTTAATTCATCCTGTCAAGTCTCACTTTTCCAGTTTTGCGGCGGTCACAGAGGATGATGTCATCCAGAGCTAGCCCTACCCAATGTGGCACCCTAGGCGAGATTTGGCACCTCCCTCCATTGGCAATTTGCATACGCTTACAAAAGAAATAGCATAGCATAGTTTTTACCATCGTCTTTAATTTAGAAAACACATCAATTTACTTGATTGGTATTATCATTTGTAGTAATGTAATTTGGGCATTGCTTTACATTTGAATCAATGTGAGCTTTTCCATTTTAAGAGTTAATAGTACTAAGTACTTTTATTGAAGGTGAATTCTTTCCCAGTTTTGTTGCGCACCCTGGAGGCCACCAGTGCTCTTTCCTGATTATTTACAGCTGCATTCACACTTTGGCTCACCCTGACTTTACACAGAAAACATACAGTTGTGTTCAAAATAATAGCAGTCCCACATCACCAGCAAGATAAATCACTGTTTTTGTTAGAATTTCAACTTTTACACTACAAGCAAGTTTCTAGAAGGTTTAGTAAAAGTATAGAAAACCAACAGACCCAACAGGCATGACGTGCATGCTGCTGATTCTGTGAAACTGAATCATTAACTGAAAGGCGCATGTTCAAAAAAATAGCAGTGCTGAGTTCAATTAGTGAGGTAACTGATTGTGTGAAAAAAATAGGTGTCAAACAGGTGGCCCTTATTTCAGGATCAAGGCAACTAACGCTGCATATGCTGGCTGTGCATTTGTCCTTGAAAAACAGAGTAAAATGGGTCGTTCAAGACATTATTCAGAAGAAGAGCGTTCTTTGATTAAGAAGTTATAAAAGAGGGGAAAACCTATAAAGAAGTTCAGAAAATGATAGGCTGTTCAGCTAAAATGATATCAAACGCTTTAAAGTGGCAGCCAAAACCAGAAGGCGAGGAAGACAAAGAAAAATGACTATTCGAATGGATCGGAGAATAACTAAAATGGCAAAGGCTCAGCCAATGATCAGCTCCAGGAGGATCACAGAAGATCTAAGGTTGCCTGTGAGTACTGTAACAATCAGACGACGTCTATGTGAAGCCAAGCTACCAGCAAGAAGCCCCTGCAAAGTCCCATTGTTAAAAAAAAGACATGTGCTGAAGCGGTTACAATTCGCCAAAGAACACACTGACTGGCAGAAAAAGAAATGGCGCAATATTTTGTGGACTGATGAGAGTAAGACTGTTCTTTTTGGGTCTAAGGGCCACAGACAGTTTGTCAGACGACCTGAAAACACTGAATTCAAGCCACAGTACACAGTGAAGACAGTGAAGCATGGTGGTGCAAGCATCATGATATGGGGATGTTTCTCGTACTATGGTGTTGGTCCTATTTATGGCATACCAGGGATCATGGATCAGTTTGAGTACATCAGAATACTGGAAGAAGTCATGTTGCCGTATGCTGAAGAGGAAATGCCCTTGAAATGGCTGTTACAACAAGACAGTGACCCCAAACACACCAGCAAGTGAGCAAAATCATGGTTCCAGACGAACAAAATTCAAGTAATGAAGTGGCCAGCACAATCCCCGGACCTTAATCCCATAGAAAACTTGTGGGCTGACATAAAAAACGCTGTTCATGAGGCAAAACCAAGAAATGCAGAGCAATTGTGGAACGTAGTACAATTGTCCTGGGCTTCAATACCTGTTGACAAGTGCCAGAAGTTGGTAGGCTCCATGCACCACAGATGTGAAGCAGTTATCACCACAACCACACAGACATGAGGATCCTCCTCTAATAAATTTGTTCGCAGCAGAAACAAATTTGATGGCGACAGGTCTATGATTGGTCCTTTGATCTGTCACTAACTTTAGTTCTTACTTTAATCCACTTGTCTCCACTTACCTCCCTCCCTTTGCCCACACACCCAACACAGCATCGTGTGGATTTGCTGTTCATCATGAGACTGGGGTCCACATTCAAGATTTCCTGCTGCTTAACAGAGGGTTTTTTCTTGCCGCCATGATGGAGGGATTCATGATTGGCTATATGGATTCATGTTGGGTGTTGGATGTATATATTTGTATATATATGTATATGTGTATTTTTATATGTATATATGTATCTATGCATATATGTGTATCCATAATATGAAGAGCTTTGTGCTCTATTGTAAAGTGTCTTGAGATAACACTTGTTATGAATTGGCGCTATACAAATAAAGATTGATTATTTGATTGATTGATTATCAGAAACCGTGGTTATGCAACTAAATTTAGTTTATGATTCTCAGGAAAGTTGAATCATCAAGCAATTCTTAGTTTATACACTGCATTTTTGACTTTGTAAATAAAGATGTCAACACTGCTATTTTTTTGAACATTATATTTCTTGACTTTCTGTAAAATATTATCAAATTCAATTACTTTTTCCCTTTTTCTTGCTTTTAAATAGAATGTGCAGTGTCCCCAATGCATTTGTGTGCATTAAAATAAAATTTATTTGAAGAATTTTGAGGTTTACTCACCTTTTTAAACACACTGCTATTATTATGAACATAACTGTACAAGAGGGGCACAAGGAATTTACCTGGATAAAGTCCAAGTGAAAAACTCGGCTGACTGCCCTTCACACATACAGCTCACCCGAGTTTTTCACAGGCCTGAACAGGGTATAGCAGTCATCAAAAATGAATATATCTTTTATATCAGTCAAAAAGGCTAATAATGAGCATATATTGGTCTGATTGTGGTATTTTTTTTTTCATGATATATCACATTGTCACCCCTGAATTACATATTGCCAATTATTAACTGATTCCAGCCAGTGCACAACCTTAGTACATAATCAATTAAATGCATAAAGTGTATAGCAACAGAATTAATATATTTGGCATAAATTTGGAGCTAAAACATGTTTTGACTTCTTTTGAAGAAAGTCAAAATTCTGAAATTAAGTCAGAACTCTAATGCTCCCCAGCTCTGGAACTCTCTCCCACCAGACCTCCGAAACCTGGACTCCCTGTCTCTTTTTAAATCCAGACTTAAAACCCACCTGTTCAGGTCTGCTTACCCCACTTGACAATAACATACCTCCTCTTCCCATTTCCTCTCACTACCTGTTGTGCTTTGCTGCTGTTGGTTTTTTTTATTATTGTTGATTTTATGATTTTTATATTGTTGATTTTGTTGTTATTGTTTTAATCTTGTACAGCGTCCTTGGGTGTCGTGAAAGGCGTTTTTAAATAAAATTTATTATTATTATTATTATTATTATTTTTGTTATTATTATCCATCCATCATCTATCTCCATTTATCACTTTCATTGTCGAACGGTCTGGAGCCTATAGCCCAGCTGACACTGAGAGGTGGGGAACACTCCAAACCGGTCAAAAGCTAAACACAGAACTCTGGGATAAAAGCCAGGAATCAAATATGAACATCACAATTCTGTAATTAAGTCAGGACTTTTAGATTAAAGTCAGAATTCCAACTTTAGTTTCTTTTGTCTTTTCCAGAATTCTTTCAGAATTTAAATTTTCCCCTCTTAATTCTGACTTTAATCCTAGAATTCTTGCTTAAATCCCAGAATTCTGACTTAAATGTTAGAATTCTTACTTACATCCCAGAATGCTGATTTAAACCCCAGAATCCTGACTTTAATCTCAGAATTCTGACTTTAATTTCAGAATTCAGACTTTTATCTCAGAATTCAGACTTAAATCTTACAATTCAGACTATAATCCCAGAAGTCTACTTTGGTCTCAGAATTTTGACCTTTATCTCAGAATTCAGACTTTTATCTCAGAATTCAGACATTAATTGTTGAATTCTGACTACAACCCTATAAGTCTGACTTTAATCTCAGAATTGACACATGTTTTGACTTTAAAAACGTTTAAATATTAGTGAAATTAATAACTTTGTTTGCAGATCAACAGTTAACAAAGTTCACATTTGACTGAATGTGCCCAGCTCTTACTATATCCGATAAAAAAAAAACATATAAACAACATGTATTTCTTTATTTTGTTAAACTTTAAGTAAAATAGTCAGCGCTCTTTAATTAGCATCTATTTGGCCCTTTGACAGTCGGGATAGGACTTACTGTGGCCCTCCTGGGTACCAAAGTTGCCAATCCCTGGTAGAAAGTGTGTTATTGTGAATGAACGAGTGGGGTGTGATCACTAAAGTGGGGTTATTGTGTTTGGAGAGCTCCAGACGCAGCGCTGCGCCCTTACCCGCGCCGCCCTGGAGGAGTACGGATCCTCGAATAGATTCCAGACCACGGGCTGCCACTTCCTCCACTGGCTCACATTCCCGTCCGCAGCCACATCCTCAATCCCGAGCCTCTTCCCTATTTCGTCGTCATCCTCCCCGGTGTCCACGTTGAGCTCGAACACGTCCAGAGCCTCCTCCGCGTCCCGGTGCTGCCTGTATGTCATCCAGCAGCACGGCTCCACGTCCGTCTCATCGATGCCCCAGAAAGAGAGCTCCTCCTCGAACAGCGGTCCGCACACATCCGCCGGGCAGTGGAGTTTCCCGGTGCGGTAGTAGTTGAGCACGTAGGCGAAGACGCCCGGGTGGCGGTCGAAGAAGTACTCGTTGGTCCGCGCGTTGTACTCGATGAAGCCGGGGACTTGTTGCAGCTGATCCAGCACGGAGTCGATGTCCGAATCAGAGGCGAGCAGCGCCAGTCGCGTCCCCGGCAGGGTCTTCAGGGTGGTCTTGTAGGTCTCGTGCCTTGTGCCCCCGACGTTGAGGATTATCCTCTCGTTGTCGTCAAACTTGCCCATCGCTCTGTATCAGACATGACTTGATAAAAAGCGGGGGAAGTTGGCGAGTGCAGTCCGGAGGTAACGGCGAGCCCGACGCGCACACACCCACAGTCCTGTTCAAAGGAGCTCCAGGATTGTGATGCGCAGCATCTCCAGTTTCACTCATCCGACCGCTTTTCTTTGTTTATCAGAGATCCGTGGAGCGTGTCCATCGTTGTTTGGGAGATTTCAAGAAGGTGGAGGTCGATTTGTATTCCACAGTCAGTCGCACTCACAGTGTTGAATGATCTCAACCGGTGGCTCCAAACAGACTGCGCTCGATGCTGCCGCCGTTACGCGTCTCCAGCGTCCCTGCCCTCTCCAAGACGCACGAGCAGTCGTCAGCGTCGACAGCGTTTCTCCGAAATATGTAACCCTCCTATCAAAACAACACTATCTGCTCCTCACTCAGAGGAGACACGCTCTCGTTTTCAGTCTGTCTGATGACATTTGATGGTTTAATGCAGGGAAATTTGGAGAAGCTGGCCCCAGGAAAAATAAATAAGCTGCAGTCGAGGTTTGGCTCTACATTAAACAAAGGAGATGTGAGGCTTTCCTGCTAGAAAGCTCCTTTGGAAGGGGAGACCAGGGTTGATTGTCACGTATGTTGTCACAGCAACATAGTTTGATCACATTCATGACAGGGCTGCACGAATCCTGCCAAAGTGAGTCAGTTATTTTTTCTCCCTGAGAATTAACCCTTTGACTAGCATTACCACTTAGTTGACTATTCTGTCGCCATATTGATGTATTTAAAACTCTGAAAACCTATCTTTGGCTGTTTGTCCTCATTTACCTCATTGAATAGTGTATGTAACACTGATTATATACACTGAGTGGCACTGATGTACATAAATATCATTGTATGAAAACCTTGGGAAACAAACCACAATTGACTCGGTGCTTCTCAGAAATCTCAGAGTAAAAGCAAACATCCAAGTAAGAAGAACATCTTTTCACATATCATTTCTAGACCCTCTGACAATCATCTCTCTCACACACACAAACACATGCAATTACTCAAAGCCAGTGAGAAGGATAAATTGGAGAAATATATTTATTAAATAAATGGAAGTTTATTTTAATAAATTTTACTCTCTGAGTTGTTTTATATGAAACAACTAATAATTCTGTAACAGAAATTAAAGAAATCCATTCATGCCGAGAATGACCTTATGCAGGCAAGTCTACATATTTGCTTCCTGATTGGGTAATCTGAAAAATTAAACCTAAAATGTTGCTAACTGAAGAGGCAGGAATACAATTTTACCAACAATTTTTTGTATTTTATAGTGTGGAAGTCAAGGGTTAAGATCATGATTCTCTCGTATGATTCGAATCTTAAAGAAAAAATGGATCTGCTGTAATAACTGTATAATTAATAAACCTGCATCTACAGAAGTGAATTTCAAAGTATTTTGACCCCAAAGTGCCAAACCAAAGTCCCAAGGCTCACCATATTCAGAATGTAAAGTAAAAAGTGTAAAAAATGAATGTAAAATACTCTCTAAAACATGTTTAATAATATCACCAAAATAATGTCAGAATTTTGGTATAAGTCAAGTTTTAGGAAGAAAGTCAAAATTCTGAAATTAAGTCAGAACTCTAATGCTCCCCAGCTCTGGAACTCTCTCCCACCAGACCTCCGAAACCTGGACTCCCTGTCTCTTTTTAAACTTTAAGACTTAAAACCCACCTTTTCAGGTCTGCTTACCCCACTTGACAATAACATACCTCCTCTTCCCATTTCCTCTCACTACCTGTTGTGCTTTGCTACTGTTGGTTTTTATTATTATTGTTGATTTTATGATTTTTATATTGTTGATTTTGTTGTTATTGTTTTAATCTTGTACAGCGTCCTTGGGTGTCGTGAAAGGCATTTTTTAAATAAAATTTATTATTATTATTATTATTATTATTGTTATTATTATCCATCCATCATCTATCTCCATTTATCACTTTCATTGTCGAACGGTCTGGAGCCTATAGCCCAGCTGACACTGAGAGGTGGGGAACACTCCAAACCGGTCAAAAGCTAAACACAGAACTCTGGGATAAAAGCCAGGAATCAAATATGAACATCACAATTCTGTAATTAAGTCAGGACTTTTAGATTAAAGTCAGAATTCCAACTTTAGTTTCTTTTGTCTTTTCCAGAATTCTTTCAGAATTTAAATTTTCCCCTCTTAATTCTGACTTTAATCCTAGAATTCTTGCTTAAATCCCAGAATTCTGACTTAAATGTTAGAATTCTTACTTACATCCCAGAATGCTGATTTAAACCCCAGAATCCTGACTTTAATCTCAGAATTCTGACTTTAATTTCAGAATTCAGACTTTTATCTCAGAATTCAGACTTAAATCTTACAATTCAGACTATAATCCCAGAAGTCTACTTTGGTCTCAGAATTTTGACCTTTATCTCAGAATTCAGACTTTTATCTCAGAATTCAGACATTAATTGTTGAATTCTGACTACAACCCTATAAGTCTGACTTTAATCTCAGAATTCTGACTTAAATTCCAAAATTCGGACAATCTCAAAATACTAATCTAAATTCCAAAATTCAGACTTTAATCTCAGAATCCTGATTTAGATCTCAGAATTCTGACATTTATCTCAGAATCCTGTTTTAAATCCCAGAATCCTGACTTAAAGTTCAGAATACTGACCTTAACCTCAGAATCCTGACTTAAATCCTCTTTATCTCAGAATTCAGACTTTAATTTCAGAATTCTGACAATAATCCCAAATCTGACTACAATCTCATTTTTGGCTTGTCTTAACCTCATATGAGAGCTTCTGGTCTAGAGTTTTAAACATACGAAACCTAGAACAAGCAACCAAACTTAAACTGACATGTCTCTTGTAAAAACATTTTCTACTCCTTTACTTTCACGTTTAACAGGCTCTACACTGACCGGCCACTTAATTAGGTACACCTTGCTGGGGTTGGACCACCTTTTGCCTTCACAGCTGTCTTCATTCTTGGTGGCATTGATTCAAAGAGGCTCTGGATACATTCTTCAGAGACTTTGGTTCATAGTAACATGAAAGCATCACACAGTCACCTATCTTGTGCTACATAATGCACAAGATAGGTGATTAAATATTTCTACTCAACTTAGGTCACTGGTACATGCTTTGTTTTTTGCAAGTCATTATAGAATTTACATTGTTGTGATTGTATGTCTAAATATCTTTTATAAGGGAATTCAAAAATTAAATAAAGTATTAGTAAAAACTACATTTGAAAACAATGGTAAAGGTAATATATTTGTGCTTTTAAAACTGGTAAACACTCATTCTTTTGTTGCATTAAAAAGAAGCTTTAATTGGCTTTTGTTGTGTGTCACGCTGATCAAATCGGGAATTTTTAACTGCAATTTTTTGTTTATTTATATATTTTTGTCCTCACTGAGAGTTCCCTGACAGTATGTAGTACGGCCCTCTGGCACAAAAAATAATTTATGTGGCCTTCTTGGTAATCAAAGTTGCCCACCCCTGGTCTGTGTCGTGGAGTTGAAGAGCCGGAAGGGGGACCATGTGGATAACATTGTCATTGTCATTAACTGGAACTTGCATGTACAGAGCCTGGGTCAGCAGAAGGTGGTAATGCTGTGGCAATGAAAGGCCATACAGCTGATTGGGTAACTCCTCAGACATGTATGTAGATGTTAGTGGGGTCAGGGGTCTCTCCACTGAGTGCTTATCCTTTCACCATGGCACAAGAACCTCGTGTTTCTTTCAAATCTATACCCTCCAAACACGTGAGTTAGTGCTAAAACAAGCAAAAACCTTCAGTAAGAACTGAGAGCACTCTTAAACTGACAGATTTTAGTGCATAAAAGCAGAGAGCAGCTGTCTCCACACCTCAGAATCAGAGGAGGGAAGAGTGACATTTTTGGGGAATCCGAGCACAGCTCAATCATGGAGGAGACACACTGCAGGCTGCTCCACCATAATTACATGCATCATTATTCCCTGATGTAAGACTCTTTGTAAAACTGCAACCTCTGAGCAACCTAATTATGCAGTTCTTGTCTTGATCACATCTGAGGAGGAATAGTGCTGCTCCTGCCTTCAGACAATGGGTTTAGATATTCAAATGAAGACATTTCAACTGGAAAAGCACTTGGAGAGTGAAAACCTCCGCCAATGTAGCTCACATATTGCTGTTACATCTGCAATAGTTCCATGATAAAGTTACCATCATAATGTGCTTCCTTGACCCTGAAAACCCACACCTAGCACTCAGAATCATGTTGATATTATTATTAGTTAGACAGTTATTGAGCAAAATCGATCATTCACTAATGGCAGTTATCTGGATCACCACCAAAATCTAATCATTTTTAAGTTGGGCTATTACCAACATCTCCTGAAAACTTCAGCAAAATACATCCAGTACTTGTGGCGTAATCTTGCTTACAAACAAACAAACAAACATACAGTACGCCAGCAAAAACATAACCTCCTTGGCGGAGGTAACAAACCAGTTTCAGTCTGTGTTTTATCATGTATGTTTGCTTACCACTGTGCCAGTCTAGCACACAATGACCATATGTATTTATATTGTAGTGTTCCACTATAGAGAGCAGTGGCGGCTGGTGCCAAAAATTTTAAGGGGGGCGCAGCTTTGGAGGAAACAAACCAAAGAAGCGCTCCATACTACAGTGAAAAGAAACTAAAGACAAAACATAATCACAATACAACCTACTTTGAAATATGCACTATTTGAACAGAAATTTTGCCCTCCTTTCCTTCGGGGCTGCAAATTTCTCAGTGACCCTCTGACTGAAGTCCATCATCTCCGTCACCAGTCTCTCTTCCATTGACAGCATGGCCAGTGCATTCAGCCTGTCCTGGTTCATGGTGTTTCTCAGGAAAGTTCTGAGAAGCACCTCAGCTTCTGCAGTGGTCATGGGTGTGGTGATGAGGATCTTTAGCAGAGTGACAGTCTCTGAAAATACCTCTCCAAGATTATTTTCCATCAACAACTGGATGAGATCCACAGCTCCACAGCAGGCCTTGAACTCCTCCTTGCTGTAGATTAAGACTGAGCTCTGTCTTCAGCTTTAGTTGAGCATTGGGTCGGCCTTCAAGGTGCTGCTGAGAGAATCTTCAGGAAACATGGCGTGGTACTGTGTGAATCTGTCATTAAAAAGTACATAGAAAAACACATTTTATTACCAAAAGTTAACATCAGTATTTACTGAAAAAAATCAATAAAACAGCCAAAGTTTAACCTGCTCCCAGAAAATAAAGCTCTAATTTATGTCAGTTTCACTATTTTCTGAACATTTCTTGTGTCACCTGAACAGTGTCTTATTTTATACCTGATGTCTCATGGCTCAAGATTGTAAACACAAACAGAATCTTATGTACCACTAAACTGATGCTTTAAAACTAAAGGTAAAACTATGTGATACAGTTTTTGTTATAGATTAACTGTAAAAAGTATGAACAAACAAAACAAATAAGAAAAAAAAACAAATAAGAAAAAAAAATCAGATACAAGCACGCAGCACAAAGGGCAGACGGCTCACACCAGCTGACTGATTCTCATAACTGAAATGGAGGCTGTCAGTGTTTGGATGACATTTATAGTTTTCAGCAAAATTTCTTCAAATTTTAAAACGTCAAAAAAATAAACTTCACTGTACAGGAGTCTGTTTCCATCTGCTGGAGCTTTTGAATACTTTTACTTTGTACCGTTATGTGCAGTATTCAGTCAGCAAAACCCACCAACAGAATGTATAATTTTTGTATCCAAATAGAACATTTTATTATAGCAACTAAACATATGGTATACAATTATATATAATGACAATACTATGTATATTTATATTGATATTTGTTATTTTTTATCACATGTTTAGTTGCCATAATAAAACTACAACATTTAAAGACAAGATATACATTTTGTTGGTCTGTTTTCGTTGATTTTATACTGTGCACAATGGTACAAGCTGGAAAGGCACAAGTTAAGTGTCAAATCTAAAATCTCCAGTGGATAAAAAATAATTCTGTAATGGACATACACCTAAGAGGTAAAGAATTTGTGACGTTTACACTTTTGGGGCTAATAAAACCCCACTGTTTTCACCAGTAAACTGCAACACATAACTTGATAGCATTATCAAGTCTTCTTTTTGTAATTTTTTAAAGGCTTTCACACAATGTAACAGTAATATTTAATGAGTACTGCAATAAACCTCTGCAATAATCTGCATGCACTTGTGTATTACAATTTCTCCTATCTTGTTCCTGCTTTGCCATGATTTTTAAAATATATTTTTATAGGTCCCTTAATATAATATTATAATCAAAATAATGCATCAATTTTGTCAATTAAATTTAAAATGAACTTCTAGTAGGGTAAAAAAAAAACTTACCCACCCATTAAAAGCCCCGATTCCTCCTAAAAGTATGTTGTTTCTGTAAAAATATGCAAGAATTAAAAACTATATAGATTTTTGAGAACTTAAGTCGGCAAAAGGATAATACTCTACTGAACAAAGCATTTATATCCTCTTGGCAAACTCATTTTGTGGCTCCTGATCTATAGTTTAGTGCCATGTGTGACATAAAATGCAAAACTTTGCCCCTTGAATTATGTTATGTCTACTAGGAAAGACACATCCTAATCTAATCTTCAGTGCAGCATAGCCTCTCACTGATTTTCTTCTCTAATGCAATCTCACCTCTTCTGTGATCCTCTGACGGATCTCTGGACGACGCCTCCTCGGTGCATGGGAGCATCAGTCGGACGCATGAGTAAATCATATCTGCTGCGGTGACGTGTCGATGTGATTGACAGCTCTCGTTGTCCAGTCACACGAGGAAAAGAAACACCAGAACAATACTGATTTGCTGCCAGTCCAAGTGGGAGTGTCCGGGGCGCTCTTCTCTGCGCCCTGGGGGCAAAGTTAAAGCGGCCAATCCCAAAGAAGCCTCAGGTCACATGCTGAGCAAAAGTTTAAGGACTTGCATAGACACCCATTAGGCCGGCGCCCCTCTGTACGTAAACTATGTATTCACAACAGAGTTACTACGTAAAAACATTGTGAAACCCCTTTTATTGAATGGTGACAGGTGCTGCTGACAGACTATTACTATGTGGTAAAAATAAATGTTTTTATCCGTTTTTTTTTTTATAATTTAAAGACAAATTATGTTGTGTTTAAGTGGACTTTCTCTGTCGAATTTTGGAGGGGGCGGCGCCCCAGCGCCCCCTATTGACAAGCCGCCACTGTAAACAACACAAAGCACATCTGTGGTTGTTTGTGTATGCACCCTGCGGTTTAGTTCCATACGTATTTCTTCCAAAAATCACAGAAAGTGCTAATCGTTGTCTAAAAATCGATAACCTAACACAGCTCTGTAAAAAACGACTCACAACAAGCACACATGACCATTTAGAGCTGCTAAGAGTTTATCTGATGACTGTAGCCAGAGGCAGGCTAACACTACCCACTGACTCCCAGTGTTTGAGCTAAGCTAATTGGTGGGCTAACTTTGGCTGTCTCCTTCCTGTTACTGCACGTACAGTCAAAATAATGGTGCCTATCTGCTAATCATGGACTCAGGAGTGAGGCAAGACATGAAAACTAAAAAAAAAAAGGCGTATCCCTTAAACATGACATCAGTCTTTTGATTAGGGCCCGACAGATATATCGGCTGGCCGATTAAATCGGCCGATTTTAGCCCTTTTCAAAGGATTCAACATCGGCCAGAGTTTTGCCGACATAACGCCGATATATTCTTAATTTCTCATACAACATTAAACACTGTTTGGCGTCCAAGCTGCTCAGAATGATGACATTGCGAAAGATGGTGGCGCGCTGTTAAAGCGGCTCTCAGCTCTGCTGTGTGTATGGATGATGGAGTGTTATGGGGCAAAACTCACCTACAGTGACACAGAGTTGCTGAATGTTGTTTTTGCCTGCAAGTCCGACATAATGACCGACTTTCAGCGCTCGCACAGTATACCGCTGGACATAGTGGGCTCTCTGCTCAGCTACAGAAGCAGCCGCCAGACCAACACTGATGAGCTGACCAGTACCAGATCTGTCGTTCACAAAACTGACGAACTGGACCTTCTGATGGCAGGGGATCGGTTGATTTGTGACTGTTCTGAGATGATTATTACGGAAACCTGGCTTCACCTGCTTGTCCCCTGCAGTTGAGCTAACTAGCTAGCTAGCTAACTATGCTAACATTAGCATTGCTCCCTCAGAGCCGTTTGACATCATCGGGGGAGCCTTCGTCATAGCTGGGAACTTTAATCAGGCCTGTTTAAAGAAGTTTGTGCAATATGTGTAGTGTCCCACAAACTTTTCTGATTTCCTCACACATATTACCTCATGTTTACAGTAAGAAAGTGGTTCTACATGCACTAAAACCTACTTCTGATACACTAATGAGGACTCTGGGAATGAAAGGCAGATGTGACAGGACAAGAGTTCATAATTCATCTATATATTTACATTTTAAATAAGGTTATTTCATTTTGCAGGAATTGACTGCAGTTTTGCCCACTATTTTATTTTGTATTTGAAAGTTATTTGCTCTTGAAAGTTACAGAGTAGAAAACTAAAAGAGGCTAATGAAAAGAATGTTGTTGCTTTCCTCTCATAATGACCTGTTTACAACTTTTTAAAAGTTGTTCCACCTGAACTATAACCTACCTTCCTATTATTTTCATCAACAAGAAGTACAAGATAAAGAGTGACTCTTTTTAAGGTTTTATAATTAATTTCCCAGAAGTTTAATACTTTGCATGTTTTTGTACTTGAAAATTCCCCTCTGTTGTAAAGTTAAACAAATACTTAGTAACAAAGTATTGTAAAATGGTAAAATGTTCTGCCTATAATTCATATATTCATTGTTGTAAGTGTTTTTGGACCATTTTTCTTTTTAATTCATTTTATATATACATTTTTAATTAATCGGCCAATTAATCTGTAATCGGTATTTTTTTCTGCCAAATATCGGTATCGGCATCGGCTACAAAAAATCCGTATCAGTTGGGCCCTACTTTTGATTGACTTACAATTTGTTCATTATTGCTTTTTAAATCAAATTTTAGCCCTTTAAACTGCCTCTGAAAGGGGTCATCCCAGTGCCACAGCACCAAAAAAACATTATCCATAACGCCTTAAGCAGCTTCACCTGAGAACATGACATCCAAATCTAAAAATAACAAACAAACAAGTGCACACTAATTTATCTTTACACACTTAAAAATAATTTAAAAAAAACCCAACATATTAAAGTACTATCTAATCTAATCTAATCTAACACAATCAAATCTAATCTAATAAACAGAAAATCATTTCTACATACATAGATCATTTCAGTGGCACTCTTTTATTACTATAAGTCAAAGAAGCCTCCACAGTGCCCCAGAAAAAAATGCATTTGCCCACAAGGGCTAGTAGAGGAAAAAGGGTGCAATATTATTAAAAAAAATGGTAAAAGGTAAAAATTTGAAGCCTGTTGTACTGATGAATGCTTAGAATTAAACTTTGGATGTTCTCGAGTATAACCTTCATACTCATTCTCGATTGCTGTACCTAAGAAAAATGTGTTTATTCTGGGTTTGAATGGGTCCAAAAAGTGGACACAGGGCGTCTAAAGGATTAAATGAGATCATTGGGACAGTGAAAGCAGAGGAAACTGGACTACATTCCCAGCTGCTTTAAAGTTAATTAATTTCTTGATCAGCTAATTGCCTGGAACTTCCCAGACACTTCAGAGATTTCCATTTACACAGCCATGCACCTTTGTTTCTCTGAGACTTTGACTATAAATGAGCAGAGATCAACGGGATGCTTAGAAATTCTAAAAGCTACTTCTCAGAGACTGATTTTGGTGAGAGGGTCAATGGACTCAGAGTAAATTATTAGCATAATCAAAAATAAAAAGCCCTCTTTAACTCCTCACAAATGTTAAAAAGGCAACAAAGTGAACTGTACCTCTGTGCTGATCATACGCTGAAGCAGTTTTGGAAATCAGAACGTGCAGAAGTGAGTTGTTTGATAAATTTTGATTCTGCTTCAGTGGAAGATGTGAAAGAAAATCTTTGTGGTGTTGTAGTTTTACAATAGGTGAAAGTGATGGAGGACATCACAATCTTTATCAGTTCTGTGCTGTTTCATTAATATCAGTTTTGACCTGATTTCAAAGATCAATGTACCTCTGGTTTTGTTTGCGAGGTTGTAGATAAATAGCTGATGCTACACATGCTATTTCAAACTAAATATGAGATGAAACTTAAGGACAAACAATCGGTGCATTAGATGTGATACTCTCCTACTATTGTGGCTGACATCACAACAACAACAAAACAAAAACAACAACATATGCTGGCATACTACAGAGTATGTTAGAGGGATACCTTCTCTTTACAGTGTACAAACAACAGATGTGTTATCCATGCAAACAAGGATGTTTCATTAGGGAAATAGAACCTATTATTAAATTACATAAACATATTTTTTCTGTACTGAATAATTCCTCACAATAACCTGCATTAGTTCATATAAGGCAGAGGTATGAAAAATCCTGACCATCATATCCCCAAAATGGCAAAGAGAAAATTTCCACAGCAAAGTTTGCAGGTACTCAGATACTCAAAAACTGTATAATTTAAAATTATGATATACACATCATCACCTTCATAAGTGATATTTCTATGTTGACCCTTAAAAACTCCAAGCCTAAACAATCTCTGAAACAAACCCCCCCCCCCCCAAAAAAAAAAACAAATAAGACTGCGTTTTATAGCAGGACCAAGTATTTTTGGAAAGGACATATTATACCTGAATCCACCCCCCACCCCACAAAGATCGACTTAAGAGTGAGCTTTCAAATACACTTCATTGTACTGTTACAGTGACTTAAGTCAACAATGCCAGTGATACTGCTTGAGAGCACAGACAATCCCATGATGGTTAAAGCACCAAATCCTCATTTATGTACCATGATGGACAAGACTCCACAAGTGTGAACTTTGGGGTTCAAGTTTCAAAACAACTAATTTTCAGGCGAAGTGCATGGGCAGGTAGCCTTTAATGTGTGATTTATTCATCTTTCCATAGCATTTTGGGCCACTGAAAATACATTTTAAAAAGTAAAAAACCTTTGGAGTGAGGATTTTCAAAATATCCATTCAGGATGTCTCAGTGTGGACAGAGAACAAGGTTTTGGGCTTAAAACATCACATCATCCATGTAATATTACATTATCTTCTGCTATTATCTTATTATCTTCTCCTATTTGTAACAGAGGCTTTGTTTTGTTTCCTACTTACAAGCATGTCGGCGGTGGTTTGCGCATGCACCCTATGGTTTAGTTTCATATGTATTTCTTTCGAAAATTACATAAAGTGCTGATTGTAGTCTAAAAACAGATAACGTAACATAATGCGGTAAAAAAATGAGTCACAACAAGCACACAGGACTATTTAAGTTGCTGAAGAGTTTATCTGATGACTGTAGGCAGAGACAGGCTAACACTTCCCATTGAATCCCAGGGTTTGAGCTAGGCTAATTAGCGGTGGGCAAGCTCTGCCCGTCTCTTCCTTGTTACTGCACGCACAGCTGAAAGAATGGTGTCTATCTGCTTGTCATGGACTCAGGAGTGAGGTACGACGAAAAAGAAAAAAAAGTTGGCGTATGCCTTTAACACAAGCATAGAGGGTATGATGCAGCGGATGTGGATTCATTTTTGCAGACTGGACTTTTTACAAGATCACTTTAACATTCAGGCTGTGTTTACGTGTAGGTGGGTATTTTACACATAGTCTTTAAGTGTTTTGTCCACACATTAGGTGTGGGGAAAGGGGAAGATTTTTTTAAATGCAGTTTTGGGTGTCTCCATGTGGATGGGGAAAACAGTGTTAAAGGCCTGAAATGTCAAACTCTGCACAGACCTCTTCACAGGGTGATGTCACTCTATGCAACATTCTCACTGGCAGTGTTTTGGAGTTCTCAAATATCTTGAAAAACAAGATTTGATAAAGATTATCAGATATATCTTAAATTAAAATATAGACAAAAAATACGAACTCAATACGCCTTTTAACACCAATTAACATAGTCACAAAGTAAACCATAACACCATTTAGACTTGTGGTTGGAGTAGATATAAAGATAAAACTTCATTGGCAAAGAAATTAAAAAGTCTGCATTTCCCAAACATTGTAACAATGTAAATAAACAATGTTTAACAGTCGGTTTATGCACTTTTGCATTTCCGTATGCACAGGATCATTTGTTTAAAACTTGAGGAGGAATAAATACCCTCCATTGTGTGGACATAGCCCCAGTTACCCCCCACCATGATGCTGCCTCAAACAGCACTCCAACAAAACAAACACTGCCTACATTTTGGACGAGAAAGTGTGATTGTTTCTCAAGGGACCATGTTGACTGGTGACCCATGGCTACGTGTGTCCATGGTTACCGTGGTTGAAATTGATAAGAGTACCAATGAATGATTTTTAATGACAGGATCTGATCAAGCTCATCTGAGATGTTTTGGATTAAAATTCAAAAGAAAAACATTTGCTTAAACTGCCTGACAACATCCGAAAATATGGTCACAAGTTAAAGTGTAACACCGAACAGACATGGTTTGAACATTTGCATTAAAACAGGAAAAAGCAAAATGGTAATAAATAACATTTATCAGAGCTTTTACATGTTTTTGTGTGGACAAAGATGTTTTTGAAACTCTTTATTTTCAGAAATACTTGCCTGCTTGCTGACACAGACTTAAAACTCCAACTAAGTGCCTATTTTATGGTTTTTTTCATCCAAGTTTGACTCAAGTGTAATAACACCTTCAACAATAAATGTCATCAATTAGAAAACATCATAAATGTCAGTGCATTTCCTTATCTAATTTCAAGTTTAAACAAACGATCAGTGACACATCTTGTCTCTGTCCATGGTGCTGAAATCAAAGTGTTCTATATCACAAAGATGTTTTACTGCTGTTCATGAGATGAAAATTATCAGTAAGCATTTGAAGAAAATGCAGCAGTTGTTTGCTTTAGTTTCACTGACCTGTTCTGTGCTGAAAAAAAAAAATCAGCTCCATCAGCCTTGTACCGCAGAAGCAGCGCTGCATGATTGCGAGAGCACCTGGTTGACCTGCTGTCGAGTCCCTGTAGAGAATAAATCATTCAATATCAGTTATATTTCAGTGTAGCACAAGCACAGGGTCAATTTCACACCTTTAAAATGTGAAGATCCCCAACAGAGGTCAATTTGGGTCACACAGAACACAAACTCTACGAAAAACAGACTTTGGGAGCGATTGTTCATTTTCTACCACCAGCTGCTTCCAATTTCAGTTAAAAATGAACCAGCTGGTGAATTTTGAAATTGGGGTGTGGAGGTCTTTTAATGTTTTCCTAATGATGCCATTCATCACAGAGGATGAAGTATTGAGGCCTCATGTGGGTCGGGATGGTCCTGGCCTGTAAACGGGCATCTTTACACTGAATGATACAGGAAGCAAACAGCATTCAGAGTCTCTCCTGCTCCTTGTAATATCCTCACTAAAAATAGAGCAGCCAGATTGCTGATCTTTATCGGGAACTGGAGAGTAAAGAAAGAGGAGAGTCGATGGAAAGCAGGGGTCCTTGGTCCATCCTCTCTGAGAGGAGTCACTGGATCAGTCCCAGAGCGGCTGCAGGGGAGACGGGCGGCCTTGGTGGGCGTAGATTCAGAATCAATCTGTTCAGTGTAAAGTGATCAAGCTCGGTGCTTTCATACAAGAAGGGCAGGGCCATATGGACCAGAAATCACATCTTCATATTTTAAGCTGAATGGTGAAACACGACACATATGGAAATATTTCTCCTGTAAGACTGACAAATGGTTTTCAGAATGCCAGAATTGTTAACTGTGATTTGATTTTAAGAAAAACTCCATAACATCTCTACCTGCTCAATAGATAAGCAACAAAAACAGAGGCCCTTGTCACCAAATACTGAGTACTTCGTTACTTAAAACGGCCAGGAGAGGGCGCCAACATGCCATGAGTACCTGTTAAGTTATGTTTATGTTTTATTTCTGTTTTGACTGCTGTGGGCAAAATATTTGTATGATCTGCTTGACTGCAAACCTGAGCTGCCCTTTGGTATAAATAAAGCTGTCAGAATGTGAATCAGAGCCTAATTTTTGTAATTTAATTACCAAAATTCTAAAAAAAAAAAAAGAAAAAAAAAAAAAAACTCATGCAGTGTCCTAATTAAATAAAAACAAGGGTAATGTGTCTGTATTCTAAGGACCAGATTGTATTTTCTTTTCTATATCTGTAAAATCTCCATTATTTGATGATTGGTGGAATAAGAGAGTACACAGCTGATATTACAGCACATTTTGAACGAAAAAAGAGACACACAGGGAGAGAGTGCACACAAAATAGCTCAAATAAGTTGACAATGTCTGTTACAGAGGACTGCTCCAGTTCCAACCACTTTTTCGACTTATGACAACTTTTCATTGCAATTTTTGACAGTGTGCAAATATTTGCTGACAATATTTTACAACCGAAAGAAAGCATTATCAAAAAGGACATGAAACATGAAATTAAAAAGTCAAAAAGCAGACAAACATACAGATCTTTGGGCATATTTTGAGCAAAAAGAGCAAAAACATTGGCAACATTTGGAAAAAATGGGTGAAAAGATGAGGAGCAAAAGATTGCTCCATACTTTTTCTATGTTGCAGGAAGAGCACTAAGAGCGAGTAAATAAGTGTTTGGTATTATATTTATTTGTTGCAGCAATGTTTCTTAGTAATGCATCTTATACCGTTGGAAAGTCTGTTTGTTCCCATTTAAAATGGAGCCACGTTTGTGAGGAACATGCATTGATTCCAGGTCAGGGCTGCCTTTAACAACAACCTTCACATTTACATCCACACATCTGTTATTGTCCATCACATTGCTGATAGTATTGTTCTACTGCTGGCTTTATTGTTGTTGTGATTTTATCAAACTTTGTACAGTGTCATGAAAGGCACTTCTAAATAAAATGTAGTATTATTATTATTTTTATTTGTGGGATGAGCAGCAGGGCAGAGAATGTGGGCTGCACCCATGAAAAATTTGCCAAATCCTCTCTGCTAACACCAAACAGTTTATTCTGCTGTTGCCTCTTGTTTGGTGTTGTTTGTTGGATTAAATGATTGAAGTCTGAAGAATAAGAGATACTGGCAGTTTAACGGTTTATTCATTTAACAAACAGGAGCCACAGTGGCGTGTGGAGGAACCAAACACAGCCACAACAGCCTGGTTACACACTGCTGTGGGATGTCTCCCACTCTTCAACCAGCATTTGCCACAAGTCAGCCAACAGTAGCAGAGCAGTAGCCAGCCTGTAGACATATATTTATTTTTATTTCTTTATATTTATTTTGTATTTATTTATATTTTTGTTTATATCTATCTTTTCATTTATCTTTCTATGTACTTTTCAAATGCTATTAGAATCTACCCTGAGGGAGTTTCCCAAAAGGGATTAATAAAGCTCAGTCTAATCTAATCTAATCTAATCTAATCTAATCTAACATGGTCGTGTTGGTGACCCTGGCATGAACAGCACGCCCAAGCTGATCCCACAAGTTTTCAGTGGGATTGAGGTCAGGACTGCTGGCAGGCTATTGCACCCTCGAGGACAGAGTTTGGCATCAGACTGTGGAGGTATGGGTTTGTCACAGGTTACAGAATTTCATCTCACCTCACGGTCAGCACCTGCGGGTACCATGAGCCTAAAACAAGAGTCATAAAAAGCTGTTTGGCATTGGCAGGGAAAATTTGGCAATTTTTTCATGGCCTCATACTCAGCTCTGCTGTTCATCCCACAAGTGCATGTTCCTTATAAAAAAGCGGCCTCATTTAAAAGGGGAATAAACAAGCTTCAAAAGGATTTACTGCCAAAAGGCATCCTTACAACAAAGACATAATCTGCCAAACACTAATTTTCTTCCTTTTTGTGTTTAGTTTTTTGTGCAATTTGGACTGTGTGGAGTAATTGAGCTGAAATCATTTAAACAAAAGAAAAAGGTAATCATCTCAGAGGTAATAAATGTTCTGTTCTTGTTTCAGAGGATTGTGTTCATAATTCAATACATCCAGTTATAAACTCATACAAAAAAAAAAAGAGATCATTACCTCGGCCAAGGTGGTTATGCTTTAGCTGCTGTTTGTTTCTCTGCAAGCAAAATAATTTCATACGTTCTCAACAGACTTGAATGACATTTTCAGGGAATATTGGTCATGGCACAAGAGTTGCCAGGAGGTTTTTAAGATTTATTATTGTGCGATGGGGTAGTTTTCCACATTTTCGACAACAGCTCAGCCAATAATGTCAGAGGTGCCTCAGCAGAGGTTTAGTTTGATAAATGAAATAAAAGGTTGGGTTTGTCTTTTCTTACACTAAAGACAAACTTGTGTTATGTCTTTAGTGTTTAAAACCTTTGAAGAAATCCTCCTTGATAAAAAAAAAATCTGCACTTCCCTTCTTTGCTCAGACACATTCAGTCATTAGTACCTCCACCAAGGAGGTTATGTTTTCGCTAGGGTCTGTCTGTTTGTCTGTTTGTTTATATGTTAGCAAGATTACACAAAACCTATTGGATGGATTTAGATGAAAATTTTACCAAAGGTGTGGTTTGGTCCAAGGAAGAAGTCATTACATTTTGGTGCTGATCGGCATATTTGTCTGGATGCAAGAAATTCCCAAAATTTCCTGAAAATCCCATAACTTAACATTGGGCCGTATTTTAAAAAATCAAATCTCTGCCATCACTGAACAGATTTGCTTCAAAATTTACACAATAATATATATAATATAACTCTATCATCAAGGTAAAGTTCATCTGGATCTGATCCAGACTGACGTCACAAAAACACTGAAGTTTATAAAGGCAAATCCCATTCATTTCTCCTCAGCTGCTGTAAGGGTTCTGCACCCTGTACATCATTATGGGAATCGTAGTTTATTTGCAAACTCACGTCACGTTTTCAAGCCTATGTCACTGCATTTCCCAGCTTCCCTTGCAATGCCAGCAGAGGAGTTCTCCACATGGACAGACGTGAGCGGAGACTCGGCCATCCAATCGGAGCGCGTTGTGATCCAGAATTGTATCTTTTACAGGGGTTGTGGAAAACCCACTGCCGTAATTGAGCTGCTTGGCGGAGGTCTGCGCTCTTTGAGTGCTTTTCTAGTTGAGAGCAGTGATCTTCAGCTCCTCCTGTCATGATTTTATAACTGAGCAGAAACCTTTCTAATGAATAAATACATGAAATTAAAAGAAAAGGCTTCAGTTAAGGTTGGGGATCATGGTTGTGTGTTGGCTGATTCTATTTTAGCATTTTATCTCCTCTGTAATCAGATTACTCAGTCGTTTTTATAGTTTTTTTATACTTTCTGCTGACTTTCCTCTTTGCCATTGCACCTTTTTATTGAACTGATCTTCTTGTTACCCTTCCACTATTTTTCAATTTATACCTCTTATTGTCTTTTTACCAAATCTGATTATTTGTTAATCACTTTAACTGTAAAAGGGTAACATGTTAGCTTGTTTTTTTAGCTTCATCTGTTGTTTGAATGTTATGGTAGTTTGTTTCTGTTTTTATGTACAAGCTGCTCCAAACAAACTGCACCGAGGGGAAAATAAATGTACATCAAAATGAATTTGATCACTCATAATGCCCTAAATTCATTATTTCCCGTATCCTCTGATTTGCTTTAAGCCCCCAAAGATGTGTGCTTTGTCTCGTATTAAAAGTTTGACATTACAGACTCCATAGTACTGAAATATGTGGGACATGGAAACCAAGAACACTGAGTCTTCTCCATTCTCTGTTAAAAAATCTCTTTTTTATCTTTTCTGATCACAGTATTCGCTCTTCCCCCTTTCTTCTTTTGTGTTTATCTCTCTGCTCGCTCCTCCATGTATTTTCCCATTCACTAGCAGGTTTTGTTTGGCTGAGTAGCAGCCCATGTGACTACTGTAAAGAAAGGAAAAGTTGGGCTTTAAAAAAGACTCAATGCAAACAAAACAATCATATTTACTTTAGATGACACCCTGACCATTCTTTAAAAGCTTGTGCGGACCACAAGTCCCAGCCTCTTATTGGGGAATTGGGGTATTAAAAAAACAACTTTATGGCTCTGCTCTACTTGCAAGGGAACAAAAGTCAGATCAAACTTTAAATGTAAATGAAACAAAATAACAGCAGGGTCAGGGTTAGTGTTACTGAAAGGCTCTTTCTATTCATTACAGAAGAGCTTGAATTGATGAAGTAAAAAATAACATAAAACACTCTGTTTCAGAAAGATAAGGAGACGATGACTGGATCATGGCCATGTTTTCAGAGAAATTAACCAGCTGATGATTAAAACTGTTATTCTTTTCTACAGAACAGAGAACATGTCAGACAGAAGCAGGGGGGAGTCTGGTGTCCTTCCAGTCTGAACTTTCTACTTCGTCCTACCCTGACCGTCTGTTGGTTTGATATCTGAGGAAGAAGCACAATACCTCTGCCTCTGTCTCCGAGCTCGAACAACACCATCCTACTGACTGTGAAGACGCTCAGTGATCCAAAAGAACGGCTCTATGTCTGAAACGTAAAATAGAAACAATGCTTTTTTTAATGTCGCTTCAAATAATGACCAAAAAAATGAAATGCTTACATGGGAAAACAGACTACCGTCCAAAAGCTGGCAGGTAATTTTCTTACAAATTAGAAAAAGATTAGTGGATTGATTTGAGTTATGCAGTTTCTTATTGAGGACTCTGTTTAAAGAAACTGCACTCCATGAGGTGTATTTACAAAAAGGCATATCAGTGTGTGTCTGTTTCATGGATAAGTTTCACAAAGTGAAGGAAAAGGCTTGAAAAGTCGACTTATTGTCCACACTGGAAGCTACTCACGAAGCATTCTGCAGCACAAACAAGGTAGTCCACTGGCAAAGTTTTTTTCATTTATTAAATACACTTCATGGCACACAGTTTTTATAAAACAGTCAAATACAAAGTCAATTAAAAATCCTCTTCTCATAGTAAAATTAACCGAGTTTACAGTTGGGCCCAAAAGCAAATGTGGTCGAAACAGTTTCCGCCTTTAAAGACAAAACCACACAGCAGGATTAAGGTTTATTTTATATAACAAGTCCATTCGCCTGACATGACCACAAGTCAGTGTGTTGTGACAGTTTGTAGAGGGTTAGAACTAGGGCTGGGTGATATCACCTAAAAATAAAATCCCTGATTTTTTCCACAAAACTTGATTTAATATTTTAATTGATTTATTCCCTCACAGAGAAAAAAAATGCCATGTGACACAGAAATTACATAAAGCAGGTTCTACCTTAATTTTAATGAAATATATCTCAAAACTAAACTGAATTTCCCTCTTATACTTAAAGTTAATGCTGTAATTCTGTTATCAAACGTTCACTATGTAGTTAGGACGTAGGAGGACTTGTCTGTATGAACACTGACAGCTGCACACAGTTCACAAGACATTAACATGGAACGCCTTGGTCAGTATTTAATCTCTTAAAAAAACAAGCCTAAAAATGTGTTTGTGCGAAAATGGCAGGGCCTACCATTTAGAGAAGATAATAAATTTTCAGTTTTTAAAATATTTTAAAATATTGCCACAACCAACAAGTGGAGTAAGAGTAAGTCAATGAAAAAAATCTAGTTTTTTGATATATAAATCTTCTAGCAATTTTTTTTTAATTAATCAATACAAGCAATGAATCACCCAGCCCTAGTTGGAACTAAGGGTGCATGATATTATTGGTATGATTGAAGTATCTGCAGGTATAATAAAATTTCTACCGATATCTTTGGTAACATAAGGAATCACAATGTTCTTGCGTCTCTCTTCCCTTTCATGGCCCGTCTCCTTTCTTTTCTTGTTCTTCAAAAAGGCCCACTTTGGGTATCCACAGGTTTTCAGGGCTTCTCTAATGTGTTTCTGTATTGTGATCCCTTATGTTGCAGGTTTATCCGAAAAACTCAAGAGAATCTTTGGGAAACACCACATTCCTGTTCACTTCAAGCCTGGAAACACATTAAGGCAGAAGTTGGTCCATCCCAAGGACAAAACACCAAGACATAAACAGAGCAATGTGGTGTATGCAGTCCAGTGCAGTGAGGAATGCTCAGACCTGTACATTGGGGAAACTAAACAACTGCTTCACAAGCATATGGCTCAACACAGGAGAGCCACCTCCTCAGGTCAGGACTCAGCAGTCCACCTTCACTTAAAGGACACGGGACACTCTTTTGAGGACAACGCTGTACAGATATTGACAAAGAAGAAAGATGGTTTGAAAGAGGAGTTAAAGAAGCCATCTTCACCAGACTGGAGAAGCCTTGTCTTAACAGAGGTGGTGGACTCAGACACAATCTCTCACCCACATATAATGCAGTGCTAAGCTCTCTCCCCAGGAAGCTCTCCAAACATTCACACCTGGCCACATGTGACCATAACACCTCACATGACAGGGGAAGTTAATGACCCATTCAGGGTAATGACTCTCAGGGGTTACATCCAGTGGCGGCTTGTCAATAGGGGGCGCTGGGGCACCGCCCCCTCCAAAATTCGACAGAGAAAGTCCACTTAAACACAACATAATTTGTCTTTAAATTATAAAAATAACGGATAAAAACATTTATTTTTACCACATAGTAATAGTCTGTCAGCAGCACCTGTCACCATTCAATAAAAGAGGTTTCACAATGTTTTTACGTAGTAACTCTGTTGTGAATACATAGTTTACGTACAGAGGGGCGCCGGCCTAATGGGTGTCTATGCAAATCCTTAAACGTTTGCTCAGCATGTGACCTGAGGCTTCTTTGGGATTGGCCGCTTCAACTTTGCCCCCGGGGCGCAGAGAAGAGCGCCCCGGACACTCCCACTTGGACTGGCAGCAAATCAGTATTGTTCTGGTGTTTCTTTTCCTCGTGTGACTGGACAACGAGAGCTGTCAATCACATCGACACGTCACCGCAGCAGATATGATTTACTCATGCGCAAGTATCTCGCGTATCCTCACTCGTCCGACTGATGCTCCCATGCACCGAGGAGGCGTCATCCAGAGATCCGTCAGAGGATCACAGAAGAGGTGAGATTGCATTAGAGAAGAAAATCAGTGAGAGGCTATGCTGCACTGAAGATTAGATTAGGATGTGTCTTTCCTAGTAGACATAACATAATTCAAGGGGCAAAGTTTTGCATTTTATGTCACACATGGCACTAAACTATAGATCAGGAGCCACAAAATGAGTTTGCCAAGAGGATATAAATGCTTTGTTCAGTAGAGTATTATCCTTTTGCCGACTTAAGTTCTCAAAAATCTATATAGTTTTTAATTCTTGCATATTTTTACAGAAACAACATACTTTTAGGAGGAATCGGGGCTTTTAATGGGTGGGTAAGTTTTTTTTTACCCTACTAGAAGTTCATTTTAAATTTAATTGACAAAATTGATGCATTATTTTGATTATAATATTATATTAAGGGACCTATAAAAATATATTTTAAAAATCATGGCAAAGCAGGAACAAGATAGGAGAAATTGTAATACACAAGTGCATGCAGATTATTGCAGAGGTTTATTGCAGTGCTCATTAAATATTACTGTTACATTGTGTGAAAGCCTTTAAAAAATTACAAAAAGAAGACTTGATAATGCTATCAAGTTATGTGTTGCAGTTTACTGGTGAAAACAGTGAGGTTTTATTAGCCCCAAAAGTGTAAACGTCACAAATTCTTTCCCTCTTAGGTGTATGTCCATTACAGAATTATTTTTTAATCCACTGGAGATTTTGGATTTGACACTTAACTTGTGCCTTTCCAGCTTGTACCATTGTGCACAGTATAAAATCAACGAAAACAGACCAACAAAATGTATATCTTGTCTTTAAATGTTGTAGTTTTATTATGGCAACTAAACATGTGATAAAAAATAACAAATATAAATATAAATATAGATAGTATTGTCATTATATATAATTGTATACCATATGTTTAGTTGCTATGATAAAATGTTCTATTTGGATACAAAAATTATACATTCTGTTGGTGGTTTTTGCTGACTGAATACTGCACATAACGGTACAAAGTAAAAGTATTCAAAAGCTCCAGCAGATGGAAACAGACTCCTGTACAGTGAAGTTTATTTTTTTTGACTTTTTAAAATTTGAAGTAATTTTGCTGAAAACTATAAATGTCATCCAAACACTGACAACCTCCATTTCAGTTATGAGAATCAGTCAGCTGGTGTGAGCCGTCTGCCCTTTGTGCTGCATGCTTGTATCTGATTTTTTTTTCTTATTTGTTTTTTTTTCTTATTTGTTTTGTTTGTTCATACTTTTTACAGTTAATCTATATCAAAAACTGTATCACATAGTTTTACCTTTAGTTTTAAAGCATCAGTTTAGTGGTACATAAGATTCTGTTTGTGTTTACAATCTTGAGCCATGAGACATCAGGTATAACATAAGACACTGTTCAGGTGACACAAGAAATGTTCAGAAAATAGTGAAACTGACATAAATTAGAGCTTTATTTTCTGGGAGCAGGTTAAATTTTGGCTGTTTTATTGATTCTTTTCAGTAAATACTAATGTTAACTTTTGGTAATAAAATGTGTTTTTCTATGTACTTTTTAATGACAGGTTCACAAAGTACCACGCCATGTTTCCTGAAGATTCTCTCAGCAGCACCTTGTAGGCCGACCCAATGCTCAACTAAAGCTGAAGACAGAGCTCAGTCTTAATCTACAGCAAGGAGGAGTTCAAGGCCTGCTGTGGAGCTGTGGATCTCATCCAGTTGTTGATGGAAAATAATCTTGGAGAGGTATTTTCAGAGACTGTCACTCTGTTAAAGATCCTCATCACCACACCCATGACCACTGCAGAAGCTGAGGTCCTTCTCAGAACTTTCCTCAGAAACACCATGAACCAGGACAGGCTGAATGCACTGGCCATGCTGTCAATGGAAGAGAGACTGGTGACGGAGATGATGGACTTCAGTCAGAGGGTCACTGAGAAATTTGCAGCCCCGAAGGAAAGGAGGGCAAAATTTCTGTTCAAATAGTGCATATTTCAAAGTAGGTTGTATTGTGATTATGTTTTGTCTTTAGTTTCTTTTCACTGTAGTATGGAGCGCTTCTTTGGTTTGTTTCCTCCAAAGCTGCGCCCCCCTTAAAATTTTTGGCACCAGCCGCCACTGGTTACATCACCCTGTGATAAGTTTCTATGAGTCGTTCTCCAACTCCTCCCCTTCCTTTGTTGTTGTTTTCTCCTCTAGCAAGATAAATATCTGCTTCCATCACCAGCCATTTGGAACTGAAGAAGCTTCTTGGATGAGAAGTGAAACATCTTCCCAACAAACTCTACACAGTCCAGTTGCCTTGTTTTTGAATTTTCAACACTTGAGGACAATTTCATCATTTATCTGATTGTATTTAGATGTCTTTTTTTAGTAATTTGTTGATCATATTGATTAGACAGAGGTATCATAAAAGTATGCATCAAATATGATACAACAGGCTTTCAGGGGTTAAAGTCCTGGTAACACACAAGGGTTAGTGAAAAAAAGTCCTTGGTTAGACCTCTTCTCAGGGTTGTGAGAGTTTGTTTAATGACCCTGTGAAATATGTACATTCTGCATTTGTGGGAGGACTTGTTGATCTGTTGTCATTTTAATTGGTCCTCATAAATTGTGACATCTGAATCTCTCTCCATAGCCCCCCTGTTTTCAACCTTTCCGAGGTCCAATCAACCAGAGTGTGTGTGTCCAGAGCCTGTAAGCTTCATTAACCTGTGATTCTGAAATAATTTACCTGGAGAAAATATTAAGATAGATGTTGAATATCACCATTCAGCTAAAAATATCAAGATATAGATTTTAGCCTGTATCACCCAGCCATACCAAAACCCCTACTAGCTGGTGCTCATTTCCAATCCTGACACTATCTTCATTTCTTTGTTTTTTATTTCTGAAGTTTAATACTGTCTTAGATTCTGCAGCCAGTTAGTGAGATAGTTTATCCATCCGTCCCAATGACATCCCAGCTGTCACTGGGCGAGAGGCGGGGTACACCCTGAATCAGTCGCCAGCCAATCGCAGGGCCACATAGAGAGACGACAACCATTCACACTCACACTCATACCTAAGGGCAATTTGGAGTCACAGATCAACCTAGTGAGCACGTTTTTGGTCTGTTGGAGGAAGCCAGAGTGCCAGGAGAGAACCCACACATGCACAGGAATAACATTAAAACTCCACACAGAAAGGCCCTGACTGCAACAGGGATCACCTTATTGCTGTGAGGCATGTGCACTACCTGCTGCAGCACCGTGGCCCTTAGGACTTAAAGGCTTTCTAATGGTCCAAGTTTAAGCTAACTGCTGTAATTAAATTCATAGATTTTATGGCACATTTTTAATGTTTTGTTTTAATAAAAACACCTTTTAAACAGCTTACAGGACACTTTTTTTCCAAATTTCTTCCTCTACTGCTCAAAATACGACCTCTCTTAATTAGGGCTTCACGATATTATAAAACAAACATCTGTATTGGCAGATATTTGCCTAAAAAGCTGATTATCAAAAACAGAAGACATGAACATTTTTAACTACACGAATTGGCTTGAAGATCCCATGTATTGGCTGTTGTTTTTGGCTTTTAAAATCTGCAGCTTCTTTTTCAAATGTGTAAAAAATCTTTAAAGAGGGGCTCGCAGTTTAGTTTAGTGCCGTAAAATCCCTCACAGGTTTATATTTTAAAATCCTCCAATAAGGTTCACATCTCAACTTGAAGCATTACAGCAGCAGTGAATGTGGAGAACAATGCAAACAAAGTCATCTGGTTGATCAAAAATGCAGCCTGTGTTAATAAACTGGACTGAGCAGCCTTTAAACATCCAGCCCTTCACATGAGAATCCTTTACTAACACCAATACCTCTGACAGGCTTCCCACTCTTTTCGAGAAATCATTTTCCAGGACTTTTCCAGGACGTTTTCACAATATTGCAATATTGATGTGGGCAATTCTCAGGTTAATCGAGCTCTCTAAAAAACAAGAATTAAGGCTGATGACCAATATCTCTAGCTAGCTCCACCGTATGATATTGAACTTAAGATTTATTTATTTCTAACTCTCGGGCATGAACATTGTTTGCCAGTTTTCTTTTTAGTCTGGCATTTATGTAGTGTCTAACTATTATACATTATTGGTTTATACTTATTTTTCATCTTTATTTACTCTGCTTTTTTAGAAATAGAGTTTGTTGATTTACTGCTTAGGTAGCCTAAATTTTATTTTGCCATTTTTATTATTTCTTTTTGTCACCATTGTTTTGAGTTTTTATATTTTATTTCTTAAGTTGAATTATTTTATCTACATTTTTACTTCATTTCCTCTGTCTGATTTTTGATCACTAACAAGGTAGAAGGAAGATAAATCACTTTCCAGGACAATTCAAGCTTTTCCAGGACATTTGACTTTTTTCCTCATTTTCCATGTTTTCCATGACTGGAAAACTGGTCAATTATTTTCCAGATTTTCAAGGTTTTTCCAAGGACATGTGGGAACCCTGCCTGAGAATGTGTTTTTACTGTGATTAGAGGGCCAGAGAAGCCCTGCAGGGTGCGGTGCAGGGAATTACTTTTTCTTTTTTTAATACTGAGTGCCAGCTCTTCTGCAGAAGCTTTTAACACCATCCCCAGCTACGGAGCACAATCAAAAACACGTTATCCTGCTATCCAGGGGCCCTTGGATGGAATTAGACAGAAATCCCAGTGGAAGTAAATGGAGCTGATTAAATGTTGCTGTCCTAATTGAGAGAGCCGAACCAGTTTATGATGAATCCCTGATCTTTTTCCTGCTGCTGTGAAAGACAAAGCCATTAATAAACTCCATGTCTAATTATAAGTTATGACAGAAGGGAATGGTTTACTCCAGGATACAGTGGAGAAGGTCCCATACAGTCGACATTTTGATGGAGCTTTATCTGCATTAAGTAATTTCAGTGATTCCCAAAAAGCTCAACTATGACTGAATTTTATTCATAATATCATAAAACACACTGAAAAAAATGGTTGTTGTTGATGCTAAAGTGAAAAAGGCTTTCAGAGCTCAGCGTTTGACCTCCTTTACCTTTTTCTGTTTGCTGTAGCTTTGCTCCTGTAGCGCCACCTGCTGGATTAAAGAGGGAGCATCACGGCCTCAGCAGGGCTCTAGCACAGAGGTCACATTATTGTTAATCTGCAGATGGAGAGAGGTGTGACCTTTCAGAGCACATGTGGAGGCAGAGATTTATTACCTCCACCAAGGAGGTTATGTTTTTGCCTGCGTTTATCTGTCTGTTTGTTTGTCTGTGTTCAAAATAACTTGAAAAGTTCTGAATGGATTTGGATGAAATTTTCAGGAATTGTCGGAAATGTGATATGGAAGAACTGATTAAATTTTGGGGGTGATCCGGATCACTGTCTGGATCCAGGAATTTTTTAAAGGATTCTTTAACATTGGGATATAGGACCATTTTCGGCATTTGTGCATATAACTCCACAAAAACCTTGGTGGAGGTTTGCGCTCTCCGAGTGCTTTCTAGTTTGAATATTAAAAACAGAGTAAATAAAACACATCCTACACATCGTTTAATAGCCAAACTCATCTAAGTGTAGTTTTTTTTTTTACTTATTAAGATGTGACCGCAGCATAGGCCGGACATTGCGATCAATGGCCCACTGGGGGGGGGGGGGGGGGGGGGGGGGGGGGGGGGGGGTATTTTGTACTTTGTGGTATAGTATGCCATAGAAAATGTTGATTTTTGAAAGGAAAGTAAAGATTTTCTGACAAATATATATATATATATATATATATATATATATATATATATATATATATGTATATATATGTGTATATATATATATATATATATATATATATAAAATAAAACATTGCACAAACAACTTTATTTCTGATTTTATTTTTTTCCTTTCTCAGAGTAAAACAACTATAACAAATAAAAAAAAATGCTTTTATTTTGTCAAAATATGTCACAATTAAACTGCTTACCTCTGGGAATTAAAATGCTGGCTGTTATAATGTTATTTAATGTGCATTTGTAGTTTGGACACAGGGCTTGTCTACCTTAAAAATAAAAGATGTTTGCACCTCATAAATGCTGGCTGTTATAATGTTACACATTTGTAGAGCTGCCAAAACACGGGTCCAGCTAAAAATTTATCTGCATTAGTGTCAGCTATATCAACTTAAAAAGATGTAAGCCGCTGACTGTTTGTTCTACTAGCGTGACCTACTGCTTTAACCAGGGCTGCCAACCCTCATGCATTGGCTGTGAGACTTATGCATTTCATTGGCTTCACACGCTCTCATGCCACACCTCCGATTTCTCACGCTGAAGGCACAAATCCCATGGGGACGCAGGAACACAGCGGCGCCAAGCGACCGCTTTTCCCCTTATCCAACTTGTACAATGAAAATTGAAAAAAGGAAGACCAGGGCGAAACTGCCTTCAAAGTAAAAGCATCGAGTATCGAGCGATGCGTGTTGTATGAGACTGCGTAGTTTAAGGAGAAGAAATTAAAAATCACAGCAATATCCTACATAATTAACATAATTCAGAAATAACATATGGTGATATTTTGGTGTCTTTCCCACGATGGAGCCCCGCGGATTTTCACAATGAGGGCACCGTGTTTTGGCGTAATACACCACCAAACGTCATGATAGAGGTAGGTGACGTGACTTATGTTGTCGACCTTACGGACTCATTCCCTCCGTCCAGAGAATGTTTGAATTATTAAAATGCCAGCAGTGTGCCACTCTATTGATTTTGGAAGACACCCGACACGAACGATAACACTAGCTAGCTGTAGTGGCTAATTACCAGCCGTGGTGCTACATTGTTTTTTTTTTTTTTGCAGCTCGTGATTTTTTTTCTCCTCCAAGTCTGTGTGGAATGTCGACTATCAAGATTTATGGTGGAGGTAAGTTCACTGGGCCCTTTTGTGTTTTACATTCCTTTCTTTCTTTTTTTTTTTCTTTTTTCTTTTTTTTTTTTTTAATATGTGTATATATAAATTAACTATATATACATGTCAGGGGCTGATCAGTCAGGCTATCACTCAGGGGCTGAAAACAGTTTGACAGCACTGTAGTTTGTAATATCTGTTCAGGTGGTCTTTGGTCCACAAAAATTGGAGGACTGGAGTTAAAATGAGAGCTACATGCAAAACACTGTTCATCTGTGGATGAACCATGGACTGAACACAACATCAAAGTGAAGAGCAAAGACCAACTTTGGTCATTTATTTTCATAGTGCAGTTGTCCTTTGAGACATCTTTTTTTTTAAATAACAAAATGTTCTTTTACTACAGAGTCTCCACAGGACCGGTTGGAGAGCTTGTGCGACACCAGCGAAGACAACTGCGGATGGAGTGTCGGTCAACTAGGAGGCTTTGGAAGCAGCTTCACCACATTGGCTTTCTGAGAGCTGGGCTACCTGGGAAGAGCACTTCGCTTCTTAGTACAAAGGGAAGAACAAACAAACACTTGCTGGGTGCTGGGTCTTTATAGACACTGAAAGAAATCAAGATTAGTTTATAATTTGCATAAATCAGTGACAACATGCAAAAACCAGCTTCATTCTTCTCTAAGAAAGAGTGCAGAAATTGAGAAAGGCACCACCCAGTAAAATCGTAGGTGTCTTATCAGAGAGATGTGACAAGAAAACTCACATCTGGACAAGCAATTGTAAATAAGAATGTGGGGCCAGTGTGTTATTTTTATGCTGAACCACACGGTGGGGCATCATCATTGGTACCCGATAAGAGGGCAGGTGATGAGCAGCAGATGTTTAGCTGGGGAAGCAAATAGTTTGCTGGTCATGTAAAATTGTCATGGTAGCAGCATGGGGGCGTTTTTGAACCTGCAAAAACTGTTTTATTGTATGAAAATGTCCTTAATACTTTTACATTTGCATACCTTTACCTTTGCCCCTCTGAACACCAGTGCCATGTGACAATAAATGGGTGACAGCACACAAGTGATTCTTTGATGTGGACTTTGTATTTTGTTGGTAGGCTATTGCACTGAACAGGCATCCAGAAAGATTCTCCCCGTCCATCCCACAAAGGGGACGCAATTGTGATAGTTTTGTTAAGGGTTAAGACCGTACCGTAAAGAATTGAGAGATCCAATACACTTTGAGTCCTGAGCATAGCTAATACATATAACAGCCAAACCATGAAGCATGTCACTGACACAGCCCTCTTTCTGCCACGCAGTCACAATTAAGAATGTCCTGCCTTACATGACCTACAGACTGAAATTCTCTCCTTCATGGTGACTCATACCACCCGGTGTCTCTCAAAAAAAGTCTGCCCATTTCCCAATTTAACAGAATAAGACGGATTTGCAGTTCTGACGGGGACTTCACAACTCAATGCCAAGACCTCACAAACAGGTTCAAACAAAGGGGATATAAAAACATTTGGATCCAAACTGCGGCTTCACGCTTCTCCAACATGTCCCAATCTGAGTGTTTAAATAGCACTAGACCTAAAAAGGGAGAACAAAGGCTAGTGTGTGCTATCCAATATTCACCTGTTGCTAAAGACATTGAAACGGCTGTTAAAAAACATTGGCATATTATAGAAACTGATCCCCTCTCTGAAACACTGCCTAAAACCCCCCCTCAGATGGTATACAAGAGACCACCCAACCTCCGTAATATGTTGGTTAGAGCTGACCTCCCACCTCCAACACCCACACATTTTTTAAGCACAGTACCCTCAGGTAACTACCCATGTGGCCATTGTCAACAATGCCACTTTACACATAAAACAATTTTTTTTAATCATCCACACACCGGTAAGAAATACAACATCAAAGGCATAATCTCCTGTTCCACAGCAAATGTTATCTACATGCTCAAATGTCCATGTGGACTGGCTTATACTGGTAAGACCACACGACTTTTAAAGACCCGTTTTGCAGAACATCGTAGTGCCATCAGGAACAACATCACAACTAGCTCTGTAGCTGCTCATTTCTCAGCAGCTAATCACAATGTTTCGACCCTTAGATACATTGGGATAGAGACTATAAAACCTCTGCGTAGAGGAGGTGACATGAATTCACTACTGCTTAAAAGGGAGTTATACTGGATCCACACACTCAACACACTGGCCCCTAAAGGCCTGAATGAGGACTTTGATATCCGACCATTCCTATAAATATAGATCCGGTATCTCTCTAAATGGTTATGCGTTTGTTATATACATATTTAGTTCCATATAATCCTATATGATATTGGTATATATACCACTGTATCTATATATTATTATAGGGGGTTGAAAAATATGAAAATTTATACATATCTATTTATGGGGATATTTCTTTATTTATGCAGGGGTATAGATCTTGATATCTACATATCTATATGTATATCAAATATATTATATATATATATATATATGTATGTATATGGACGTATATCGGTATATTACTCTATCCATTGTATGGATTTCATACAATTTCCTTGATAATTCTGTTTGCTCGTTGCAATATTCTGATGGCTATCACATAATTCTGAACATCAGGTTTCAACTTGAATATTTATAGCGGGTTTGCTTACTCACATGTTTTTTGTCCTGTTTCTGCATTACATCTCATGTTCCTTCTACTTGGTGATTGGATATTGTATATATTTTTTGGTATCCCTGTATAATGTTTAGTAGGAAATGGCCTCCTGTTTAGATAGTATTACATGATGGCCTCTCAGCCTGAATCCTGTTTTGGGAGTACTAACTGTTAAGAAGTGTATTGTGTCTGCAGATATACATTATGTACACACATATCTCCTACTACGTGTGTATCAGATGTATATCAACAGACAACTACATGATTTTTCTACATAACATGTCTTGTATATATAATATATATATGGGTTAAGGTATGTATATGGGTTAAGATATTGTTTATGCTGGGTTATATCATCAATTCTTTTGACACGGGTTACGCTGCACGTTTATTATGATATACAATATATATTAATTTATGGACATTAATTTCTTAAATATCTATATCGAATCTACTGCTGATTTCCTAGTCAATATACAATATATCTACACATATATTTAATGAATTTAATGAATTTAGATGTGAATGGATTCATGTGTTGTACGAATATGTTGGTTATGATGGGTGTACAGATATGGATACATATATACATATACATATATTTATATGATATAGTTAGATGATTGTACCTATAACAAACACACGGTTTCCTTCCCTCTCGTCTACTTGGTACCTAATGTTTGTAGATTAATTACAGCCAAGTTGAGTCACGTGTACTCCTATTTAAATGGCTACTTTATAATCACCCTGTAAAGTCTGAGGAAGAGCCGCATGGCTCGAAACGTCACTTTGGAATAAATCATAAAGTTGCAAGGGAGCTTTTTTGGTGTGCGGACCATTTTGTACCTTTTCATACATCTCTCTGATAAAACACCTACGATTTTACTGGGTGGTGCCTTTCTCAATTTCTGTACTCTTTCTTAGAGAAGAATGAAGCTGGTTTTTGCATGTTGTCACTGATTTATGCAAATTATAAACTAATCTTGATTTCTTTCAGTGTCTATAAAGACCCAGCACCCAGCAAGTGTTTGTTTGTTCCTCCCTTTGTACTAAGAAGCGAAGTGCTTTTCCCAGGTAGCCCAGCTCTCAGAAAGCCAATGTGGTGAAGCTGCTTCCAAAGCCTCCCAGTTGACCAACACTCCATCCGCAGTTGTCTTCCCTGGTGTCGCACAAGCTCTCCAACCGGTCCTGTGGAGACTCTGTAATAAAAGAACATTTTGTTATT